>CM033476.1:167232705-168432705 GCA_019447015.1 Hymenochirus boettgeri
CATAAGCCACACACCCTAGTACGGCAGCGCACTCCGATAGAAGAAACAGCAGCTGGTGTTGAGCCTATGAGTAAGAGCAGTAAGCTCGAAACGCGTAAGGCTAGAGATTCTGATGTACACGTGCCGTTTGTAATGAAGTGTTAAATAAATTGGATGTTCACTACACCAGCTGCCGTTTCTTCTATCGGAGTGCGCTGCCGTACTAGGGTGTGTGGCTTATGGGAAGTTTACTTTACACTAACATTGATTTGAATACAAAATACATTGGGCCTCATTTACCCACAGTCGCTGGGCAAATATATGGAGTCAAAGTCGCGCTAACCAGTTCGCTACCGGTTAGTGCGACTTTAGCTCCATATTAGCGTCAGATGCGCGGGTAACGCAAAAATCACCTGCGCATCCGATGCTTGAGTTTTATATTGTGTTTGCGCTAGTTTTAGCGCAGGATTTTAATGCCAGCAAATCGCGAGAATCATTTTCCACTCCATAGTTTGCATTCTAAATGTAAGCCGGACGTTTTCTACTTTTAGTCCATGTGTGGCCGATTAACAATAGTCTATGAGTACGCAAACAAAAAAGCAGACACACCAACAATCTTTTTTTTTTCATTGAAATTCTGTGGGTGCAAGAGACTCATTCCCACATGAGAAAGTAAGACTGGAAAAAGAGCTTAAACTGTTTACAAATCACAGGAAAAAAGAACAAGAGAAGGCCAGCAAAATATGTGCTTTAAAGATTGATAGATGGTCATAAAACTTGGGAATGAACTTGGGAGTGATATTAGGGCAACTTTCTCACAAATGCTACTGCATATATTTCTGTGAAGAAGGGCAGAAAAACATTACATGTAGCAATTTGTTGATGGTGACCTCTCAAAAACTCTTGAGTAAAAACATGCCGCTTGTGTGAAACTAGCCTTAAAGGGAATGTCCACACCCCCAACTGAGAATCAGCCAATCACTAAAGTGGTTGCTGGTCAGGCCCATTCTGCTGCTTCCATGATCAGTAGAAGAAGCAGAAGACAGACAAATGAACAATGGCTGATAAATATATTTAGAATCCGAATTGGCACATTTAAACCTATCGATGTCTAGATTTAGGGGCATTTTAAGGTTTATCCTTTTGGGGGTGGGGGAAGGGTGTGCGTGTGTGTGGAGATAACCTTTAATGGACAACTAAACTTTAAAAATGTACTTTTTAAAAATGAAAAGAACATGCTCCAGGAGGTAGAATTGATTATTCCTACCACACAATATTTTTTTCTTTAGGAGCCCCAGCATGTACAGTTTCCATCTGCCAGGTTAGTGTCCTGGACTTTCCTGTATTAAAGATAGCACTGAAGCCAGAAAAACACTAGTTCCTACAAACAAGTAGCTCATTATCCTTATAATGATTTTATTTCAAAGTGAATATCCACCCTTAAAACAAAAAACTGGGGACTTGTCAGTTATCTGCCTCCAACCCAACTGCAGCCAATCATTGGGTTGGCAGTCACAGCTTTGATTGACTGCATGTAGGGAGAAGCCAGCTTACTGTGGCAGAAAGAATGCAATAATTATCCTTAAAGGGCATGTCCACCCCCAAAACTAAATTCTCCCCCACTACTGGCTCCACTGTGTATTGTTTAATAATCCTTACCTCTCTGCTCCAAATGGTTTTCCAGTAATGTCTGCCCAAATTCCTAGAAAGTGAAAACGTTTCCGCCTCTTAGATGTCCTCTGAGAGGTTTCTGGCTTGCTCAGTGTGGCCCTTCACCACCCTCTTTCTCTCCCTCACGGACCCTGTTTCCTCCATGGTGCCCTAGCATGAAATCCATTTGCTGTAGTGTAGGGGACCCTCTGCCATCCCCAACCGCTATAGTAGATTTTGAAAAAACTAATCGAACTCTACTTTCACAGCCTTGTACCCTTGGCATTCTACACTGCCGGAAGCCACATCCGTGATTGGCTGCCTCTGAGCCAGTTTCATGCAAGCAGAGGGCCATGTCTGAATGCCGGGGGAACGAGGTTGTGTAAGTAGAGTTTGGCTTAGTTTTTTTACAAACTACTACAGCAGTTAGGGGTGGGAGAGGGTCCCCTACACTACAACAAATTTTGAAAAAAGAGGTGGACATGCTCTTTAAAGGAATTGTACACTGAACTAAAAATTAGCTGTTGTACAATGTATAAATAAATACACATATGTAAGCAGCACTTACTCTGGTATTTTTGTGTTGCTGCATGACTTCAATCCAGTTCTTGTTTTGCTCAAGCTTAGACCCTCGTCAGACTATCTGACTCTCTGTGAGGGCAAGCATGCTCAGTAATTCCTATGAGGCAGCATTGGGAGAGGGAAATTCCCACCATACAGTTCACGTACCAACTGTCAGCCTTTAAGCTAGAGCAAATCTATACATTTCAGAAGAGTTTATGATACTAAGGCACTTGATTGACAGCTGAAGTGTAAGATGTTTCAGGCTGGATATCTAAAGAAATAAGGGACAGATGAAGATAAAAATGGTAGTTGGGAAGAATTATAGTTTCCAGTAATAGGCAATTTAAAAAAAAAAAAATCTCAGTGTACAGAACATACATATCCTTTAAATATCTGATTAGTAATACACAATAATGTGCTTTGCTACCAGTTTGCGTGACTTTGACTCCATATTAGTGCTGGATGCGCAGGTTATGTAAAAGACACCCACACATCCACTGCTCGCGATTCAATATCCAGTTTGTGCTACTTTTACCGCTAATAGCTGGCTGTAACAAATACGGCCGGACGACCGGAGTACTCACAGGTACACTTTCAGGAGGAGACCAAGGTCTGTAGGTTGGGATTCTGGAACAGACGAGGCTGATGGGAATTGTATGCTGGATACCAAGGTGCTGCTGGGAACAGGATGCCAGGATGTTGTTGAGAACTGTAAGATGGATGTGCTGCTGGGAACTGGATACCAAGTTGCTGGAGCAGGCAGGGAATCTTCACGGGCAAGGTAAGTAACTTAAACTGGAACAGGTAAGGTAAGTAGCTCAAACTGGAACAGGCAAGGTAAGTAACTCAAACTGGAACAGGCAAGGTAAGTAACTCAAACTGGAACAGGCAAGGAGAACGCTTTAAAGGAGAGGTGAGTAGCAGGGTAATGGAGCCTGGGGTAGCTAACGCTACAATTGGGTACCGGGTTCAGGAGGATGCCGGAATTTGAATCCACGCGCCCATCCAACCCCCCACCAGGAACTACAGAGCGGCGCGGGACCGAAGTGGCAGGTAAGTGGCATTAAAATCACTCTGTGGGTAAATCCCTTTGTGCAAACGCGGTATTGAATTGCAGTCAGGATAACAGCTCTGGGTAAATAACGATAATGGCTCTGGGTAAATCGCCCTGTAAGAAATCCAAAATACAGAATATCCAAAGGTTAGAGATTTATGTGTTTTCATTAAAATAGTTTTTTTGAAAACGTTTAGTTGAATAAATATATAAATGTTTTCTCTAAAGAGCTTAAGATAACTGGGCTGAACAAAAATCTAAATTACGTCCTACGTTGCATATGTATCCACCCCATTTGAATGACTAAAAATAGCCCTGGTCTCATAAGTCTCTATGGCACAATGAAAGACTGAGTTATTAAATTGTGGAGGATTGTGTTATTTCATATATACACGGTATATCTTCGAAAAACAAACTGTTATTTAATGCACTCTGGGTGAAAAGAAGCTGCATGCTCTGGTGGATGCTGTTGCCCTTCTATTTTATGGAGCAAAAAGATTATGAAGCATCTGGAAATGTCTTTGAAGACGCATGTTAAGACGTATGCTAACGAGCATTCCTGGGTGAGTGTATCCATTTATGGAATGTATTTCCGCTTTCAGTTCATTCCGTCTTTTATTCAGAACTTTTCTTTGATCTCCTACAGCTGGCATTTCCTGTTATCTCTATCTTGCCAAATCTAAAAGTCATCAACCATTTACTTTACTGCTAGTGGAATAATTCTGCAAATGGGAGATAATTAAACCAGGCAGGTGTAATCAATAGGGACCAGATTACGGTAGAAAATTAATCTCAAAGGGTCAGAGTTAATGAATCTGCTGAAAAGATGCATATGAGAAGCATAAATATGCAAAACACAAAAAAGCAGATCTTCCTTATTACAAGATGAAACGAAACTGAAAAGTCACCAAAACCGAAGAAGAATTTAGCAAAGGTTCTTAAATACCAAACACAAAAACTAAACAGCACCGAGTGAAAACAACAAAGCCATTACATTAGTACTATTAAAGTCACAGATTGCAAGCCAGCAGGTCTATGAAAGTCTCTGAAGAGTAATAACACCCCGCGGAATCTTCCCTATTGATTTTTTTTTTATGGTTATTGTTAACTAGTATGCACAAGTTGTCAATTGTTCATGTTGTTTCCCCCCCCCCCCCCTTGTTTCCCAAACCTTGTAATGTTGTATGTAATTCATTATTTATTGTGTATCAAGTTTAAAGTGTGTCTGTACATCTATGCAAAGGGTAGTCCTTAGATAGTGTTCTGTGTATGGCTAAAGGCAATTATGATGATGGGTAACTGTCCATAAACTCCTTTTGATCATACAAGGCCTGTAAATGCATGGTTTATTTACAGAGGTACATTAGGCCTTCTAGCCTAATGTACTAGCCTTGGCTTTACAACTGGCTGTATATTGTATACTGTAGGAACTTTCCAGGTATCCCATCTCTCCTGGAATGTCGAGGAGTCTCCCTCATTCTGGGGTGGTCTCCCGCATTCCCACAAGACCACCCCAGACTCCTGTGACTGAAAGGAGACTAGAGTCTCCTCCTCAGTCACATCCACTTTTTACGGCCATGCCCCCGGAATGCCCCTAACTCCTCCCTAACCCAACCCACCACCACCCCTAGAATGCTGGCCACGCCTCCGCATGACATCACACCCACCACCGAACCCCATGTGAAGTCACGTCCCTCTCGCCACGCCCCCTTTCCTTAATGAAATATTAGGGATGTGTTCTGTTTTTTTGTTATATTTAAATGTTGGTAGGCTGGTACCCCTAATTACAATGGGCAAAGAGAATCTGAATGGAGTATCAGAACAGGTTGGAAGATTCTAATTATATATTTCTATTGTGTGTTGGTGAGTGAAGTTGATATATACAGAAGAACAAACCAATTAACTTGGTGATTATGTACAATTTAACATTTGTTGCGCAAAATGACAAACCAACAAAGCCATTATATATATATATATATTATATATATATAATATATATTATATATTATAATTATATATATTCATATATATAAACCAAGTGCAGGTGATTACACTTCATTGCTTGCATACATGTCATTCTTTTACCCTTCATTTATAATTGTATGTGTAGTTGAGTGCTGGAGTCTTTTTGTGATGTTAAATTGCCGGTCCTCCATTGCACTGCACCGCACCTGAAAGTATTCTGAATAAAGGTTTGAGCAGCATATCCCATATTTGTATTATATATATATATATAATATATATATATATATATATATATATATATAATTTAAAAAAAACTAGAGGGCCTTTGAATAAGAAAAAAATAACCTTGGAACTATACTTAATGGCTTGACGATTTTTTAATGACACCCACTTATGGCTCAGAAAAAGAAGAATGGCTTTCGTTATTAAAATAACGCTGCTTTACATTATTAAACATACTTATTCATAAGAAGAATATGGAATTAGGAAGTATAAAGAAAGAACCTGGTCAATTTAGCAGAGTTATTATAAAAAAGAAGAAAAGGTATGGTAAAGGATTTTGAGAAGAATATTGGGAATAAACTAAGATGACTAAAAAGATTATTAAAGGAAGAGAAAAACTTTGAGAGATAGAGGACTGTATAAAAAGGATCTTTTCCCAGAGAAAATGTAAAAAGGATTTATAAATCATTTCCCTATGATCAGGGATATGAATTCAGGATATGGGGACAGAACATGACAGATAAAAGGAAAATATTGTTATAATTCAAAAAAGAAAGAAAGACCCTCACATCAGAATAAGTTTAAAACTTTTCAAGTCCTGAGGCTTTCACTGGCTGAAAGGCAGCCAATCACGGACGCGGCTGCTGGCAGTGGAGAACGCCGGGGGAGAGAGGTAAGGTAAGTAGAGTTTGGGGAAGTTTCTGTAAAAACTATTACAGCGGTTGGGGCTGGGAGAGTTACTATACCACAAAGGGGATTTACATTAGGGGGCGGGAGAGCAAAACGGGTGGGAGAGGGAGGGAGAAGGAGGGGTGGTGGTGGAAGGCTTTTAGTGCGCATGGCCAACTTCTCCCAGAGACAGGAGGCAGTCCTATATGGACTCTGCCAGGCTCCTAGTAGTCAGTTTTTGGGACTTTGGAGGGGCATAGCAGGGCAGCCATTTGGAGCTGGGATGTAAGGTAAGGATTTTATTACACTACAGAGTGGGGCCAGTAGTGGGTTAAATTATAGTTTTGGGGGTGGACATGCCTTTTAATAATAATACAATGACATTTGTAAAGCACTTTTCTCCTAAAGGACTCAAAGCGTTGTACCAAATGTTAACATGCATTTGTAATGAAAAGTTCTTTTCTTGCAAAGTTGGGGTTGAGGGCAGGTAACTGACAGTTGACCAGTTTTTAGTTTTAAAGGGTACATCCACCCCAAAATATACTTTTTTCTGTAGTTTAGAGGACCCCCTCCCAACCCCAACCGCAGTGTTAAAACTGAAAAAAGTGCCAAGAAATGTACTCAACAATCTTCGTTCCCTCTTCCTCTGTCTCTAATGCTACTTCCGGGAAATGAGTAGCAATAGGGGCCTAAAAGGCGCTTGCGTGTGGATATGAATACTGTGTATAAATACATTAACGGCCATACAATAAATTAGCTGGGGCATTGCACCAATAGAACATATCAGAGGACACGCGGACATCCCTTAAGACTTGAAAAAAGAAAGTTTAGTCTTCTTTTCACTGTGAGAACGGTAAAGCTATGGAACTGTCCTTCAGTGAATTTTGTGATGGTGGGTTCATTGGACAGTTTAAAAAATAAAGCTGGATGAGTTTCTGCAAACAAATAATGTTGCAAGTTACTGGTATTGATATATAGATATACTATATCTATATATAATATATATATAAAATATATATTAATCCAGGGATACTGATTACCACTTGGAGTCTTCATTAATTTGGTAGGGTTTTTTTTGCCTTCCTCTGGATCAACAGTTAGGCAGGAAATGAGGATATTGCTAGTTGGTTCGGACTGTATGGACGTAAGTCTTTATTCAACTGCAAATACTGTACTATACTATACTATACAGTCTATTTACATATTAGTGTTCATGTGTGTATGTGTTGCTGGGCCCTAAGCAGTGTTTAATTATTTTTTTTACAATTGTAAGTGCTCTTGGTACACACCTTAAAGGGAAATTGTCTATATAAAGTTATATAAAAAGCCTTCTATCACACCTTCAAAATAAAACCTAAATCACATCTCTAGATAAAATTCATGAGAGGTTATTGCTTGAAAGGTTCAGCAATATTACTTCCTGCTTGAAAACTTCCTGTTTTCATCCATGTAACCAGCTTGTAGTCATGTGACCAGCCTCTGTGTGTGAGAGCCTGCATTAATAGGCTCTCTTTCTAAACTGTCACTTTTTTCTCCAGGTACTTCCTGATTTCCCCTGCATTAAGTCTTAACTGAGCATGCTTCTCCCCCGGGGCAGACAAGAGGTCAGGTGATGTCACTCAACCTACTGAAAGCAGAAAGTTTGAACATTTACCCCAATGTAATTTCTCACAGGCTTCAGCCAGAGTTGTGTTGTTGGCTGATTTTAAAGGAAATACTGCAGGCTTTCATTTAACCCTAACTTGTTTTGAGACCACAGTTGCCCTTTAAGACGCTTCATCCCAACTTCGTCTGCACTTTTGACCGGTCAATGAGGATGAAGGACTGTCGGTCACAGCAAAAGTAGCTGCGGCCAACACTTCACTGCAACCATGCGTGCGGTCCATAGAGGGCCGCATGATTGGCTGTGGTCTGAACAAACAGTCATGGTCAGCGCAGGAAACCAACGAATATTTCAGCTAACTAAAGTGACGATCGGTCGGGTGGAATTATTGGATGTGTACCAAGCTTTAAGGGCAATTACCAGGAATTTGTAAACATTATTTCATCTAGCATCAACATAAATAGACATACCAAAGAGCATATCCCTGGGGACAAAGCATAGATGGACATATGGACACCCTTTATTTTAGGCTTGAGTTTTTACATTTCTAATAGAGTTGTATGTTATGCAACTACTAGAGGTATATAAATTCAAGAACTCCTGTCACTCACGATCTAAATACTTGTTTCTTAATCTTTTGATTATTTCTGCATTTGGATACTGGCCCTTTTAGCATTGGAAATAAAGCTGTTCTCACAATGCAGTTTTATTACCAAATTTCCTATAAATATTCTTTCAGTAGCAACTTACTAATGGACACCTTATTCCTGAAATCATTTTTCTTCTGCTTTGTCTTCCCTGGAGTTTTGTCTTCCTATTGAAGGCCAATAAGCCACAAATCACATCTGAAACACATTAGTTCTTTTAACTCATTTTATTGATTTATTATCCTTGTTGGATTCATCTGGTTGAAAGGTGAACAGCGGATTAGCTCCTCTCTTTATTTCACACATTATAAGCCTAAGAATTTTCAAGGAAACTGAAAGAACTAATAGGTAGCTCAGTGAACAACTTTGTTGGAATACATATGTACGAAATCTTTATATTCTGGTCAGTTATATATGGAATTTTTTGTGCAAGAGCGAAATCACCATTGACATTGAAGATCAACGATAGGGTCCTTTTAAAGGCATGTCCACCAAACAATTAAATATATATACTAGCCATCTTTATATCCTTTTTAAAGCCTTGCCATCTCCATTAGCCAGAATCACCACTGCAAAGTTCAGCCATGTGCTTGAGCTCATAACAAGATTGTAAAGGAGGGGATAGGGACAGGAATGCTTTTCCTGTTGTGGCTGGACCATATAGGGTATAGGGGTTAATGGAGATGCTTTCAGATATAATATTGAAACAATGAGGGACAGGGTTTACTAAAGCTATAGAGACAGGTAGACTTTTACAGGGCTATATCATAAAAGTTTTTATTGTTAAAAATGGTGCTAATTTTGCCTTAATCAATCAGATGTTATGTACCATTGAAAAGCTAACATCTGATTGGTTGAGGCACTATTTTTAGGAACTTTTATTACATAGGCCTGTTAATGTTTTGGTGGACATACCCTTTAAGACTTACAGATTCAATAAAAGTTCTTATCATTTAAAATGGTGCTAATTTTGCCCCAACCAATCAGATATTATTTAACATTTGAAAGCTAACATCTGATTTGTTGGGGCAAAATTAGCACCATTTTAAACGATAAAAAGTTTTATTGAATAACCCTGTTAATATATAATGAATTTGGGAGTTAGGAATGAGTACTTTGACACAATGCTAAAATGGCAGTTAATGGACATCTGCATATTCCATTTTTTACTATATCTGCTTTTGAGCAAAAGAAGCAAAATCTTTACTTGAATTCAAAGGCATACAAGAGTTTTTTAAAAAATGTAATCCAGGGTGACTTATTTACTACCGTAAATGAAAAAGGATTAGCAGTAGAAAACTATCATAGGAATAACTTGCAAAAAGCAAGCAACCAATAAAATATTACTTAAAACTTCATATAAGAAATAAAGAGCAAACATCTATTTTGGTATTTTACAGGTAATGAATCCGTAACTTCCTGAACCAAATTTCCCCACTCAGAATACCAAAACCAGAAATGACATGGTATAGTGCTGTCTGTCACTGTGTTATCTGGTAGCCTATCCAGCAAAGAACAGCCACAATTCCATTACACTTAAGATATGCCTTTCAGCAGCCTATGTTAAACATCATGTACAAAATTCTTATTTAGAAACGTTTTTTGGAGAATAAAAACAAATATCATATTTTAGAAACTAAAACAATTGAATGACTTTAACTGTGCATAAAAATAAATATAGTACAGCATATTTTACCCTTCATTACCTTTCAAAATTACTTTCTTCTCCTGACAACACTTTGTTTGGTACGCACATCTGGAAGTCGTTTTATAGACACATTTACCAAATTATCACACGGTGAATTGTCTTTGTTTTATTTATACTGTTTAGCCAATGCAATTTCCTCTCTAATTAAGAGAAAAATTGTGAGTTATCTCTAAGGAAATGTTATGGCTAAATCACATTGGGCCATATTTAAAAACCCGCAGTATCGCAAATTTGCAATACCGCTGTTTTTTTACTGTATGACCACAGTCGTAAATGTAGTAATGTAGTAAACTACCACAATGGTATTGTACCATTTATGTTCGCTATCGTACATTTACAATTGTTAATAGCGCAGTAATATGGCCCCTTGTTACTTCTGTTTAACCTAAAAATTGCAGGTTAAAACAATAACTAATTTCTTTACAAAAAACAGCATTAAAAAGACCCCACTTGCCACTTTAAAGGGTATATTTGTTTTAAACTAGAGCAATAACCCACTACTCAAAAAAAATTTCAGATTTAAAATCTGAGCTGTATATTCTGAGAAATGATCATTTGAAATCAAAGCATTTACAGGAAAGACCTGTCAATCAAACCAGAAATTATAATATGTGCCCGCTCCTTTGACCTGTTACTAGAATCTTTGGCTGCGTGCTAGGACACTTTTTGCAACAATTAAGAGAATCAGCTGAGAAAAGAAGGAAAGGGAGATGTGTCAGCAGAGCAGTGACAGGAAGACATGTAAATTATCTCTAAATTTTCCATGAGGCTGTGCAAAACCTGTTAGTTTTGCAGAAACTACAAGAAGGCAGGGAATAATGGAGGGGGGCAATTAGGGGAACTCACTAATTAATTCAGTAAATTAAATATTTACTGACAAAGCAAGCACAGAAACTTATTATATCAGTACCACCATATTACTTCTCTCAAATTGTGGTTTCAGATAATGTAAAGTTGTTTAAGTCAGTAAAGTGACCCTTTAAAGGAAACAGTCTGAACACCTTCTTAAGGTGGCCATACACATACCCGATATTACTTACCCGACTGAGGCGAAATGAATGTGATTTTGCGATCGCGTGTCAGTTGCATAGAAGATCGGGAGAAGCGGTTCAGGTAGGATCGAACAAACTTCGTGTGAGCGCTCGGTCTGGTAAACAATATCGGGTATATGTATGCTCACCTTAACTCTCTTTTTCCCGTATCTGTTTCTCTGTCTCTGTTTCCCCCCTCTGCAATACTGCATTCAGCACAACACAGGATCTCCATTCCTAGATGGAGAAGAGAAAGGGGGCGTGTGCTTCCTGGATTTCCTTGTTTCTGCTGTATGGCCCCATGGCTCAGTCCTATTCTTCAATTAATGTAACAGGAGCCAGTGGTGGATCGCACTCGCGGTCTTCATTCCTAGCTCCTGTTATATTGATTGAAGAACGGGAAGTATGACACAGCTCCTTTACCTCCTGTTCTTCAATTAATGAAAAAACAGAATAGCTCACCTTTTGAGTGAACTAATCCAATGTGAAATAGGAATAACGGTCTTTATAATGGGTGTAACCTAAACAAAGCAGGCGTGTTCTTAAAGGGCATGTCCACCCCCAAAACTATAATCCCCCCACTACTGGCCCCATTGTGTAGTGTAGTTTAATCCTTACCTCACATCCCAGCTCCATCTGGTTCTCCTGTAGTCCCCCCCCAAAGTAACAAAAACTGCCCACCAGGAGGATGGCAGAGTCCATATAGGACTCTGCCTCCTACCTGGTCTCCGGGAGAAGTTTGGCATGCGTACTGCAGCCATTCTACCCCTCCCTCTCCCTCCCGATTAGGATTCCCTCCCCCTAGTGTAAAACCCTTTTGCTATAATAATCCCCCTGTCCCCCCAGCCCCAACCGCTAGTTTATTTTAATAGAAAGTGCCCCAAACATTACTTACCTCCCCTCTTTCCTCCGCCGCACTGAATGACCGGCAGCCGCATCAGTGATTGGCTGCCGCTCAGCCAATCACAGACGCGACTGCCGGTCCCGCCCCTCTGCTTGCATTTTCTCGCAAGCAGAGGGCCGGCAGCGCGGCAGAGGAAAAAGGGGAGGTAAGTAAAGTTTGGGGAACTTTCTAATAAAATAAATATAGCGGTGGGGGATGGGGGGACAGGGGGATTGTTATAGCAAAAATTTATTTCAAGGGTGGGCATACCCTTTAAAGTGAGCGTTACTGACCACAAAAACAAATACAATCCGCGTGTACCGCATCGCTTCTCCCCATGTGTCCCTGGGGGCCCCAAAAATGTACCCAGTATGGGGCCAAGAAAACCCTGCATGCCTATTGAGCTGGGGATACAAGTGAATCCCCATGACATCCCCAGTGCCAGCTTGACAGGCCACTGAGCGTCTGAAGATAGAATCCAGGGAAACAGATATGTTGGTATGTTAAAAAATCAAACAGGCCCTTTATTTATCAATCATCATCACCCTCATAAGAAAGGAATCAACACTTGATAGCCATTTGATATCTTAAATCCAGTTATAGTAAATCCACCACGAGGTAGTTGCTCAGTGCAGCACAGAAATGTTGATGTACTAATAAAAGCAAATTATATTAGAAACCCTGTATTCATTTGACTTTTTATATACAGTACATAGGGGCTGACTAACACTTTATACAACATGCCACCATTGTACCATAGGTTATTTATTGTGATTATTGCTAGTTCCTCTGTTACTCTGTTCTTACATTAAAGTTGATTTTGTGTGTAGTAATCAAGCTGATAAGTATCTTCATTAGTGGAATACAGTAAACCTTTCATTTCCAATTTACAGAGCGAATTACCTCTATATTACTGCATGTTGTGAACTTTCAGACATGCAAATAAGAGAATTACTTGCAGAAGAAAAAGAGTCTGCTGGAAATCAACGCAAGGCTTTATTTTAAAGCTTCAATTAATACTTCATGTGCAGAGAAGGGAAATGTCTGTTGTAAATTATTCAGTTGCAGTGTGCCCTGAAACATAAGCAAAAAGCACACAGCTACATTGTCTTACTAAAGTCCCCTGTCATATTAATGTTTTCTGGTTATAAACCTCTGGGCACCCTAAATACTATAATAAAACCTATAAGATGATTAGTTGGTGGATTAGTTCCCAATTTCTTATACACATTGAAAATGTATTATTTAATAAAGCCAAGTCCATCACCAGTACGCAGTTCAATACAAGGCTTCAGAAGGGACTTTCATAAAGGGTGGGAGTTTAACCAAGGGACTGGGTACCCAGGCAGTCCTGGTAACATTATCATGGTGGGAGTTGGATCTCTGTGCCATGCCTCCCTAGTCATTGTACCACCAGCAGGAGGAGCTTGACTGCTCGTATACTAACTCCCCACAGTTGGGAAACATGTAACAGGAGCTGGGTTGTGTCAGATGCGATTGTCGCATGCGATTGCACGAAAAAATGGTTAAACACAAAACACGAACGGACACACAACCACACGCGCAACGGAAATTGCAGGAATTTTTTGCATTCCCGCAATTTTCGCTAAAACGGGCACAACCGCGAGCGAAAAGGCAGGCCCAAACAAGCGAAAAACACGCTAGTGTGGCCCAGGCCTAAAGGTAAGCATTTTTAAGGTAGAATTCTAAGGGTTCTGGACTGATTAATTATCCATGCTGATCCCCAGTGTTTTCAGTATTTTCATTTACAAAAGAAAAAAATGATTCATTTAATATCTTATGACTGACACTATAATCCTTAAAAATTAAATTGCTTCTGTGATAAGATTAATTCTTCTAGTGAGAAAAAGAACATACCCTTCCCTTGCAGTAACTAACTTGCCTGAAGTAAAACAGTTACAGATAATTTACAGATAATTAGTAGATGAGTAGATATGAGCAAAACTGGCATGTTGAAATTCCGAAAATCCAATTTGAACCCAATTGAAGCAGAAGTTTTCTACCACGATGTGAAGTTAGGCTTTTGTTTTTTGACTTTTAGAATAATTTTCAACAGCGATTTTCGAAATTTAAGTTCTAACTACCCAGAATTGACCAACATCCACAGATTTTCCCAAACAAAACCAGGTTTTTTAGAAACTAGGAATCTTTCTAATTCATAGGCGTTTCTTTAGTTGTTCCAAAAGCACTAACGACTGCATTGTCTGCCACCCTTCGGCAGATTTAAAAGGCATGTCCACCCCTTTTTAAAAAATATGTATATGTTGTAGGGCTTCCTCCCCCAGCCCCAACCGCATTATTATTATTTTCAGAAACTCCCGTTTCTTTACTTACCTTCCCTCTATCCTCCTCTGCACTGCCTGGCCCTCTGCTTGCATGAAACTGCAAACAGGAGGCCGGACCGGCAGCCGCATCCGTGATTGGCTGAGAGGCAGCCAATGACGGACGCGGCTGCCGGCAGTTCAGAACGCCGGAGGAAAGAGGGAAGGTAAGTAGAGTTCAGGGGACTTTCTTTAAATAATAACAATGCGGTTGGGGCTGGGGGAGGAAGCTTTACTGCGCATGACAAAATTCTCCCGCAGGAGAGACAGGAGGTAGAGTCCCTATATGGACTCTGCCAGGCCAGAGTGGGGGAAATTATAGTTTTGGGGGTGGACATGCCCTTTTAAGGAGTCACACTTTAGTAATTCTTCCGTATATCCACTGATTCTTTGTTGCATGTTTCCAAACGTGATTATTTTCAGCACTAGTAATAGATGAATCATAGCTAAATATTTTAATAAAATTAGTGCTGATCATTTCCTTTATTCACCATTCTGAAAAAGGCTGTAATATTTGATTGCTTTTTAAAAGTCCTTTAAAAGGGAAAAAAAACAATTACATAAAAATAACAATTACAGTCCAGCATAGAACAGTTTCAATACGACCAAGGCTAACTTGGGTATATTCCAGGTCTAAAACTCCAAACAAATGACTGATTGCCCTTTAAAGGCCATTAAAGGCCAACACAAGTTATTGATTTGTACCTGTCATATGAAAATGATTTCATTAAATGTTTTTTTTTTGTTTAAAGGCAACATTCACCCCAAAACAACTGAAATCATAATGATAGATTACAGAGTTAATTAAAGTGATCCTTTTAAAATCTTTCTATGTGCTAGGGTGCTGAGATCGCTGTAAAAATGTATGCCGTTAATAATGAAAGTATCTCCCTTTACACTGCTGTATGCATTGTAAATATACAATACACTAATTGCACATTCATATTTGAAATAAGAGAGAAAAAGAGCAAAAAATAGACACTTGCCACCTTTATGGTTATTTCCCTGGTAGCAGTATTGGCATGCACTGAACTCCCAGACATCAGTTTATCCCATGAGTACAGACATTATACACAGTGGGATAATCCAAATTGTCCCCCTCTCCCTACATCCCTACAATGAGCCCTGGATCACATCTTTGGCTGCAGCCTGCGAGAAATTATATTGCATTGAATGTTCATATTTCCAGTGGACCCCACTCTCTGCTCCTCCCCTTCACCCCAGGGAAGATCTAATGCTGGGAAAAACAAAAAAAATTCCTTCCCAGAAACGTTACTTAGAGAATTGTTAATTAGGGATAGCTGGTTTGCAGATCCAAACCTGGATCCATGGTGGATTTCAGGGGTACGCAAATCGCAGATCTCACAGATTTTCCCAAAATCTGCTTTCCGAACTTTTTCCGAACTCCATTCGGAAAATTTCTAAAATTCTTGAACGTTCGAGAATTTCTGAACATTCTAAGATTTTTGAATGTTCGGTAATCCTAGAAGAGAAGAATTTCCAAATGGCCAAAAGTACCGCGGCCGCATGTTCGCAGGTCCCGCAGCTCAACCCTGGATCCCCTTCTGGGTCCTTAGACCACCATTGTGGCACTTGCAAGGGCCCTTTGGAGCCTAAGGTTTCCCGCAGCTCAAACTGGGTCCCCCTCCCTCTATTTATAAGTGCCCTTGTGGCCCTTGATAGGGCCCTTGTGGCACTGACAAGTGCCTTTTGGGGCTTAATGGGTCCCCAGCTCGAACCGGGACCCCCCTCCCCAGCACTTAGAAGTGCCCTTGCGGCACTGACAAGGGCCTTTGTTGGGGGTCCTTCAGCTCAAAAACAGGAACCCCATTAGCTCTTCTTTCTTCCAGCTGGCAACACCAGCGCCACTGATGTCACCGACACTGAGCGACGTCACTTTGGCCAGTGTTGCCAGTGTCTTGATCCTAAGTCTTCTTTCTTCTCAGCCGGTGACTTCTTTCTTCTGCCATCACTGTGATAATTTCTGAGCTCTGCAGGGTTTGCACCTCTTTATATAGGTATGCTGAAGGACCAAATCTGATTGTGATTGGTTAATATTTCAATGCTTGCAATCATATGATCACACATTAACCAATCATATTTGAATTTTATTCCCAGGAGGGGGGTCCCAGTTTGAGCTGTAGGACTCTTTAAGCCCCAAAGGGCACTTGTGAGTGCCACAGGGGCCCTTACAAGGGCACTTATAAGTGCCAGGGAGGGGGGGTCCTGGTTGGAGCTGCGGAACCCCTTAAGCCCCAAAAGGCACTTGTCAGTGCCACAAGGGCCCTTCCAAAGGCCACGTATAAGTGCCGGGGAGGGGGGTCTTGGTTGGAGCTGCGGAAACCCTTAAGCCCCAAAGGGCCCTTGTAAGTGCCACAATGGTCCTTCTAAGGACCCGGGAGGGGGTCCCTGGTTGAGCCGCATCTGGCGCAGGACTTTCCCTAATGGCCGATTCAAGAATACTCAAATGTTCGGGGATTCTCGAATTGGCTGTTCGAAGAGTAGTGAAAACAGCCCGTGGAATTTAGAAGTAGCACGCGTGTGTGCTACTTCCGTTTTTTTTGCTGTTCTTCCCATGGGGACATGTTCCTCTGACCATTTTACGGGTCCCAGAGCCATTTAAAAGAGACATTGTCTCAGCCAATCACTGATGTTGCTGCCGGTCTGGCCACTTCTGCTACTCCATGTTTTTCTATGCATGGCAGCAGCAGAAGACAGCCAAGGAAACAAGGTCAGTAAGTATATATAGAAGCCTCACAGAAACATTTAAACCTTGCAAGGTCAAGATTTGGGATGGTGATTAGCCTATATACGAATTTTAGTTTGGGGGTGTCATCGATTTAATTTACTCTTCATACAAATAGAATTGAAGTTATTTTTTATTAAACCTTTGCTTGCAAAAAACACAATATTCCAGAGATAATAAAAGCTCCCTTGAACTATCCACGTATGCAGAGCGTAAATGTAGTCCAGACCTGTCAGTGTTAGCAGTGGAGTGCGATCGCAGGTAAGTTTAACCGTTTTCCTCCATGCTTCTGTTGGATTCATTGAAGAAAGGGAGGAATAACATAGCTTCTATACCTCCTGTTCTTTATTCTTTAATTAACGTTAAAAAGGTTACTACAATTTTGTAGCGGAGATACCCTTTTGGCAAAAGCAAAAGATGTTGAGTTTGCCATTTTAGAAAGCTTTAAAGTTCCTGCTTTCAACAAAAACTGTTACAATCATTATTTAGCTTTATATTTCTGCCATTTAAAAATCAAGCATAACAAGTAGCATCTCAACCTGTAAACACATTTGTGTAAGTAGCACTATTGCTGCATGCCTTCAATCCAGTACTTCTTTTTGCTAAGGCTCAGTATCCCCCCTTCCTCTTCAAACCACTCCCCCTTCCATCTGACCACAATGAGGTAGCACTGGAAGAGGAAATTTCCCACATACCAACTGTGAAAACTCTGCCACCATTCCAGCTACAGTAAAACTGCTCACACCAGAAGAGTTTATGATGCTAATGCACTTAATGGAATAGTTCACTCGAAAACTTAACTAGTTAAGTTCTTTTAATGTATTGATTGAAGTCTGGGAGGTTAAGGAGCAATTCCCTTCTTTCCTGGCTCCAGCTCAATTGATTGAAGAACGGAAGGTAAGCCATAGCCCCTTAACCTACCCGGCTTCACTTTTTGAGTGAACTATTCATTTAATTGACAGCTGAAATGCACACACAAAGGATGAAAACATGTTAGTTGCCATGGTATATACCTTGGTACATATTTACACTAGCGTTAGGAAATAAACCTTGACTGGGCTCAAAAGTATGTATTAATGTAGCAATACACTATTTCACCCCAACTACCCTCCCCCCTCTGAGATGTTTGCCTTTTATTCTGATTTGCTACTAATACTAAAATCTGGACAAGTTTAAAACAGACAGGGAGATTCAATAACGCAAAGACGAGCATCTTACCTTGCCATGATCACATGATGCAATATGTGATTACATCTGGTATTGCATTGCAGATCATGGAAAGGTAAGACGTCATTGCACTTCTCTGAAGTTCCCTTTCAATACACCGTTAAGTTTTGTGCTACAAGGTAGTGCAAAATGTAACTTAGGTTGGATTGAATTGGGAGTGCTGCACTTTTTCCAAAAACATTTAGAAAGAGTAAAAACCCACGTTTACCCGATATTACATTGGCTTGTGTGTATTTTACTCTAATTTCTGAGAAATTGAATCTCCCTGAAAGTGTCTTACAAATTTAGACTAATGCAATAACCATGCCATTCCTGAGGAAGCAGCATGCACAAAAAAACAGCAAAAAAAGTTGCAAACTAGTTGAAACCATCACAGATTTTTCAGGGTACGTGCTTTCAGTGATACCACTACGAGGTGCACAAAGCGTGTCAGGATGAATATGCCTTTCTCCTATGCCTATAGCTGGTAAAGGTCTCCTTGGTCGGTAGACAACTGAGGCTTTTCCAAAATATCCCCCCCTTCTGTTCCCAGCTGCCACCAGGAAGCATCCAGGGGGGGGGGTCTCGAATGGGATAAGTCTGAAGGTCTTAAAAGACCCAGGCAATCCCACCACATACATGAACTAAAACAACAACAAACAAAGAATAAGAACATGTGATACAGCACAAAATAAATAGGTGAATAATTATAATTTATAGGGCCTATCGAGTGGGCCCAATTGGCCCTAGCCTTTTGGCTAGGGAATAAAAAAATTCCACCAGGAAATTGAGTGCACAGTAATGCATTAAGGAAAGCCTGAACTTTCAGCAATCGCCGGCTTGAGGCCTTGATCAAATACTTGAACTGTACAGATCTGATCTACTTCTTTGGATGTAGATGTGATGAAAGCAGCGCAGATACTAAATGTACCGTTTGCTATTTTAACTGATTTCAAGCACAAAATAAAAGAATTACCTAAAACTTACTGAAAACCAAGAATGTAGTTGAGAGTAAATCTATAGACCAGGGTAATCCAAGAGAAGGGTGTAAAGGCAGATTTTATAATTTGCTCACAATATATGTTTTTTTCATGTAAGATGTGAATTTGTGATAGATTATTAACACTTCTATAAAGTTTTCCTTGTATCCCACACATATTTTTGTTTTTCATTTGCTTAATTCCAACATAGTTTCTGACACCGATTGTCATCATTTATTAAGTGAAAAATTGCTTCTTCTATCTGAATAATGTAATTAAGCATTTTAAAAAAATATTAATTTACATAGCTTTACCCTATAAAATCCAAGTCTAATAGATATTATGTAATACTCTGATTGTGACCATTATTGTTGAAATATTTGTCATTCTGTGGGAAACTGGATTAGAAAATGCTATTTATCTGCATGGTTTATCATAATTAAATTGCTTTGGAAATTACTTAGCTTGCAGCTATTTAAATTATTGAAGGACGGGCAGCAAAGTATATTCATTTATTTAGTCTTATCTGAAATTCACTTAAAGTTTGCTTTGTGGTTTTACAAAATATGCAAATCACCAACATTAACTTTAGAAAAAACCTTTAACTAATGATTTCTTTGCTTTGAACAAACTGACCACATAGTTGTTACTTATTTATTCCTTGTTATTTATTTATGTTGGGGATTCTTCATACCGTATTCTCTAAAATCTTTAACAGGACAAAAATAATACAGCGAACAAGGATGTTAGGCTTCTTTATAGCCTGCTAAATTTGAGATTACTACAAATTTAATTTTAAATGTGACTACATCCATTAAATAAATGTATTTAATATTTAACAAAGTATATATAATTATTCTTAGAACCCTGATAGTGAATAATTGGATCCTGTTAAATTGTGTGTTCAGATCTACTGGTTTAGTTTTTTGGGGACATTTCTCTCGTCATCCTACTGGCTTTATCAATTCAGAAGGACTTGTACAAGAATATGTATACATAGATATATATATAGTATGAACAACTGCTCACCGGCTGGAAAGCTGAAAAAGTATCATAATATCTATGCTAGTGCAAACAGTAAAAACATGGGGGTTTAGTGGATTAGATTAGTATTGAAGGCTATCACTTCCCCCACCTACTGGTTTAGTGCGTATACAATATGTTCATATTCTCATTGCCTTCTTTTCTCTCATCTTTTCTCTCATCTAGCATCCCCCTCATTATTCCCCCCCTCCAGTACTCCTTCCATTTGGTTGCCCACATTTGTATGCCATTGTCTCTCTATTTTATTACCCCTTCTCAATTCCTCAGTATATTCTGTTTTTCTGGGGGGGGGGTTATTATCTTATCTAAATGTAATTAGCTTCTAACTTTCTGTTAACCTTTGTTTCAATCAGTTCTGCTCTGACCTGAGGAAGAGGGTTGATCCCTCGAAAGCTTGTCTACTAAAATAAACTGTTAATCCATTAAAAGTATCACAGTACTTTTTACTACATATATTGGACTAATACGGCAAAACTATTATTATTTTTATCAATATGTATATAACAGCAAGATGTCAGGGACATTATAAACGTAAGTTATTGGCATTATAGCTAATAGTTTTTACTAATCTGCCAAGGGTAAGACATCAAAAGAGTGTTCTATATGGCAGACAATAGGTACCAATCCCTACCCTGCATTCAGACTTGATATCTGTTTTAACATAAATAACTAATGCATCTTGCGAACCAGTCCTCCTCTCCATTTAGTGTGTTAACATTACAATCTGTGTGTCCTTTTTGGTGCAGTTTTTGTTTATTCTCTCCCACGTATGTGACACATTGAATTCCTTTATAAATTATTTAATTCCTTCATAATTCTGAATGAAAAATGTTCCATATGTTCAATTATAATTGCTAATATGCATTTTGCAAAAAGGGAAGAAACCTATTGTTTACATATCAGTGTGATCTGCCTGTGATCTGCTTGTTTAGTCTTGCTCATTATTGATTAGCTATGCCTGCAGAGGCTAGAGAGGGGGAGCTCTAGACCATGATGCCTCATTCTCAGTAAAGTTTCCAGAGGGAAAGCATCATGTCTGAGAGTAATTAATTACTTTATCCCCTTCTCAGGGTGTAACATTTTGGAGGACAAACTGCCTTATACACATGTATCCAATCATCAATCAACTTCTCAACTAACTACAATCCAGGTGAATGGCAGAGTATGATAGTTTAACAACTGTATAGCGAGAGACTTGCAGGCAATCTACGGTTAACCACTGGTACCAGGAAAGCTGCATTGTTCATTCTGCAAATAGACTGTTGTGCATCATAGTAAAGTCGTCCACAGGTCAGAGAATGAAATGGAGTCATTAGAGATAGAGATTTTGAAATTTGATGTGGGGGGTGCTTTGTATACATTGAACCGTGATGCTTTGATAGAGGTTTGTGATTTTCTAACTATTGCTGGTTCAACATTTGAAAATGTATTAAGTAATGGATGATTCTCTCTTATATCACATATAACGAGGTATTTAGAGTTCACTGAACTTGAGGATGAGTGTATAGCAGATTTACTAATGTTAAAAGACAAAATTACAGAGTTGCAACAAGCTTCTCAATATAGTTCTCAAAAACAGACTCAGGTACAAGTAAAAGTTGTTCGGCCCTCAGAGGGGAAACAGTTAAAAAAAGAGATTGAGACATTACAACTAGCATTAGCATTTTCATAGCAGGACAAATCAAAGCAGATCAGTGGAGCAAGGGTAGAAAGTAGTGCAAACCAAGGCAAAACCTCTGCTCTGCAAGGCTCCCAATATCATCTTCCCTTGCAGTTGGGTAGAGAGTTTAGAATATCAGGTCAGATTGGTCAGCCAGGTCAAAAGGACAAACTTACCTTTTCCAGTTTAACACACCAAATTGAGCAGGGTATCGGCAAGGGATTTCCTGAGATTGAAATTGTTGATGCAGTAATTAAGGCAATGTCACCAGATTTACAATTACGTAGCTATATAGAAGGCAAGACCAATCGTACTTTACCCACCTTGAGGAGAATTCGTAGATCTCATTACCAAGAAAAAAGTGCCACAGAACTGTACAAACAACTCACTTTAGAGGTGCAAAGTAGTAAGGAAAATCCACAAACTCTCTTGATCTGTGCCCTAGATTTAAGACAAAAAATCCTATTTGCTTCACAGGAAGCAGAATCTGGTCTGAAATATGATCCTGTGCTGGTACAAAGTATCTTTCTCCATATATTTTGACAGGACTACCAAATGACAGGATAATAAGTGATCTGCAACCATATTTGCAACAAACAACAACCAGTGATGAAATACTACTTGAGAAACTTAATATTACCTGTGCAAATGAGGCAGAGAGACAAGACAAAACAAAACAATTTACCCAACAGCGGTCAACCACTGTGCATTCAGTCCAGTCTAATGATAATAATGCAGATAAAAAAATAGAATAGAGTATCAGGAGCATACCAGCAAAACACAGTCTGAAGTTTTAAGTGAACTGAAGGAAATGCGTTCTGACATGGCATTACATAAAAATCTTGGTGCTGAATTGCACAAATTAGAGAATCAATCCAACAGCCTAACAGTACAGACACAGCATCAGACTTTACCAGTAGCACCAGAGTATGTCCCTCCGCGCCATTTCCAGTATTCACCACAAAACTACTGGCCTTCCCAAGGACCAGGGAAACAAGGAGAAACAGCTCAATATCAACAGAGGTTTGCACCTCAGCACCAATATCCTCCTCATGTAGGTTGGCGACAATGCAATAATTGCCAGCAAAATGGAAATGAATATTGCACCAATTGCTACAGATGTGGTAGTAGTGAGCCCTTTCTTGCAGGCTGCAGATTAAGAAGAGTTGGATTAAATAAAGACAATTTAAACGGAAGAGGCTTACCCCCATGGGACAGGGAGTAACCAGCACTAGAAGAACGTCCCAACAGTGGTGCTCTTACTGTGGTTTTCGCAACAAAGAGCAAAGACGCAGAACGAGTGCATCTTGTAAAAAAGAGACAAACAGGGTTATTCAATAAAAGTTCTTATCGTTTAAAATGGTGCTAATTTTGCCCCAACCAATCAAATGTTACCTTTCAAATGTTAAATAAGATCTGATTGGTTGGGGCAAAATTAGCACCATTTTAAACGATAAGAACTTTTATTGAATCTCCCTGTTATTGTTCTAAAATCTGTCAAGCTCAGCATTGACCACAACATAGAAAACAATGCAACCAGCACCATTATTCAAGGGTAAATGCAAACAAATCCAAGGAAGAAAATAGTCAGTCTAGTCTTGTTGCTCTAGTTGGGAAACAGTGCAACAGTAGAGTGTTACATACAGGGCCATAGAACCCATGCATTATGGGATACAGGCTGCCAAGTCTGTATTACTGATGAAGACTGGAAAAAGAGACATTTACCAAATTAAAAATTAAGAGATATCTCTGAGATACTTGATTCACCCGATGACTTGAAAATCACAGCTGCCAATGGACAAAGCATGTCTTATATGGGTTTTATTATGGTCACTTGTGGGTTAGCTGCAGATGCAGCTGACCCCAAAGAACTTATTGTCCCCGTACTAGTATTGAAGGGTGGAAGCCTCCCACAACCTATCCTAGGCTTTAATGTTATTGAGTGAATAATAAAGATGAGCACAACTGCACAACCAAATACCTCAAGAAGAGGGCAGTTGCACAAGGCATTATGAGCAACTTTCCCAAATCTTGAAAGAGAAAATGTTTCTGTTTTTATTAATCTGGTAACTGCTGAACAATCACATGACTATGTTGTGAAAACAACTAAAGAGAAAGTAATCATACCAAAACACACGTGTTTGGCTGTAAGATTCAAACACAGACACCAAAAAAGGACACTACATTTCTTTATGAACCTGACATCAACCCCCAGTGGGCTGAAGGTCTTGAGTTTTGTGAGACTTTGGTAAAACTTAACAGTGGAGTCCCAACACGTCATCATTAACTGAAGTTAAGTATCTCACTAAAAGATATGGATCCTGTAACACGCCCTTATAGCTCTATGCCGAAGCCACTCTATAAGGAAATTAAAGATTATCTGCATAACCTTATTGCTCAGGGATGGGTAAAGAAATGCAGCTCATCTTATGTCTCTCCAGTGGTCTGTGTCAGAAAGGAAGACAGTAATTTACGTCTTTGTATAAACTACAGGGAATTAAACAAGAAGTCCTACCCTGATAGACAACCAATTCCTCGTGTCCAAGATATTCTTGATAGTCTTGGGGGCCACTCATGGTTTTCATTGCTAGATCAAGGAAAGGCCTACCATCAGGGATTCATGGATGAAGAGAGCAGACATGTGACTGCATTTGTAACACCAAAGTTCCATGGGGTATGTACGAATGCATAAGGATCCCATTTGGATTAATGAACACACCTGCAGCATTCCAACGCTGTATTGAAGAGTGCTTAGAAGATGTGCGAGACAACATTTGTGTCCCTTACCTGGATTATACACTGGTGTATAGCCAGTCATTTGAAAATCATATAGACCATGTCAGAAAAGTACTTCAGCTGTTAAGGAAGTATGGAATCAAGTTAAAACCCAAGTGTAAGCTGTTTAAACATGAGGTCCGCTATCTAGAAATAATTGTTTCAGCTGGAGTTAGTAAAATTGATCCAGCAAACACCATTGCAGTAAGGGCTTTGAAGGAGAAGAGGCCAAGTAATGTGGGAGAACTACGAGCTATATTAGGCTTGTTAAGTTACTACAGGCAATATGTGCAGGTCCACTTTACAATCTGCTAAAGGAGACAACAGAGGACAATATACCACAGAATGGTAACAATAGAAAGCAACCCACAAAAAAGAAAAAAGGAGTGCCATCACACAAACAGATTGAGTGGACTGAAAAACATCAATGTATTCTGGAGAAGCTAATTTCCAGATTTCTCACAGCCATTTATTCTCCACACAGATGCCTCAAACCAAGACCTTGGAGCAGTTTTATATCAGCAGCAAGATGGTAAACTTCGAGTGAAAGCCTATGGTTCCTGAACACTGACTGCAGCTGTTCAGTGTATACTACGTGAATGGGAAAAACTTCACATAGATGACAATGGTATTCTTTACAGGAAGACAAAGAAATTACAGCTTGTATTACCTAAAAAATATATAGCCACTGTGTGGAAGCTGCTACATGACAAGATGGGCCATCAAGGTATTGATTGAACAACATCACTGATCAGAGATAGATTCTTTTGGCCTTATATGCAGAAGGAAATTGAACATTATGTGGCAAGAACTTGTACCTGTCTAAAACAAAAGAAACAGTTTAAAGAGATACAGGCACCACTTATTAATATTACCACACAGCCATTTTAGTCATTGTTGACCACTTCACTCGTTTTGCTCAGGCTTACCCCCACCACCAACAAGTCTGCAAAAACAGTTGCTGATCGAATATTTAGCGATTATGCACTGAAGTTTGGGTTGCCAATGCGAATACATCACGATCAAGGTGGCGAGTTCGAGAATCAACTATTTGCCCAGCTGAAAAAGAACTGCGGTGTACTAGGATCAAGAACAACTCCATACCACCCGCAAGGAAATGGACAACTTGAATGATTTAACCGGACATTACTACAAAGGCTAAAGCTCAGTATTGTTTCCTGGTGATTGTGTCCTTGTCAGAAATATGACACCTAGAGGAGGCACTGGAAAGTTTCGTAACCATTGGGAAGAAAATATTCATGTTGTGATCCGTCAACTGGGAAAGAACAAAGTTCAAGAATTATGCATCGTAATTTGTTGTTACCTTGTGATCACTTACCCTTGGAAATCCAGCCAAAAGCAGCACCCAAGCAAAAACAAATAATGACAGAGACAAACTCTAAAAATACAGAAGAAGTTGATGAGGATGAATGTTCTATTACCAGCCAGTATTAACACCTCAAGTATCCATAGAGGATAGAAACATTGAACATGTTGAGACCCAAGAAAATAATGACCAAGAGATATCAGTTCTCAGTAATGACAATTTGATTGATGATCCAAAACAAACATTGAAGAGAGTAACACACAGCAGGAGAATGTACTGCATGAAACTGATAATCAAAGGGAAGATATACAACCAGTTGAGGAAGTACAAGATGAGTCACAAATATCTCCATACCCAGATTCTGATAAAGATAGAGCAGAACAAATACATCAATATCCAAAAAGAGAAAGACGAGCCCCTAAACTGTTTACTTATGACCAGCTAGGGACCCCAACATGCTATAACATACATAGCACATTCTAATGAGATGTTTTATCCATACCATCCAATGCCAATTAAAGATGATCAACTAATGACCTTGTGAGCCAATCCATTTCAAGCTTACTAACCCCAATTCATTCAGACCTATTAGGAATTAACTAGATTTTGAGCTGTGCAATATGAAGATAGTCAACTTTATTGCTAGGAATAATTGCTAGAACTTGTAGATAGAATATATCTTTGATAGTCATAATAATGTAATATATATATCAGATTGAAAAATCTTTAGTTGGTACCATTAGAGATGTCCGGACGACATCTAATTTTGTAGGGGAGTATGTGACACATTTAATTCCTTAATAAATTATTTTATTCCTTCATAATTCTAAATGTAAAATGTTCCATATGTTAAATTATAATTGTTAATATGCATTTTGCAAAAAGGGAAGAAACCTATTGTTTACATATCAGTGCGATCTACCTGTGATCTGCTTGTTTAGTCTTGCTCCTTATTGATTAGCTATGCCTGCAGAGGCTAGAGAGGGGGAGCTCTAGACCATGATGCCTCATTCTCAGCAAAGTTTCCAGAGGAGAAGCATCATGTCTGAGAGTCATTAATTACTTTATCCCCTTCTCAGGTATGGCACAAGAGTCTAAATAAGGTTAAAATATAGTTATATGTGTTAGGAAGCTGTGTTTATTTCTTTAATATATTAAATTATATAATGTTGTGTAACCAGCTAAACTCTCCCTATTTCATAATGTGCCATGTGGTCAGTTTGCACTATACACATTGTATGGATTTCCCTTATATGGTATGTGATGTTCTTATATATTTTGCTTGTTATTAAGTTCAATGAGACATATACCATGTTATGGATTAATAGATAATTCTATGGTTTATATAAATATTCATGAGGTTTACCTGCTATATGTAAAATGAGTAATGTTAATTACATTTATATATCAGGGAATGTCTAACATTGGTAAAGTAATTTTGATTATAAAAGAATTTTGTACATATTTTTAATCATTCTCAGTAAAGTTTGCAGAGGAGACGCATCATGTCTGAGAGTCATTAAAGGGCATGTCCACCCCCAAAACTATAATCCCCCCAACTACTGGCCCCACCATGTAGTGTAGTTTAATCCTTACCTCACATCCCAGCTCCATAGGGTTCTCCTGTAGTCCCCCCCAAAGTTCAAAAACTGCCCACCAGGAGGCTAGCAGGTCCATATAGGACACTGCCTGCTACCTGGCCTCCCGGAGATTCCTGCCATGCGTGCTGCAGCCCTTCTCCCCCCTCCTCCCTCCCTCTCCCTCCCTCTCCCTCCGTTCTACTATCCCTCCCCCTAGCTCAAATCCCACTTAATATTGTGCTCCCCCATGTCCCCCAGCCCAACCGCATGTGTTTTTTTTTTTAAAAGCTCCCCAAACTCTTACTTACCTCTCCGCTTTCCTCCGCTGCACTGAATGACCGCAGGCGTCCGTGATTGGCTGCCGCTCAGCCAATCACAGACGCGACTGCCGGTCCCGCCCCTCTGCTTGCATTTCGCAAGCAGAGGGCCGGCAGTGCGGCGGAGGATCGAGGGGAGGTAAGTAAGAGTTTGGGGGGCTTTCTGAAAAAAAAATGATGCGGTTGGGGCTGGGGGACTTGGGGAACATCATATTAAAATGTTACTGGTGATAGGCCTTGTCGATTCGTTTCCCAGTCCCCGTCCGGTGTCACAACGATCATACAATTTTTTTTTTCAGAAAGCCGCCCCAAACTGCGGTACCTGTCCCCCTCGATCCTCCTCCCTCCCTTCCTGCCCCTTCTTTCTTTTTTGCCTCACTCACTCTTTTCGGTTTTGTTGCGACCCACTAGCCATTTTGTAAGGTCACAGTTCATATTACCCCACCTTCGTCACATGGGTTTTTTTTGTTTTTTTTTTCTCTTCGTGTCAAAAACACATACAGGATATAGCACTTTTTACGGATTTGAACAGAATATATGATGTTGCTATTCTTAGATCTTTTCTATAGATTTGATATTATATTGTTGAATCTATCTAAATATAATTTTCTTGACAGTTTCACTAAAAAATGATAAAACCGGTAGAGGCTCTAATATTTGTTCCATTAGAGGAACATCCTGGAAATGGTGGGAGGTCATTTTTGGTATATGGTCAGCCTAAATCCCATCAGATCACAAGCTTATAGGAGGATTAAACTTTTCAATGGTTAATCATTTAAAAAAGACCTCAGTCAATGGAAGATTCCCACAGATCTTTAGAACTGAAGTCACACACCCTCTGCTAGAACTGATGTACACCCTCTGCTTCTGAACTGGTAGCGGGGGAGATGGACAGTGCATGAGCCAGCTGTTCCGCATTTACCAGTGACAGGAGAGTGTGTTTTATCTGAGTATTGGAAACATCAGTTACCATCCACTGTAATAACATAAATTTTATGCTACAATAAACTGATTGGGACATTAGGGTAGCATGGCACTAGTTACTGCATCACCCTGTTACATTTTTATGTTTAATTCTCCTTAATAGCAGATATACACATAAACTTATGTATCATTTACCCAAAATGCCAATTCACCACAAACCTTGCCAACAAATTGGAAGAGTATTAAGGTCTACCAGTAGAGGGGGCATTATTCTAATAAGAGATGTAGAGCAGCAGGTCCCTCTATTAACCATATCCTCTCTTCATCTTTCTGTGCATGCCTATATGCAGATTTAAATAGGAAACAATAAAACTTGAAAATCCACTCGTGTGGCAGTATTAATAAAGGATTGGTATCAGAAATTTACTTTAACAGCATTATTTTATGAGACTGTTGGAAGAATATGAAGTCTATTTTAATATTGGCTCACATTAATACGATTCCCTTACTTTGTCAGTGAATTGCTATTTTTGTAGCTATTTGGGGGGCTTAATTACCAGAGTATTTGAGACAAAGGTGCATAGAAAATATTCAGAAGAGGATATGAAGCTAAGAGAAACAGTAACTGAGGCTGAATAAAGACATACGTCCATCTAGTCCAACCTTTATACTCTCCTCTTTAACCTTTCTACCTAACAGTTATCACAGAGGAAGGCAAGAAACCTTCCTAACTCCAAATGGCAATCGGAAAGTATCCCTGGATCAACCAGATCTACAGTATATGTATTAATACCAGTAATGCTCAATACTTTTTAGCTTTAGAAACTTATCCAGCCCACATTTAAATCCAGAACACTATTCAATAAGCTTGCCATTTCGACATCTGCTAGAAAACAGTTTAAGTTCTTGAAAACCTTTTCTAACCTGAAGATGAAACTTCTTTTCTTCTAATCTTAAAGGATGTCCACATGTCCTCTTATATGACCTATTAGTGAACAACATATCTACATGGCCCATTAATACATTGATATAAAGTTATCATATCACGCAACTATCGCTTCTTCAATGTAAAAGCCCTAACTTGTCTAATCTGCCTGCATAGTCCATTCCACTTATTTTAGTTGCCCTTTTCTTAATTCCATCCATTTCCAAGATAACCCTTTTGCATATGGAATTCCAAAATTGCTCCGCATATTCCAAATGAGGCCTTACCATTGCCTTGTAAAGGGGGAGAATAATATTTTTATCCCTTTGAATTTATTCGCCTCTTTATATAGGACAATATCTTGGAAAGAAAGCTACAAGTTGACTTTGGATTGGGTGAGACTTTGTTTTTAAAGCAGGATTGAGTATCCCCCCAATCCTCTTTTCATCCAATAAATTATTATTATTATTTTTTTTGGGGGGGGGGCAATTCTAAAGCTTTTGAAGCGACTGTACACATAGAGCTATCCTTATTAGAATCTTACAAAGCCAACAGAAAAATGCTACAACCAACAGCTATAGAACAGTAATCCTTTTTGGTTGTTTCAGAATATAATCCAAATTTTTATATATTAAGATAAACCTGCTGTGCATCTTTGATCTCCATGCCTTTTGTATATAACTTTCAATGCAGCAGCTGAATAAATGCGATTTTAGATTGTCATCGAATTAAACAAAATTCAATGAAGAAATTCTCTATTTAGAATGCAGTATTTTCTTCACAGTTTTATTTACAAAATGTATTAAAACTTTGTACATGCCTCATTAAAATGAGGCTAAATAATCTTTCCGCACATGCAGTTTATTTTCTTTACAGCCATAAGTTTGCTTGGCAATTTACTGCTTACCAATCTACAGTTAAAAAAGTGAAGATGGGGAAATAAAATAAAATAAAAAAACAATAATAATAATAAAGAAAATAATGGAAAAACCAAAGAAACACTTGTTGATTCTTTGCAGTAATAGCAGAAAATTGTAAGCAATAATTTTTTTTCATGCATTTTATTTTGTTAAAAAATACCAAAAAATCTTTACTTCAGCTTGAACACTCTTAAAAAGTAACATCATTCAGTAATGATTAACCCTTTAGTTAACAGATATGACCAAGAGTGAATTTCTTCATGGCACTTCTGTCAAAGAGGGATTTAAATAATACTTAGGAAAGAAAATATGTTTTTTTTTCTGCACAGCTTTCATTTCCCATATTGGGATAATTTCTAGCATTAAGACAATAAAAAGGAGAAAAATAAAAATCACAGTTCCTTTATCAGAAATTAGCCTATTTCTTTATCAAGCCTCCACCCATAGATCCCACAATAACTGTTTATGTGCTGCTGGCCTGAAGAAGGTTAAATTCTATAAGCCAATATTTATGTTTTTTCATGAAAATACATTTAAATATCCAGTGTCAAGAGAGCTATGCTTAAACTATGTTTATCTATGAAGTTATCTGATATTTTATTTTTTAAATGCATTTAAACTCAATAAATGGTCCTTACTGTACAGTTTCTCCTAATCCCAGATGTTGGCAAGTTGAAGAGTTAATGCGATCAGTTAACTAATTTTACAGACCAAAACTTGGGAAAAGGCAAGGAGTGAAGATATAAATGTCAAAATGTCTAAAATGTAGAGGTTTGGAAGCTCCAGGAAATATACTGGGAAAATAGAAACAAACAGGGACTATATAAATTAAATTAGGAAGGTCATAAGGCAAATATTTCAAGTATCTGAAATAACAGACGGCTGCACAAGAATCTAAAGAGGCCAGAAAAAAAAAACTCCTCAATCTTCAAGCATGGTACATGGTTTAAAGGTAAAATGGTACTAATTTATAAAAAGGTTTTTTTTCTGAAAGTCAATAACATGATTTAATTAATATACAGTTACTGAACTTCAGTAGAATGAAGAATGCTATGAAATGTACAAAGCTTTGTGATTTTTTAAGAAAGTTGACTACAAAGCCTAGTAAGCTATATTACTAATGTAATGTTTTTTTTTCTGAAAGCCTATTAAAGATCAGAAATATTTAAACAATTAAATAGTTGTTTTTATTTACTATAATAACATTCAGGGATCGCTTTTAAAAAAAAAATGTATTAAATGATTTAATTATATTTCTTAATATTCTAACCTAAAAGTCAACTTAAGATCTTGATCGGTTATGAAAATTTTTCTTTGCAAACTAAAATGATGATATTCATCAGTAAGGAAGGGGCCCCTAGTGTTGAACAACTAGGGAAGATTGTGCGTGGATGGATTTCCATTCAATAAAACCCTATATAAACTCTCCAATGATTTCCTTTTTTTATCTTTTGTACTGGGGGCATTCATTTCTTTCTAGAGAGTAAAGCTTGTGTTTGCTCATTGAAGTGGGCAGTAAAAGTACTGAAATGTTGGGTGCTATACCTTAAGTGAGTAAAACGGAATATTGGACAGAAATGTGCTATGCACATGATAACAAATACTGCACAAACATCTGTTTCTCTAGGCTTAGGCGGTGTAGTTTATTTATTCTTTGAACAGTTTAATGCCTCCTGTGCTTTGCAATCTCCCTTCACAGGGATGATCTGAAGACATTAATTACACCTGACTGAGACAGATCATGCTATTCAAATAGAAAAATCAGACTTATACAGGAATCAACATGTATGTATCATAAGATGCATCTAGGCAATTGTATTGTAGTAAAACATTTGATGCTGTGCAATTCATTTTAATTTTCTCCTGCACTGAATGAATGTTCCATTCATTAAAATGATAATTCTGTATAGGCGCAGGTTCACTAAACAAAACTTACATTGAGTAACAAATCTAAGGGGCTTATTTATAAAGTGCCTGGACAATTTTCTCACTTTGAATATCAATACCATACTATGCTTTTTTAAACAAATCCATCAAGATCAACCATTTTGTCCTATGCACCCTTCCTAAAATGTCATTCAAACTGGTAATTGTATATTTCAGTGTTTAAAATACTGCGTAACTCGGTGGATAACCATACAAAATAATTTACAACATTTTAATTATTGCCCCTTATATGCATTAAAATCTTTGTTGGTAGGTGGGAATTTCTGTTGTTTTCTTTGGGGAAGAAATATAATTAATAAATGTTTTATATTGTCAAACCATTGTGTAGCAATTTATAGCCTGTTCAGCTTGAGACAAATTAGTACCGTATATACTCGAGTATAAACCGACCCAAGTATAAACCGAGGTACCCAATTTCACCTAAAAAATCTAATAAAAGTTGTTGACTCGAGTATAAACCGAGGGTAGAAACTTGGCATTCAAGATGTTTGGAAACTACAACTCCCAGCTAATAAAGCATGCCTTGTGGGAGTTGTAGTTTCCAACATCTTGAATGCCACCCTCACTTGGCATTAAAGATGTTTTGGAAACTACAACTCCCAGCATGCTTTATTAGCTGGGAGTTGTAGTTTCCAAACATCTTGAATGCCAAGTGAGCAGCGTCCTCTCCATTCCGGCAGCCGCACGATCAGTCCATTTACTGGCGCGCCGGCTGACGTCACTAATTGGCGCCGGGCTTGGCACCGGGCTCGGCCAGTACATGGACTGATCGTGCGGCTGCCGGAATGGAGAGGACGCTGATCTCAATGGTGAGTGACTCGAGTATAAACCGAGTCAGAGTTTTCAGGCTGATTTTACAGCCTGAAAAACTCGGTTTATACTCGAGTAATACGGTACTTCAACATTCAGTGCAGGATTTTTAAATTATCCATAATTAAATATCCATAAGATGTCCATTAAATACATTATAAAGGTATATAATGCTATAAAAAGTTATCATTTTAAATGGAACTATATAAAACATTACATAAGCTTATGATTTAATATACTTTAAATGGTGAATGTTAGAATTATTGACCCCCCCCCCACACACACACACACACTTACTTGTTTCTGAAATTCTGGCCATTCACTAGGCAAACCTTAGATAGATTAAACTTTTAATCTAATGTCTACACACCACATTTTCTGGACAGCAGTTTTCACCTTCTGACGTTCCTGCGAAATTGCCTATTAATTTTGCACCACAAGTCAAACACAAAAGAACATGTCATGTGGTTCTTCAGACTTCATGCAAATGTCAGGTAAAGTATAGTGTATGGGCACCTTAACAGTTCTAATTTGAAATGCTATTTGTTGTTGTTTTAAAGGGCATCTATAGTGGGAAAATTAACTTTTTTTTCTTTCTTCCCATCAACCACCAGAGTGTCTTTGCATTTTTCAGATTCCCTCTGTGCTGAGATACACAAGTTAGAAGAACGTGTTGCATTCCTCTATCCTACAGTCAATCAAATCCCTGTGACGTGATCCTCTTCCCTGCTCAAGTCCCTCCCTTCTCCATGCTCTTTAATAAACTTAGAGATAAGAGCATTAGCAGAGGTAGCTTTGATGGCAGAGATAAGGCTGCACTTGATAGACTTCACTGATTGATGATGGGTCACAAAGAGAGAGATTTATTTTAGCAGGACACGGAGAGATCCGTGTCTCCAGGACAGCTTGCTGTCTATTGGCCACTGTGCGTGGGTGTGTTTTTCAGGCTGTTGAACTTTTAACTCCTATTGCACATGAGAAGCTTGTCGGGCAGCCGGAGTTAAGACACGGAGGAGAACAGAGGGGAAGGGGGGAGTGCTGCAGAGAGATCGGACACCATGGAAAAACCATGGAAAAGTCACTGACAGAGATAGGATAAAGGCAGCACAGAGTACATGAATTTAACTTTGCAATGGGCCAATGGGTTTTTTTACTATAGATGCCCTTTAAGGTAAATTATTTTAAATGAATGCACAAGTTTTAATTTTGTGATAATCTCATTTTCCGGATTATTTTTGTTGTATATTTGCTTGTGAATATTCATAAAGTTAAATTTTTTATCTATTTCTTCCCTGTAGCTGAAATAGTTTGAGCCTTTAACCATAAGAATGGTGAGTGCATTTAAGCAATCAGAAGGACAGGTTTTTAAACAAATAGAAATTGAAATATAAGGATACACTTCATGGTTTTAAACTGGGTTATATTTGTCAGTTTTGTATTTTATACCTATATTACAGGTAAAGACAGAATTAACCAGCCAATGACAATTTTATCTAGACAGATTGAGTTTTGTTTTGGAATTAGTTCAAAATAACCAGTTTTATCATACACATATAAAACCTAAACAGTGCAGTTATAAAATCAATTAGTACTGGCTAATAACTAACTACACCAATAAGACATTACAAAAATAGCGGCTGGTCAGCCTAATAATCTTATAAAAGTTGTATAAGTTATCCTTTCAGGCTGATTAAAACATATTAGCTCTAAAATTATTTATAAAACACTTAAACATATCACTCTGTAGTGCACTACGTAACTCTCACCAAGTCCTTGCTTTTTACTGTCCTTTGTTGCAGTCCACACTTATAACAACTCAAGACTGAATATATCAATGCTATTATACTTTGTATCAATGGAAAAGAGATATAGATTGTAGATTGTAAGCTCTTCAGGGCACTTATATCAATTTATACATCATTTATATATATATATATATATATATATATGCTTTCTTAACCGATGTATGAAATTGTATTTATTTATTTAATTTTTATCTATCTGTATAATGGCTTGCACTTATCCCCTTGCTTGTATACTCTGTATTTTATAATGTACAGCGCTGCTTACCCAAATGGTGCTTTACAAATAAAATTATACATACATACATATAGTATCCAAAGAAAGTATGCAGAACCTTGATACTTCAGTTTTATGCTTGCTTCCTCATACGTGCTGTCCATGCAGGAGATAAGCATCGGGTAACTGGCTTCCTCGCAGTTCCTTTTAATGTTAGGTGTGACAACTCACTAACAGCCCAATACCTTGCTTTGTCTATGCTGCAGAAACTGACCACATATCTCCACTCTGTTTGCTGATACGGAGGGTCTTACTGCAGGGCATCAAAGTCTGTGTCCATCAGAGTCAGGTTTTTATTCGGTGTCCAGTACCCTTCCTCTGATGACGCTACCCGGCTTTCAGCTTCTATCATCCCCTACACCTTTCAGGCTTATGGGTACCAGTGTGGAGTAAGGATTAATCAGAATAGACATTTCATAGTGAAGGATAAAATCTTACACTATTGCAACAGGTTTCACCTTCTCAGGCTTCCTCCATTTTTATAACCAGTGCCATTAACCCCTTACCCTTCTAGCGCCTCCCTCATTTATAGGTATACATAACTTTCAATACTACTTTCTAATATTCCCCAAGTCATTACCATTTCTAAGCAATTGCTACCTTTCCCATGATCATGCCATTACCCTCCCACCATTCTAATACCCCCCAATTTAAAGTACCTCAACATTTCACAATTCCATTAACCTTCAGTTACTACCAATATCATAGAATTTGATGTTCCTGAAGAAAAGATGCAATCTCTGTGGTCTCATTCAATCCTTTTGGATTTAGGGAATCCAACTCCAACATTTTTGTTCCAATATTAGCAGAGAATTACTTAAATGCTCCCCCCCTTTCCCTAAAATTAACCCCATCCAAATTAAAAAAAAAAATTCCTTTAAACTTCCCCTCATAATATTCATAATAGTGTTCCACAGCATAGACAGAGCAAGGTATTGGGCTGTTAGCGAGTTGCTCACCTAACTTTAAAAGGAACTACCAAAAAGCCTGTTCCCCGATAATTATTCCCTGCATGGACAGCACATATGATGAAGCAAAAGCATAAAAGTATCAAGGTTCTGCATACTTCCTTTTGATACTATATCTCTACATAATAGGGTTCATATATTGAATCTTGAATTTGTGTGTGTAAAAAAAAAAGTCAAGGACTTGTTGAAAATTGCATAGTGCACTAGCAGAGTGGATTAGGGTGATATGTCTATGAAGAGCGGCAGCTCTTATTAGCTCTAGAGATATCCGAACTTCGCAAAATCCGGTCCGCGAATTTTCGAAAAAATGTGAAAATTCGGGAATCCGCGAGCGGTCCCATTAAAATGAAAAACACCCTCGAAATTACGAGATTTTTCGTATTTTCGAAAATTTTCAAAATTACGGGTTTTTGCGTATTTTCGAAAATTTTCGAAAATACAAGAAAACTAGTATTTTTGAAAATATGTATTTTCGAAAAATACGAGTGATCCTCGTAATTTCGAAAATTTTCGAAAATATGTATTTATGGAAATAAGAGAAATCCTTGTATTTTCGAAAATTTTCGAAATTACGTGTTTTCTCGTATTTTCGAAATTACGTGAAAACTCGTAATTTTGAATATTTTCGAAAATATTAAAAATCCGCGAATCGGAAGTTCGGAAGGCGGAAAATCCGGAAAAATCCGGCGTTCGCGAACGGGATAAATCCGCGGCGGATCCGGGTTTGGATCCGCGAACCGGCCATCCCTAATTAGCTCTATAAATAATTTTAGAGCTAATATGTTTTAATCGCCTTGAAGGATAACTTATAAAACTTTTATAAGAGATTATTAGGCTGACCAGCCACTATTTTGGTAATAAGCTTTTTTTTATCGGTGTTCCTTGTAATTAGCCGGTACTAATTGATTTTATAGCTGTGCCGTTTAGGTTTTATAAGTGTATAAACAAAATTGTTTATTTCGAAACAAATTGTATGGGGTAACTGGGTGATTTATTTTTATATTGGCTTCCCATTAAGGACAGCTGTTTGTAGCTTAGGTGGGATCCAGGCTACTATCTCACTTTATTTTGAGGTAAATTGTGGGAGGGCAAATCCTTTTTTTCTTTGCAGTGTCCCATAAAGCCCACCTTGCACTATATCTTTCTACTTAGATACCTTCCCACTCCTTAGCACAAAGCAACCCAGTGGATAATGTCAAACGAACATTACGTTTTGTTTATTTGACATTTTCTCTCTGTATAATGTTGCTATTAGCATTTTAGGGTCAGCATTTTCCAAAATAGGATTTTTATCTATAACCCATATACTCAAATAAGCAAGCAAAGCTACTTTACAGGATTGGGGAAGTTCCTTAAAACAGAATGGTCTCCCAAGGTTACTGAAAACAGCAATGTGAAATATAGTTACGGGTATGGAGCGTGTTTAGAAAGCATAGGGGCTAATTTAAAGGATTACTATTCTGCAAAAATTTACTTTTTAGAAATGTAAAGTACCTGGTTCAAGGGGGTAGGATTGATTATTTCCACCTCCCAATATTGTTTTGTTGAAGAGCTACAGCTCATATGGTTTTCCTCTACCAGGTTATGGCCCTGGGTCTGAAGCATTAAGTCTGGCAGAGGCATTTTTCTTCAAGCTGCCGCTCTTCATAGAAATTAATTTGTGAGGTATAAAGTACCAATCCTACCTCCCTTTTCATTTGAACTGTTTTTGAAAAAAGTTTATACGCACTATAGTTCTCCTTTAATTAGAGAAGCAAAATGTTGCCTGTTTTTTTATTAACAGCAACCAATCAGATGTTATAAAATGTTTTCAAACTGTAGTAGACCAGTAAAAAATCATAATTTAATTGGTTGCTGCAAATTATCAGCCCAGGCATATTTTTGTACCTTTAATTAAAGGGCATGTCCACCCACACAATTAAAACTTACACATAGCTGCATAACCCCCACCCCACATTTTAATTACCTTCCCCAAAGATGCACCTGAACATACTTACAAGACCCGTTCCCTTGCTGTCTGGGTGTCGCCTCCTGCTACTTTTGCAAGCTCATTTCAAGCAAGTACAGCAACAGTGAGCTGCTTCCTGGTCGCGGCTGTCAGCTATTGAACGTGCCTTTGACTGACACCTATGACCTGGCAGCAAAGCGCAGAGGGACCTGGTCTTATAAGTATGTTCAGGTGCATCTTTGGGGAAGGTTAGTAAAACATTAGTGGGTTTTGGGGTGGGGGTGCTGCAGATATATGCAAAGTTTTATTTTATTGGTGGACATGCCCTTTAAATATAAATGCAAATCTCTTACAGTATGAACAATGTGCAGTTCAGTATAATCATTAATAACGCTAGATAAATATAGTAATGGTGTTGTAGGGAAAAGTATTTGATCGCTTTGGGTAGTCATTAAACCAATAAATTATTGGGCAGATGTAATATAAGTTCTTATCGTTTAAACTACCTGTATACTTTCAATTGTTCCACTGTCTGACAGAAATTTCATTTTTTAAGTAAAAATATACATTCATGGCACAGATGTTTTTCTCAGAATACATTTTTAAAGCGTTATAATCCCAGGTATATATTTTAGAAGAAAAATAAGTTTATGGCATAGAATTGCACTCCAGATGCATGTTAGAAACTCTTTAGAACCAGCTCTAATTACAACAGAATTTTCCAGTTGTTTAGCTTTTAATGAATGGATTCATTTAGTAGTAATATTGTTTGATGGCTTTGTGCTAACCCAATCTACCCTACTAAATATAATCAGTTGTTTAAGCTTTGACCCAAAGCATGAAACTGTAAACACTGACAGTATCAAGCCTTTATAATATAATTTACTCATAGAAAGTATTTTGAGTTAAACAGCAATTTAACTGTGATTAAAATAAAATGTAAATGTATGAAGAATGTATCAAAGTATGAAGATGGGGTAGAAATGCATCACTTGAAGTTGAGAGTGAATGCACCTTTAAAATGCCTTTAGCATATACGAGGCCCCGTAGAGTTTTATTAAACAATGGCTTTTAGAGAACTTGTTCTTTACAAGAGTACACTTTGTACACAAGGGTCCTGTAGTGTGGCCTGTTTCATTTTTGTTTAAGCAAAGCATTAGCGTTTCAATGATGGTTTGCATTGTTGTGAATATCATAATGTTCCATAAGGCACTGAAGGAAAACGAAAAAGTTCTTTCAACTAAGAGTTCATTGCACCATCAGCAGTGTGTGTTAACCCTCAACATCAGGGAACGAGGTTAACTGGCTCAGGTGGTCAGGATAGAGGATGGAGCCTCTTTATGTTCTTTTCATCTTCTATATCAACTCTATTTTGAGATGACCTGTAAAATACATTTATACAATATTATACATTTCTCCGAAAATCTATCAAACGTTTTGATGGTTAAATGCATTCTGTCAATTCAATGATTGATGGAGTGTGGATAAAAAATGAGCAGCATGTCTTAGAAGAATTGAGGAGCAGAAGACAAGGAAACACTTAAAAAGTAATTTTTCAGAAGAACCGATAAAAGCAGAAGGCTAGCTAGGCAGTGTGTCAAAAAATGTAGTCAATTAAAAAGGCATCAACCACAACAGACGTGTTGACACATTTTGCCGTGAAATGTGAATAGGATTTTTTTGTCCTTCTCCTCTTTCAAATATACTGTCACATATCAAAATGATAATGACAGTACATCAGATTACATGTTACACCAGGAACAAACTACCTTTGTCTTTTTTTACATAGTTTAGCTAGAGGGAGAGATTTAGCACATGAGCTTGTGTATTCAGTACCCACCATTAGAAAACAGCCTGACAATTCACAACTGTTGACTTGAACTATTGTTTAATCAACTGTGTCAACTGTACATCTAATACCTTTCTAACATTTAAACAGAGAAAATAGAAAATAGTTGACTTTTAAAACAAAATGGCAGAGATCACTAACAAAACAAACTAATCAAAGACAATCATCCATATACAGCTAGACCTTACCGTACCATTAGATTTTAACGCTCTCTGTTCCATAGACGTTGTAACCTTCTCTGTATGTGGCATAATTTTGGGTGCTGGCAGCTGGAGGAGGTTTAAAGTTTTGTGAATTCTTTGTGAGTTTCATTCTTTTGGATTCTGCTCGTGACTTGTAGCAGAATTCTATCAAAGCTACCATCATGGCTAGTCCAAGGCCTCCAACCAGTATATAGAAAACACCCGCAACATTACTAAGGCTCAGGGCACTTGTCTTGTCCTAAGGAAAATTAAGATTTTGATTAAATTCACAGAATTTCAGGCAACCACAGTTACATGTTACTATCAACTAAAACTCTGACTAGAAGGCACCTGCTAAAGCTTCCAGGCTTTAAAATGGGAAAGAGGGCTTTGTAATCTATTTTAATGTATTAAATAAGCCACAATATTATAATATAAGTTTATACTGTATAGGTCATTGTGTCTACATTAGTGGAAAAAAATCTGTATAAGGATTTGACTTGACTGCATGCATTTTTATGTGTAAAAATACAAATACTTGCACTAGCTTTTAATCAGTAATGCACAACTGTTAACATGCACTGTTTGAAAGTAGAAACTTTGTTTGAAAGTAGAAACGCTGTATTTATGTATGTAAATATATATGTACATGTGTATAATATGTATATAATGTATAAATGTATGTTCATCCTTGTTAATAGTAACCAATTACTATACATTGTCCATATGTAAAAATTATGGACAAAAGAAAAAGATAAGAAAAGTGTAGTTTTCTGGTTTAATCCTATTGGATTTAGGCTAGGTACACACCAGCCAATATTTTTGGCCGACCGACCGATTCACGGCACTTTCGGACGATCGGCCGAAAATATTGGCTGGTGTGAGGCGGGAAGCCGCGACCAACATAGATCGTTCGGATCAGACGAACGAACGGGCATGTCAGAAAATTCAGATCGATCGTGCTGTTCCTTATGGTAACGCACGATCGATCATTCGCAAATTCGGCTACGACTGACAGACATTTGTCCTGGCCGAGCACTTGCTCGGGACAAAAAGTCCCTCCGTGTGTACCCAGCCTTAGTCTTAAGTCTTTTTTTAAGAAACACGTTTTTTTTTTTTTTAATATATCTACAAATATAATCAAATAAAGAAACACATTCAAATCAATGTACCAAATGCTATTATTGCATAAACTAAATGCTAACACAACCTTTGTGGCATAGTTAAAGACTTTTTGTGTTCATATTAAGATCAGTGAGATTTATGCAGAAAATTGGGGAGCTCAGGTTATGTAATAAGTTTTAAGGTGGGAATAGGACAGATTTACATTACTATTTTGTCTGTCAGTAGGGGACCTGACAAAACATGTTACCAAGAATGTCATATTGAGGGGCTGAGCGATGATTTCAAAAGGCAATTATGGCTTTTGATACAATGCCTTGAATATGCCTCATTTTACACAATACCTTTTTTACTTTATTGTCTGATTTAATGCTGAACAATCCCTAAAATATAACTTGTGAGTCTTGAGAGTTTTTAAACTAAAACAAATGCTAATACAGCAACAAGTTCCCTACCAGTGTGGTCCACCAAGCCAAAATGCTGTTGGGCCCCTCTGACAGGGAATTAGTTGAATATTGTTCGGAAATTCTATTAATATATTTACAGTATAGACAGCAGCAACATCAAGTCAATGAATAAGAATTATGAATGTTGAATGGAGTGAGCTGTCAAAAATCTACAATACACTTAGGAAATAAAAAAAAAATTTCAGGGTGGAAAAAACGTTTTCATGCTTTAGATGTGTAGTGTATCGTAAAAATGTAATAAATATATATTAAAATGATTTTGTCTTAGCGAAAATACAAAATAGAAGGAATGACATTAAAGTAATTGTTTCAAGCATATAACATTCTAGGTCTTTATAATTCTTTAAAGTTTTAAAGGTGTTTAAAATGTGTACATTTAATATGTATAGATAAAAAAAAAATTAAGTTTGGTTAAAAACCTGTAAATGGAAACTTTTTTTAAAAAATGACTTTAACTTGTGCATGGATGAATCTGTCTCTTCTGCAACTAAATTCTACAGTATGTGAATTTGGAAATGTTTTGAATCTATAAAAAAAAAACATGTTTGTGTGCATATGAGAGTGAGTCAGAATGGGACTTCTAATCAATTCAAAAGACCTTCTGCGACTGACCTTACTTCCGGAGTCCTTGGCTCCACATTCCCCCTTATCGTACCACCATTTGTTTTTCAGCTTGTCTAAGATGCCTTGTTCACTGAGTTTCAATACTGCAAGGTTTACAGGAGTTCTTCACGTGGGAAATAACATAAATAACATTATATTATGTTATTTTATGTTATTCAATCTTAAAACTATTTTCATACTATACAAAGCGATAAAGCAGGGATCCTGGACACAAACATCTTGAACTGCAGGCAACCTGTGATTATCACCTTAGTTTTAACACTACAAGTGACAGTACATTACCAGGTCCTGCCTATATCGCTTTGAGTAATCGGCACACACTGTTAAAGGAATAACAATATCAAAATTCAAATAGGCACCAAGTTAAAGGCACCAAAAAGATTTCATAACATAAAGTAGCTTTTCACGAATTATAGTCCACTCAACTAGAATACCTTTTCCACCAGGCAATTTTTCTTTTGAAGAAGCAAAAAATGTCTACTATGTCTAATATAATTTGGGAGAAAGGGGTTAAACATTTTGTTGGAAATCACCCAACCATGGTTTAGGTTTAAAACTGATTACCACGGTAGTCTTTAAATGCTCTGATGAGTCCTTTAACTACAAGGTACACTTTAATATAATGTTCTATATTTATCCTTTCAACAAAGCAGTAACCCCCTGTTTATTACTACGAATAGTCAGACAGAGATATTTTTTTTTTACTTCAGCTTATGTAGTTTCTTCTTTTTTAATCTTCCAAAAAAGGAATTAGGATTTTCAAGTGTGTGATCCTGGCCAGTCGCAGCTGTTGCTACTTTATATTTAAATATGAAGGTTTAAATGTTCAATACTGAATCTTCTTAGAATTTTCAATGCCTTAGATTACTGTTAATACTCCTTTACTGTCAATCCCGGCATTTTATCTACTATACTGTGAAATAGGCTTTTCTAAATGCTTCTTTCAAGTGTTGCTCAGCTTTTACATGGAATAAAGACTGGTTATAATGTACACAGGACAAGACAAAATGTTGGAAAATAATTTCTACCATACAAACAATAGGAGGATTGCAGGTTTTTTTGGTAAATTAATGGGTCTGTCTCTATAAGCTGCACTTCATCTATGTTCACATTCTTGTACCTGCATTAAATGTACAGTACACAGGAACAGAAGCTAAGTTATCATCCATCATACGCATGTAATAATGAAAAATATGTTTAACACTGCAAATGAAGCTGGCAGTTCTGATTTGCAAGCAGAAAAAATGTGAATCACTGCTGGACTTAATATTCAGGAAAAACATTGATTATTTAGGTATCCAACCACACCATTTATCTGATATTCAGCTCAGTAAATCTTCAATCTTACTAGAACCTATTTTCCTCAGTAGACTATATTACAATATTGCGCCTTCTTGTCACAAACCATTATTTCAGTGGAACATTCTTTACCTCAAAGCATTGCCCGTATTATTATTTTAATCAAAATGGAACAGGTATTCAGCTATATGAACTGAGCAATCACTGATTTTGAATTTCAAAAAGCTACTATGAAAATAATGGACAAAGCAATCCATTTCTCATTTATCTAATGTTTAAATTTCACGATGGTTACCAAAATAACAGTCTTGCCGATTACTCTTGACTAAGGTACCCGATTGTGGTGACATTGAGGCTGACCTTGGAGTCACCTCCCCCGCTGCCGCATTCTCCTTTGTCGTACCACCATTTGTTTTTCAATTTGTCCAAGAGTCCTTGCTCATTCAGTTTTAATACTGCCAGGTTAACAGCATTTCTTGAAACGATAAAACATAACTCGTAAGAAAATGAACAGAAGGCTTAGGAATAGAGTTGTGCGAATGTCTTCAGAACTTTTTTTTTTGCGTTATTTCTGTCAACTATGCTTCTTTTATAGCTTATCATTTAAAAAGAAATATTTTAGGACTTGCCATAAAATTTGCAAATAATGATACGGCAGCATTAGATTGCGTGTCCTGTTGCCATTGCTTACTGCTCAAGAGTTACCGGCACACAACAGATTTGCAAGATTTGGTGTTTTCAATTTTCTCTAAAATAAATCAAATCTTATGCTTGTAATTAAAATAATTATCGCACATCTCTACGTTAAAAATTAAGATGTATAAGAAAGGAGCACAAGAGGACAAATTGTCTAGAGTTTTCATGTGATATACATTGTGACAATAAAAAGGAGCTTTACCGCTAGGTGGAGTTTGGAGTCAGTCGGAATTCTAAAAACCAACTTTTGCGGTATCGAGAAATTACATTATGTATATCATTGTTTTTTTAAAGAAAACTAAACAGAAACACCACATCATGCAATTAACATTCAGCACATATGGCAATTAAACTTAGCTTTTACCATTTAAATTGAAAAAGCCACTGGACTGTAAAATTAAAACAGCAACAAACAGTCAAAGAGGACAACACAGAGAGAGTGGGGGGAAGCAATAAGAGGGATTGAAATAATAATTTATGGCCTTGTGATGTTAAATGGGGTTACCTTAAATTTCCACCACACACAAAAAAAAAGACAGAAAACAAAACAAAAACAAAAAACGAAAAAAACCACAATGCATCAGGGAAGGTGGAATACTATAACAACATATATTGTTATATTATTCCACCCACCTTAATGCGGAGCCTTTTGGTGTTGCCACGCCGTATCCCTTGGAATCCAAGTTTCCTCCAACTTTCATGGTATCGCATGGTTTCCTCTGTTCAATGTATTCATTCATGGTAGATTCCAGAAGGAAGGCAAACTTTCCCTTCGATTTCCGAACCCGGGCCACACCGTCATCAGTAGTTTTGGTAAACACAGAGGGCTCTGCAGATTTCATATATGACCACATTTTCTCATAGACGGCAATTTTGGATCTCTGCACAGGAAAACATGAGACACTGGTTAACCTAGGAAGCTAAATGCTAATTTTCAGCCAAATCTAAAAGTGAAAACTTCTTATTTGAATGAACATGAAAGTAACTTCTAAGTGGACATTACAGTCCTGATTTTAACACTGGGGAATTTGATGAAATGCTGTCTAATCACAGGAATATTTTTAGGAAAACTATAGACCTAGTAATATTTTGTGCGAAGCTATTTTCTGCAAAGACTTGTGACAAGCTGAATCGGATTTAAAACTTAATATGTCTATGCGCTTGGCCACAGGAGCAGGTAAACTTTCCTGCCCCTGGATGATGTATAGATCAATGTATCCATCAGTCTATGCATGCACCAAACACCTCCTTTATTAACATATGTTCTGCAATGTAAGAGATGGGAAATTGTCACTGACAATGACTATGGGAGGAGCCAGAAAGAAGTCAGAGAATCCATAAAAGCAGAAAGGGCAAAAGAGGTAATGCAAATTTTGGGCAAATTTTTCTTTTTTCTTTTTAAACATGGTGCCAAGAGAGTTTATTGAGGCAACTCATTCCCTTATTTGAAACTTTGGTTTTTACATAATCACATAATACCAGTATTATTTCTACCATTTAAAATTCTAAACATTTATATATCTTTATTTTTCATTTCCTATTATTCCCCTCAATTTTAGCTTAACATTTTTGTATTTTACAGTTTCCTACTTCCATTTTTTAATGCCTATCCAGGTTACTGTAGTGTGAAAAACATTAACAGGACTATTCATATAAAATAGTGCTAATTTTGCCCTAACCAATCAGATCTCATTTAACATTTGAAATCTAACATCTGATTGGTTGGGGCAAAATAAGCACCATTTTTGACAATAAGAACTTTTATTGAATAACCCTGTAAGTTTCCCAGTAAAAGCATTATAAATATTTATACATACAATTAGTCCCCTGCCTCAGCTAAATGTTCTTATGTTTCATAGAAATTTGTTTCTAAGATTTGCTATGGAGTAGTAGCAGCAAGGGGGACCCACTGATACTGAAAAAGTTCAGATTGTGTAATTATTGTATCTCTGTTTTTATACAGTGAGTGCTCTCTTTGTGTTTGTGCTTAATAATAAAAAGACAATAGTTTGATCAGTAGCTGAAGTAACATTTTAGGTTATCTAAGTTTAGGTTGGAATCAATATGTATTGATAATTTGACACAATGTTAAGAGATAGTGAACTCTTTCTTGCTGTAGAAACCAACAGAGCACTGAGTTTATTTTCACTCCTCTGCTTTGAAATCACTCGGTAGTGAAATGTTAAAGTGAAAAAGAAATGGTTTGTTGGAGGGCAATATCGGGGATTGAAGCAATCATCAGATTGCTGTACTATCGCATTCCTTCTGCATGAACGGAAGCACTTTCAATTCATAGCAATGGGTTTACTTCATTGATTACCATTTAAAGAATTTCTAACTCCACTCTGGATTGCCACCATCCCCCACCAAACTAGAAAATCATCAACTGCAGACCTACTGTTCAGTGACTGTGCAAAGATAATTGAGATGATAATCATTCCTAAAAGCCGTTTGTCTGAGAGATAGGACAAACCAAATCCATTACCTTGACAGTTTGGGTTCTGAATTGAATGTTCTAAATAAATGACCAAATAGATGGATGGCTCCATCTGCTGTTTAATAATAACAACCACAGTAAACTTTCCAGCAGAACTGGCCCTTTTTTTCTCTTACATGAGCATTGCCAGGACTGATACTGTACCTCACAAGGGATAAGCAGACTTAAATTTCATAGCTCAATTACCTAAGGTATATTTAAAGCAAATCCTATATAAAGTAAAATAGCCATTTGATCTTCAATTGTAACATTTTTACATTTTATACTTCTGACTACAGATGACTCATTACAAACCAGTAGATTGAAATACAGGCTCATTTTTATAACCCACTAGAAACCACTTTCATACAGTTCTGCAAAGTGAGAGTGTCTTACTAGGTACATTTCACTGATGTGCACTATGCTGAGGCTGATTAACCTAATTTCAAACTCATTCAGCATGACTGATGCATCACAAAACAATCCATAAATAGTTGCAGTCAATTTCCTTCTATGTGCTTATGAAACAGCCTCTTCCTGCAGAACAAATACGCTTGTGACGTGAATAGCAATTAATAAAATCCTGGCAGCCTGTAACTAAAGCAGTCATGATTAACCAAGACAAAAGTAAACGCTTGACAAAATGGATGAACAGGCAGAGGTAGCAAAAGTAATAAGTTATTTGCAATGAGCTATGTGCATTTTACTGAAATACCTTCTAAGGTTGGGTATTTAACAAATAACAGGGTCTCGGAAAACTGCATTTAATGGGCACAATAAATCATGAAAGAATGCACCCCTTTTATTTATTTATAAGCACAACAAACAAGGTCTATAGAACATAAAGTCATTTCACATTCACTATGTAAATAAATCAACCCACTCGAACTCCCTGTGGAAAGATCCACTCAAAGCAAAAAAACTGATAAGCTCCTATTAACATAATTAGATCTATCTAAATAGTTAATTTACCCTGAGGGGAATCATCGCTTCTCAATATTTATCTTTCATTTCAGGTTTCTCCTATATTTACTATGCACTTGGACAATATGAATCAAAATGGATTTTTTTATGGCAACAAATTCTATGAAAAGATGTGACCGAATACCTACACTTTCTTTTGAGTTATAAAGAGTCTTTTGGTACAGTGTTTTTATAGAAACAGTTTATGCACATTTATTGCAAGTATGTATGAGGCTTTACTTTAAGGACTTCCTTTAAGCAAAAGCTTTTTAAGCAAAAAATAGAAATTTAAAAATATTCACTAGAAATTAAAAAAAAATTAAAGTTAGCGTGACTTTAACCCCCAGGTTGCGCCGGCTGCGTGAGTATTGGAAGAGACACTTACACATCTGCCGCAAGCCTATTTAACAGAGGCTGCTTGTCGTCTTTATCAGAAGTATTTAACGCCAGCTGATTGCAAGGGTGAGATTCATCCAGAGCTAAGCAGCCTCTGGTAAATCTCTTCTGGGAAATTTGCACAGAGCGCATCCGTCTCTGGGTAAATCTCCCTGTTTGTCCTGGGCACAGTTTGCTTGATTTGTGCAGTGGTTAGTACTAATGCCTTGGACACAACTGCAAGTAGTTTGTTAGTTTTCCCTGTACTTGCATGGGTTTTCTCCGAGTAGTTTGGTTACCCCCACAATCATAAAGACATACTGATAGGTTGTTTGTGAGAAATAAAGTGCTTATATTGTAAGCTATTCGGGGCACAGTCTGATGTTAATGTATCAATGTAATTGTAAAGTGCCACAGAAGATGTTGCTACTAAATGAAAGTGTATCCCTGCCCCCCCCAACCACCATGTTAGTTTTTGTAAATAAGCTCCAGAAACTTACCAGTGTTTGTTCCCTTGGCTCTCTGCTCCCAGGTCCCTGCTTGCCAGATGTCAAAAACGGGCTGAACCGGCAGCTGCATCATTGGCTGAGAATCAGCCGGCTATGCAAAGAGCCAAGGCATCGCGGTCGGGTAAGTGTGAAGGGATCTGGAGGGTGGGAGAGGGGGAGGACTCCCCTGTGCATGCCAGAGACCTTAACAAGTAAAAGGAAGTAGCAGGCACCAGATGACCCACAGACAGCTCTTACTCTTCACTTTCTGGATCTTTGGACAGGCACTGCAGGAGAACCATTTGGTGCAGAGGAGTAAGGTAAGGATTTTTTAACACTACACAGTGGGGGCAGTAGTGGGTTACATTTTAGTTTTGGGGGTGGATATGCCCTTTAAGTTATAATAATAAGATTAGCTTGCATAATCAGGGCCTAGAATATGCTGAGAATAACAACTAAACGAAGCATCTTGTGTCACAAACAAAGAGACAATTCCATGGTAAATTCACAAATAAATGAATTACCTTAAAAATACAACATGCTTTGCTTTACATAGTCAGATTTACAAGGTATTCAGTGTAAAGGCCTGTACACTTGTCTGATCCGCAACGCACAATGGTCTAAGAACGGCAGTTTCGGACGAGTATTAGTAAGTGTATGAAAATACGATTAGGCATCATTGGTGATTTGCCAGGTGTGTTCATCAACAATGCCAATCAAGTGCCCACCGACTTACCAATACTCCATCAAAACAGGTATTCGTATACCCTTGTGCATGTGTGCAAAGCTTTAGGCAGTCTTTAAGATTTTGCGGGCAAATCTTCCGTCTAACAAATATAAAAGGTGTCTTGTACACAAAAACTGTCATTGGGGCATGACACTGCTTTGAAGTTTATCTTTGTTGTGCCTAAAATAAAACTCCATCTCCCTGTCAAGAGCAGTATTTATATAAAACTAATCTCCCTTTTTTGCACACAGACAGTCTTTACCATGGTGGATCATTTGTACATGACAAACATCGCAACAAATTATGTGTGTTGGAAAAACATCATTTGTATCCACATGCATTGCTTGTAAAACTAATAGGAAAGATTATAACAAAGATTTTGGTATCAAGGTATGTTCTAAAGATAAATGAAACTGACAAGTTTTATTTCACCACCAGTGAGATTTTGAAAATTCTATTCAAGCCCTTTTTTGATGCCATTTTTGACATTTGACTGTGATTTTTGATTGGTATTGACTTTCGAAATTCCAAAAAATACACAGAATCTGTGGATTTTTGTAACTGGTGGATCAACTTGAAAACCAGGTTTGTTTCAAACTGGGATTCATCTCTAAACTTCTATATTTGAAAATTAAAGTTTCATGAAAAGTTTCATGGAACTAAATGCAAAGACAATCAGTGAGAATCAATAAAAGTTCTTATCGTTTAAAATGGTGCTAATTTTGCCCCAACCAATCAGATGTTAGCTTTCAAATGTTAAATAAGATCTGATTGGTTGGGGCAAAATTAGCACCATTTTAAACGATAAGAACTTTTATTGAATAACCCTGAATGTACTGAAATGTTAAGCTATGCACCTAGATGCATGTGTGGTATTTTTAGAATTTGTTTTTATATAACACAAGTATTTTCAACCAAGTCTCCTATATAGCACTGGTTCCCTCTAAGCTATGGAACAAGGAAGGCATGCATACACAAAAACCTGGGTGAATATAGGTAGAGTGGAATGTAGCACACAAAGTATTGTGTCCTCACAGATGATATGTATCTGCACACACAGCCTATAAAAATTAGAGTGAACCTTGTGCTGGATGGTTGTAATATAGTTTATATCCTTTTATCTTTTTATTTTCTTACCCTCTTGATTCAGCAGCCCTAGTGCTGAATTTCAGTGACCAGAAATGTTCCCTTTTTAGTTGGAGCATAGGAATATAAATTATAGAGAAAATGTATTATTGGGGTAAAGAGTTCCTTTAAATAAAACGCAATAGAAGGGGCTGAACAGATAGCCGCTGATGTACACAACATCTTTCCATATACAGGTTGGTAATAGCCTATATGTAAATGTAAATATTATTTTAAATGTTTGGTGTCATTCTTACATCTATTACATTCTACTTGAATAGGATGTGTTGGCAGTAAAGAATGTTAAAAATTATTCAAAGTCAGTCATTCGATTAATTAAGTAGTTTAATTACCCATGATTTTTTATAGATGGAAAAAGATATTCATATTGACTGAACTTCTATTTTTATTAAATTACATGTTTTTACAGTCTAGTAGTTAGATGACAACTCATTGTGCAGAGCTGGTCATTTTTCTAAAACCTCTTTATCAGCAGTAGAAATTATATATATTTGTCTATTTCAAAACAAGTTTAATAGTTTAAAAGTAGAGATGTCCGAACTTCGCAAAATCCGGTCCGCTCGAGGATCCGCGAATTTTCGAAAAAATTCGAAAATTCGGAAATCCGCGAGCGGACCCATTAAAATAGAAAATACCCTCGAAATTACGAGATTTTTCGTATTTTCGAAAATTTTCGAAATTACACGTTTTCACGGATTTTCGAAAATTTTCGAAAATACGAGAAAACACGTATTTTCTAAAATATGTATTTTCGAAAATACGAGTAATCCTCGTAATTTCGAAAATTTTCGAAGATACGTATTTATGGAAATAAGAGAAATCCTTGTATTTTCGAAAATTTTCGAAATGACATGTTTTCTCGTATTTTCGAAAATTTTCGAAAATACGTGAAAACTCGTAATTGTGAAAATTTACGAAAATACTAAAATTCCGCGAATCGGAAGTTCGGAAGGCAGAAAATCTGGAAAAATCCGCCGTTCGCGAACGGGATAAATCCGCGGCGGATCCGGGTTCGGATCCGTGAACTGGCCATCCCTAGTGCTAAGTCTCCTTCATTCAATTAAGTGGTCAAAAGAAAAGGTTTGGCTATTTTTCCATTTGCCCTGAACCAAAGAAAATCATGAAGATTTTCATTATGGAACGGCAGGGTCTGTTGTAATTCTAAAGGAAAGTGCCCTGTACGACATCAACTTTCATTTAAAATATGAGTAAAAGACTGTTCATTGCATTCAAGTAGGACCATGTAATATCAAGGTAAACATGTTTGGAACATGAACCTACAGAGCGAGGAAATTACTCACTGAATACAGCAAATCATTTTTTTTAATTATAGAAAAGTGCAGTAGCGTTTCGGGTGGACCTCCACCAGCAAAGTCCAGCAACGTCTCGGGTGGACCTCCACCCTTTATCAAGCCTTGATAAAGGGTGGAGGTCCACCCAAAACATTGCCGGAGATGAACCTCACAGTTGGGTGAATAAAGTTACAAATTGTTTTCAACCAACACAATTTGGAGATCCTGTCTGTCATCTTTCAGAAATCTGTGATGTGTGTACCTAGCTTTAAAAATGTAATTAGCAGGGCCCAAATTATTGCATTTAAAATGTATTTATAATGACTTATAAACACTAATAGGCAGCATCAAATCACTTTATTTTGAATGTATTAGCATTTTAATAATGAGAAATGCATTGCACAGGGCTGCGTTGAGATCAGGTTCACTTAATTATTCCGTATGTGTAGATGTTTATTATTCGCCCCTGCCTCTCTGCACTATGTTTTTTCTATAAGTGTAACTATTAAAACAGAAAATTTTCTCATACTTACCGTAATTTTCTTTTCCTGGACTGTAGCATGGCAGTGGGCACGAATGGGTTAACCCTGTTCGCCATGTGGAGGGACAGGAAGTGTATAAATTAAAGTCCCTCCCTCCGCTCCTCAGTCTTACCTGTCCTGAGCGTGGACTTACTGAGATTTAGGGATGGGAATGTCGTGCCCACTGCCATGCTACAGTCCAGGAAAAGAAAATTACAGTAAGTATGAGAAAATTTTCTGTTTTCCTGTTCCTTCACATGGCAGTGGGCACGAATGGGACATACCCAAGCATTAATAAGAAAAAAAGGGAGGGATTGTAATTCAAATTTATTTTACAGAGGTAACAGTATTTAGTACTTTTGTACCAAACCCCGATAGGGCTGCTGAGGATACATCTAATTTATAGTGCTTTATAAAGGTCTGAGAAGACGACCATGCTGCTGCTTTACAAATTTCTTCTGCCGAAGCGCCCGCTTGGCAGGCCCAGGTTGTTGAAACTGCCCTGGTAGAGTGTGCGGTTATACCTGAGGGAGGTTCTACCGCAGCCTGTTTGTAAGCCTGTTTAATCCCAGATGCAATCCATCTTGCAACTGTAGACTTGGATGGTCTATATCCAGTTCTTTTTCCCGCATACAGAAGAAGCAAAGAATCTTCTTTGCGTATACTGCCTGTTCTTTGTAGATATATCTGAAGACATCTTACCATGTCCAGGGTGTGCCACTTTTCTTCCTGCTCATTTTGAGGTGTTGGATAAAAGGCTGGTAAAACAATATCCTGGTTTACATGAAAAGTAGAAACTACTTTAGGTAGGAACGTATCATCCCATCTAAGAACTACTTTGTCTTCAAAGAAGTTAACGTAACTTCCTGAGGCTCTTAGTGCGGATATCTCCCCTACTCTACGTGCTGATGTTACGGCAAGAAGTAGGGTTGTCTTAATTGTTAGCATGCTTAACGGAATTGTTTGTAGTGGTTCAAATGGAGGTTCCATCATATGTTGTAATACCAACTGAAGATCCCAGGGAGCTGGCTTAATTGTTCTTTTGGGTCTTAAATGTTTTACCGCCTGAAAGAATCTTGTTATCAACGGGTCTGCTGCTAGATGTTTTTCAGTTAGCACCGATAATGCAGAGTTTTGGGCTTTTAAGGTGGCCAAGCTTAGGCCCTTTTCTAGCCCTGACTGTAAAAACTCTACAACATTTATTACGGTGGCAGTGGAGAAATCAATCTGTCTTTCCTCACACCAGTTTTTAAAAATATTCCATACCCTGTAGTATGCTCTAGACGTGGTGGTTTTCCTAGCTGCCAGAAGTGTATTTATTACAGCATCTGACAACCCTTTGTTTTTTAAGGTTCCCCTTTCAGCAGCCAGGCCGTCAATGCCAGATTCTGTAATCCAGGATGTTCCACCATGCCCTGAGTCAATAGGTGTTGTACTGGCAGTTTCCTCGGCTTGGAGATTGATAAAGATAGGGCCTCCGGAAACCATGGTCTCCTGGGCCACCAAGGGAGAATGGTAATTATTTTGGCCTGATCCTGTCTGATTTTCTTCAAGACTTTGGTGATCAGTGGAAAGGGCGGAAAAATGTAAGATAGGCTGAACTTCCATGGAATCGAAAATGCATCTACGTGAGCTGCTGTCGGAGTCTGATACCTGGAACAAAAATTCCTCAGTTGGGTATTGGCTGGGGATGCCATCAGATCTATTTGGGGATGACCCCATAGTTCTGTAATTTTCCTGAACACATGGGGATTTAATCTCCATTCCCATGGACTTATCCTCCTCCGACTGAGACGGTCTGCTATTATGTTTCTCTCCCCTGGAACATAAACAGCTGATATCTCTAACAGATTGTTCTCTGCCCAACTGAGTAGTTTTTCCGCCACCTTCCATAGCAAACTGCTCCTCGTTCCCCCTTTTTTCCTTATGTAGGCAACTACCGTCTGGTTGTCCGAGTGTACCATCACCATCTTTCCCTGGAGATAATTCTGTAGGGAGATTAATGCCTGATACACTGCCTGGAGTTCTCTGTGGTTTGATGAGTATTTTCTCTCTTTCTTTGACCAGACCCCTTGTACCATGTGATGTAAATAATGAGCCCCCCAGCCCTCTTGGCTGGCATCCGTGGTGACATGAACCCAGGTGGGAGCAGTCAACGGAATTGGCTGAAAATTTATTTTGTGTATCCACCAATTCAGAGATCTGATTGTGGATTTGTATAACAGAATATTCTGGAACTTCTCTGATCTGTTCCACTGTTGTAAAAAATTCAGCTGTAGGGGTCTGATATGAATCATAGCCCACTTGATCATATCTATGGTTGATAATTTCCCCAGGATCTGTTGGCACTTCTTTGCCGTAATCACAGGATGTTTCCTCAGATTCCTTACTTGTATTATCACCTCCTTCTGCTTGTCCGGAGGCAGTGACACCTGAAATCTCCTGGTACATATGTCTGCCCCTAGATATGTTATTTGTTGGACTGGCTTCAACTGGGATTTCTCCCTGTTTATAAGCCACCCATGTTTCTGCAAAGTCGTCAGAACTTTGTTGACGTTCACTGTTAGCGTAGTGGGGTCTGGAGCCTTTACCAGTATGTCGTCTAAATTAGCATACAGGTGTACACCTTTTAGACGAAGCTGGGCTATTATGGGAATTAGTATTTTCGTAAATACTCTGGGTGCTGATGCTAGCCCGAACGGAAGAGCCGTGTATTGACAATGGACTCCCAGTATCTGAAACCTCAAGTATTTCCGATGTCCTGGAAATATTGGAACATGTAGATATGCATCGCTTAGAACTATTTTGGCCATCCACTCGAATCTGTTTATTTGCGATACCACCGATCTTAGTGACTCCATCCGAAAAGACTTCTTCTTGAGAAATGTATTGAGAAATCTGAGGTCTAAAATTGCTCTGAAACTGCCCGACGGTTTCCGAATTAGGAAAAAGGGGGAATACACTCCTGTATTCCTCTGATTTACGGGCACATATTCTATGACCTTCTTGCTGAATAATTCTTTTAGGGTGTTTTTTATTGCTGTTCTCATACTTTCTGACGATGGTACTCTTGTCTCTTGGTCTACCTTGTCCGGAGGGTAAGAGAGGAATTCGATTTGGTATCCTGACCATATGACATTTAGTACCCATTTGTCTTCTATTGTTTGAGTCCACACAGTTCTGAATAGACTGAGTCTCCCTCCTACGATTGACTGGTGGGCTCGCTGACCATCATAATTGTCTTCCCCTTCCTCGGCCACGAAAGGGACGGAAGGGCTGCTCCTGTCTCCACTGACGTTGAAACTGCTGTTTCCCTGGTCTATACTGTCTAGCTTCTTTAAAGGAAGGTCTTTCTGAAGATGATCCTGAATATTTAGGTCTTCTAATTGACTGTGGTAAAAACACCGATTTCCCTGCTGTAGTCTTGGAAACTAATTCGTCCAGTTTCGGCCCAAAAAGTGATTTACCTTCATAGGGTAAAGATGCCAGACTCTGTTTTGATGGCGCATCCGCCTGCCACTGTCTTAGCCACAATGCTCTTCTACTTGACACCGACAGTGCCATACCTTTTGCTGCTAACTTCAGTGAATCCAACGAAGCTTCCGCCATGAATTGTGTAGATAGTTTAACCTTTTGCAATGCGTCTATAATATTTTCTCTAGGTATACCATCATACAGCATATCTTCTATTTCTTTGAGCCAAATCCTTTGGGCTCTAGCCAATCCTGTTACTGCTATGGCTGGTCTACAAGCCGCCCCTGCCACCATATAAGCTCTTTTTAAGACGGTTTCCTGCCTGCGTTCCATAGGGTCCCTTAATGTGACACTATCTTCTACCGCTAACGTAGTTCTTCTTGCTACTCTGGCAAAGGCTGCGTCTACCTTAGGTGGTGAATCCCAACATGCCACCTTTTCCTCCGGCAAAGGATACATCTTTGTAAAAGATTGCACTAGAGAAAATTTCCTTTCTGGATTGTTCCATTCTTCTGATATTATATTAGCCATCCTAGAATGGACATGAAAACACGCTGGTTTTGAAGTTTGTTTGTTAAACATCAGATCTTCCGTATCATCGCTCTCATCAGGTTTATCCAACACTAACGTCTTCCTCATTGATTTTATTAACTTTTCTACCGAATTTAAATCAAATTCTGAGCTTGGTGCTGAGGTGTCCTCATCCTCACATTCACCTTCCGATAGCAGCGCTGCACTAGCCGCAATCTGTGTCTCACGTTCTGTAAGCCTAATTGGAGCAGCTGGAGCCAATTTAACCATAACTGTGTCAGTTACCCTTGAAACCATAGCGTCCATAGCTTGATTCATTGATGATTGAATCATCTCTGCCATAGATGTAGATTGATCTGACGGTCCTCCAAAGAGAGATGTGGCACATTCCAAACAGAATTTCTTATCCCTTAGCGGTGGCTTGTTACAGTTCAGGCACTCCTTTTTCGATCTTTTCCTTGAATCTTCCTCCTCTTCATGGAGAGATGAAGACCTAATCCAAAAAAATTTTTTTTATAAGAGACTATACCTAAAAATATATATAAGGCTCCTCTCTCTCACACACACTGCTCACCCCTTTGATCCAGACCTTGAGTGCTTCTTAGAAGACATGACAGGCACTGTGGGGGAAAAAGAGCAAATAAGCAGCCTGTAAAAATATTGCATACACCTGTCCCAAATGGGACAGTACTTACAGCAAACAGGCAAACTTGGGCCACTCTACTCGGCTCTCAGGGCAGCCTTTGGGCAGCTCTCTGGGCAGTTCTCTGGGCAGCTCTACTGTGCACCGCTGTTCCGATCTACAGCTGAGCGAACAGCTGATCCCGCGCGGAAGATTTAAAACCCCCGCGCGATGACGTCATCCGTCTGCGCCGGCTCTAATGCGGAAATAGAGCCAGCGTAGTAGAAGTGTCCGACGCTTCTACCAGCCGCGGGAGTACTATAACCAGGCGGCCACAGTATCCCTGAGAGAGAGGAGGCGCCTATCATACAGAATATCTATTTTCCTATCCTGCACACTTCCTACCCGTCCACGCAAGGGACAGGTAAGACTGAGGAGCGGAGGGAGGGACTTTAATTTATACACTTCCTGTCCCTCCACATGGCGAACAGGGTTAACCCATTCGTGCCCACTGCCATGTGAAGGAACAGGAAAGGGATAATGCTAGAGAGTTTGAGATAATCTCCTAATTGTAGGGATCTCTTAATAAATGTAATTAGCAAGGCTGCACTGAATGCAAACCTATTGCATTTTAACAACATAACTGTTGATTCAGCCTTGCTGCATGTGTTTTGGAAACACAGTTTTGGAAACCCTTAGTAAGAATATTTTAAAAGGGAAATACTGGAGGAGAGGTATTTTTCCCACCAAAATGCTCTATTATGCAAAGCAGATCAGTAATTAGTTTGAATGTTGAAACCAATTTGCTTCGCTAGGCTTTACTAAATAGCTGGATAAGGGTTCTGAAATCTGAATAGGGAAGAGTGGGTTGGGTTCCCTAATTACCACTCCAGTCCAGGCTTCAGGGCTAGTATGACTCACACACCTGAGGTTGTAAAAGGGCTGTAATGGAATTGTCTCTGTTCTTTTGTGTCTTGATGAGGTTTAAGAGTTGTAAGATGAATGGGCCAAGCTGTGTGTTTAGTTTTTATTCATGTGTCTGTTAAAAGGCCTAATTAGTAAATCTTAGAAGAGCAGGAAATGTTTTGGGTTACCAGGCTTCTATATTCACTTTACAAAGTGCAGGAAAGGAACATATTTAATAGATATTCTAGTGTCCCTATCACACTATCATTTCTGCCAGCCACTGCGTACAGCTTACCTTCCTGCAATATCCCTGTTTAGCATTTATAATCTTTAACCAAAAAAATCAATTCATTTACATAGATGAAAGGAGATACAACATGGGAAGACACTCTTTAGGGCAGTAGATGGCTAAGAGCATTGATTGTGGTATCCTGGATCGTGCTAATGAGGCAGTTACATGTATGTGCTTTGTGTAAGTGCCTGAAAAAGGTACAGACCTGCCTGCCTAATTAGCAATTTTAAAGTTACAAAGTGTTCAATGCTCTTACCTGGCCCAAGTTTAAATAAAAAAGCAACCGAATATTTCCAACTCCTTTACTTATTTACTTCCTAGCTTTCCAACTGTTTCCTGCACCATAGTTTTCCAACTGTCCTTCTCTGAAGTTGGATGATAATGTTGAACAGGTATGTATGTATATGTATGTATATGTTTATTTATATAGCGCCACTTGAGGACGCAGAGCTGTACAGTATTAAAATACAATAAAGTCATACAAGGGGGATAAATACATAGATAATTCAGTACATAAATATATAACTTATATAGATAGAAGTGATAGGGCTTTGCCTCAAGACGTAATGAGGTCCCTGCCCCATAGAGCTTACAATCTAGTTAGGTGGGTAACACACAGATACAATGGAATGGGTATAAATGCTGGAGTGATATATGTGACATTCAACAAGGTAGGGTTGCCAAATCAGTGAAAAATCTAGGAACATCTATAAACACAATACAATCAGGCGTGTGTAGCTATTCGGACAGGCGTTGCTCGTAAATCCAATCAGCGAATCAATAAACAACGCTCTGCTGAACCTCCATACATAGCACACAATGTTTATTTACGGTAACTAGGTAGGGTGATGTTACTAGTGAGCACGCTTATGAACTGCCATTTTACTGACTGCTCATTATCGGTCACCACATTTTATACCTATCTAGACACCGCCGGCTTTTTAATGTTGATATTATTAGTCTGATACATAAACTTACCTGGTTATTTTAATCATATGTTTTTTATCTTAATAAAATGACTGTCATTTCCCCCCATCTATCTTTTATGATCAATGGGTGACTTTTTAGCTATTTGGGGTTATATGATAGCTTGAGAGCACGCCTTTTTGGGGTGGTATTATGGGGTGGTCTTATCTGAGTGTATTCCCATGGATCTTTACCTATTTTTTTAGTATTTTTAAGTTTTTACCCCCACTAGCACCACCATGATAGTGGTTTATAGCTATCACCCCCTTTCCTTTATCGGTAGACAGGGATGTTACTTCCCCTGCTTTCACAATATTTAGATTGTAGCTAAAGGCAAGTTAAGCTAAATGTATACTTTAAAATATGAAAATATCTATTTTGTGTTATTAAGGGTGTCTTTTATCTGCATTTGTATCTGTATGTTAGGTGATATAACACACATTTGCCCCTATTTTGATGGTTTATAATGCTTTCTAATATCTAGTAGTAAAAAAAATATATAATTACAGATCGGTAAGTCAGTTCCCTTTCTGCCTTCCCCCACCTGTAACATTTTTGTTTAATGTCAGGCCAGGAAAGAGAACAGTGAGTGCTCACCCAGGGTTCACACTAGAAGGTCTACACAGCAGAAATAATTTAATCTGCAAACGTTAACATGTTGAATCTTAGATCATGTTAAAGCCTATGGAACATAATGACATATATTTTTTGTAAGATTGAATATGAATTCTGAAAGGGTTAAAATTTGAAAAGTATTGTGCTTAAGTAGATTATTAATGTTTTCTATGTAAGTACAGGTCCAAAAAAATTTGGTGGCATGTATTCCATATAAGACATTTAAGGACAGGAATTATATGTATGTATTAAACGTCTGCACCACTAAAAGGAAAGTAATTACTATGTTTTATGGTTTAATGAATTTTTAGTAGTTTTTTGGGGGGGGATTTTGTTAAACACTTTTTGTTCCTTTGTTAATTGGCGTATCTTAATCAAATGCAAATCAGATGATTTACCCGAAAAAATTCTTTGGTTGATCCTGAATCCAAAGTTCCATAAGCTATTTCTGTTTGCTTAGCCAAGTCCTCAGCACTCTCGATAGGGGACACCATTCTCTCCACTGTAAGAAATGCAGCCAAGTTGGCAGTGTAGGAAGAGATTATGATTAAAGTGAAGAACCACCATACTCCTCCAACAATTCGCCCAGACAAGGATCTGTAAGAAGAACAAAGATTAGATATTCATCATGTCCTGGCCCTTAACTACTGCAAAATAGTCTGTCACATGCTTAAAACAATGGAAAAAAGCCATTAGTTGGTTCTAAGTGAACAGCAAAGAAGGTGTAATCAATAACACCTCCCAGCATTCTTTCTAATGGATACGGGAAGTTAACAAGAAATGGCACTTGTTCTGCATTGCAGAGACCACAGCAAAACAACAGTTAATTAAAATGCTATGGATGCATTCTACATAAAGGAAAGACAAAGCATATGGATTAAGACTTGTACTAGCAACATTTTTTAAACCCCTTGCCAAGGAATAAAGTAGACACATTCCAGGATGTTGTCTGAGAGCCACTATGGGTTAAAGTAGCGCTAACCAAATCATGATTGGTTATCATGACTGTCATGACAGAATAATGTTAAAGCCTCATAGTAAGGAAGGGAAGGGTTAGGGACCTGCATGGTCATAAATAGTTAGGGACTTCCAGAACATTTAACCTTTCCCCACTGGGCCTGGTTAAAGTCAGATAGACTCTGGAGGTTAGGCAGAGTTCACATTTACGTAACAGATGGGCCAATAATAAATGAAACTTAAATACCTTATTTTACAGGAATATGATATACATATACCAATATCGTATTTATAAATGGAAGGATAACCCCATCAAATCAATACTACATACGATGGTCATACAACAGAACAGGGGGAGATATTAATATCTCTGAAAATGTGTGCCTGGGGCCAGTTATGTTTGATATTGATTATTTAGATAAATCATGTAGAGTAAGAATATTTGATTGATGGGATATTACCATGTAAAGATTTTACGTTATAAGTGGGAGATGCAATACTTACCTAACTAATGTTTTTTGTTTTTCATCGGACGCCTGTGCTGTTAAGAGGAAACGGCGCAGGCCCCCGGAGAGTTAACCCCACGCAAACCCGATATAAAATGGGGAAGAGTGAGGTTAACTTCATTTAACCTTGAAAGCTAAATATTCTCCCCCTAAGTGTCTGTGTAAATTGAGGATTAAAGGAAGGTTTGGGACATGTTGTAAAATTGTACTCCTACCCTCAGGCAGATGGGAGGGGGGGAATTCTCTGTGGAGACCTTTAAAGGTGGGAAACTTCTATAAGCTCTGGTATTTCCTCCTTTTTATTTTATATACTTGTTTTGTACCTTTATTGTATGTCTTTATTTGTAACATAATTTTCTATTATTTTGTATTCTATTCACTGTCTACCTTTTGGAATTTAAAATTTAATACGTTTTGTCTTTGATGCTCTAAAAGAACTCAGCCTCTTATAAAGTTATATGTGTTTGGATGGTCTTTTAGGTCTATTGAATACTTTGCTTGTGTCAGTGCTAACTATGTGGCTGTTGGCAGGGAATTGTGAATGTGTGAAGCTGATTAACCCTCTGCTGAAGTGAGTTGTGTAGTGTTAACCATTTAGCTGCCAGGACAGGGGTGTGCAAAGCCAGTGAGTCAAGAGATATTGTGCGGTGTCCCCAAGGCCTTAAACGTGGGGTGGTGGTGGTGAATTACCGATTGATTGGTCAGATACGTGCCCAGCGAACTGGAGTTTGTAACAATGACTTTAATGTAATAATATAGAATAGTTTCCAGTAATTGCCAATTTAGCATTGAGTTTCTGTATGATATTTAATGGATCACTTGTTTCAGGGAAATGAATAATATCAGTTATGGTCTGGAAAGTAACATTTTCTTTGGTCTCTGGTCAGTTTAAATCCCAGCCAGAGCACAATGGAAGTATAATGATATCTGCTTTGTAAACTGATCTCTACATCCCTAATGAAGCATTAACAGCCACTTCTACATCTAGAAACAACTAATTAGTATTAGGTATATTGTGCCTGACACATGGGTTCAATATTTAGGTCCAAACATAAACACTTAAAGTATGGTAAATTTTATATAATATGGTGCTATTATTTCTTTAAACTTTCGCGGCAAATATTGTATGTTATGTTTTTGATGATAGTGTATCTTTAAGAATGCAAATTTGTGAAACGGAAAATAAAGAAGCAGTGAACCAAAATTAATGCTTATGCACATTTCAAGGTCAATGATGCTTGTTTTAGCTGCATGAATGAACTGTGTGTTTTCTGAAAATAGAGATGGTATTAACCCCTGCGTTGAGTTATAGCTAGCACCCTAATCTCGGTTAAGGCCAGAATAAACTGATAAAGGACATTTTTTCTCATATTTGTATAGACAAAACCACTAGTGTCTGTGCTGCCAATAAGTTGCAAACCTAGGTTTTGACCAGAAATTAGTACTGTTGAACCCAAGTTGAAACTGCAAAAAGTTGACATCTGAACTTGATTTCAACAGTCGAAATTTTCATAGTTCTGTGTCAAAAGTTTGTTGGTAGTTCAGGTCAAAACTCTGATAAATCCTATTAAAGGAACACTAAAGTGAAAAAAATGGCTTGCTTTTATCATTTTCTATATTTTTATAGCTGCCAGGAACTTGATCCCTTTCTGCTCTCAGTGCTCCATTTTAACAGATCTCATGTTCTGTGCCGAGCCCCTTACAGAATCTGAGGCACAGCTAGAATGGGGAGCTTGTGCAGTGGAGATGATCTGTACCTTTAAACAACCAATAGCATTCACCCTGTAATTTTGTGTTATCTAAATAAAAATGTAGGTCCAGGTTGGTATAGTGCACATAGAAAAATCCATGTGTCTACACCCCCATGATCACCTTTATTTAGCCGCGCTGGCAACAAATTAATAATATATATTAATAACATAATATATAAGCGTATATGTTTTATATGTGTTTTAATTTTTTACTTAGCGCGGGATAACTTACGTTTTATATTATAATTTTGTGTTATAGTGAAAGTGAATTTGACTTTCTATGGGAAGGTAAGCAGTTCTGGCAGGTATAATTGCTTGAATAAAATAAGATTTTTTTTAAATGTAGTAGTTTAAAGGGAAATGTGTATGTGTGGGATGGGGGGGACTTTGATTTCTTTTGGTACAGTGCTATTTTGGAACTCTAGCAAAAAAACAAAAAACAGCAGCATACTGCAGGATTGGGTGTTAGCTGCCAGCACAGAAAGAGAAACATGTTTATTCCTTTTCATGATTTTAATTATGAATTACCGTAATACACCACAGTGACAGAGAAATAAACTCTGCTTTTATAGAATGGATAGTTTCTGCATGTAGTTTGCCAGGGGGAGGGTCTGAGATCTGAAAGGGAGTGGGAGATTGACAGTTCTGTGCCCTGTTGACTTTAAACAGTAAAACTTTCAAAGCTAAAAATAAGGGAAAGGAAGGTCAGAGAAAGGGAAAAAAAGCAGATTTAAGATTCATGATAATTCATTCTTATTGCTGTGTTATTAGTGGGAAAATGATTTGGCACAGTTTACATGTAATTTAAGGATTCAAATAAGTTGCCTGAAAGAAATTCAGCAATTCTCTAAGCTCCTGTTTCTCCTTGAATACTTGTAGGCTACTGAAACTGAGAATGAGGCCGTTTTATAGAGGTATTCTAGGAAAGAAATACTGCAATATTTAACATTTTTCATATCACTAATGGAGTAGTTCATTCCTTTATTGCACTGCAGAGTTTTTTTTAAAAACATTTTTTAGTCTGTATATATTAATGCAATGACACAGAGAGATTGTCATTTTAATATCGCCTTGCATGATTGGACAATGTTTGTTGGCTTTTTACTAATAGGATACAGATATTTCTTTTGCTGAGTCTGATTATTGGCACATAACTAATGGGTGCAGTTAAGGGAAACAGATTATTTCTGGGAAATGATAAGTACCTATATTTATGAAAGTCTCTTGGGATAAATGTAGTTATCTATTGATATAACACTAAGAAGGAAACAATGTTTATGAAATTAATGCACATCTCAATTGATCATAAATAGTGTTAAAGGTTAAACAGGAATGTTATTGAGTGATCGATCGTGCAAATAACCACATCAATATTTATTGGTGAAATTATTCAAAAGTAGCCATTAAAAGGCACCATTTACTTGTGACTTCTATGGCATAGCACTCTTTCATTTCCTTTTATATTAAGCGAGTAATTGTGCACACTTAAACAAGCATCATGGTTCAGGATTAGTAATGCTACCAATACTCCCATTTCTGACTCCCAAAACTCATGTGTTCTTAAATCAGAACTTAAATATTATTTACAGAACTAAAAATCTATTTAACATCAGGCTCATTTAGATATAAGTTCTGGGGCAACTTCGCTGAGATATTCCTCCTTATTTTAAATTTTTTTTTTTTTTTAGCTTTGCTGGGTTTGTAAATGGTGCCAAATGAAATTTTTTCTGCTGACAAAACTATAGTTTAGACTCACAGGGGATGTCGTCATGCTAAGGTAGGAAGCTGACCTTGGGTCTGAAACATGTTGTGTAAATAGCCAATAAAGAGCTTGTGTTTGCAATTTCCTTGTGTGTATGTTTTTTTTTAGCTAAGACTAATGGCAATTAAAGCATTTTAAGTGATGTTCAATAAGGGGCAACTTTGCCCTACAAGAAAGTTATTGTTATGGATTGATATAGCGCCAACATCTTTGCTTTTACAATGATACAGTCACATCAGGCCCTCCCCTGAAGAGCTTACAATTTAAGCAATAGTTCCCATATACAGCCTATCAGTATTTCTTCACAATTGTGTGTTAAACCAGAGTTCCCAGAGGAACCTTACGTAAGAATAGGGAGAACAGATTCAAACCCAGGCCTTCAGCGCTGCAAGGCATTGGTGTTAACCACTGAGCCACCATGCTACCCATGAGTAACCCATATGTCAGGGTTAAATAAAAGCCAGTAGTTTTTTTCTTTTAAAACAAGCCCTAGATCCCACCTCTTAATACAGCTGGTTAGAAGTTATACTGCAGAAAATGTTAACACTCCCTGCTTCCAGTAGCTAGAATGACATCACTTGCCCTTTCTGCTACTCTCCTGTTCTCAGGGGCAAATTCCTCAACAAAACTTTCCTGCAGAGGGTGGAAAACTATAGGATTGCAGTAGGTTGGGCAGAGGAATCTTTTAAGTAAACTTACTTTTCAAACACTGTACAGTAATTTGCAGATTATCATAATTCATATTAGGTGGCAGCTTTTTGTATAGATCCTAATTAACAACAGCAAATTTACTATGCAGCTACAGCCAAGTAATTAGAATAGTAAAGTTCCAAATTCAAGGGATTTGGAACAACTGAATCATGTAAATAAAGTATCAACAATCGCAAAACCGTGAATTCAATTTTATACGTGCATAAATTTTGTTAAAATGAATAAATAAATTTGATAATGTCCTTGGGGGATTAAACATCTGCATGATGTATTGAATGATAAACTGCAAGGTCACCCCTGGCTTAGTCCTTTAATGCATTCCTACTGTAGGTATGTATGTGTGTATATATGTATATTGTATTTTATACGAATGTCACTGCTTAGTCCAGTTAAAAGCTATTTAATCATCTGCTTTAAATGATTCAAACAAGGCAATATTTGTCTTATCCAATTATGTAGAAGCAGAACTGACTCATAAAGCATTGTAATATTCGTCAAGTTATATGTTGTTTTGCCTGTGATCACTTATGGCCAACATGCACACATATTCATTTACAAGAGTGCTATAATGAAAAATCTTTGCATATATATTATGGAGCAGTCATTGAAAAATATACTATATATATACTATAATAGATTATGAGTGAACTGGTGCTTGTTAGGGGGATCTGCTGATACCTACAGTCGGAAAAGTGACTGTTAACCCATGAAGGAAACTAGATGAAGGAAGAAAGATACCCACATTGACTGGTTTCCTTTATTTATCACCTATCTACCAAAGGATATTTAGCAATAACTATGACAATTTAAGTATATTTGTCTTAAGGTTAAAGTCAGCTATATGAAGGAAACAAACTCACTCATCCTACACGGAGTGCCTATAACTTGTGAAGCTCTGAAATTAGCATCAGTGCATAGTTTTAAAAGGATAAGTCACCTAGCTTGACACTGGATTCCTTTTTTTACCAGTATTACCATCAAATCTGATGGAAACAGACTTGCTATCTTGTGCTTGAAGCATATACTTTGTATATTCCTTCTAATGGGAAATCAAGAACGCTAACTATATTTTAACATACTCTGCCAGTCTTTAAAGGGCAATTCCACCCCTTCAAATTAAAAAAAAAACCTGTATATAAGTAAATTAACCCTCCAACCTAAAATAGTTTGAAGGCTGACAGATGTAGGACTAACTTGTTATGCAGTGACATTTTCTTCTCCCCTTCCTCTCCAAGCTCATTGAGCTTATTATGAACTTGCAGATGCTCAGAAAAGGCAGCTAGGGGAATACTATTCAGCCATTGGCTGATAGGTCAACTTTTAATATCCATGACTGACATCTGCTAACTGGAAAGACCCAGAAGCAGAAATACAACAGAACAGAACTGTGCAGCATTTCATGTTAGTCTTATATCTTTCAGCTTTTTCAATCTATTGCAGTTTAGGGGTCTCCTATATACACATTTTCATTTCAAATGGACTTGCCCTTTACCATCTATTATTAATTTCATGTGGTAAAAATGTTAAATTATATGTTAAAGACTACAATGTCTAAATTAGGTCTGTTAATGATCCCATAATTCAGATAGATCAAAGAATGGATATCAACAGAAAATGCAAGCTTGTTGATTATTTTAATCATACATTTATATTACTGCCTCAATTAGAAAAATCTAAAATGTGAATCTATATTATGAGAATGCCATACATCAATTTTCAGACATTATTAAAAGTTTCCCTCTCATTAACATTTCTCTTTTCTAAAACCAATTCACAAGACCTTAAAGGATATAAAGGATATTTCTTGTGTAATGAAGGATCATTCTTGTAATCAAGTAATCCAAATCAAAATTTTAACACATTTATAATGACCATTTTTTACTGTGAGGTAAGAATTTTACATATAATTTCTACTTCATTGAAACTATAAATAGCTGGGTTTTAACAATAGATTGAAGCAATGCCTTTCTTGTCCTTTTAATTGATTCCTAAGATACAAATGTGTCAAGTCAGTAAAATCTGTCACTGCAGCAAAAGTTTTTTTTTGTAGTGAATAAAGTACATTATTGACGATATCTTGGCTATATTTGTTAGGAATTGCTTACAAAGACAAGTGATTCATTATTTTCATCAGCAGTTTTTAAGCAATATGCCAGGAAAATGTGTTAAGTTTCAACCATTTTTTGACTCTTTTTTCAATACTCTTTTTTCAATACTCTTGAAAAATGAAGCTTTTACCTTCATCCTGCATTTAAAATGATCTGCAAAGCACATGGACACAGCCAAGTCTTATTTAACTATATATGTGCATTTAAAAATATTACAAGGCAAAGCTTTATGGGACTCCATGCAAAGATAAAATATTCTTAAACATTAATGACATGCACTGCGGTAAAATCTAACCTGGCTTGGCCAAATAAATAAAGGAATCTACATATTATATATCGGTTCTGATGACAGCCCAGGGTGGAAACATGTCAACCTCTGAATAAACTATATGCTGTTCAACACAAGATTGTGGGGGCCCAGGAGGTAAAAGGACCCATGATCCCTTCCCCAGATAGTCCATGATCAGCTGTTTTTAAACAGCTGATTGCACGTATGAAGTAAAGATACACGCGACCAGCTGTTTAAAAGACCAAACCGGAAGTTTGATTTCCAGTCTTTTAGGGTGGGTACACACCATCCAATCATTCCTCCTGACCCACCATTCAGCATTTCCGACCAGTCGGAAGGACTGTCGGTCATGGCAAAAGTAGTCACGTCCAAAAGTTTGCTGTGATCGAGAGAGCCACCATAGCGACCAAAGAAGACTGAACCATTGGTCAGGGTTTACTGATGTGTTCAATCATTCGTTTGTCTGTTTCGGACGAACGAACAAACAGTCAAACCATTCAATATTTCGGCCCGACCGACACACTGAAATGCCGTGCAATTTTGAAGCAATATTTTCCAGATTATTCAGGAAAGTTTTGCAAATACAATTCTTTAGTAAATAAATATGGTATAATTTACTAAATCGGAATTGTTAATTGATAAATGTATCATTTAAAATGTCCAAACCAACTATGATATGTCCCAATGTAGATTAATCAAATTGACAGTGACTGACAATCACATTTAGGAATTTAGAGAACCAAAGAACCAATCAACTGAATGCCAAATCAATATAAATGATGATTCAGCTTGTAAATTATTCACAGAAGAATCATGGGAAATACATGATTCATGGTTTATCACATGAAGCTAAATTTATGGATCAACTGCAAAATTTCATGTCACTTCTGGCTTTGTTAAGCCACTTTTTGTTGGTATTATATCACATTTGATATATAATAATATTATGGAATGTTCCTAAACATCTGCCCAGAAAATTTATCTTAGATCATTTGTTAAAGTGATTCTGCTGAATTCTGTTATCTTTTATACCATAAAAATGCCAATTATAGCTTGATTGATGGAAAAATGAAAGGTCTGCGTCTTGCTTTCTAACTTCATAGGTGTCCCTTAGTGGGTGAGTAAATGTACCACTCTGCAACAACAACAATTTTTCAGCCAATCAAATGAAGAATATTTGATTTATACTGCTGTAAAGCGCAATAAATGAACACCAAGCGAACTACATGGAGCTTGTTAAAACAATGGAGGATGAAAACAACAAAACGCAGCTGGATAAGTTATGAATAAGCCAGTATGTGAAGTCCCAAGGTGATTAAATTGCTTTTTCATGTATTTCATTTTATTAAATCAGCTATTTTTGAATAGCAGCATATGTTATATGCACCAGGCAGTTGACCGTAAAATGAGATATGCAGCAAAAACGCGGTAGACCTCCAGCCATTGCTAAAACAAGGACCCTATGCATTTTACAGTCTCAACATGGTGAATATAAGTCTTAGCAAGCATGTATAAATGGCATTGCATATCAGACCAATTATACTTGGTCATTGGTGGCACTCAGTATATCTTTATGATGCTGCATAGTGGATGCGGAAAAAAAAATATAATAAAAAAAAAAGTGAAAGTAACATATATACACCATGGCAGTGTATGACCATAAAATGCAAGAAGGCAATGGAGTGATATGTAACAAACCTTGGAGAGATATCGCATCCTTGCTGCATAAAGGCACCCAGGGAAAACCACAGGCTGTTAAATATCCCAAACTCATTTGGAGGATCAGGAGGGTTCTGAGGGTCACGAGCTTCATCTGTGTCCTCCAAATGCCATTCATATGGACTGAATCTGCTAACTAGGAAAAGAACTACACTCACTCCAATGTAAGCAAATACTATACACATCCATATTTCATAGGCCAAAGGATCCAGGAAGGAGAAAACTCCTGGTTTAGATTTCTGAGGCTTCTTTATCATAATGGAGATTCCCAGACTCATAAACGGTTTAGAAAAATCAATTACTTCTTCCCGTACCAGAGTAATCGTGAGTGGGGCCACAGCTATATCTGCTCTCTGAAAATAAAAGAAAACAACAGAAAAGTAATTTATGTGAGATATAACAACACAATTATCAACAACAATACGTTAGGAAATGGGGAGACAAAAATAACAGATATTATCTCTCAGCAACCAATTAAATAGCTGATTGGTTCCTACTTATTAATACAAAGTTATATTACTCCCTTGGGGGATATAGACATGCCATTAAAGCATTCAGTTCTATATGTATACCACAGGAGGGTCATATATTGATAATTGACTATAAACAGTTTAGCTAACAGAGGATTAAACCTTTGTTTTGCAAAAGCGCAGATATTGTTAAAATAGGATTTCATCTTATATTACATGATGGATTGACACTGAATTTTTGAAAGATTAAAAAACTTTAGACATTGTGACCTGGGAGTGAGATTTATTAATTTAAACAGGAAATTTCACTGAAATTTACACAAATGTTTATTCACTAACAGAGTTCCATAAGCAAATATAGGGCCCTGTTTCAATTACACTCATTGCATGCATTGAATACTATGCCATGCTTAAAGGAGAACTATAGTTTGCATAAAGTTTTTTTTAAAAAACCCCTCTTAAAAAGAAAAGTACTTGTGACAGTGATAAAGGACTTGTAATTCCTACCTCCCAATATTGTTTCTGTAAGGAGCACCAGCCCCCCAAAACTAATTCTGCCAGTCCTCCTGGCTTCAGCCCTATCTTTAATGCAGGATTATTCCAGGACTAACTTGGATAATGAAAACTATACATGCTGTAGATCCTTAACAAAACGATATTGAGAGGAAGGAATAATTAATCCTACCTCCCTGCCCCAGGTACTTTCTATTTTTAAAAAGTAAATTTTAGAGTATAATTATCCTTTAATAAGGATAGTTTTGATCCAATCCTCATGTAAAGTTATACCAATGGCAATTAGGCCTGAATATTTATAATTGGAAAATGGCATTTCCTCTTGTGATGTGACACAGTGTTTTTGAATGAAAGTGACTGCAATAAATCATACAAAGGCTTCCTGTTATATTCAACAGGAAGAGATCATTGCCCAAGCTTGCTATGCATTGCTGATTTGTAGATAAACCACTGCAGCATGTAGTGTTGACTAGTAAATTCACAGGTGTTTGTTCCTAAGTAGATAAAGGCAAAATCCAACATGAATATTTAATGAAACCTTGGTGATTTGGTTATTAAACAAAAAACTCCTTCTGTTCATTGTGAGATTTTTATTTAAGTAATACACAGGAAAGCTTAGAATGTTATAAAGAACGTTTTTTGAACTGTACAATAACAGAGATTCAATAAAAGTTATTATCGTTAAAAATGGTGCTAATTTTGCCCCAACCAATCAGATTTTAACATTTGAAAGCTAACATCTGATTGCTTGGGGCAAAATTTATAATGATAAGAACTTTTATTGAATAACCCTGAAAGTATTTTAATTGTGTGTAGATAAAAGGATATATATATATATATATATATATATATATATATATATAAAATTCAACAGTTGTGTTGTGTGACACAGTGGAATAAAGAGGTGTGATTAATTATCCAGCATTTATACAAATCAATGATCAGCAAATTTCTTCAATGTCAAGTGGTGAGGTCATGCAGAAAGTGTAAACTGTTGGAATTTCATTAAGATCAGTCTGGCAAATCACAGTGCAGAAACCAGACCATTTTCACAAGAGGAATAATAGCATGCCGAGCACCCCAAGACCACAATTTATGGGGGACATATGACATTTAATTCCATCAAGGCCCCTCTTAAAGTACTCTTAATCAACATCCTACTTCAAAATATTATAGTTTATCAGAACTCCATCATAACAATACTTGCACGGTATTGTGTCTCTACTTGGTAATCAATCTTGTTGACTATACGTAATCCATAAATCAACAATGAAATCATTTGAATTGCACACGTAGAAAGTATTTTAGCTAAAGTGCTGGTTTTGTATCTTTAAACTACAGAATTCATTATTATTTGATGACATTCACACCAGCTAACAATCCATAACTCAGAAAACATCTAGCTTTAAGCTTTTAGGGTAAATGGCCCGAGATGATGTATGAGGTTGAAAAAAAAGATTGTAAGCATCTTTTAAACAACTCTCTGGGTTATTATTTTAAAAATATTTCTCACGGAGGATCTGGAAGTATCTGTTAAACACTCAGCAATAAAAAAAGAAGAAAAATGACTTGGTAAACACAGAAATAAAATAATTTTTCAAGCACGAAGAAGTTCCTTTCTATACATTATTTACCAGAAATATATCTGCACATTTGTTTTTTAGAATTTAAAAGAGAGCAAAACATTTGAAGCTGTTAAATCAGAAGTTCAGCCAGTTAGAACACAGGCCAGAAATGATAGCCTACAAATACATAATGCATTATGTACTAGGGTGATCTTAAGCAAGCCAGCCTAAAAAAAATGATGCCAATTCCCAACAATGTCAAAAGGCTGCTATAATGTTGGGAATAACCATCATTTTAAAAAATCCTTTTTAAGCTGGTTATGTCAAGCAACCATAAACATACTCAGGATCAGGGTGATTTGTATGTGTGGCACAATATAAGCTTTAGGCTGTTTTTTTTATGTGTCACATTAATCAGACTTGTCCAAATTAGTTAAGGTAATAATACTATTTAAACTCTGATTCTTTGAGGCTGTTGCCAAATCAGTTCTAATGCAGGTTGAAAACTGCACTGGTTTCAGCTATTTGAGACCCGAGACCAGACTTATGCACAATGATTATATGGATAAGATTGCCAATACATTTTACTTGTCCACTTTAGTTTAGATTAATTGACAATGCTTGTGGAAACTAAAGCAAACCCAGCTGTGAGGTCCTCACCCTGGGTACTATTGGGGAAAGGAGGGTGGTTCATGAGGGTAATGTTACTCTTTAACAGATAAATGGGCAAAACATATAATACAGTATGTTATTTCTCAGGATGATAAACTGAAAGTCAAACACCTGCACTAACACAATTGCTGTGATGAACTAGGGTTAAGCACAGGTTCTGGAAGGGTTTTTATGGCTGCTGGTATTTTGTATTGGAATGACTGCATAGCACAAGTGATGTAAGGAGACTTTAGCAAGACCTAATTATTCTCATCCCCTCTTCCTTCTATGTACACTATAGTACATGGACCACTAGGTCCTCCCCCCAGGTTTCTTTTTAGATTGGCTCAGATACATAACTAAACTTTTCTGTGCTGCTCCTGACCCAACTTCATCTTTACAGTGTGGCCAATAGTAAGGTACACTTGTTGCAGAGTGTGTCTACTCATTGGCCTCAGGGGGAAAGTGGATTGGAGCATTGCTGGAAAGTTTAGTTTAGTAACTCTGCTGATCTAAGAAGAGTCCAGGTTCTCACAATAGGGGAGTACAGTTAAACATACCTGCAATCACGCTCCTCCTGCTTCCTCTGAAAGTCCCCGACTGCATCCCCATATTCTATACTATAGCTCTCAGGTGCATTTAGTATAGGGGAGAGCAAATGCAGTCTGGAGCTTTCAAAATAAAATGCAAAGAATTCTAAAAAATCAGAATGTCATGTGAGATGTTATTCAGTTGCTGTAAATAGCGTCTCTCGGCTCTTCTCCCTATTAGTGATGCTTATAATATAAAATGTGTTTTTTGCACACATACATTTGTATCTAAACACAAAAAAGTCAACTAAATAAAATGCTAACAAAATGCTGAACAAGCAGACAAACATCAATATAGAAACATATAAATATCCCTCAACACTGCCATGTTATTTAAATCTTTACCTCCTAAAATGACAAGTTATTACTGTAAATCTGGTTAACAACAAAGCATCATAGCAAATCATTTGTTTTAATATTGGCCATTGCCACCCAAGTAAATTATGTAAAATTATTGCGTATGTTGAAATGCAATCTTTTGTGTCCCTGGAAGACTAATGGGACAGGAGGACAATTCAAATAGGAATGTAATGAGATAATATTGCAGTCATCCACTATAGCACGTGGACTTTGGCTTAGCAGAAGAAATCAATGCTTTTCTTTTGATATGACTGAATATGAGCTAGTTCTTTAAACACACCAGCACAGTCAATATGTATTGACTTTTGTAATAGATCAATCAAACCCCATGACAATATATGACTTCTGAAGGGCTGAAAAGCAATTTCCAGTGAAAATTAATTTACTGTTTAACTAAAAGGTTGCATTCTCAGCAAGTCAGTTTTGGTCAAGCTGTGATAATACTCCTGATCCTCTAATTTTCAAGAAAGAAATATAAGGGGGGAAAAAAGGAAGATTATAATATAATGAGTGTAACATCTTCTGTAGCAGGTCTATATAAGAGGGTATAATTACATTCACATATTTCTAAAGTGAAAGCCTTTGCTAAGGACTTTGATATGTCTGTATTACAAATCAGTTCTTATATGGAAAGCATTGATAACTGTAAGGAAAAGTTTGCCCACACGTCTTGCTCAGAGCAATGTCTAAATGTAAGCACTGTGTTGAGTCTATCATTAATCAGTTTATTTAGTTTTCTTTATTGACTAACCCTTCTTCTTATGTCAAATGTGTAGGAAAACAGGGTTAACACAACACTGTCTAGAGTTTTTTTACCCCCTAACTGCATAAGGGTTATATGGCTTGTTGGATCCTTTTGGTTAATTGCCCACACCAGAGGGTACAGGTAAGGTATGCTTTAGAGACCAAGCAATACCAAGGAATGATTTACATGTCAAGAGGCACAGCGGGTCCCAAAATAATTACAAATAATACCTTATTTGAAAAGTTGGATACAATTCCAAAGAAAAGCCAAGTGACATTGTTTAGCTCTTTTAAATCTAATAAAAAAGGCACTGTACCTACCACCGTTAAAACCACATACAATATTAACATGATATAATGTATAATAATAAATATATTTAAGTGCAAGTAAATAGCCGGCCGGCCGGCCACAATATTAAAAAACCTTATAAAGGTACACACATACAGTATGATACACTAGTAACCTGCAATACAAATGTGACCATACATATATAAATGAATAAATATATATAGAAATACATGAAGGGCAGATAGCTACAAAGTTCCGAAGGATGATTCAATCAATCAAAAATGTCCTCCTAATGATTTGCATCCGAGGAATATATATATATAGTCCGCGGCGGTGATGGGAGAGGAAAAATGTATTTCTCAGCGGTGTGCGCACACCTTAAAGAGTAAAAAGAATATATATGTACCACAGGTAATGGAGGTTTAAAATGGATTAATACTGCACCATGCTCTCGTCGTGTTACACTGGGCATCTAGCATCTCACTTCCGATCCCCCGGATAAAGAAAGCTTTTAATCCGTGGCAAGCAAGCTCTTGGGATCGATGTCTGTATACTGCAGATCTGGCCCACTAGAAGGTAAGTGTTTCCGCGTTCCTTCTAGACCGACACTGGCTTCAGGCAGATAAACAAGCACATCCAATACTAATTACACCTCCGGCAACTCTCGTGGTCACGTCTTCACGTCACTCCGTTCCAACCGCCGCGGACTATATATATATATATTCCTCGGATGCAAATCATTAGGAGGACATTTTTGATTGATTGAATCATCCTTCGGAACTTTGTAGCTATCTGCCCTTTATCTATTTATATATATTTTATTCATTTATATATGTATGGTCACTTTTTTGTATTGCAGGTTACTAGTGTATCATACTATATGTGTGTACCTTTATAAGGTTTTTTAATATTGTGGCCGGCCGGCTATTTACTTGCACTTGCACATATTGTATGTGGTTTTAACGGTGGTAGGTACAGTGCCTTTTTTATTATTGTCTCAGCCACATTCTCCCGATTTTCGGGGGGTGTTTGACTGAGTTCCTGAGTGGGAGGCTCAGGTGTACCTGACCACTTACGTTCTAAGGTGTGTACCACTGTTCACTCTCTTTTAAATCTAAACTGTTATCCTACATTCCTGAAAACCAGCACTATTAATGATTGTTAGCTGTCTGAGCACTTTATTCCTCTCTCTACTTGTATCGGTATGTTGTCCCTCCCACTTACATTGTAAGCTCTTCGGGACAAGAATCTCTTTCCTAATATGTCAAGGTACAGTCCACTTATTTTATATGTATATAGCTTTGAAACTTTATTTATCTACATTTCATTTATCTGTATAATAGCTTGCACTTATCCCCCTATTTGTATACTCTAAGAAGCCAACTATAGTAACTTGCAAGTTATAAGGGAAACCCAGGGGTGAGAACATAGCGGTTTAGCCCACTGATTGTGTGGCCTCTTAAAGACTACACAATTAGCTGAAAATTGCAGACATGTTGAATCGTTGCCATTTTTAGTATTGCTTTTGAATAGTGTTGTTTAATCTGTGAGCAAGTATTGCCACGTTATTCAATGGAACAGAAAAATATGATTTACAAACCAAAGAATTATTTTAATGTGATACTTACCCCATATACAAGTTCACCCACCATTCCATTCCATATTTTAGTTTCTGGATCTCGAGCACCATACTTCCCATCTTCTACAATAGACAGTTTATATTTTATCCCAACATGTTTTGCGATTTCACTTGCCAAATCCACACAATAGCCTTCATATTTATCATTTCCTTCCAATTGCTCATAATTTTTCTTTTTCATGACATAAGGATTTTCCTATTAGAAACAAAATGATGAGTCAAAGTAAGTATCTCATATTGCTTGGCAGTAAATAAAAAGATATCAGGTAAGCATTTTTCCCAGAATAAAGTATTGTTGAGGTACTCCAACAGGACTTAAACGCAAACTCACACGGATATTGCTTGTAGTGATAATTTATTTAACACACGGCATGTTTCGGACAGAGTCCTTTATCAAGTGTAACAAAAAAACTTAACACCACATTTTTAAAGAACAGGATATGACATCATCCACCCCTTCACCATTCCCTCATTTGGACCTGATGTTACTAACAGTAGATCAGTTAGCAGATAAATTAACAGCACTTAAATATAATATTGACAAACTGAAAAATAAAATTAAAAAGGGGAAGGAGAAGAGCAAGCAATACAAGTATTTAAGTCCTTCTCAGAGAAACTTGACCGTTTCAAGACCTCTATTGCTCATAAAAAAGCTACCAAGTACCAGACAAACGAAGAAGATTACTTACAAAACAAAGTCTACACATGCAAGGAAGAACGCCAGCAACAAAGATGGTGACGAGAAGGTGTTCCAGTCTGGCGACGTTAGAAGTATGGAGGCACACCACCGGGACCAGCGCGTTCTGCACTTCAGTATACCTCACTTCCGCATACGTCACTTTTGCCGACGTCACAACTCACGTGGCAGAGGGACTAAACACAGAGCAACCTAGATGCTAGATGCAGATGGAGAAGCAACACAAGACCCAGAAGAGGCCATTCCACCGAAGGCCAATGCTCAGCATCAGGGTTCAGGAACAGCTCACTGACGGAATATCCCTTCTCTTCTTCACAAGACTCCTCATCGGATTTTTTATCGTCTCCGCAAACCAGCAGCAGCAATAGACCAGAGAGACAGTACTACCTTCCCCCACAGAGGCCGAAAGGCCAAACAGAGGTAACAAATGTAATTAACCTCTCTAAATATGTCCTAAGCCCTGCTGAAAATTGTGTTTTAAACAAAGGGTTAGGGTTTGTCCCACAGTACCAGTACCAAATTCCTGCGCAATATGAAATTGAAAGTGTTTTATGATAATAATGCTATTAATGCTGAAAGTAACATGGATGATGGTAAACTAAAACGCCCAAGCACCTTTATACCTGTTATACCGAATGAGGCTCTGCATGTATTTGAAAAATGTGGTTTTCGCGGATGTGTCCAAATTTTTAAAAACCTATCAGCTAAAAATAAGATTAATCTGACTAAAGACGAACATACATCTCTCCAAACTCTGTCCTCTAACAGTGACATAGTCATAAAGGCTGATGACAAAGGGGGAGCTGTTGTCGTCTTAGACAGATCACAGTCCATTACCGAAATATTAAGACAACTGAATGTACCTGAACATTATCAAATTATTGGTTTTGATCCTACCACAAAATTGCAAAATGAAGTTTTACTTGATAACACAGCAACAAGAGAGTAGCTAGAGACATCACACCCACAGAGACCGGTATTATATATATTACCTAAAATACACAAGACACTGGTAAATCCCCCTGGCCGCCCCATCGTATCCGGGATAAGGTCTGTCTTAGAGCCACTGTCTAAATATGTACTTACAGCCATTAGACACACAGATTCCCACACGTCTGAAAGATACTACAGACCTATTGCAAAAACTGAATGAATTAACTTTACCCACAAACAAAGTTTACATTACAAGCATTGACATACAGAGTCTCTACACCGCTATCCCACAAGATGAAGGGATAGAATACGTAGAAGAGCTACTTCTTGCAACTAATCACTCACAGCACCTGGTGTATTTTCGAATTGATTTTCTAATATGGGGTCTTCAGTGGCCCCGTCATTTGCAAAATTCAGATGTCTCTTTATACTAAGCCAACTGACCTTAATAAGTTACTTAGGTCAGACAGCTTCCACCATCCAAGTCTCAAATGCTATCCCGAGAGGCCAGTTTATAAGAGCCAGACGTATATATCGTCTGATGATACAAAATGCAAGGAAGCAGGGACCAAACTAGTTAAAAAATTTCTAGAGAAAGGTTACGGCAAAAATAAATTAACCAGAATGTTCCACGATGTACGGAAAGTACCGCGAACAAGTCTTCTAACATATAAAGAACGTTTGGCCAATTAAAGACTCCCGTTCGTTAGCCAGTTTTGTACTGAAAGCAAACATATTGAAAGGATTGTGGGGAAATTTTGGCCGATCATCCAACAAAATGAAAAAATTGGCCACATTTTTGACACACCACCTTTGTTCTGTTACAAAAGTGGGAGAACTATAAAAGACAGACTGTGCCCTGCAGATGTGTATATTGCACCGAAATTGTTCCATGGCAGTCCAAAAAAACGGGAACTTATCCCTGTTTAAACTGCATTTGCCTCGCAGCAATAATTAAGGGCAGCACACTCACACACCCGCTAAAAGGTACCACTATCAAAATCAAAGGATACGCTACTTGCAATACTCCACAAGTAGTATATATGCTAAAATATACTAAAAGAAGTGGCTAGCAACGTCGGCTCCGCTGAGGCCGGCGGTGCCAGCGGGCTCACTATTGACCACAGTGAGCCTGTCTGGCATCGGCGACCTCAGTGGTGTTGGTGTCGCTAGCCCGAAGACGTTGTGTCGGATTAAGACGTCGGTAACATCGGCCTCATTGAGCGGAGCTGGTGTCACCGAATGGAAGACAGAAGACGCGGCCCAAGGGCACTTTTAGAGCCGCTGGGGGTCCTACAAAGGCACTTATAAGTGCCGGGGAGGGGGGTCCTGGTTTGAGCTGCGGGACCCCTTAAGCCCCAAAGGGCCGGAATGGTCCTTGTAAGGACCCGCAAGGGGGTCCTAGTTTCGAGCTGCGGGACCCCCAAACGTCCAGACGCAGGATTGTCGGCCGTTCGGAAATCCGTGAGCGGACGTATATATGCTAAAATGTCCCTACGGTGATTGTTACGTAGGACAAACATCTAGACCAGTGAAGGAACGAATCAAAGAGCACAAGCGAGACATAAGGAATTATAAATCCGGTACTAGCTATGACACCTCTAGACATTTTTTGGAAAAAAGACACAACCATAATCAGTTAAGGCGGCAAGTATTGGAAACTGTATCTACACCAATAAGAGGTGGAGATTTTACTAAACTGTTATTACAAAGGGAGTGCCAATCCGCAAGCGGCCGTTCTGGAATTTTTTGAAGTGCCCGTTCAAGGCCTGCCGAACGGTCGAAAATCCTCGTACATTCGAGAATGTCCCGTGAGTCCGGAAAATCGAACTAGTTCGAACCCGAACTAGTTTGAATAGTTTGTCCGAACTCATAAAGTTCAGCTCGAACTCAGGTTCGAGTTCTAGGCCATCTGCCGTACTGATAGAATACAAGTTCAGCAAAAGTAATGTTATGGTTAAACAATCGGCAGACATAGCCTTTTTATATATTGTTAGGAAGAAGAATAATGGCTTCCTTACTGAGACAGGTAGACCAATGTTTTTTTGGTAACACCTAAAAAAATTTTAGGAATGGACTTTTTTATGGACATTTGTAAATATTTAAGTTGTTCTAACTAAAAGACTTCTTCACAAAAGACTGTCTTGGTGGACTTTTACACATGGGATTTCTCCAATTGTTGCCTTTAAAGGACTTTTGGACTAAGCACAGTATGCTTTGTTGTTATTGGTTTCTGGTATGTGATGGGTTAATAGGTAACACCTCCCCCTGACAAGGGATTGGTGAAAGGGAGACACTTCCCCTTAACAAGGGATTTGTAAAGGGGTGGATGATGTCACATCCTGTTCTTTTAAAATGTGGTGTTAGGTTTGTATTTGTTACTCTTGATAAAGGACTCTGTCCGAAACATGTCATGTGTTAAATAAATTATCACTACAAGCAATATCCGTGTGAGTTGCGTTTAAGTCCTGTTGGCGTACCTCAACAATACTATATTCTGCATAACTTGATGTTGTGGGGCAGACCACATGAGGTTACATCAAAGGCAACTATTAAGCAAAATTGATTTGGACTTACCTGTTTGAAGCTTTTTTTCCCCTTTGTGAGCCCTTGCATTTTAATGACAGATCAACACATAAACACACAAACTACATTACAAGACTAGAATAGTTAGTAATATCGTTTGCTTTATAATTTACCTGCCCCTAACCCATAGTGGTCCAAATCCCATTAAAGTGATCTAAACTTTGGTTCTCCTTTAAAGAGAAGCAAATACATTTCGATTTGCAGCATTGAAATTGTTTATGCTGCAAATGTTCCAGTTTACTAACTGAGGAAGAACCCTGTTTGCAAATTGGAAAATGAGATAACACATGGTAAAATTACTTCAAAATTGGAAATCTTACATAGGCATTTATGTTCTGTATAAATATTACTTTGCAGTTTAACTATGTAATTTCCAGAACATTTCCAGGCCCTAAAATTGATTGCTGTTTGAAGGCCACACTACAACACACGAGAAACACTTTGCCAAAATTTCTATGTGTGTGTGCATTGCGCTAACGATTTGGCCAACAGACCCTTATTGTCAAAAATGGTGATCGCATGTGTTATGATAATGGACCAGAGTGCAATGCAGGGAGTGTGCCCTCTAGGTTGCCCCCACTGGCATGCACTGCGCACACCCTGATTGGATCCCAAAACACGCTGTGAATTGTGGCAGTGTGGCTTATCCCTAAATGAGTAATTATGCTTTAGAAGGAGGTGTTTATCTAGGAAGTAGACTTTAGGAATAAAATAAAGGAAAATTAAAATTTAATAGAAAAAAATACACACAATTCTGTAGATTAAGCAGGGGGATAATTGGTATATGCAAAGGATTCCTAAATCTTAAACCAAAGGTAAACAAGAACTAGAGGACTAAGATAAAATGGGGTTAGCTGATTCTTTGCTGTATGGGGCTCTGAACTATTATAATTGAATTAAATGTACATTGGTCAACTGTTTTCTTATTTTCTAATAAATTAACTGTTTATTAGTACTGTGGGTACTTCCTCAATAATGCCTCATACTGTGTTCAAAAGATTTTCATGGGGGTGACATCACCAGACTCAAAGGGACATCAGAAAAATAAGACATGGTTCATAAATGACTGCATTATAAATATGTGGAACGTTAAAAATATAGGGAATCATCATGGGTTATTTTGACTTTAGCCCCCTTTTAATAGATAAACCAATGTAATATGACCGGATCAATGACAAAAATCACAACAAACTGTTTTTTTTTAAAGGAGAACTAGAGTCTTCAGACAACATTGTTCCAATAGACAGAGCACATTCACAAACATACAACAAGCTGTGTCTCACCTCTCCCTTTGCTGTGGCCATTGAGTGACTTATGAAAACAACATGTGGGTCAGCTCCCACAATCCACCTTAGCTGGGTAAACCCCCAGCTAAGTGTCTGCGTACAGGCACATGCTCTGTAGTGCTCAACAGATCAAAACCTTCTGAATTGTATATTTTTAAATATGGTGCCTTACCCAGTGCGCCACCACTGAACAAGCAGAGTGCCTGGATACATTTGGGAGCTTTATTTTTTGCTAAACGAATCCTTAAAAAAAATGGAATATGGAAGTCCCTGATAAGACTTTGAAAGCTGCTTGTTGCCCTGCAGTTTATTATCCAGAATCTTACACTGACTGGTTAATAGATTATGGTAACAATCAGCTTTCAAAGTCTTTTCAGGGACTTCCATATTGGTGTATAGAAAACACTCTGTGCATAGGGACAGTGAATACTGGGGTCAGGGGGTGTGGCTCTTTGATGACTTCATGGGCTGTAAGTTGTACTGGCAACCAAATGGAAGCCTTCTTATTTACAGAATCTATTTCTCACATGTACTAAATGCAACTTACTAGAGAAGAATCTTACAATGTATGTAAAAATTTTAAGTTTAGTTCTCCATTAATGGTTTTTAATGATAGTTAATTTTATATAAATAACTATTGATAATTTGTAAATTAACTTTAAAGAACAGATTATAGTTAGCCTTTATTTTATTTACTGGTCTTTTATTTACATTTAGATTTCTTTAAATGTTTCATTCTTTAAAATATTTAGTAAAATGTCCTTGCTGTTCTGCTACCTGTAGATCACTCAATTCATAATTAAAGTACTCCTTATAAAGTACTCCTTATAAAGTACTCCTGTATAATAAAAGACCTGCAAAGGGAATAATTCACAGATTGCCAGTACTCAACATCTATGATTCTAACACTCGTCTATAAGAAGCTCTGTGAAACCCTGGGTCTACAAATATTAGTCATAATTGTGTCCTATATGTGATCTCATGTAGACCTTTATTATTTTCAGTACTGAGCATATTAAAATCATTCTCAAAGCATGACTAGTCTATATTACTGCACTGATAGATGGTTTCATAAATCCAAAACCTCTGTTAATGCTCTGACCTGAAGTCACCCATAATTTAATTATAGTTCCATAGTTGTTCTATATTTGTCCTCAAACTTAATCTGTTTTATTCTTGCAAGAGAAATTGCTAGAAATTGGATTCCCTGTGCTTTGTATTTCTAGGTGTATATAATATGGAAAGCCCCACATACAAAATAGCAAAAGTCCAATCGGGCTCTAAACAAAATGCTAGAAATCCCCAAAGTGCAATTAAACCCTTTTTTTGCACTATCCTATTGTAAAACCAGACTGCCAATCAAGATGCAGATTTAGAACGTCACATCTCCCTTTAACATGTCTTCACAACAGTAAAACAGAATAATCAACTGTTTATTTACATAGCTGCTTTCACCTCTAGAAAACCAGGCTCAACACAGTGAGAAAAAAAACAAACACTCAAATCTTTTTAAAGGGTATCTGCAATGAAAAACAACATTAGAGCATGTAAAAGCCACAATGGTTTTCTATGGGGATCATTAATCTACGATTGCATCAGTACTTACCTACTTTCCTCAATACAGAAGGTTAAATTTGCAGTGCTGACAGCCCAGCTCTATATCTCCCTCTCCTTCTCTAACATTTGCACATGTGCTCATGATAAACAAAGTAGCTTGGGTGAGGAAAACAGTCGCGGAAACAGATTCCAATAGTTACGTAAAACTTAACATTTATTGTACCATCTAAAAGCATAATATCCAGCACCACCTATGAACACACTAAGACAGATCGGAGAGGGGGTGTGTGGCCTGACGTGTTTCACGGACACTTCCGCTTCCGCTTCCTCAGAGCTCTCTGAGGAAGCCGTAGTGTCCGCGAAACGTGTCAGGCCACACACCCCCTCTTTGATCCGCTCCTTATGTAAGTCCCGGGACACCTGGGATACCTCTTTCTGAGTAGCAGTGGTGTGGGGATTTAAAGTTATTCTGTCGTGTTACATGAGGCTATAGAAGTTGGGGTACTTCAAGCTAGCTTATTTAGCAGTCCGGGATATGATTGATGTATATGCTATTACTAGCATTGAACTTTGTTTCCTGCAGACACTCATCGCAACAGTGTTTTTTTTATAGATCTGGATTCAGCCCCATGTTTCCAATTTTATTAATCCTGATTTAGGACATTATCAGGGTTATTCAATAAAAGTTCTTATCGTTTAAAATGGTGCTAATTTAGCCCCAACCAATCAGATCTTATTTAACGTTTGAAAGCTAACATCTGATTGATTGGGGCAAAATTAGCACCATTTAAACGATAAGAACTTTTATTGAATCTCCCTGTTTGTACTTTATTGCTGCTACTTTTGTTGCAAACTAACTTTATGCACTTTAGCTGAGATATGCACTTTTTAGAGGTTAGGGGTGCCTAGCTTCTTGATGTTTTTTTATTGCTGTATTTTAGATTCATGTGTTTAACAATTTGCACATGCACTTTCATTCTAGAACCATTTTGGGTTAATAGTGTACTGGTGGTTGGGATTTAGGGATGTGAATGCAATAAAAGGGTTTTTCGATTTTGTGACCATACAAGTGTTTTGTGCCTTTTTTTGTGTGTGTCCCTTTTGTGTGTGGCAATCAATAAACTATGTTCTAATTTAACTAATTAAAAAAAATAATGAAATAGCATTATATTAAACAGGAGTATTGATTTTTAAACATTATTATTGTAAAGACCACAGGCTGGTATCTAAAAATCCCAAAAGATTAATTATATTCATGCTGTAACTGACTTCATTTCTCCCAATTCTCCCAGAAAACCCTTTGTTACTGCATCAGTATGAAGTTAAAATAGTTTATTCTGCTTTTCTGACATTCAGGCCTACATACTTGTTACTGCTCTAGATTTCATACTATTTACATAAGAATAATGTACATTACCAGTATTGTTGTAACTACAATGGTTTTGTTTTCCACTGATGAAGATTCGTTTGCAGGTTGTTGATCAGGTGCTGGAACAAACCGCTCATATTCGTTCCAATGACCGACCTGCAATAAAATCAGGCACATTCATGGAACCCCTTATAATGAGTAGATCACAGATCTTTAAACCTTCTGAAGAATGAAAGGTAAACTGTATACTGTAACTAATAGTGTTTAATTTCTAGCGCTCCAGTGCTGTTGAACTACAAATAAAAGAAACCTACACCTCAGTGGTGTTGAATCTTGTACTTTCTACAAAAAATAGAATCTAAGTGAAAATGAGCAGCCTTGAAACATTTGTGAAGTCAATAAAGCCATTTGCATAGCTTGGGCAGCTACAAGTGTGAATGATCAGATAATTCTAGCTCAACTACAGGAAACGCTGAGCCTCTAATGTTTTCTTTAAAGCTTGTTGATTCAGTGTACAGCTATTTTATTTGGCTTAAAGGTTAAGTGTTTTGATCTTTCATGACGGACTTTAAGTCAGATATAAGGCTTTATAATCCCTTTTGTAAGTCTCTAAGTCACGTCTCTCTATGACATCTTTGATATAACATTTATTACTTTTTCAGCACTTTCCAACAAGTTTACCTATTCACTTCAGGTCCTGGCCCAAACAGCTTACAATTTAAATATTATATAAAAAAATATGAGAACATCTTTTTGATTAGGGGGAAGAAATGTGTGCAACACACAAACTCCTTGCAAACATAGTCAAGGGTCTTTTTTAACCTATGACTAAGCACCGCAAGGCATTAGCTCTAATGGTCATCTAATATTTGTTGTTTTTTTTTTTAATTACTCTTAGCAAAAAATATTGTTTTCGATTCTACATATTAGGGTTGGCAGCCCAGGGGCTCAGTGGTTAGCACTGATGACTTGCAGCACTGAAGTCCTGTATTTGAATTCATCCTTGTTATGTTCTCCCTATGCTTGCGTGGGTTTTCCTCCCCACAATCATAAAGACATACTGATAGGTTGTAAGTGTCAAATAAATTTGCTAAGATTGTAATCTCTTCAGGGCAGGGCCTGATGTTAATATGTACATGTAATTGTAAAAGCGCTACAGAAGATGTTGGCACTATATAAATCCACAATAACAATAATAATTAGGTTTGGCCAAATGTTCATGGTAAGAAATGTATAAATCTATGGTCAAAATTACGTATCACTTGCATTTTTTTTGTGAATACTAACAAGAAATATAACTGTTTAAAGTAAATTACCCATATTTAGCAATCCCTTGTATACTGATTTTAAGCAGCTGATTTCTGTGATTCTACCCTACTACTGTGTACTGTGCGCTTGCTGAACACACCTTTGCAGTGTATGAGGATAATTGAAATGATTATGTAACCAACTTAATGTTTAGGCTGGGTACACACCATGCAATATTTTCAGCCTGCTGACCGATAGTGCCCTGTATCGGTCGGTCAGCAATCTATATCACATAGTGTGGGTGGGACAGCCACCACTGAGCTCAGTCATCCGTTTGCCCGGACCTGCTGGCAAATCACGGCCAATTGTGGCGGAGGGATCGGTCGCGCAAACTGTCGCCCGCAGCCACTATTGACACAACCGACAGTCATTTGTTGCCCCGGCTGAGTTCTCATTAGTAGCGTCCCCTCCTTTAGAGGAAGAAGATTAATATTATAAGGGCTACAAGTGCTTAAGTTACAGAAGGGCTATAAGTTACAGAAGATGCAAAATTGTAGCTTATCCTACCTAATTTTTTAAAAAAAAGAAAAAAACCTTAAACGAATCCCGTAGAAGTCAATGGAAGTTAAAAATAAGAAAATTGCTATTAAATTTAAGTAGTAGTAAGTTAGTGTAAATGGCTCAGTGACCCGTGGGAAATGGTTTGGGGAGCATGTACTTATAACCAAAACTTTCTTGACTCGGAAGTAGAGATGGACTAGAACTCGAACCCAAGTTCGAGCCGAACTATTTGAGTTTGAACGGACTCGGACTTCTCGAACTATCCCGGGCCCGGATTTTGATATTTTCCGGACTTTTGATAATTATCGAATGTTCGAACTTTCGAATATGCGAGTAAAATGTCTATTATACCAATACGCGAGTAAATATTGAATTTTCAAATCTGCGAGTCGTTCATGGGATAATTATCGAATGTTCGAACGCGAGAGCTCGAAAGTAGCGTGCTTGATAGTAAAGTCCTGGATATTCGAACATGTTCCCCAGACCATTTCCCAGGTCCCACAGCCATTTTCATTAAGTTACCATTGATATTACATTCAAACTTTTCGAACTATTTGACTCCCATTGACTTTAATGGGTCTGTTTTTGAACTTTCCATATAGTTCGAAAGTTCAAAAAGGAGCGAACTTTCTGAAGTTCGGCCATCTCTACTATTTTTGAGTTTCCACATTACAATTCAAAAGTTCCGTGATCCAAAAATCAGTCAGTTCCAAATCAGAGCTTCCTTTTATCCCTAATAATGTGTTTTTTAAGGCCAGACTTCGCTACAAGAATTTTTCATATTTGTAAAAAGGGCGAATTTTCATATCATTACTTTTCACCAAGGCGAAATCTGTTATCGCCAGAAATCCAGTGTTAAACGATCGCCTTTTTTCAGAAAATAGCACCAAAACATTTCCGTTTTTCAAATGTGACCTTGTGTCAATGGATTCCATTCTGTATAGTGAAAACTGAAGAATTATTTCAAATGTCCCAACCTTTTAATAAATAACATCATTACTGTAACATAAAAAAAGCAATACACGGCCAGCTAGAATAAATTATCTTTCATTCATCAAAGTAAAGTTATTTTCCCATCAAGCAAAGGAGACAAGAGGCAGATTCAGTTCAGTTATAGTTCCCACAGCTATATTGTACTGAGGAGTAGTATATAAGCCTTTATTACGGGAACATGATTTAATAGATCTTTGACTGTGCATCATAAACTACAATCACTAAGCTCCTTAAACTCAAGAAAGCTGTTTTTAAGTATAAATGCTTTGTACTATTGAATTGCAGTCAAGAACCCTCTGAATACTGCTATTCAAACCCACCTTACGAGGTTTAGTGGTCGTCGTTTCATACACATCAATGGTATAGTTAGTTCTTCTTCCGTATGTGTCAAACTGAATGTTCCCAGTCATTCCTTGCACTTGTACCTAAAAATAATAATATGCATATTATCATTGTCCTGGAATATTAACTGAGGCAAGAAATAGAAATTAAACTATTTTCTTCCTAGGCAGAATTGAAGCATAAGGCTCATCTATTGGAGCAGTGAAGGAGATAAAATCCCCTGTGCTATTACTGTGATGTGAATTTCCTTTGTCAAGCTCTATTAATTTGTTTTGTATTGCACAATAACAATTCTACGGTATGTTTGCACTAACATACAGTTCTACAACACAGTAGTTAATCATGGACCTCATTATACACAATATGTCATGCATGCATAAAAATGTATTGTACTTGATGTTGTTAATACTATTCAGCAGGAAATCAATTCATTAAGATTCAGAATTCATGCAAGCCAGATGTGGCTGAATCATGGATGCTTATAACCCATAGCTTTAGTACATCATTGCAAAAATGATTTGCTGAATATAATTAAGCTCAGAATCATAGATAAACGTAACATTTTTGGCTGAATTTCTGAACCTTACTCTATTTGTGACACCCCCACACCCTCCCAGAAGGAAGTTTAGCCATTCTATGCAAGAGCACACTACTACTATTTCTATGGGGATGGAAATAAGGAACAAAGACTTCTGGGAATTTACCATGTTTTATGGAAGCTCTATGGAATGCTATGTCTTTAAAAAGACTTCTACAGCATTCCACAAGCTAAATGCAAAACCAGAGCGCCAACTACAAACTGGTTTCGGCTTTATTGAGCCATCATCAGTGTAGTGCAGGCCTCTGGTTTTGCAGTGTGAAGCGCCTATGGACAGACATCACCAATACATCAAATAAGATAGGGAGTGAACAGGCTTCAAATCTCCCTCTGCTGGCTGAGGCAACCATTTCAGATCACTTTAAGGCAGTTCCCTGTTGGGATCCATAAATGGATATACTGTACTGATCTATTATGCTCATACACCACAGTGCCTTTGTGCAAAAATACATATGAAAAGGTACATCTTCAGTGGTACAAATAAATAAATTCAGCTTCAGACTTTATTTTTACTTATGTTTTAAATGTAAACATATATTTTTATTATTTAAAATTTACTAAACCTTTTAATGTGTTACCAGCAAAGACTATAGGGGGTGCTGTAACTGAACCAAATACTTTAAAACATAAATAAACAATAAAACAATTAAATTTAAGAGTTTTGTAGTCACTTAATGTAGTAGCCTAACTACTGGTCTTATTTCTGGCTTGAGCATGCCCACTTGTAACCTACTGCTGGGACACGCTGATGTTAAGCATCAGGCACATGCTGGTACAAGCTGATGTTGAGCATCAGGTGGGCCTTATGATAATGATCATGTTGTTTCTGTCACAGAAGAGAAGCAAACAAGGAAGTGGAAATTTACATGCCTATAACTTTTACATGCACTTGTATGGAGACCAGAGGAAGGTGATAGGCCCCCAAAACATTGTGCATGTGTGATGTTTCAATAAATTTGATTTGCAGTGTGCATCTTCCTAATGTTTATTCTTGTATATTGGACTGTTGGACCTTGGGGAGGTCTCTGGGAGTGACTGCACCTGCCCTCTGTTGATATTGCCCTATGTGCACATGCTTTGTGATTGCATGTCAGACCATAGTTTCCCTCTAATAATATATATACACAAAGGCTAAATTGGGTGAATGCTTTGCTATCCAGATTCAGAATAAATTATGCATATCTTTATTTAATCAGGGACGAATTACTACATTTATTTCTAATATTGTAAACGTGTTTTCTTCTAAAAGTATTATATTTTCTGGCAAACAAAACCAAAATAATAGTGAAGTTCATTAATCATAAATCTTGCCACAAAGTTGCAGTAGAAAGGTGACATCATGTTCTTTCACAGACTAGCTATCCCATACACTTATTAACTAAAATGTGCTAGCACCAGCTGTAGATTCTGTTAAAAACAAACAAACATAAAAGGCGTAAATGTTAGATGCTCTTTTTATCTAGTACATACTGTGTATCCTATACAATGTACCAGAAATGAAAAAAATACATTAATTTTGGAACCTTGAAAATAGATGGTACAGCTTAAGGTATGTGGTGCAATTGGCATTAACTTAATGTATATATAACGGGAATGATAAAAATCAAACCCTTTCAGGGAGATGAAATATGTCGGGTTATATTGGGGAAAACTCAATTTTTTCGGGGCCTAAAAACTAAGGTTATTTTAAAGCTAGCATTTCTCCTGCGCTCATTCTCGCGATGCAGAAAATCACGCTAAGCAAGCACTGCATCGCCATAACCTGGAAGGAAGAGAAGCACAGAAAGTTTTACATCTCTCCCTGTTAGTGTTTATTTTCCAACAATTTAAAGGTTTTCCTCCTATCTATGTAAGCAGTCAATGTTTGTTTCAATAAGCCAATAAATTAGTAGTAAGTTATATAAATGTGAGTCTGGGTAAAATATATATGGAGTCAGTTTATTTCTCTTGTTTACTGGTAAAAGCTTTTACCCAGACTTTATGTTTATATAGAATGGTAGGTAAATTGCATCTAATTAAAATGAGCCTTACACGATTATCTTGTCTTTTTCATTCTTTCAAACAAAAAGCTTACCATGTCAAAAGGAAACTGAAAATAAGACATATTGAATTAAATATTCTACATTTGCACATCCTAGCAAAATTCCGAGTATTCTGTTTAGTCAGCTTAAGGATGCATAAAGCTGGGTACACACTGTTCCAATCTTTGAAAGATGACAGACAGAATCTGTAACATCCTGTCTGTCATCTTTCAAGGATGTGACTACACCCCTATTGTTTGAGACTGTGGACGGCTCATTAAACTTTAGTACATGGGGCCGACCGCAGTTTGTGTAAGTTACGATAGATTCTGAGGCTGATTTTAAATGTTTGTTGGTGTTGGGAACGATCGTTTGCATTGTATGCACTTTAATGATAATATGCTGCTTCCGTTGGATTCAACAGAATTATCACTTTATTGCTAATTTGTGTACCCAGTTTAACTTTAGATTTTTTTTTTATAGCAAAAAGGAATGTTGGGTCAAGGCTTTTTGTAGAATTTTGGATTGGTCAAGAAACTATGAAATAAACTATAAAGAAAAATCTTCCCCTAGTATTTTCAAGGTTGGCAATTTATTTATATTCCAAATACATACCTAATACAATAATAACCTTAAGAATCAGAAAGTTAGTCTTTAAGATGTAAGCATCATATCAATACCATTTTTAAGGCTCTTTCTATGTCTATTCCTTGGCTCCAGGGCACAGCAGGATTCGCTAGACAGTCTCCAGCACTCCCTCTTCTGGAAACATCTACTCTCTGTCTTCTTAGGTATCGAAATGCTTCTGCTATAACTAATACTGCATCATGGGTTAAAGCTGATGTGTACTAAAGGAATAAAGAAAACAATTTTAAAATACATACAATTAACAAGTCAAAAAAAAAACTTTGGGGAGATTCAATAATGGCAAAATAAGTGTAAAACACGTGCAACCCGACATAATATCAGGTTAACATGCACTTTACACTTATTTCAGGGCACTGCACTCTTTTCAAATGTTTTCTTAAGTTTTGTGCTTGTAGCGTGAAACCTAACACTGGATTTTGCGAGGACTTCAATGTAGCACAATGCCATGCATCTTACCTTTCCGTGATCCCACGATGCAATGCCAGATATTATTGTGGTTACATCCAGTATCGCATTGCAGGGTCCCCGAAAGGTAAGATGGACATCTTTATTGTATTGAATCTCCCAGCTTAATTTTTTTTGTTAACGAAAGGTTAAAAATCAATATATAACCTTGAATTATTGAAGAAATATATAAAAAAAAAAATTAGAATGTGTTATAATGACTGGAATAGGGTTTAAAATCCTTACTACTAATGGCTGCTTCATGGACACCACTCATTCAAATTGAATAATGTCAGGAACATTTAAAACATGTCTGGGCACATGACTTATTAAAAGAGAATAAATATTTGTCTGTAGCTAAGCACAGTCTATAACAAACAGGTGCACAAATCCAGTGTGCCATACTTGGATTTACCTCTAAAGTGACATATCATCATTTCATATATTTTTGCAAGTTTCAAGGCAACAAAATGGTAATATAATCTTTGTATTGCCTTAAAGACAAAGACGTTATTCACGAGTATTCACGTTAAAATGATATATTTACTTATAGTTAAACGTCTGGAAGGGTTGATAACTCAATAAAACCTCATTTATAGGTCACACTGCAATGTGTTCCGATGTACTGTTATGTTTAGCCAGGTAATTCATTTTTTTGTTATTACACAGTGTGTACATTTTATAGTTTTCCCTTTGAACTTAATGAGAATCAAGCATTTTTAACAAGTAGGAAACCTTTTTACGAAATAAGAACATAAATTGCTCTTTTCCCCGAAAGTTTGTTTCTGAATTTCAATGCAGTACAGCCAACTTGTGTGCAGTTAGAAATGGTTTTCCCAGCTAGAGAGCTGTCAATGTATTGACACTCTTACTAAACATAGACATAAGCATTGTTTGCTCTTATAGCCCCAGGACTTTATCGTACACCTCACATCTAAAATAAAATAGCAGAAAGTAATTCAGACAGCTAGAGGAGTAATGGACAAATGCAACACATACTGGTCTAGTTAAACTTATTTACATGACCTCATATACAGTTGTCAAAACCTTTATTACACCTTCATAAATAATTATATACACAAAATTATAGACACAAATAATAGGAGGTGACAACCAACCAAATTCCATAAGGTCTTTTACAGAGAGCTGTACACTGCTATGGGTATCTATTTGGAACTATGCATCAGGATTTAGCATGGTGGTTGCTTCAATCTTGGATTTTTCATGATGTACTAAGAATTATTGGTAAAAGAGCAGGCCTTTAGCACCGCATTTTAATGGCAAGTTCTTGAAAAATATAAATGTGGAGAACACAAAAGGACAAGCCTCACTCGGTCAATATATATATTATATATCACTAAATATGACAGCCGCTATCTTAAATGGGATGTTCCCTGTACTTTGTTCCCATTAGCTCAGTTACTGCACACGTGTCTTCCTCTTTCTACTGTAGATTTTAGAGAATAAATCACATGGGTGCACTGCTCAGGTGAGAGCAGTGTGCAAAGGAAGTTTATATCTACATCAACCCCTAGGTGTTGTTTTCCTGCCCATTTAGAACTAATGAAGTTCCGAAAGAAGCAAGCAGGAGAGAAAATAGATTGTGGTAAAGTTAAGGAAATAGAAGTTGTTCCCAACCATGTCCAAATGGTACATGACACTCATGCAGTGGTGGAGAATCACTATACATATATGAGCAAAATACTTTCATAGGTTTGGCTTTGGCATAATATCTGAAATTATTTCTAACCTTTATTGGATAATACCTTTTATTCTACTTGACGTGTGGAGGTTTGATTTTAAGGATCGCTATTCTATTCAATTTCAAAGTGGAACATAACAAATAATAACAGGTTGAATGCTATTAGAGATTGTTAATAACACTAAAATGAACAAATTAATATTAATAAGGATATTACACATTCTTTGTCCATAGATATTGTAATTTATTCAAAAAGCTTAGTATTAGTGAAGTTTAATTGGGAAAATTAAATATACTTTTGGCTGAATTAATATATTATATTTATTCTACCTAATGAATGTCACTTACATTCCATAATTATAATTAGATTTGAAACAAAACAGAAATTTATCATTTGGATGCAATGAAATACTTTTATTTAAATACATTTCAGTAATATCTAAGAGGTATCTTATTATTCTATTAAGAGGGACATAAACATCTATTGCATGCATGAAATAGGTAAAGTATTATCTAGTTTTACTGAGATTTTTCTAAAATAGATTTAAGGCTCGTACACATGTGTGATTGAGGGTCCCGACCCATGCCGCACGATGTGTAAGAGCGAATGTTTTGGGCGATAATCGACCCGTGTGTAGGCGCTTTATCATCCGAAACATTTGTTCGGAGATCCGCCAAGTCGGTAATTCAACGATCCACGAACGAACGACTGTTTCAGCCGATAGAGTGCCTACACACGGGTCGATTATCGGCTGAAACGTTTCGTTCGTACACATCGTGCGTACGAGCCTTTAGAGAAGAACAAAAGACCAATAATAAATTATTTTTTTAAGATTTCCAATGTGGTGATTACCTAAACTAATGGATTTCTACACTTTCTAAGTAGACACAGGAAAAGGTGCTGTACCGTGCTAGCCAATCAAAATGTTTACAGGGTACCCCTTTTGAAATAAAAAATAACAAAAGTGGTAAAAAGGTGATGCCTTTATTGGTTAACCATGATACTGTAATCATAGCAAGCTTTCACAATATTTCAGTTCCTTTTTCAAACTGATTACAATAAAGCTATGATGTTATTCAGAGATCCGCCAGGCCGGTCGGGCAACCATCCCTGTCTGAACGGCTGTACCCATAGCACGGTTATCACTCAAAACAAACCTTTAGATTTTTAGATCGTTTATGGAGTGATGAGGGCAGTTAAAATGGTTCCCTACTGGTGTGTCCAGTTTTTTATTTGTTAAAGTAAACCATTATCTTAGTTAACCAATAAAGGTATCACCTTTATACCACTTTTGTTATTTTTTCTTTCAAATAGGTTACCCTGTAAAAATTTTGATTTTTTATAAAAAATACTATACTTGTTGAACAAGCTCTCATCAGCAGACATATTTCGAAACCAGCAAGATTCGTTCAGTTTTCGGGTTTTTAAAAGCATTCGAAAGTCCAAAAACTGAACCATAAAAGTCAATGGGAAAAATAAAAAATCTGAGTAAAATAAGGGAAGTAAAAACATGGTAACTTACAGCATAAGGCTGTGGTCATTTTAATTGGTATGCCATAGTCCTAGTGATTTCTTAATGTGTATATCATGTGTATATCAAGATATGTTACATTTAGAGAAAATGATCATCTCCTTGAAATGTTATTTAATTAAGAATGGTATACTGTATCCAGGACTCTGTGGTTGTAGTCATACAAAGGCATAGATTCATAAATGCTCTTTACAAGATTGCAAGTTTATGCAATGTGCAAACCTTATCCTTCATTCCTAATTTGGAAGTCTTTTTATACTTTCTTTATAGTCAATCGCTCATTGTGCACTATTACATACCTAGTAGACATGTGTAAGCTTTTAAGAACACCATATTTTACCTTTAATGGTGAATTCCTTGCTTCAGGGAACTCCCTTTCATCCAGTCGAACCCATCTTTGTAAAAATTGCTGAACAATTGGATTTTCATTGTTTACAATCTGAAAGCCAGTTACATTGGCTCCACCGTGCATCACTCTGTCCAAAGAAATGCTTGTAAAACCCTAAAATTATACAAAACATATTAAATAGATTTCCTTCTAAAAGTTCAGTTTCTCCCTTTTTTGCATTTAGCCATCAAATGTTTAGGAAGCTTGATAGTGCAGTCTATAACCAAACCAGATGGAATTTTAGAAAACCATCCAAATTGCATACTTTCTGAGCAATGTTAAATCAATATGAGGATTCTATAGCTGTTCTTTCTGGATGCCAATACCTTAACATCTGGTACACAAGAGATGCCAATCCCAGAGTTGGCTATCTGTGGGTCAATGGTCCAACTAGCACACAGTCCTGTTTACACTATACTCATTTGCAAACCAAGCAAAACCGGCATTGTTAGGACCAGAGAAATATTTTCCTAAACAAATCCATAATTACAAAATGCATTAGGGCCAAAACTGAGACTTATAAATGAATTTTACCATCCCTGTGGGCTCACAAGGAAACAAGGAATGAAGTAAATTGTCTTTTTAGAAAAGTTATCTACATGTATTTATATTGTTAAAATAACAGGCAATATTAAAAAGTTTAAATTGCTACCCATGTATATCTTTATCTTCTTTTTTTTAGGGATGGCCGGTTCGCAGATCCGAACCCGGATCCGCCGCGGATTTATCCCATTCGCGAACGGCGGATTTTTCCGGATTTTCCGCCTTCCGAAAATACGTATTTTCGAAAATTTTCTAAATTACGAGGATGTCTTGTATTTTTGAAAATTTTTGATATTACGAGGATTTCTTGTATTTTCGAAAATTTTTGAAATTACGAGGATTTCTCGTATTTTCGAAAATTTTCGAAATTACGAGGATTTCTCGGATTTTCGAGGATTTTTTTCATTTTTATGGGCCCTCTCGCGGATTTTCGAATTTTCAAATTTTTTCAAAAATTCGCAGATCCTCGAGCGGACCGGATTTTGCGAAGTTCCGACATCTCTACTTTTTTTGTGATTATTATTTGACTGGTTATTATCTTTAAATACTGATTTCACCCCTGACTACACCCAAATGTTCTCCCTGTGCTTGTGTTGGTTTTCTCTGATTTCATCCCACAATTATACAATACATACTAATAGGTAGCTTGTGAAAGTTCTCATTCATTCAGGTCATGGTATATCTGTTGTGTTCAATTAGATCAACTGGACTTGAAGTTTAGTTCTTGAATATGTTTCGCTAGTCATCCGACTGGCTTTCTCAATTCAGAATGACTTGTACAAGAATCTGTGGCAATTATGTACCCTGGAAAATCCCAATTAGCATATCACAGCCAGGCGTTAAGGGCGTGGTTGCATAGTGGCTAAGAGGTGTTATAGGAACGCCCAGGGTAAGGTGTCAAAACAGCACTGTACATGGCAGACAGTTGGAACTCGGTGCAGAAGAAACTATGGTGTCCTATGATGTGACATCTATCTTTACCTTTATACCCACCAAGGAGGCTGTTGACATGGTGAGAAAACGGCTAGGCAAAGACAGCACTCTTAGCAGCAGAAATGATCTCAACCCAGAACAGGTGTGTTCCCTACTGGACTTGTGCCTGAATACCACCTATTTCAAATACAGGGATAAGTTCTATAAGCAAAAACATGGATGTGCTATGGGATCTCCAGTTTCACCCATTGTGGCCAACCTTTACATGGAGGAGGTAGAAAAACAGGTGCTTAATACCTTTAAGGGCATAGCACCCAGCCACTGGTTCAGATATGTGGATGACACCTGGGTTAAAATCCACCAGAAGGAAGTACAAGCCTTCACAAAACACATTAATGCGGTAGACCAAAACATCAAATTTACAAGGGAAGAGGGACAAAACAACAGACTGGATTTCTTGGGCTGCTTGGTAGAAGTCAAGAAAAATGGTAAACTGGAAGTAGAGGTTTAAAGAAAACCAACACACACAGATCAGTATTTGATGTTTGACTCCCACCACCCTTTAGATCACAAGCTGGGTGTCACCAGAACCCTGCAATACAGAGCTGAGAACATCCCCACTAGCACAGAAGCAAAGGCTAAAGAAATGAATCATCTCAGAGGTGCCCTTAAAACTTGTGGATATCCAGACTGGGCCTTTGTCAAAAGAAGTAGAAGAGAAAAGAACATGTATTCCAACAGTGAAGGGGAAAAGCAAGACAGGAGAAAGAACATGGTCATCCCATATGTAGCAGGTGTCTCCAAGAAATTAAGAAGAATTTTCAAAAAACACCGTATCCCTGTCTGCTTTAAACCAAATAACACACAGAGGTAGTAATTGGTACATCCAAAAGACCCAATACCGAAACACAAGAAAAGTGACATCATATACGCAGTGCAGTGCAGCAAAGAATGCTCTGATTTGTATGTGGGGGAGACCAAACAGCAACTGCATCAAAGTATGGCCCAGCACAGAAGAGCCAATTCCTCGGGCCAGGACTCAGCTGTGTACCTGCATCTTAAGGATAAAGGACATACCTTTGAAGATTGTAATGTTAACATATTGGCAAAGGAACTGGTTCAAGGGAGGTGTCAAGGAGGACATTTATGTGGAAAAAAAAGAAACCAAGCCTGAATAGAGGTGGTGGTGGTGGTGGTGGTGGGGGGTTCGACACCAACTGTCTGCCATGTACAATGCTATTTTGACACCTTACCCTGGGTGTTCCTATAACACCTCTTAGCCACTATGCAATCACGCCCTTAACACCTGGCTGTGATATGGTCATTGGGATTTTTCAGGGTACATAATTGCCACAGATTCTTGTTCAAGTCATTCTGTATTGAGAAAGTCATTTGGATGTCTAGCGAAATGTCTTCAAGAACTAAACTTCAAGTCCAGTTGATCTAATTGAATACAACAGATACACTAATAGGTTGTTAGTGTGAGATAGAAAGCTCTGTGCAGTGAAAATATTAATGAAAGAAATAATTCTCTAAAAAAGTAAACTTTTCCTTTAATGTGTTGATTAAAGACTGCAGCAGCACTGAAATTCCCGACTGCTTCCTGGTTCTAATAATAAATATGACGTCTAGATGCCTACTCCATTTAATAAAAATGGGTATGGGAGTACCCTACATAGAGGGGGTGCTAGGGGCCATGTGACCATAAATACATTGATATAGGGATAGACCTAAGACCCCTTTAAATAGCACTCTATCCCTTGAAACCCCAATTGAACTTAACCATCAGTCACATAGTCCCCGTGTGAGAAAGTGATAGGAAAGAGCGGATCACATATATCAATATAAAAAAACAGCTTTATTGACACATAAATATTATACCAAATACACCGTAACAAAAAAATCGGGCGTCCCCTTCCTGGTTCTGTTTAACTATAGCACACATTATCGCTCATGCGCACTATAGTTAATCAGAACCAGGAAGTGTGGATCACGTGAAAGGTAAGTTTCTTCTATCTTTGTTCCTGGCTCCACATGTATTGATTGAAGAACGGAAGTTAAGGCATAGCTCCTTAACCTCCCTGTCTTCAATCAAAGCATTAAAGGAATAATTCACTATTCCTTTAATCATACACTGTTTAGGTTAAAGTTAAACAAGAATTAAAGTCTTAAATTTCAAGTAATTTTACATGTAAGGACCCAAACCACTGCATTTTAACTGTTAATGGCAATTTATATATTGTGCCTATATCGCTAATGTGTGTGTGAAAAAATTTGCCCTTGTTTACAGTCGGCTCCCTGTACTTAAGCATAGGGAGTCGCCCATGATTGTAGGGAGTATGGCAGTCACAAACGTTCTCACTTTATATAGGGAGAATGATTGTGACTGTACTCCCATCTGTCAAAGGTGACAGACAGAATCTGCAGATTCTGTCTGTCATCTTTGACAGATTGGTACAGTGTGCACCAATCTGTAGCAGCAACTACCAGGGTTATTCAATAAAAGTTCTTATCGTTTAAAATGGTGCTAATTTTGCCCCAACCAATCAGATGTTAGCTTTCAAATGTTAAATAAGATCTGATTGGTTGGGGCAAAATTAGCACCATTTTAAGCGATAAGAACTTTTATTGAATAACCCTGTACATTTGTAGCAATTAAATGTAGCAGCAACTACATTTAATTGAATTTTGATGTAGCTTATCCTTTTTAAAGTAAAAAAATATTCATGTTTCGGTTCTGAAGGGAAATAACTTGAAATTAATTTGTTATTAGAACTTTTTATTATTTTGATAATACTACCATTCTCCACCCATCTCCATCTCTATTGACAATATTGACAATATGGTCATTAAACTTGCTGAATCTGCACGCTGCCTTGGACTTTGACTCTTCTCTTTCCTTCCAACATCACATTAACAATGTCACTACGACATGTGGTTTTCTCTTTCGCAATATTGCCAAGATCCGCCCTTTCCTCTCTCCCTCCACTACTAAAATGCTCATGCATGCCCTTATATTCCCCTGTCTTGACTAATGTAACATTCTGCTACTTGGACTCCCGGGCCTATCATCTGTCTCCTCTTCAGTCTACCTTAAACTTGGCAGCTTGGGTCATCTCACTCTCCTACAAAAGAGAACCCTCAACCCGATACAGTCTATAGGGTGGCTCCTCATTAAATAAAAGAATCATATTCCATACCCTTTCTTTTAACCTTTAAATCCCTTCACTCTACTGCACCTCCCTACTTATCTTCTCTCTTGGTCCCTTATTCTCCTGGCCATGCCCTCTGTTCCTCACAAGGTAATCTTCTCCACAAACCCCCAACAAACACTGCCTCCCGCCATAAACCTTTCTCTCTTGCTGCTCGCTACCTTTGGAACTCTCTCCCTCTCTCCCTTCGCCAGGTGACATCCATTAATGCTTTCAAATCTAGACTGTTATCCTACCTTTCTGAGCACCAGCACAACAAATAATTGTTAGCTACCTCAAGCACTTTTTACTCTTCCTCCCACTTGTGTCTGTATGTTGTCCCACCCACTTAAGATTATAAGCTCTTCAGGGTAGGAATCTCATTCATAATGTGTCAAGGCATGCTGCACTTATATCAATTTATCCATAATTTATATATACATATGTTCTTAACATATGTATGAAATTGCATTTCATTTGTATTTATCTGTATGATTCCTTGTTTGCATACTCTTAATTTTATAATGTACAGCTCTGTGTACCCAAGTGGCGCTTTATAAATAAAATTATACATACATACATACATACATAATAAGTTATTTAAGATAGGGACTTCATACCTTCTCTTCCAAGATATTGTATTTAAATAAAAAGTACACACATAGATATCTAAATGCACACAAAGGCAGAGTCAGGAGTCACTAATTATACCAAAACTGGTATAAAAACAGGACAAACTGCATCTTTTTGACTATTGGGTATACAGAAATAGAATGTGCTGTATATTGCTCTTTTGCTCAAATTAAATTAGCCAGCCTGCCACCCAGTCCACCAGTCAGCTTTCTAGCCTGTCCACTAACCAACACAGCTTCTTTTTTTACATGTGTATTTAAACATTTGTGTGGGAGGTTCCATAATGTGTACTTTAGATAGTAGAGTCCTGCAAGGAGTTGGGTAATCGTGGGTCACTCAATTTGCGGGTCGGGTAAACTACTGTGAGTTTGAATGTGTTGCTGGTCAGGTCAGGGTTGAAAGCTGCAGGTGCGAGTCGAGTCAGGTAGTGTGTGCAGGTCAGGTTGCGGGCCTGTTTAATTTTGGGTGTGATTAAGGTTGCTGGTCTGATTAGTTGTGTGTCGAGTCAGGTGTCGTAATGGAAACCAACAGCAAATCAGATGCAGTTAGCAGTTTTGCGGTGTGGGTCTAATAGGACCCCTGCAGGATTCTATTAGACAGTACTTGGCGATAATTTTTTAAGATATTTACCACTTTCCTTTGCAATTTATAAACTTTAAATTTTGGTTCAATAAAACTGCTTGTGAAATTAAACCCATTTTGTCCATCTCTACTAATATGGTTTGTCCATGTATTCAATATAAAAAGTGCAATCCGCTAGTTATATGAAAATGTTACTTATGTGAGATCTCCCCCTGCATGTGATACATACACACAAATAATTTTATGCTTCTCTCTTTCATTGTAATTTCTGTACCAGAAAAAATTCAGAGCCTTTCATATTCTATGTGAACATGCATATCTGTGATATGCCAGGGCCTTTTCAAAGACCTGTACTGTCTGTCTTGGAAAATAAAATAACTCATTATTTTAACAAACTATGGATGCTTTGAAAAATCAAAGGTTGAAATAATAGATGTTTCCTTAGTGATTGGTCTAATTTGCTACAAATCACATCCTGTTGTTATCAGGAACTATAGACCTGCAAGCAAGATCTGAAAGAAGGTACAGAATAATAAAGGCCATTAGTGGCATAGTTGCATTGCTAAAGGAATTCAATATGACAAGAGGACAGAATAACAGGAATTATTTAAACGAAACATCAACCCTTAAGGAGGAAATGTTCTGTGTCACGAAACAGATCATTTCTAAAAACAAAAGGTAAAATGTAGGTTTTGTATGAAAAAACAAGACTCTTTTTATAAACAAAAATCCAGAATGAGAAAAAGATTTTAAAGGGTATGTCCTCCCAAAAAAAATTTTTTTTTATATAAGATTCCCCCTGGGCTCCCAGCCCCAACCGCTATGTTTTTTTCTTTAGAAAGCCCCCCAAACTCTACTTACCTCCCCTCTTTCCTCCGCCGCGCTCCTGGCCCTCTGCTTGCGAGAAAATGCAAGCAGAGGGGCGGGGCAAGCCGCGCTGTGATTGGCTGAGCGCAGCCAATCACGGACGCGGCTGCCGGCAGCTCACTTCCCGCCGAGGAAAGAGGAGAGGTAAGTAAAGTTTGGGGAGCTTTCTAAAGGTAAAAACATAGCGGTTGGGGCTGGGGGCCCAGGGGGAATCTTATATATTAATGTTTTTACGCTAGGGAGAGGGAATCGGGAGAGGGAATCGGGAGAGGGAGGGAGAGGGAGGGGGAGAAGGGCTTGCAGTACGCATGCCAAATTTCTCCCGGAGGCCAGGTAGGAGGCAGAGTCCTATATGGACTCTGCTAGCCTCCTGGTGGGCAGTTTTTGGGACTTTGGGGGGGGGACTACAGGAGAACCTTATGGAGCTGGGATGTGAGGTAAGGATTAAACTACACTACATGGTGGGGCCAGTAGTTGGGGGGATTATAGTTTTGGGGGTAGACATGCCCTTTAATTTGTAAAACTAATGAAATTGCATAGTCAAATTTCCATGATAATGTGCTTTAAAAAAAAAAAAGTTTTCTTCACACATTCACACAGAAAAAAACCCGCAACAAGCTGTGACAAACTGCAGAATCATATCGAAACGTGACTGCCCCACCTGCAAAGGATAATTTTGTAAAAAAAAAATAGTTTTTCTTATAATAAAAATTAAAATTTTTACAAACTATCATTTTTCTTAAAAATTACAAGTTTTTTTTTACAAGATTATTAATAAAAATGTCTTTAAAGCCATTACAAAAATGTATTTAAAAATAAATATCAAACAAGTATACATTTTTTTAAATAATGTATAAAGATTCACTAGTGCTATGGAAAAAGTAACAATCAATATACTAACATTTTATACCCCTATAATCTGCTGCACATTTTCCTTACTCACTGCCCAATAATGGTGAATCAAAACACTGTATCGCTTTCTTAGTAATTCCAAGCCAGATATACAAACTCAAACTTTCCAGTCACCTTTTAACCTCTAGTACCTGCTTGTAATGTACTGTATGAAACTGCCTAGCTTTAATAAATGTAGGTGAAATTTTACAGGTGAATGGTATTGAAACATATGGGAAATAAAATTTCAGCAATAGCTTATTTAATTTCAAAGTCTTAAGCCATTCCTAAAACAAAAATGATTAGGTAGCTTGGAAATGATATCGGTAACACATTGCAACAACAATGTGCTATTTTTTCTTGCAGTTGTTAATCACAGAAAAACTTCATTTGTTTCTAGTCACTGGCTTGGTCATGCTCGGTGAGCTTTACCCAGCTACTTTGTATCTTCATATATAAAGGGCAGGGAGTGTAAAAGTAATGACTGCTTTATGTAGTAAAAGCTCATTTTTATTGCACACATCTTAGTAAAATATTACTTAGAATTACTTAGATAAGGGATGTAATTGTACTGATATAATAGAATTATTTTATATGTTCTTGTTATGTCTTATTTGTTACCTTAATGCTAGAGAAATTTATTGCAGATTGTTGTCTGTGTACCTGACATGCTGTATTTTCTATTGAACACCATATTTTTTCCTTATGGAGCATTAGTTGAGCATCATCTACAATAATCAAATGATAGTTGACAGCCTAACAGCCTGTACAGAAATACCCCAACTTTTCAGCTTCTGAATAATTCACTGCAGTATAAAATATTGCAGTGAACTGTGCAGGTATTTGAAAGCAAATTGCAGACAAATATTTTTTTTGAGCAAATACCAGGCAGGTTTCTTTAATAACCCAGTACAACAGATCCACCCATCAGTTAGAAGTTACTTTTTAATATTTCACATAAGCTAAACTGAAAATAATGAAATACAAAAAGAAGAGAATGCATGCAATTTATTTCTCTAATTTCTCAGGAGTCATGTAGATGATCAAATCTGACAAAGTTTTGATAGGATGTCTTACCCAGAAGCATTTTTAAAAATAATAAAAGCTCTTACCAGGTTAGCAAGCATATAGTGGTAGCCTCTAGTGTGCTTCCCAAGGATCACAACCTAGAAGAAAATAATAAATACACAGGTCAGGTAATAGGTTAGTCTAAATTTATGGGGCAATGTCAGTTGCTTCTGTGTTAAAGGGCAAGTCCAGCCCTAAAATGAAAACTTACATACAGGTAAATCCCCCCCCAAAACCCTAAACGGTAATAGTTTTAAATCTGAAATATATAAGTCTAACCTAAAATCCTGCACAATGTCCTGTTTCCCCTGTTTCTGCTTCCTGGTTCTTCCAGTTAGTAACTGTCAGTTATGGATTTGACAGTTGACATCACAGACAATGACTGAATGTTAAGCCCCTATCTGCCTCTTTTGAACATGACCAGGCTCAGTACAGGTTTCTAAATTGCTCAGTTTCCATGTGGTATCCAGAAGCATAGCAGGCATACAGTAATGAATTCATAGGACAAAGTATGATATATCAACATATATTAGAGGCCATTCTTTCTATACTATGTTCTTATGAGGGTGGAGTTGTCCTTTAAAGGTTATATGTAGTTAATGTCAGTTAATGTCAGTTAGCCCTCTTTGTTTATATAACCTTTTGCTGAGAGCAAAATAAATTTTAAATAGAAATTAATTTTGTAATGTAGTTGGTGTGCAAAATTTACAGCCGAGAGTAGGGAGAGAGTGTTAATACATATTAACAAGGTTAATACGTTTTGCAAGGTAATCAGTTACAGTTATAAAAGGTATTACCATAATCAAACCCAGTTTTACAGCTAGAAAACCTTACTTTGGCTTTGGGCACTACAAAATAATGATTAGCTTTGTAGGCTACTGTAATTAGTGAAAAAAGCAGCAGCTGTTTTTAAAGCAGCATAGTGATTGAAATAATGTTTAATGCCAAGAATTATATGTTCTGTAGCATTTATTAATATAAACATATTTTTAAAATAATTTTCTTTTACATAAAGCATTCCACAGTAAGATAAACTGGTATATAAAATTGATATATGTAAAGGGGAACTTAAGTCTCCAAACTACATTGCCCCAATAAAAAGAGCACATTAACAAAGACACGAAATGCTGTGTTTCACTTCGCTCTTTGCTGTAGTTGCTTGGTAATTTTATAAAATTAAGCTGTGGATACCAGGGGTCAGCTTCCATAATCCACCTTAGCTGGGCACACCCAGCTAAGTGTACACAGTGTACTTTACAGGAAACTGCAGGCTTGCTTCCTGGAAGCTGACAGCCAATCACATACAGCCGAGAGATTATCCCTCCCTCTGACACAGAACACAGATTTCAGTGTAGTGTTTGTTAACATATTACAAAAGCTCCTGTCCTTAAAAAATGATTCATTCTTTTGCTTTTCATATAAAAAAGAAAAGTAATCTTTGCAGTTTATTTCTTAGCTAGCATGGGTGTAAGAATATTACAATTTTAGTAAAAAAATAAAAGCGTGGGGAATTGAACCTGCAACCTCATGTACAATGTCTTACTAAAAAGAAAGCTTTCTGCCACCAAAAGAGCCACCAGGTAGAATGTAAGCACATGTGGAATCTCTATCTTTTGCTAGGAGCATAATGTAAACAAGCAAAAAAGCAAATCTGGCGATTTGAACCTGTGACCCAATGGTCTGTGTGTTTCTAAAACCAGCATAGCAGTAAGTCATCACATACAGAAGAAGTAGGTACATTTAGAATATTTATCTTTTGATGTCAGCAAAATCATTTGTCCATTTTGTACTGCTCCAGAAGGGCTGTCAGCAAGCACAAAAGAACACAAATTTGTACATATATATTTTTCTAGAAACATGATGAAAAATAAACAACAAAGAAAAAGCAAGAAACTCTGGTAGTAGACTATTTTGTAAGTAAGCCAGGGGATTTAGGTTGTTTAGGTTTGTGGGGAGAAAAGCTTTCACATTAATATATAAAATATAGGTTTAGTTTAATCTGGGTGCTCGGTCGGCCAAAATGGCCAAAAATGGCTGATCATTTTGGCCTCCTTGATGATCTGGCACAGTGCCTATATGTTAAAGGATCAACATCTGAAATGGCCATTTGCTAGACATTGTGCATCGGCGCTATGTTTGTACAGAAGGTGATCTTAAGTGAACAAAATATATTTAAAGGTACAGCCAAACTTTATGACTGGGTCTCCTATAAGATGATTTTGATCATGCAAATCTGTCTAATGGATCAGATTTGATAAATCATTAAGGAAATGCAGGAGGGGTATGTATTGCAGGGTTTTCAGAAGTGGCAAAGGTAAGTATAAAGTTATTTGGGAGGGGTAGATAGGCCCTTTAAATGCTTAAACTTCATAATTTGATAACACTTGACACAGACACAGATCTAAATATTTTTACTACAATTCAAAAGTACACATGTTGTTTTCCTAAATTTGGAGGTGAATAAGTTACAAGTTAAATTTTCCTCTTATGCTTACTTAAAATCTCTTCTACTGACTATAATCTAAAACAATGATTTTCACCTCAGTGACTTTTATGAAAACCCAGGAGATAATAATATCTAATTTAATATTTTCTCTAGAGTATGTCAGATTTTCTTTTTCTCCCCATTACGGGAACATTGTGATCTCTAAATGACCCTCAATGTCTTTAATGATTTGTAATTGTATGTTAATTCTTTTCCTATCATATCCACAGGCTCCCAATTCATAAATATTAATATACAGGATCTTTTTTTTAACCAATCTAAGTTAAGAAAGTCTGACAAGAGGTCACAGCCCTACAAATATCAGGGACATGTTCTAAATGTCCCAAGGTTATTAAAACTGATTTGTTTGCAATGCTAAAATTAAGCATTACCTTTACAACCCTGGTTCACCGTGTTAAAGCATTGCACTGATTGTAATGATACTTGGCATAAACACATCTATTTTCTCACATGAAAGAGCATAACATTAAGTAAGAAAGAAAGCAGCTTGTTTAGGGCCTAGAACGGAATTTTCACAGATACTTTATTAGTTTTTATCACAGTCAATATATTTTAGATAACATAATATGTAAAATATGTAATATGTAATATGTAAAATAAATGACCTATTAGAAGTGACCAAGCAGTTCCAACCATATATTCCAGAGCTCTTCTATATAGCTATGAAACTCTTAAGTGACTTAATATTATGATAAGGGTTTGCTACTGTCTGTATTATACACATTGTAATGTGACACTGGTTACATACCTAAGGTAAGCACCAAGTATACCTGATGATATAGCTATGCACCATTGATGTTGCTTTAATTTTCAGATTACCCATGACTCCATGATGTATTATATAGTGGATAACGCACCCCAACTGTAAATTATAAGGATATTAGAAGTCACTGAGGAGTTCAGTGACCATATAAAAGCACAAGGCTGCAGGTCGAGTACCTTTAATACAGGGCACGGAACTCCAAGGTGACTTCTAATATCCCTTTAATTTACAGTTCGGGTGCATTATTTATTATAACCTACCCCTTTGTGGCTTCTGGTTTCCTTGTCCTCCTGGAACTGTAAGATTATAAGGCTATAATCTTACAGTTCCTCCCATAGAAATCCACTACAGGGGTAGGTTATACATACATCACTACATTTCAACTGGCTGATTATAGCATTGCAATATACATGTCAAATTTTAACATTGGATATTTTTATATCAGACACTAATGTGTAACAGGAAGCAGGTGACATTGAGCCCTTAAGTGACTAAAATAACATTTAATTCAGTTTACAAAAAAATGGTGACAGAACTGTATACAAAGCAAACAACTAATGCAAAAGAATCTTCCATCTGCAATTTCCATGTTTCATTTAAAAACTTCCCTGTTATTTGCCCTGTATCTTGTGCATTTATTTCACCATGTTATTTATTATGCCATTAAATAGATTAGGAAACTTTGCCAGTGACAATGCCTTTGGCAGAATAGCTTTTTATATTAATATTCTAGATTTGTATGCTAATACATATGTAAAGTTTGATTTAAGTGCAATTAGATAGTGAGCACAGTTTAAAGGTAACAGATTGATTAGATATTAAGACACCCAGTCACACTATATTTATAATTCAATCTGATCTATATATGTGATATAACTGATGAATACCTTATACATGGATATGAAAGTGCAAATTGCAATACCTATCCCATACGGTATATCTCAGAGAACCTTTATGGAAATACTGAAAAGTTACACTCTTTCTTTGATGCCTCACCGAGATGAAGCGTATTTATAATATATAATCAAAATACACTTTTTCTATTTTTTCCAGTAGTGCTTCTCTTGGGAAGGGCACAAGTACAAATCAATCTTGCCTCTATATGTCAATGTTAATACAAACTGGCAATATCCACGTCATGCTATGTGATTATATTGATCCCAGCCATTCTACACTTCCATGCCTGTCCACACAGGATCAACTTAATCAAGGGTTTCCCTTTTTCTTTTTATAATTTATGTTTTGCTTCCAAATCTAAAATCAAAATATGTTTATGGAAGTGGCAATTATTACAAATCAGAAACCCAGTTTAAGAGCTTTGACGTCAAATGAATTCAAGATTGAAAGTGTGTTGAGGATTAATATATATATAATATATAAACAATAAATTAAATACTAAACATTGCTTAAGGTTCAGCAGTGACCACGGCATAATAGAAAACCAATAATTAGAAAAACCTTCAGTTTAGCAAGGATATTGGATAATGGACGGCTTCACGGCCATGACTGACTGGTCTACCCAGAACTGCCTGGAGATCTTTTGCAGTGGGGGCAGGCATCGGGCTCAATATCTGATTCTAGCAACACTTGTGAGCATTATGGTTTTAGACTTTCGGGGGAGAGAACTACATTGTCATGGGGTTGTCATGTTCTTTCATTGATTAATATTTTTATATATTTTCTATTTTTGGATTCCGCATTCATTTTGTTGAACTAAGTATTGAGCATCATATTAGAGCCAGAACTTTCAGCATCCAAACATTTGTGCATTTATTTTTGAATTTATAGTTCTTGTAATTGGGAGGCCACAACAACATTCTAGAGCTACTGGGGTCTATAAAAATCAACATCAAGCAGTAAATCCTTCTTAATAGATTTAAATTGTAGTCATGCAAAAATAAAAAGATCAGTTTTTATGCAGTGTAACCAGTGTAATTTCTAACTTTAACAGAAAACTCATGTCTTAGGATATCTAATCACAGAACGTATTTCCAGACCAGAACTCTGACCTTGATGCACATGCTGATCTCATTTTCCTGTAATTACACCTTTTAGTTAAAAGAAAAAGCACAGTTCTGAGTTATCACCACTCACAAGTGGAACCTTAGATATTTCTATACTAGCAACCCCCCCCCTACGAATCTTTACAGTATCGCAAATCCTGTCTCCCCTGCATTTAAAGATCTCATCCCTCTCTCTCTCCCAATTTCTTTCTCCCATCTCTCTATTCCCCCCCTTCTCAGCTCACTTGCCTCAGCTTGTGCCATCCATCCTCAGCATCTCCATACACCCAAATCATTACTACTTCTTACTATTTCTGGCTGATCATCAATCGCATGGGCGGCGCCTCAGTACAAGCAAATGGGGTCCAGCACCAACGGCTGAAAACTCTGGTTCAGTATATAAGATTTAGGCAATTCCCTCAGATGAAAACCTGCAAATTGCCACCCCATTTTTCTCAATGTATTCCACATATGGGTGTTTTTTTCAATGATAAGTAACGGTCAGTTAAAGGCCTTTAAATGCACCCAAGACAGAAGGTGTAAGGTCAATAATAAAAGGAGTTGGTGAGTTTCTGGGCAATACAATTTTTTGTTTATATTGCTTAATAAGCAGTAGATTTATTTTTCCCAAATGCTAAATATCTTCAATATACAAATTATTACTGATATATAATTGAAAACATCAGCTATAATAGTATTACGAGATCACTTACAAAAGGGAAACCAAAAAAAACACACAGACAGTAACCGTAAAGTGTAACCATTCCAAAGCACCAATCATTACAATTTTTACTACCACTAGTGCTTCTCTTTTCCTATCTCTATTTCCATTAATCTTGTATTTCTACATTTACATTTATTTTCTAATATAGTGTTACATATTTCTCATTGCTTTACAATTATTTTATCCATTTACGTCTGATCCTGCACTGAAGAGCCTATAATCACACACAACATACCGTATATACCGTATATTTTTTTTAAAAAAAGCCTGAAAATCTTACCTTGGTTTATACTCGAGTCAACCTTTCTCCTATCTTGTCTGGCGGCCGCGCGATCCACATCCTCAGTGCGCTTCCGGATGATGTCACTACCGGCGCTGAGTAGTGACATCATCCTGAAGCGCAGACGATGTGGAGCGAGGAGCGAATGGCCGCCGGACAAGGTAGGAGAATACAACAGGGACACCAGGGCACACAATATTTACAAATAAGAGTAAAACCTTCTTTATTTGTGCATACTGTATGCACAAATAAAGGAGGATTTACCCCTATTTGCAAGTATTGGCTTCTGCAGATGTTTGAAAACTACAACTCCCAGCAATTAAAGCATGCTGGGAGTTGTAGTTTCCAAACATCTTAAGTGGCAAATACTAGTAGGGGTTACACCCTCGGTTTATACTCGAGTTAATCTCTTTTCCCTCCTTTTTTAGGTAAAACTAGGTACCTCAGTTTATACTCGGGACGGTTTATACTCGGGTTTATAAGGTATATAAATGAATTGATTTTTTTGGTTAAAGATTACAATAAAGCATGCTGGGAGTTGTAGTTTCCAAACATCTTAAGTGGCAAATACTAACCCCCTCGGTTTATACTCGAGTCAATATCTTTTCCCCCTTTTTTAGCTAAAACTAGGTACCTCGGTTTATACTCGGGGCGGTTTATACTCGAGTATATACGGTAATATTATTGTGGATTTATACAATAATATCATTCACCTCTCTTCCCGCTTCCCACACACTGCCCCTTTCTGTCACTCTCTCCACTGGCTTCCCATTACACAAAGGATCCAATTTAAGCTGCTAGCCTTATCCTACAAGGCTCTCTCCAATACAGCCCCCCCATATATCCCTGATCTGTTAAACAGATATTACCCAGGGCGTGACCTCCTAATGATCATCTCCTCTCATCCACTATCACCTCTTCCCACACCTGTATATAGGACTTTTCTCGTGCTACCCCTGTGCTCTGAAACTCCCTTCCTGGCTTTATACGTCACTCACCATCACTTCATATCTTCCGGAGAGCCTGGAGGAAACCAACGTGAGCACAGGGAGAACAAACTCCTTGCAGATTTATGTGCAAGGGAGGATTCAAACCTAATATTGCACTGCAAGGCATCAGTGCTAACCCCTGAGTAAATGTGCTACCTCAGTATGTATAATTGTGGGGAAAATAATTTTATACTGATACAAAGTTATGGGGGACCCCCTCAAGTCTCTATCAAATGCAAACATATGTAAGGGGACACCATGCTGTGCTTTAAACTGCAAGTGCTATTTTTATTGCAATAAATTATTAGGGTAATGATAACAGCACTTGCAGGTTTCAGTACTGCATGGCGTTCCCTTCCTTACAAATGTTTACATTTGAGAGTCTTTTGACACTGTAAGGTACAGAGCGGTGGGAAGGTGTGGAGCCCTAAGGATACCTGGTGTACAGTGTGCATGTTATATTGTAACTATCCTAGATTCTATTCTCTTTCTTTGATTACATTTTATTTTTATGATATATACGTGATAACAATATCAGTGCCATTTTGGAAAGACTTACAAGATAGTTTGGTTAAAAAAAGAGGGTTTTTGTCCTCTGTGCTTCAGGAATTTATGAGTTGGGGTTTTCGAGTGAGGTTTTGAGGGTATGCAGTTGAGCCAGTGTTCCACTTGATAAGTAAAATAAAGATAGTTGGGGGTGGGCTGTGCAATCTTCCTCATATGTCAAATAAATAAATAAAAAGATATGTGATCAGGTTTATTTTGATATGGTTATCATTTTTTATATGGTTATTGTATTGTATTTTGGACTGATATTTATGACACACTAAACCTGATCACATATCTCTTTATTTATTTATTTGACATGTGAGAAGGATTGCACAGCCCACCCCCAACTATCTTTATTTAACTTACAAGATCGTCCCTGCATTTTGTATACTACTTCTTGTCAAGAAAAAAACCCCTTACATTTGGATACATACACATGATTCTATAGTTAGCCTTTTTTCTAAGAAAAGAAAGAGCAGACATTACTAGTACTGAACATTAGACTAGAATACAAACCAATGTTATTGTGTTTTTTCCCTTCTCAGCATACACACTATTATGGTCCTTGGAAAGGGGACCAACCTAACAGAAAGGTTACAGTTATAGTATGCTGGTTCTTCACAATAACCAAAACACCTAAAACTATCGCACAAAGGGAGATTTAATAAAAGTTCTTATCGTTAAAAATGGTGCTAATTTTGCCTCAACCAATCAGATCTTATTTAACATTTGAAAGCTAACATCTGATTGGTTGAGGCAAAATTAGCACCATTTTTAACTATAAGAACTTTTATTGAATAACCCTGAAAGTTTTGTTTATAGTGACCATTATTGCTAAACTATTTCCATGCATAAACGCTACTTGATATAGTAAAAACTCTATTAAATTATAAAAATGGACATTAGAATGCCCGAAACAGCTGTAACGCCAAATAGACATAGATAGTTCCATTATCATAAAGTAGACCAAACAGTGGGCCTTGTAGGCTTGTTGTGAAATTCACTTACTGTAATTAGGGTGATTGACAACTAAGGGATGTGCATAGAAACTGCATGACACAAAATAGCTATGGTTAAGTGACCTAGCATCACAGTAAATCATCTCTCTAGGGAAAATAAAAACATTGTTCTTTCCTTTCATTCTTCTATATTTTGCTAATTACACTAATAGGACAGTATGGCCTGTCGTATCCCTAAGTGCCGCATATCTGTGCGTATCTCCCTAGAGTACCATCTTTCAGGAATTTGTCATACTTTATAAAATGTTTAACTGTTCCTCTCCAGAGAATCACACGTTGAGAAATCTGGTTTGCAGATGGTTAATGCAGCGCAGGTTAAGATATATGAATGTACATTCTGCATTGTGCTTGTGCACAGATACAGTTAATTGTTTTTTTAGCTTAACTATGCAAACAGCTTATGCATTTGCTGCTGTTGTCTACTTTGTTACGCACATCAATAAATAACAAGTGTAACCTATTACCTAGAACCACTGTGTGTGTTTCATGTCTTCACATGAAGAGAATAGTGATTTCTACTTTTACAGTAGCTCTGAACCATCACTTTTTACTGAACTGAGAACCCTACAAGACATTTTTCATGGCATGTATTATTTATAATTTGTAAGGAGCCCTGCAATTCAAACCAGGATATATGTTATATATGTATTATTCTGTGTAATAAGGAATTACACATGCAAGACAAATGTATTAGCATTCAGGAAGGTCTCGCTGGACAAATTAGGCCTCAGACATCCAATGCTCGATGTTGTGCTGTTTTTTTAAACTGCCCCTATTGAGTACAAATTGTAATTATTTTATTAGTGACTAATAGTTCATTTGAAATTCAGCACATGTCCCCAACAACAGCTTCTGCTTCTACTCGACTATTTGCGAAGGAGCCGGGAACTTGTGGATTATTAAAGCATGGCAGAAGCAATTGCCCACATGAATGCTCATCCTAAGATGATAAAAGAAAAGCTAAAGCTTTGCAGGTGGCAAGGTGGTAGAGGAGTAGAACAAGTAAATCTATCAAATGCTCATACAATAGCTTACAAGGGAAGAAGGAAATTGAACAGAGACATCTCTCTGTATGGAAAGATTACATGGGCAGGATTTAGTTCAATCACACAAATTCATTTTGAACAGTTTATCTTTAAAAACATAGCTGTAGGTAGGCTTATCCCATTCACTTCCAGAGAGGTCAGAAAAAAGACATTTTTACAAGATACCTAGATGAACTTAAATAGATTTTGTGTTTTGATAGCATGCCTCTTGTCCAATGACATTTCTTTTTCAGTTAGTTATGCGGCAAACACTAATAGAGCTATGCACAGAGAGCCGGTATCGCTCTCTATTGCCTCCTCTAGGCAATGCACTAGTGGCTCTAAGTGTATAGCGGATTCAGAATCTTTAATGCCAGCTATCTACTGGCATTAAAGATTCTGTCTTAAAGAGCTGTTATCGGCTCGAAAAATTCGTAAGCCTCTTCTGTTTCTTCTGGGAATGGAAGTCACGGGTGTGGCTGCTGGTCTTAAGAAGAAACCGAGGGAATGAAGGAACGTAAGTACAGTTCTGGTTCGATTTTAAACATATGAAGAATGGCGTATAGGGTTCGGTGGGAGGGTCCCTACAGTGTGGGCATTTAAAAAAAATAAAAAGATTAATGGCAGCGTGAGTAATCCAGAGGAAGGGGGGGTTGATTTTGTAATAGAGCAGGATAAAAAGAAAAATGTCAATATTTAGCGTTGTTTATAGAAACAAAATAGACTTTTTAAAAACAATAAGGTATCCAGGGCATCATTACTAAAGGGTTTATGTGGCAAAACGTCTGCCATGTAAACACATATTGACCGTTGAATAAGACAAAATCAGCTCACTTTCTGAAGACTTTCTGACAGTTAAAACCCACTACAATAATGACTGTAATATGAACAAATATTACCAAAATCACAAAATTCCTATTCTCAGGAAGAAAAGCTCTTAGATGCAAAAAAGGACCTAAGTAAAACTGGCCACAATAAGTCATACCAACCTGTCAGACAACGTACGATCCACAAACATTAAATTAATATTCTAAATTCAGCGTCAATCAACAATGACAATTAAGGGTATGTCCACTCTTCTTACCAACTTTTAATATACTGTATGGTTCGTCCCCCCCCAGCCCCAACCGCTAATTTTATTTTCAGAAACTTCCCCAAACATTACTTACCTCCCTCTTTCTCTGCTGCTTGCGCGAAACTGCAACAAGGGGCGGGACCGCAGCCCGTTTGATTGGCTAGAGGCAGCCAATCACGGACGCAGCTGCTGGTTGTTCTAAACGGCGGAGAAAAGATGAAGTAAGTAATGTTTGGGAAGTTTCTGAAATAAATATAGCGTTTGGGGCTGGGGGACAAGCTCTACAGTATATTAAGGATTTTGAGCTAGGGGGATGGAGTCCAAAACGGGAGGGAGAGGTGGCTGCAGTCACATGGAGGGGTGGGGACTACAGGAGAACCATATGGAGCTGGGATGTGAGGTATGGATTTTTTTATTTACTACAGAGTGGGGCCAGTAGTGGGGGGAATTATAGTTTTATAGTGGTATTATTGGATATTTAATGTTAGAGGACAAAGGATCAGATCAGATACCATAGATACCAAACAGTACCAAGAGCAGCCTACTACATTAATTGATTTTGCAGAATATTTGCCACTAATGGTATCATTTACCAGATGGCGCTGCAGCCATGCGGCACTCTTTTAAGGTTCGGTCACATGTGTATCGATGTATCATGTATCGGCCGAAACGAACGTTCGTTTCGGGACCCGCGATCGCAAATATAAGCCTTGGTTTGCGCCGGCTAATAGCTGGCATTAAATAGAGCCGTGCAGCCTCTGGTTAACAGGCTTGCAATGGCTGCGTGAATATCCCTTTCCGCAATCGCGCAGCCATCGCAAACCAGTCGTGCTAACCGGTTGTAAAGCCGTTAGCGCGACTTTAAGATCCTAAAAGTGCGCTTGACTTTTCATGGGTATTTCCTCTTTTTCAGTTCATGTTGGGCTCTCAGATAATCAGCAACTGCCAGAACATGGCACAAGGTTATTTGCTTGCATGGGGGGCAAGTAGGATATTTTGAGCAGAATGACTAGAATTTTTTTATGGATAGTAGGAGCTCAATAGGATAGGAACAAAGCACTTTGAAGTGACAACTGCTAGATCAATAGATTGCCTATGAAAACCACGGAGATGAACTACACCTCACTGCCTTTTAAGCCATACTAGATTTATAGGTGCTGTATCTGTACATTGTAAAATGTAATTACTCTGCATTGTGTAATGTCATTTAGTCATCAGTTTGTCTTCTAATGAGCCCCACTACTTCTTTTCCAACTTAAATTCAAAGTAAAAATTAGGAACAGGGATTACATTCTGTTACATTCTGAGACCCTGGCACTGTGTGTGCCTATTGTTTGTTTAACCTTGTAATTATTTTGCAACAATTTGCACATCTTCCCAAAAACTTGCTCCCAAATACACTCTTTATAGTACCGTTCTTTCTGAATCTCTTTCCAGTTGTTTCCCTCCCTTCTCCCTTTCTTTTCATATCCATCTTACTAAACAATCAGGGTTATTCAATACCGTATATACTCGAGTATAAACCGTCCCAAGTATAAACCGAGGTACCTAGTTTTACCTAAAAAGGGGAAAAAAATAGACTGACTCGAAAAATTCGTAAGCCTCTTCTGTTTCTTCTGGGAAAAATGGAGTCACGGGGTGGCTGCTGACTTAAGAAGAACCGAGGGAATGAAGGACGTAAGTACAGTTCTGGTTCGATTTTAAACATTGAAGAATGGCACTTAAGATCCTAAAGTGCGCTTGACTTTTCATGGGTATTTCCTCTTTTTTAGTTCATGTTGGGCTCTCAGATAACCAGCAACTGCCAGCATGGCACAAGGTTATTTGCTTGCATGGGGGGCAAGTAGGATATTTTGAGCAGAATGACTAGAATTTTTTTATGGATAGTAGGAGTCAATAGGATAGGAACAAAGCACTTTGAAGTGACAACTGCTGATCAATGATTGCCTATAAAACCACGGAGATGAACTACACCTCACTGCCTTTTAAGCCATACGATTTATAGGTGCTGTATCTGTACATTGTAAAATGTAATTACTCTGCATTGTGTAATGTCATTTAGTCCTCATTTTTGTCTTCTAATGAGCCCCACTACTTCTTTTCCAACTTAAATTCAAGTAAAATTAGGAACAGGGATACATTCTGTTACCATTCTGAGACCCTGCACTGTGTGTGCCTATTGTTTGTTTAACCTTGTAATTTTTTGCAACAATTTGCACATCTTCCCAAAAACTTGCTCCCAAATACACTCTTTATAGTACCGCCCTTTCTGAATCTCTTTCCAGTTGTTTCCCTCCCTTCTCCCTTCTTTTCATATCCATCTTACTAAACACTCAGGGTTATTCAATACCGATATACTCGAGTATAACCCGTCCCGAGTTATAAACGAGGTACCTAGTTTTACCTAAAAGGGGAAAAATATACTGACTCGAGTATAAACCAGGGTGTAACCCCTACTAGTTTTGCCACTTAAATGTTTGTGAAACTACACTCCCAGCATGCTTTATGCTGGATGGTTTAGTTTTCAAACATCTTAAGTGGCCAAATACTTGCAAATAGGGTAAATCCTCCTTTATTTGTGCATAACAGTAGCACAAATAAAGAAGGTTTTATCCTTATTTCTAAGTATTGTGTGCCCTGTGCACACAACCCTGTGCTATTCCCCTACCTTGTCCGGCGGCCACTCCTCCTCGCTCCACATCCCTCGCGCTTCAGGATGATGTCACCTACATGGCGCCACAAGTGAGAGACGCTGGGTAGTGACGTCATCTGGAAGCCACTAAGATAGCGATCGCCGCCCGCCGGACAAGGTAGGAGAAAGACTGTCTCGGTATAAATCGAGGTAAGATTTCAGGCTTTTTTTTTTTTTGAAAACCTCGGTTTATACTCCCGTATATACGGTAAATGTTCTTATTGTTAAAAATGGTGCTAATTTTGCCCCAACCAATCAGATGTTAGCTTTTAAATGTTAAATAAGATCTGATGGGTTGGGGCAAAATTGCACCATTTTAAACTTTAAGAACTTTTATTGAATCTCCCTTGCCTGTGATCTTAGTTAACACTGAACTAAAAAGATCTATAAGGTCTATAATAAACACTTATTGTGCCAGCTCCACGCAGTTAGCCAACAGCATTTGATGTCTGAAACGTACATTCCCTCCCAGGTTGTTAATTAAACTGGGGAAAATTCCAGATCATCACATTTCAATGTTGTAGATTTAATTCTTCACTGGTTGTTATACAGCACTATGTTTCATACTATCCTAGATCCCCTGTATTGCCCATTTATATTTGTACAGACAGTGACAAAAAGGCACATCATTAAATAATTTCTTATTTGAATCGGTATAAAGATGTTAAAAATGTTACATCTGAGTAATACAAGTAGAAATAAGAGAGGAAATGCTAATGCTTGTATCCCAACTTACAAGACGAAAAAACTATAATATGCTCTTTGTACCTATCATTTGATTTAGATTTCGCTTACAGGTCCCCAGTGGGTTGGCTTCTATGGAAATCAGCTGTTCAGATGCTTACATACTATCATGCCAAACACACAGCAGATGCACTGTTATCCTATGGAGTCTTTCACTGACTGTCTCAGGGGTTAGACAGGAATTGCACATATGTCAGTAAGCTGAGTAGAAATGTCTTTTTATTTTAGCATGTGAACTTATGGGAAGATGGAATAAACCAACATAGTACATAGTAATTGAGGTTAAAGGAAGATACGTCCATCTAGTCCAACCTTTACACCCTTCTCTTTAACCCTACCTAACAGTTTAATCCAGAGGAAGGGAAAAAACAGCTTAAGCGGTGTTACTTACCTGTCCGAAGCCCCATATGCACTAATCTCTTTTGGTTTACTGCACTGTGGCATTGCGGTCAGGTGAGGAGCGATCAGGGCCCCATCTCTAATGAGGCAGAGTGAGAACTCTGTCACACATTTAAGTTACCCCCCTCGATCCCCATCGGTTTTGCCTGAAACCGATGTGGAGATCACTGGTAATTTTACCCTGTAGTGCTGGGAGCCTGTTCCCCTGTAGAGCTGCAGCGGTAAGGGACTCCCTGTGATGCTTGGGACTTCCTCTGATGCCAGGGACCTCCCCTGTCTTCCCCCAAACAACCAAGTGAGGAATTCACTTCCTGCATAGTAAACTTGTGTTAAACTGAACACTGGCTTACTATAGTATTTGTGAATGTTTCAAAGAGATCCACACTCACCTGGCTTACTGTCGGGAAACTTTTGTATAAAAGAAGAGACTATAATGAAACATTTCAGCCAACACATTATATTAAAGGCAATAAGAATAAGTTTAGTTAGAAATAATAAGTGATATCAAATGAAAGGAAAAATAAATCTTTTAGAAAATCTATTTTAAGCGGATCAAGAAAAATTGATTTGCTTGTGCAAGGCCATCTATTAACAATAATATATATATAATTTAAATAAAATTCGCAACAACTTTTCCCGTGCTTTTAATTTGTACAAACCAATCAGATGTTACCTCCACTGGTCTACTACAGTTATAGGATATTTGATCGTATCTGATTGGTAGAGATGGACTAGAACTTGAACTCGAAGCGAGTTCAAGCCAAACTTATCGAGTTCGGACCTTACTGGAAAAATAAACAACAAAGAAAAAACAAGAAACTTGGTAGTAGACTATTTTGTAAGTAAGCCAGGGGATTATGGTTGTTTAGGTTTGTGGAGAGAAAAGCTTTCACATTAATATATAAAATATAGGTTTTAGTTTAATCTGGGTGCTCGGTGCGGCCAAAATGGCCAAAAATGGCTGATCATTTTGGCCTCCTTGATGATCTGGCACAGTGCCTATATGTTAAAGGATCACATCTGAAATGGCCATTTGCTAGACATTGTGCATCGGCGATATTGTTGTACAGAAGGTGATCTTAAGTGAACAAAAATATATTTAAAGGTACAGCCAAACTTATGACTGGGTCTCCTATAAGTGATTTTGATCATGCAAATCTGTCTAAGGATCAGATTTGATAAATCCTTAAGGAAATGCAGGAGGGGTATGTATTGCAGGGTTTTCAGAAGTGGCAAAGGTAAGTATAAAGTTATTTGGAGGGGTAGATAGCCCTTTAAATGCTAAACTTCATAATTTGATAACACTTGACACCAGACAACAGATCTAAATATTTTTACTACAATTCAAAAGTACACATGTTGTTTTCCTAAATTTGGAGGTGAATAAGTTACAAGTTAAATTTTCCTCTTATGCTTACTTAAAATCTCTTCTACTGACTATATCTAAAACAATGATTTTCACCTCAGTGACTTTATGAAAACCCAGGAGATATAATATCTAATTTAATATTTTCTCTAGAGTATGTCAGATTTTCTTTTTCTCCCCATTACGGGAACATTGTGATCTCTAAATGACCCTCAAGTGCTTTAATGATTGTAATTGTATGTAATCTTTTCCTATCATATCACAGGCTCCAATTCATAAATATATTACAGGATCTTTTTTTTAACCAATCTAATGTAAGAAAGTCTGACAAGAGGTCACAGCCCTACAAATATCAGGGACATGTTCTAAATGTCCCAAGGTTATTAAACTGATTGTGTGCAATGCTAAATTAAGCATTACCTTTACAACCCTGGTTCACCGTGTTAAGCATTGCACTGATTGTAATGATACTTGGCATAAACACATCTATTTTCTCACATGAAAGAGCATAACATTAAGTAAGAAGAAAGCAGCTTGTTTAGGGCCTAGAACGGAATTTTCACAGAACTTTATTAGTTTATTCACAGTCAATATATTTTAGATAACATAATATGTAAAATATGTAATATGTAATATGTAAAATAAAGACCTATTAGAAGTGACCAAGCAGTTCCAACCATATATCCAGAGCTCTTCTATATAGCTATGAATATAAGTGACTTAATATATTGATAAGGGTTTGCTACGTCGTATTATACACATTGTAATGTGACACTGGTTACATACCTAAGGTAAGCACCAGTATACCTGATGATATAGCTATGCACCATTGATGTTGCTTAATTTTCAGATTACCCATGACTCCATGATGTATTATAGTGGATAACGCACCCCAAACTGTAAATTATAAGGATATTAGAAGTCACTGAGGAGTTCAGTGACATATAAAAGCACAAGGCTGCAGGTCGAGTACCTTTAATACAGGGCACGGAACTCCAGGTGACTCTAATATCCTTTAATTTACAGTTCGGGTGCATATTTATTATAACCTACCCCTTTGGGCTTCTGGTTTCCTTGTCCTCCTGGAACTGTAAGATTATAAGGCTATAATCTTACAGTTCCTCCCATAGAAATCCACTACAGGGGTAGGTTATACATACATCACTACATTTCAACTGGCTGATTATAGCATTGCAATATACATGTCAAATTTTAACATGATATTTTTATATCAGACACTAATGTGTAACAGGAGCAGGTGACATTGAGCCCTAAGTGACTAAAATAAACATTAATTCAGTTTACAAAAAAAATGGTGACAGAACTGTATACAAAGCAACAACTAATGCAAAAGAATCTTCCATCTGCAATTTCATGTTTCATTTAAAACTTCCCTGTATTTGCCCTGTATCTTGTGCATTATTCACCATGTTATTTATATGCATTAAATAGATTGGAAACTTTGCCAGTGACAATGCCTTTGGCAGAATAGTTTTATATTAATATTTCAGATTGTTGATACTATGTAAGTTTTGATTTAAGTGCAATTAGATAGTGAGCACAGTTTAAAGGGAACAGATGTTAGATATAAGACACCCAGTCACCTATATTTATAATTCAATCTGATCTATATATGTGATATACTGATGAATACCTTATACCATGGATATGAAAGTGCAAATTGCAATACCTATCCCATACGGTATATTCAGGAGAACCTTTATGGAAATACTGAAAAGTTACACTCTTTCTTTGATGCCTCACCGAGATGAAGCGTATTATAATATATAATCAAAATACACTTTTTCTATTTTTTCCAGTAGGCTTCTCTGGGGAAGGGACAAGTACAATCAATCTTGCCTCTATATGTCAATGTTAATACAAACTGGCAATATCCACGTATGCTATGTGATTATATTGATCCCGCCATTTCTACACTTCCATGCCTGTCCACACAGGATCAACTTAATCAAGGGTTTCCCTTTTTCTTTTTATAATTTAGTTTTGCTTCCAAATCTAAAATCAAAATATGTTTATGGAAGTGGCAATTATTACAATCAGAAAACCCAGTTTAAGAGCTTTGACGTCAATGAATTCAAGATTGAAAGTGTGTTGAGGATTAATATATATATAATATATAAACATAAATTAAAACTAACATTGCTTAAGGTTCAGCAGTGACCACGGCATAATAGAAAACCATAATTAGAAAAACCTTCAGTTTAGCAAGGATATTGGATAATGGACGGCTTCACGGCCATGACTGACTGGTCTACCCAGAACTGCCTGGAGATCTTTTGCAGTGGGGGCAGGCATCGGGCTCAATATCTGATTCTAGCAACACTTGTGAGCATTATGGTTTTAGACTTGGGGGGAGAGAACTACATTGTCATGGGGTTGTCATGTTCTTTCATTGATTAATATTTTTATATTTTCTATTTTTGGATTCCGCATTCATTTTGTGAACTAAGTATGAGCATCATATTGAGCCAGAACTTCAGCATCCAAACATTTGTGCATTATTTTTGAATTTATAGTTCTTGTAATGGGGAGCCACAACAACATTCTAGAGCTACTGGGGTCTATAAAATCAACATCAAGCAGTAAATCCTTCTTAATAGATTAAATTGTAGTCATGCAAAATAAAAGATCAGTTTTTATGCAGTGTAAACCAGTGTAATTTCTAACTTTAACAGAAAACTCATGTCTAGGATATCTAATCACAGACGTATTTCCAGACCAGAACTCTGACTTGATGCACATGCTGATCTCATTTTCCTGTAATTACACCTTTTAGTTAAAAGAAAAAGCACAGTTGAGTTATCACCACTCACAAGTGGAACCTTAGATATTTCTATACTAGCAAACCCCCCCCTACGAATCTTTACAGTATCGCAAATCCTGTCCCCTGCATTAAAGATCTCATCCCTCTCTCTCTCCAATTTCTTTCTCCCATCTCTCTATTGCCCCCCTTCTCAGCTCACTTGCCTCAGCTTGTGCCATCCATCCTCAGCATCTCATACACCCAAATCATTATACTTCTTACTATTTCTGGTGATCATCAATCGCATGGGCGGCGCCTCAGTACAAGCAAATGGGGTCCAGCACCAACGGTGAAAACTCTGGTTCAGTATATAAGATTTAGGCAATTCCCTCAGGAAAAACCTGCAAATTGCCACCCCATTTTTCTCAATGTATTCCACATATGGGTGTTTTTTTTCAATGATAAGTAACGGTCAGTTAAAGGCCTTTAAATGCACCCAAGACAGAAGACTGTAAGGTGTAAGGTCATAATAAAAGGAGTTGGTGAGTTTCTGGGCAATACAATTTTTTGTTTATTTGCTTAATAAGCAGTAGATTTATTTTTCCCAATGCTAAATATCTTCAATATACAAATTATTACTGATATATAATTGAAAACATCAGCTATAATAGTATTACGAGATCACTTACAAAAGGGAAACCAAAAAACACACAGACAGTAACCGTAAAGTGTAACCATTCCAAAGCACCAATCATTACAATTTTTTACTACCACTAGTGCTTCTCTTTTCTATCTCTATTTCCATTAATCTTGTATTTCTACATTTGCATTTATTTTTAATATAGTGTTACATATTTCTCATTGCTTTAAATTATTTTATCCATTTACGTCTGATCCTGCACTGAAGAGCCTATAATCATACACAACATACCGTATATACCGTATATTTTTTTTAAAAAAGCCTGAAAATCTTACCTTGGTTTATACCGAGTCAAACTTTCTCCTATCTTGTCTGGCGGCCGCGCGATCCACATCCTCAGTGCGCTTCCGGATGATGTCACTACCGGGCGTGAGTAGTGACATCATCCTGAAGCGCAGACGATGTGGAGCGAGGAGCGAATGGCCGCGGACAAGGTAGGAGAAACAACAGGGACACCAGGGCACACAATATTACAAATAGAGTAAAACCTTCTTTATTTTGTGCATACTGTATGCACAAATAAGGAGGATTTACCCTCTTGCAAGTATTGGCTTCTGCAGATGTTTGAAAACTACAACTCCCAGCAATTAAAGCATGCTGGGAGTTGTTAGTTTCCAAACATCTTAAGTGGCAAATACTAGTAGGGGTTACACCCTGGTTTATACTCGAGTTAATCTCTTTTCCTCCTTTTTTAGGTAAAACTAGGTACCTCAGTTTATACTCGGGACGGTTTATACTCGGGTTATAAGGTATATATGAATGATTTTTTTGGTTAAAGATTACAATAAAGCATGCTGGGAGTTGTAGTTTCCAAACATCTTAAGTGGCAAATACTAACCCCTCGGTTTATACTCGAGCAAATCTTTTCCCCCTTTTTTAGACTAAAACTAGGTACATCGGTTTATACTGGGCGGTTTATACTCGAGTATATACGGTAATATTATTGTGGATTTATACAATAATATCATTCACCTCTCTTCCCGCTTCCCACACACTGCCCCTTTCTGTCACTCTCTCCACTGGCTTCCCATTACACAAAGGATCCAATTTAGCTGCTAGCCTATCCTACAAGGCTCTCTCAATACAGCCCCCCAATATCCCTGATCTGTTAAACAGATATTACCCAGGGCGTGACCTCCTAATGATCATCTCCCTCATCACTATCACCTCTTCCCACACCTGTATATAGGACTTTTCTCGTGCTACACCTGTGCTCTTGAAACTCCCTTCCTGGCTTTATACGTCACTCACCATCACTTCATATCTTCGGAGAGCTGGAGGAACCAACGTGAGCACAGGGAGAACAAACTCCTTGCAGATTTGCAAGGGAGGATTCAAACCTAATATTGCACTGCAAGGCATCAGTGCACCCCTGAGTAAAGGTGCTACCTCAGTATGTATAATTTGTGGGGAAAATAAGTTTATACTGATACAAAGTTATGGGGCCCCCTCAAGTCTCTATCAAATGCAAACAATGTAAGGGGACACCATGCTGTGCTTTAAACTGCAAGTGCTATTTTTATTGCAATAATTATTAGGGTAATGATAACAGCACTTGCAGGTTAGTACTGCATGGCGTTCCCTTCCTTACAAATGTTTACATTTGAGAGTCTTTTGACATCTAAAGGTACAAGAGCGGTGGGAAGGTGTGGGCCCAAGGAACCTGTGTACAGTGTGCATGTTTATATGTGAACTATCCTAGATTCTATTCTCTTCTTTGATACATTTATTTTTATGATATATACGTGATAACAAATCAGTGCCATTTTGGAAAGACTTACAAGATAGTTTTGGTTAAAAAAAGAGGGTTTTTGTCCTCTGTGCTTCAGGATTTATGAGTTGGGGTTTTCGAGTGAGGTTTTGAGGGTATGCAGTTGAGCCAGTGTTCCACTTGATAAGTAAAATAAAGATAGTTGGGGGGGCTGTGCAATCTTCCTCCTATGTCAAATAAATAAATAAAAAGATATGTGATCAGGTTTATTTGATATGGTTATCATTTTTTATATGGTTATTGTATTGTATTTTGGACTGATATTTATGAACACATAAACCGATCACATATCTCTTTATTTATTATTTGACATGTGAGAAGGATTGCACAGCCCACCCCAACTATCTTATTTAACTTACAAGATCGTCCCTGCATTTGTATACTACTTCTTGTCAAGAAAAAAACCCCTTACATTTGGTACATACACATGATTCTATAGTTAGCCTTTTTTCTAAGAAAAGAAAGAGCAGACATTACTAGTACTGAACATTAGACTAGAATACAAACCAATGTTATGTGTTTTTTCCCTTCTCAGCATACACACTATTATGGTCCTTGGAAAGGGACCAACCTAACAGAAGGTTACAGTTATAGATATCTGGTTCTTCACAATAACCAAAACACCAAACTATCGCACAAAGGGAGATTTAATAAAAGTTCTTATCGTTAAAAATGGTGCTAATTTTGCCTCAACCAATCAGATCTTATTTAACATTTGAAAGCTACACTGATTGGGTGAGGCAAATTAGCACCCATTTTTAACTATAAGAACTTTTATTGAATAACCCTGAAAGTTTTGTTTATAGTGACCATTATTGCTAAACTATTTCAGATAAACGCACTTGATATAGTAAAAACTCTATTAAATTATAAAAATGGACATTAGAATGCGCCGAAACAGCTGTAACGCCAAATAGACATAGATAGTTCCATTATCATAAAGTAGACCAAACGTGGGCCTTGTAGGCTTGTTGTGAAATTCACTTACTGTAATTAGGGTGATTGACAACTAAGGATGTGCATAGAAACGCATGACACAAATAGCTATGGTTAAGTGACCTAGCATCACAGTAAATCATCTCTCTAGGGAAATAAAAACATTGTTCTTTCCTTTCATTCTTCTATATTTTGCTAATTACACTAATAGGACAGTATGGCTGTGCGTATCCCTAAGTGCCGCATATCTGTGCGTATCTCCCTAGAGTACCATCTTCAGGAATTTGTCATACTTTAAAAATGTTTAACTGTCCCTCCAGAGAATCACACGTTGAGAAATCGGTTTGCAGATGGTTAATGCAGCGCAGGTTAAGATATATGAATGTACATTCTGCATTGGTGCTTGCGCACAGATACAGTTAATTGTTTTTTTAGCTTAACTATGCAACAGCTTATGCATTCGCGCTGTTGTCTACTTTGTTACGCACATCAATAATACAAGTGTAACTATTACTAGAACCACTGTGTGTGTTTCATGTCTTCACATGAAGAGAATAGGATTTCTACTTTTACAGTAGCTCTGAACCATCACTTTTATGACTGAGAACCCTACAAGACATTTTTCATGCATGTATTATTTATAATTTGTAAGGAGCCCTGCAATTCAAACCAGGATATATGTTTATATGTATTATTCTGTGGTAATAAGGAATTACACATGCAAGACAAAATGATTAGCATTCAGGAAGGTCTCGCTGGACAAATTAGGCCTCAGACATCCAATGCTCGATGTGTGCTGTTTTTAAACTGCCCCTATTGAGTACAAATTGTAATTATTTTATTAGTGACTATAGTTCATTTGAAATTCAGCACTGTCTCCACAACGCTTCTGCTTCTACTGACTATTTGCGAAGGACCGGGAACTTGTGGATTATTAAAGCATGGCAGAAGCAATTGCCCACATGAATGCTCATCCTAAGATGATAAAAGAAAGCTAAAGCTTTGCAGGTGGCAAGGTGGTAGAGGAGTAGAACAAGTAAATCTACAAATGCTCATACAATGCTTACAAGGGAAGAGGAAATTGAACAGAGACATCTCTCTGTATGAAAGATACATGGGCAGGATTTGTCAATCACCAAATCATTTTGAACAGTTTATTTAAAAACATAGCTGTAGGTAGGCTTATCCCATTCACTTCCAGAGAGGTCAGAAAAAAGACATTTTTACAAGATACCTAGATGAACTTAAATAGATTTTGGTTTTGATAGCATGCCTCTTGTCAATGACATTTCTTTTTCAGTTAGTTATGCGGCAAACACTAATAGAGCTATGCCACAGAGAGCCGTATCGCTCTCTATTGCCTCCTCTGGCAATGCACTAGTGGCTCTAAGTGTATAGCGGATTCAGAATCTTTATGCCAGCTATATACTGGCATTAAAGATTCTGTCTTAAAGAGCTGTTATCGGCTCGAAAAATCGTAAGCCTCTTCTGTTTCTTCTGGGATGGAAGTCCACGTGTGGCTGCTGGTCTTAAGAAGAACCGAGGGAATGAAGGACGTAAGTACAGTTCTGGTTCGATTTTAAACATATGAAGAATGGCGACTTTAAGATCCTAAAAGTGCGCTTGACTTTTCATGGGTATTTCCTCTTTTTTAGTTCATGTTGGGCTCTCAGATATCAGCAACTGCCAGAACATGGCACAAGGTTATTTGCTTGCATGGGGGGCAAGTAGATATTTTGAGCAGATGACTAGAATTTTTTTATGGATAGTAGGAGATCAATGGATAGGAACAAAGCACTTGAAGTGACCAACTGCTAGATCAATAGATTGCTATGAAAACCACGGAGATGAACTACACCTCACTGCCTTTTAGCCATACTGATTTATAGGTGCTGTTCTGTACATTGTAAAATGTAATTACTCTGCATTGTGTAATGTCATTTAGTCCTCAGTTTGTCTTCTAATGAGCCCCACTACTTCTTTTCCAACTTAATTCAAGTAAAATTAGGAACAGGGATTACATTTGTTACATTCTGGACCCTGCACTGTTGTGCCTATTGTTTGTTTAACTTGTAATTATTTTGCAACAATTTGCACATCTTCCCAAAAACTTGCTCCCAAATACACCTTTATAGTACCGCCCTTTTGAATCTCTTTCCAGTTGTTTCCCTCCCTTCTCCTTTTTTTCATACCATCTTACTAAACACTCAGGGTTATTCAATACCGTATATACTCGAGTATAAACCGTCCCGAGTATAACCGAGGTACCTAGTTTTACCTAAAAGGGGAAAAATAGAACTGACTCGAGTATAACCGAGGGTGTAACCCCTACTAGTATTTGCCACTTAAGATGTTTGGAAACTACAACTCCCAGCATGCTTTATGCTGGAGTTGTAGTTTTCAAACATCTTAAGTGGCAAATACTTGCAAATAGGGTAAATCCTCCTTTATTTGTGCATACAGTATGCACAATAAAGAAGGTTTTATCCTTATTTCTAAGTATTGTGTGCCCTGTGCACACAATCCCTGTGCTATTCCCCTACCTTGTCCGGCGGCCACTCGCTCCTCGCTCCACATCCTCTGCGCTTCAGGATGATGTCACTACATGGCGCCACAAAGTGAGAGACGCTGGGTAGTGACGTCATCTGGAAGCGCACTGAAGATGCGGATCGCGCGGCCGCCGGACAAGGTAGAGAAAGACTGTGTGTATAAATCGAGGTAAGATTTTCAGGCTTTTTTTTTTTTGAAAACCTCGGTTTATACTCCCGTATATACGGTAAATGTTCTTATTGTAAAAATGGTGCTAATTTGCCCCAACCAATCAGATGTTAGCTTTTAAATGTTAAATAAGATCTGATGGTTGGGGCAAAATTAGCACCATTTAAACTTTAAGAACTTTTATTGAATCTCCCTTGCCTGTGATCTTAGGTTAACACTGACTAAAAAGATCTATAAGGTCTATAATAAACACTTATTGTGCCAGCTCCACGCAGTAGCCAACAAAGCATTTGATAGTCTGAAGACTGTACATTCCCTCCAGGTGGTTAATTAAACTGGGGAAAATTCCAGGATCATCACATTTCAATGTCTGGTATTAATTTCTCACTGGTTGTTATACAGCAACTATGTTTCATACTATCCTAGATTCCCCTGTATTGCCATTTATATTTGTACAGACAGTGACAAAAAGGCACATCATTAAATAATTTCTTATTTGAATCGGTATAAAGATGTTAAAAATGTTACATCTGAGTAATACAAGTAGAAATAAGAGAGGAAATGCATAATGCTTGTATCCCAACTTACAAGACAGAAAAAAACTATAATATGCTCTTTGTACCTATCATTTGATTTAGATTTCGCTTACATGTCCCCAGTGGGTTGGCTTCTATGGAAATGCAGCTGTGTCAGAGCTTACCATACTATCAGTGCAAAAACTACAAGCAGATGCATGTAGGTCCCTATGGAGTCTTTCACTGACTGTCTCGGGGTTAGACAGGATTGCACATATGTCAGTAAGCTGAGTAGAAATGTCTTTTTATTTAGCATGTGAACTTATGGGAAGATGGAATAAACAAAAATAGTAAACATAGTAATTGAGGTTAAAGGAAGATACGTCCATCTAGTCCAACCTTTCACCCTTCTCTTTAACCCTACCTAACAGTTAATCCAGAGGAAGGGGAAAAAACAGCTTAGCGGTGTTACTTACCGTACGAAGCCCATGATGCACTAATCTCTTTTGGTTTACTGCACTGTGGCATTGCGGTCAGGTGAGGAGCGATCAGGGCCCCCTCTCAATGAGGCAGAGTGAGACATCTGTCACACATTTAAGTACCCCCTCGATCCCCCATCGGTTTGCCTGAAACCGATGTGGAGATCACTGGTAATTTTACCCTGTAGTGCTGGAGCCTGTTCCCCTGTAGAGCTGCAGCGGTAAGGGACTCCCTGTGAGGTTGGGACTTCCTCTGATGCCAGGGACCTCCCTGGTCTTCCCCCAAACAACCAAGTGGAGGAATTCACTTCCTGCTATAGTAAACTGTGTTAAACTGAACACTGGCTTATATAGATTTGTGAATGTTTCAAAGAGATCCACACTCACCTGGCTTACTGTCGGGAAACTTTTTGTAGTAAAAAGAGAGAACTATAATGAAACATTTCAGCCAAAAAAATATTAAAGGCAATAAGAATAAGTTTAGTTAGAAATAATAAGTGATATCAAATGAAAGGAAAAATAATCTTTTAGAAAATTATTTTAAGCGGATCAAGAAAAATTGATTGCTGTGGCAAGGCCATCTATTAACAATAATATATATATAATTTAATAAAATTCGCACAACTTTTCCCGTGCTTTAATTTGTACAAACCAATCAGATGTACCTCCACTGGTCTATACAGTTATAGGATATTTGATCGTATCTGATTGGTAGAGATGGACTAGAACTTGAACTCGAAGCCGAGTTCAAGCCAAACTTATCGAGTTCGAACTTACTCAGACTTCTCGAACTATCCCAGACCCGGGTTTCTCGGACTTTCGAAAATTATCAAATTCGAAAATCGAACGATCTTCGAATCGTTTGTGGGATAATTATTAATGTTCGAATGTTTATGGGATAATTATAAATTTCAAATCATTTATGGGATAATCATCGAATGTTCGAATCGTTTATGGGATAATCAGCGAAAATCGAACGCGGGAGTTTGAAAGTACTGCGTTTGAGAAAAAAATTGATTTTTTTTTTTAAAGTCATTGAACATTCCATATAGTCGAAAGTTTGAAAACGGACCTAACTTATGGAGTTCGGCCATGTCTACTGATTTGTTGCAGATTACCAGCGCAGGCAAAATTATGCACCTCATATTACTATCACCTAATTGTATTCTACCACACATGGTCAATGTATAAATATACAAATCCTTTCTTAAATCCTTATTCAGCCTTGTAAACCACTGAACATCTATTAGACAATAACTACAGAGGGAAGACTTTTTTTTAACTTGAATAGAAATAAACCGAAAAAGGTCAAAAATGTATTTTTTTTATGGGATTGCAACTTCAACATAACTGAACTGGCAGAAATCTTTGGATTAATGTAGCATGTCTTACTGTGAAAAGAAACACTGATTACTCAATTCTATTCTGTTGTTTACAAAATGTTGCTGATATTATATCTCAAGAATAAATGAGGTACTTCCTAAAGTATAGCCGCAGCCTCTAAGGTTAAAGTCACACTAACCGATTCACAATCGGTTAGTGTGAATTTAACCCTTTGCTTGTGGCGGCTATGCGAGTTCACAAGAGACACTCGTGCAGCCAGGGGTCTACAAATAATAAAGGGTACTCCACTACTAAAAAACCCCCCCCCCCAGTTAGTTGAAGAACGGGAGGTTAAGAAACTATGTATTACCTCCCGTTCTTCAATTAAGCTATCAGGAGCAGAGGGAAGTTACGGTACTTACAAAGAAGCACATGGCTTCTTAACAGGTCCCGTGGAGCTTGCACTGTAGCGATATGCAAGCTTCGTCTGGACCTATCAGAGGAGCAGCGGAGGAGCGAGATCAAGGGTAAGAACTGTAACTTCCCTGCCTACCGAGTGCTCACTTTTGTAAATTCCATACTGTTTAATATTAATCTCTATCCTAGGCTTTTTTCATATACCCTATCCTCTCCTATCACTCAAACTTAAGGGGCATTTCTAAGGTGCGGTATAACAATTTCTTGATAATACCTGCCACAGGGTATAAATGTACAATCGCAGCCATACTTTAAGCTAATCCATCGTCTATGGGAGGTTTCTGATTCCATGGGTTACTAAATATGCCCTTATATTCACAAATAAAGAAGGTTTTATCCTTATTTCTAAGTATTGTGTGCCCTGTGCACACAATCCCTGTGCTATTCCCCTACCTTGTCCGGCGGCCACTCGCTCCTCGCTCCACATCCTCTGCGCTTCAGGATGATGTCACTACATGGCGCCACAAAGTGAGAGACGCTGGGTAGTGACGTCATCTGGAAGCGCACTGAAGATGCGGATCGCGCGGCCGCCGGACAAGGTAGGAGAAAGACTGTCTCGTGTATAAATCGAGGTAAGATTTTCAGGCTTTTTTTTTTTTTGAAAACCTCGGTTTATACTCCCGTATATACGGTAAATGTTCTTATTGTTAAAAATGGTGCTAATTTTGCCCCAACCAATCAGATGTTAGCTTTTAAATGTTAAATAAGATCTGATTGGTTGGGGCAAAATTAGCACCATTTTAAACTTTAAGAACTTTTATTGAATCTCCCTTGCCTGTGATCTTAGGTTAACACTGAACTAAAAAGATCTATAAGGTCTATAATAAACACTTATTGTGCCAGCTCCACGCAGTTAGCCAACAAAGCATTTGATAGTCTGAAGACTGTACATTCCCTCCCAGGTTGGTTTAATTAAACTGGGGAAAATTCCAGGATCATCACATTTCAATGTCTGTAGATTTAATTCTTCACTGGTTGTTATACAGCAACTATGTTTCATACTATCCTAGATTCCCCTGTATTGCCCATTTATATTTGTACAGACAGTGACAAAAAGGCACATCATTAAATAATTTCTTATTTGAATCGGTATAAAGATGTTAAAAATGTTACATCTGAGTAATACAAGTAGAAATAAGAGAGGAAATGCATTAATGCTTGTATCCCAACTTACAAGACAGAAAAAAACTATAATATGCTCTTTGTACCTATCATTTGATTTAGATTTCGCTTACATGTCCCCAGTGGGTTGGCTTCTATGGAAATGCAGCTGTTCAGATGCTTACATACTATCAGTGCCAAACACTACAGCAGATGCACTGTAGGTCCCTATGGAGTCTTTCACTGACTGTCTCAGGGGTTAGACAGGAATTGCACATATGTCAGTAAGCTGAGTAGAAATGTCTTTTTATTTTAGCATGTGAACTTATGGGAAGATGGAATAAACACAACATAGTAACATAGTAATTGAGGTTAAAGGAAGATACGTCCATCTAGTCCAACCTTTACACCCTTCTCTTTAACCCTACCTAACAGTTAATCCAGAGGAAGGGAAAAAACAGCTTAAGCGGTGTTACTTACCTGTACGAAGCCCCATGATGCACTAATCTCTTTTGGTTTACTGCACTGTGGCATTGCGGTCAGGTGAGGAGCGATCAGGGCCCCATCTCTAATGAGGCAGAGTGAGACATCTGTCACACATTTAAGTACCCCCTCGATCCCCCATCGGTTTTGCCTGAAACCGATGTGGAGATCACTGGTAATTTTACCCTGTAGTGCTGGGAGCCTGTTCCCCTGTAGAGCTGCAGCGGTAAGGGACTCCCTGTGATGTCTGGGGACTTCCTCTGATGCCAGGGACCTCCCCTGGTCTTCCCCCAAACAACCAAGTGGAGGAATTCACTTCCTGCTATAGTAAACTTGTGTTAAACTGAACACTGGCTTACTATAGTATTTGTGAATGTTTCAAAGAGATCCACACTCACCTGGCTTACTGTCGGGAAACTTTTTGTAGTAAAAAGAAGAGACTATAATGAAACATTTCAGCCAAACACATTATATTAAAGGCAATAAGAATAAGTTTAATTAGAAATAATAAGTGATATCAAATGAAAGGAAAAATAAATCTTTTAGAAAATCTATTTTAAGCGGATCAAGAGGCCATCTATTAACAATAATATATATATAATTTAATAAAATTCGCACAACTTTTCCCATGCTTTTAATTTGTACAAACCAATCAGATGTTACCTCCACTGGTCTACTACAGTTATAGGATATTTGATCATACTGATGGGTAGAGATGGACTAGAACTTGAACTCGAAGCCGAGTTCAAGCCAAATATCGAGTTCGAACTTACTCGGACTTCTCAACTATCCCAGACCGGGTTTCTCGGACTTTCAAAATTATCAAATTCGAAAATCGAACGATCTTCGAATCGTTTGTGGGATATATTAAATGTTCGAATCGTTTATGGGATAATTATTAAATATTCAAATCTTTATGGGATAATCATCGAATGTTCGAATCGTTTATGGGATAATCAGCGAAAATCGAACGCGGGAGTTTGAAAGTACTGCGTTGAGAATAAAATTGATTTTTTTTTTAAAGTCATTGAACATTCCATATAGTTCGAAGTTTGAAAACGGACCTAACTTATGGAAGTTCGGCCTATGTCTCCTGATTGTGTTGCAGATTAACCAGCCAGGCAAAATTATGCACCTCATATTACATAATCCTATTGTATTCTACCACACATGGTCAATGTATAAATATACAAATCCTTTCTTAAATCCTTATATCAGCCTTGTAAACCACTGAACATCTATTAGACCACTACAGAGGGAAGACTTTTTTTTAACTTGAATAGAATAAACCGATAAAGGTCAAAAAATTTGTATTTTTTTTATGGAATTGCAACTTCAACATAACTAACTGGCAGAAATCTTTGGATTAATGTAGCATGTCTTACTGTGAAAAGAACACTGATCTACTAACACTTTCTATTCTGTTGTTTACAAAAATGTTGCTGATATTATATCTCAAGAATAATGAGGTACTATCCTAAAGTATAGCCGAGCCTCTAAGGGTTAAAGTCACACTAACCGATCCCAATCGGTTAGTGTAATTTAACCCTTTGCTTGTGGCGCTATGCGAGTATCACAAGAGACCTCGTGCAGCCAGGGGTCTACAAATAATAAAGGGTATCTCCACTACTAAACCCCCCCCCCCCCCAGTTTAGTTGAAGAACGGGAGGTTAAGAAACTATGTATTACCTCCCGTTCTTCAATTAAGCTATCAGGAGCAGGCAGGGAAGTTACTGGTACTTACAAAGAGCCACTGGCTTTTTAACAGTCCCGATGGAGCTTGCACTGAATGCGTATGTGCAAGCTTCGTCTGGACCTATCGAGGAGCACGGAGGAGCGAGATCAAGGGTAAGAACTGTAACTTCCCTGCCTACCGAGTGCTCACTTTTGTAAATTTCCATTACTGTTTAATATTAATCTCTATCCTAGGCTTTTTTCATATACCCTATTCCTCTCCTATCACTCAACTCTAAGGGGCATATTTCTAAGGTGCGGTATAACAATTTCTTGATAATACCTGCCACAGTCTAAATGTACAATCCAGCCATACTTTTAAGCTAATCCATCGTATGGAGGTTTTCTGATTCCATGGGTTACTAAATATGCCCTTATATTTGGACCCCTAGAGTAGGGACATCAAAACTACAGCCCCCAGATGTTTGCAAATTACAACTCCAAGCATTTTCTGGTTGCTGCACAGTAGTAGTTTACAAACATCTGCAGGGGCGCAGTTTTGACATTCCTGTCTTAGAGGATCACTGTGACATGCAGACAGTGGGCCTTTCAATAATTTTTTCCCTCTAACAATTAAAATATTGATATTATGGACATTAGAGGCCATATCTATAAAGCTGCGGTATCACTTTGTACCGCAGGTTAGTTAATTTACGATCGCACATTTATGACTGAACGTTCGCTAATTAACGAACGTTCGATCATAGAATACTGTGTGGTAGTAAACTACCGCAATGGTATTCTATAGGGATCGTAAATCTATTATTTCGTTATCATAGATTTACGATCGGTTTCGTAAATTTACGGTCTGTATCATAAATTTACAAAAGTTAAGCCGATCGTTAATCTCCGATCGGTTTAACGTTCGTAAATTTATGATACAGATCGTTTAAGTTTTATAGATATGACCTTAGGGGACATATTTATAAAGGATTGTTAACTTTTTGCTGCATTATTGGAATTAGCGCAATTTATAAAGCGGTGGAACATCATTACCGACCCAATCGGTGAAAATGCATAAATGCCCATATATATAGTCTGTCAGTGGGGTCTTGGAAGGTGTCAGTACATTGTTTAGGTTTTTTTAATACTGCTGTGATTTTTCTGTGTTTGCGCTTTTTTCAAATCATTGGAATCGCGGCAACGCACCGAAAACACGCGTTTTTGGGTGCAATGCAATTGTGATTTGTGTTCCACATTTTAAATCGCAATCGCATGCGATTTCCAATACTTAATGGAAAAAACGCATGCGCAAACGCAACGAAATCGCATGCGATTCCGTGTGCGATTGCGTTTACATTGCAGTGTGGCCATGCCCTTAGAGTCCAGAGGAGTGTTAGGCTATTTTCCATGATTTCCACACGATACAGGACTGAATTCAATGACAAAGCAATATCGCCATATTTATTGCATTAAGTCCGGTATTGTGTCAAGAATTATATGCCACCGCATATAAACCCGACGATACTTTACGCAGCAGAAATGATTGGGTGCAGACATTACATGGGATGTCCTTATGATTACTATCACAGTATGAGGCTTGTTATTATTAGTCTAAAACAGGTAAGCTCTCTACATACAGTAAGATCTCCTGGGAGCAGAATCATAGAAACATAGTAATTGAGGTTGATTAAATACATTCATCTATCAAGTCCAACCTTTTCACCCTCCTTTCTAACCCTACCTAACAGTTGATCCAGAGGAAGGAAAAAAACCCAGATAAAAAAAAAGGGGGGGGGGGGAAATACTTCCTGACTCCAAACGGCAATCGGAAAGTATCCCTGGATCAACCAGATCTACAGTATATGTATTAATACCAGTAATTCTCAATATTATATAGTATCCCTGTCCAACAAAACTACAGTATATATCTTAATACCAGTAATTCTAAATATTATATAGTATCCCTGTACCATCAGATCTACAGTAAATGTATTAATCACCAGTAATTCTCAATATTAAAAAGTATCCCTGTACCACCAGAAGTACAGTATATGTATTAATACCAGTAATTCTCAATATTATAGCATCCCTGTACCAACCAGAACTACAGTATATGTATTAATACCAGTAATTCTCAATATTATATAGTATCCCTGTACCAACCAGAACTACAGTATATGTTATTAATACCAGTAATTCTCAATATTATAAGTATCCCTGTACCAACCAGAATACAGTATATATATTAATACCAGTAATTCTAAATATTATATAGTATCCCTGTACCAGCCAGACTACAGTATATGTATTATAACCAGTAATTCTCAATATTATATAGTATCCCTGTACCAACCAGAACTACAGTATATGTATTAATACCAGTATTCTCAATATTATATAGTATCCCCTGTACCAATCAGAACTACAGTATATGTATTAATACCAGTAATTTCTCAATATTATATAGTATCCCTGTACCAACCAGAAACTACAGTATATGTATTAATACCAGTAATTCTCAATATTATATAGTATCCCTGTACCAACTAGAACTCAGTATATGTATTAATACCAGTAATTCTCAATATTAATAGTATCCCTGTACCACCAGAACTACAGTATATGTATTATACCAGTAATTCTCATATTTTTAGTCTTAGAAACTCATCTCCCCACTTTTAAAGCTATTCCATGAACTTCTCCATTACCACATCGGTAATCATCCCAATCTTAAGAGTGTCCACGTGTCCTCTGATATGACCTATTAGTGAACAATGTACCAGAGAGTTTATTGTATGACCCATTAATATAGTTGTATAAATGTTCATTTCCCCATGCAAATGTCACTCTCCAATGTAAACAGTCCTAACTTGTCTAATCTGCCTGCATATCAAGCCCCTCAAATCCCTTATCATTTTATTTGCCCTTCTCTGAACTGCTCCCATTTCCAAGATGTCTCTTTTTATATGGAATTCCATATGGATTCATAACTGCACCACATATTCCAAATGAGGCCTTACTACAGCTAAGTCTGTTTATCTACCAGAACCCCCAAATCTTTTTCCATTACAGATGCACTACCACAGAGTTATTTATGGTGTAGGTGGCACAGGGATTATTAAATCCCAAATGCATCACCTTACATTTATCAACATTTAATCGCATCTGCCATTCTGCTGCCCATTTTGATAATCTATCTAGGTCTGCTTGCCACACTTGCACATCATTGGAATTTTCCAAAGCTCTGCATAGTTTAATGTCATCAGCAACACAGAGACCTTGCTCTCAATGCCCCTTTCTAAGTCATTTCAATAGATTAAAAAGAAGTGGCCCCAGTTACTGAACCATGAGACACCCACTTTAGCCCACATAGATGTAGCTCCATTGACCCACCATCTCTGTTTGTGATCTAATACCAATTCTCTATCCATGTACAATGTTCTAGGCCAACAGTCCCTCAGTTTATACATAAGTAGCCTATGTGGCACAGTACAAAAAGCTTTAGGAAAATCCAAGTATACTCCACATCCACTGCTGTGCCTGAATCTAAATTCTTACTCAATCATTCACAATCATTTGCTATTTCACTATTTAATAATATTTTTTGTAAAGGAAATAGATTTCTTTGATATAAATAAAATGACTAGGAAGATACTTGAATGCAGATATTACAGAGAGAGGATGAAAGGTGATGCATGTTATTTGTATCTATATCTTGTGTGTGTGTGTGTGTGCACCCTTATGCCAAACACCATATAAGTTGCACATACACGTACAATCTGACACACACAATGTGCTTACTTGTGCCTCGCATGCCTTGCTGTGTTTCACATCTACAGATTCCTGCACCCCCATACCCCCTATACTCTGTGTATACCAATGCTCCTATTCACCCATTCCTCTTCCTGTACCCTTTTTCTCTTGAGTGACATAACAGCTAATATAAAAATACTATAAGAAAATAGTATAGTACATGCTATTATTTGTAATAACAAAAACACAAAGCTATTAATAAAGACTGTCCACATATTCACATACAATTCCATTGCTCATATGTAATATCTTTAGTATGTGATGTCTAATAATGTCACATGTACTATAGTGCAAAAAATATAAAAAATATTTGGCGTTCTGCAACTGCACAAAGGGATTGTTCACATTCCTGTCCCCAATGACAAGAATGTGAACCTGATTTGGGTGTCTTGAATTGCCCCTAATACTAATAATCTGCAGCATGCTAAAGTCCAGTGGGTAGAATAGTTAATTATGTCATAAGCTCTTTGTATGAAAGGTTTCCATAAATTCAGTCACAGCTCAGTGAAGTGGATTTCCGAGCGTTATGTACTTTCTAATATAGCACTATTTATGGTCCATATATTAATGGGCACGTCCACCCTTAAATAATAAGAAAAAAACCAAACTTTTTGACTTGTCAGTTATCTGCCCACAACCCCAGATACTATTTTTTATCATTTTTAATTACATGCATTTGTAACAGATTAAATAATGTATTTCTTCCATTCTGGAAAAGGTATCTGTCCTTCCCTCTGATCAATGAGCTTTAACACTGAGCCTGTGCAGAGGAGGCAGCAGGGGAAACAGCAGTCAATCATTGGCTGTGATGTCGGCAGAAACCACTTTAAATGACTGCAAGCAGAAGGATCCAGCTTACCTGCCATAATGGAGGAAATAATAATACTTAACTATCTAGTTTAATACATTTAATAAAGTGCATGTATCAGCTGGTTTGGGTAACTGACAATAACCTTTTTTTTTTTTTTTAGGGTGGACATGCCCTTTAAACATTGATTCACACACATGTATTATAATTCTTATTTCCCATATCTAGTGCCCTTCCAGCATTTCTTTGATCATTTTATTTGCAACTTTTTTTTTTCTATTTAGTAGAAAAAAATTTCTGATTAGACAATGCCAAAAAGACATCACTTAAGATATAGAGATTTACAGTTGTGTCTGCTGACAAAATAAATTGGAGCTGTACTTTTTCCAGCAACAATATTCAATAATTAAACCTTCCTTCACACCACGATCTTTATCAATACAAATGAGTCTTGGCCCTCTTCACTAGAGATTGTCCGAACTTCGCAGAATCCGTCCGCTCGAGGATCCGCGAATTTCGAAAAAATTTGAAAATTCGAAAATCCGCGAGCCGGACCCGTTAAAATTAAAAATACCCTTGAAATAACGAGATTTTTCGTATTTTCAAAAATTTTCGAAATTACGAGTTTTCACGTTTTTTCGGGAATTTTCGAAATAACGAGTTTTCATGTATTCGAAAATATGCATTTTCGAAAATACCAGTAACCTCGTAATTTCGAAAATTTTCGAAAATATTTATGTATGGAATTAGAGAAATCCTGTGTATTTTCGAAAATTTTAGAAAATACGTGTTTTCCCCGTATTTTCGAAAATCCGCAAAACTCGTAATTTCGAAAATTTTCGAAAATGTGAAAAATCCGCGAATCAGAAATTCGGATGGCGGAAAATCCGGAAAAAATCCGCCGTTCGCAGACGGGATAAATCCGCGGCGGATACGGGTTCGGATCCACGAACGGCCATCCCTACTCTTCACAAGTGCGAGAGTATAAATCTTAGAGACCAGAATAATCAGGCAAAAGTCTTATTAAAATACATTGATGTTAGTCTGAGGATTTATTTTTTAAAAGTTTTTAAAGCACGATTCAGCCAACACATCCAATTACCCAAAGCCAAGGATACTACAAAACTCTTATTTTTTATATATTCATAATTATTATATACTGTATACTTATAATGATTTTAACCAATTGTAACTTGAGCTTGATACCTGTTTTTACTGTTTGGAGTCTCATTCATTTACATACATACATCCCCCCTTCGTGCTTCTCTACTTGCTGGAGCCTGCCTAAATGCAGAACGGGCTATAGAAAGATGAAAGGATTCTTTAAGCCTCATTGGACCGTTAAATAAATGAATATCTCGATCCCACAATACCCCAACTCCTGTCATTAGTTGCACAGGAAATAACGCCTCCAGTCTCTCTCTTTTTTGGTTCTCTGGGTGTGGCACAAATATGCTAATTTAATCATCACCAAAGTACATTTGTGTTTGCTAATTGGTAGCAAATGTGGCTATATCTTAAAGTTACCACTGTCTGGAGGACATTTTATCATTAAACCAGCCAAGTCTGGCACTAAACTTCTCTCCCAGGGAATTTTAAAAGACCAGCTGAATTTTACAACAAAAGATTCTTCTATGGTCCTTCCCTTCTTAGGTACTGCAGGAACTGAGCAAAAAATGATAACTTAACAGAGAATGCTTTGCAAATCCATTTCATGCCTCCTGCTGTTGAGCCAGCTTGTTGAGATCTCACCATAACAGTAGCGACACCTGCGTTTAACCAGTCAATGTGTAGAGAGGATGGGCTTACTGAGCTGGTACCTCAGACTACAATGGTGCATCGATGATACTTTTCTATAATAAAAGACTCCCACAGGGCAACAGAAAAAGAACAGAGGATCTGAAACAGATTGGTATTACCAAGGAAACTTTTTTATGCTCATTATTTCTAAGACTAATGCACTTCGCTGCATATCTCATAAAACAGAACGTTATTGCCTATTCTAGGTTTTTATACCATTCAAAGGTAAAATATGACATTATTTCCCCTAAAGGTTGAACCAAATTTCTATTTTATCTGTTTGGTGCTCCATAGAACATAACATAATAAAGTATAAATACCTGTTGAGAATTGTGTTTTTTTTATAGTATAAAACCGATGGTGGGTAAAACCCTCGACTAAAAATAAATTCCACTTTCAGACTAGTTTTTGGAAACTACAACAATCCCACAGCAATGCTTTTAATTGCTGGTAGGTTTGTATGTTTTCAACATCTTAGTGCAAATACTTGCAAATAGGGTAAATCCTCCTTATTTGTGCATACAGTGCGCACATAAAGAAGTTTTATCCTTATTTCTAGAGTTTGTGTGTGCCACACAATCCCGTGCTATTTCCCCTACCTTGTCGCGGCCACTCCTCCTCCCAAATCCTCTGCGTTCAGGATGATGTCACTACATGGCGCCACAAAGTGAGAGACGCTGGGTAAGTGACGTCATCTGGAAGCGCACTGAAGATGCGGATCGCGCGGCCGCCGGACAAGGTAGGAAAAACTGCTCGTGTTAAACGAGGTAAGATTTTCAGGCTTTTTTTTTTTAAACCTCGGTTTATCCTCCCTAATAAGTAAATGTTCTTATTGTTAAAAATGTGAATTTTGCCCAACCAATCAGATGTTAGCTTTTAATGTTAAATAAGATCTGATTGGTTGGGCAAAAATTAGCACCATTTTAAACTTTAAAACTTTATTGAATCTCCCTTGCCTGTGATCTTAGGTTAACACTGAACTAAAAGATCTATAAGGTCTATATAAACACTTATGTGCCAGCTCCACGCAGTTAGCCAACAAAGCATTTGATAGTCTGAAGACTGTAAATCCCCTCCAGTTGGTTTAATTAAACTGGGGAAAATTCCAGGATCATCACATTTCAATGCTGTAGATTTAATTCTTCACTGGTTGTTATACAGCACTATGTTTCATACTATCCAGATTCCCCTGTATTGCCCATTTATATTTGTACAGACAGTGACAAAAAGGCACATCATTATAATTTCTTATTTGAATCGGTATAAAGATGTTAAAAATGTTACATCTGAGTAATAACAAGTAGAAATAAGAGGAAAATGCATTTGCTGTATCCCAACTTACAAGAAAAAAAACAAAAATATAATTGCTCTTTGTACCTATCATTTGATTTTAGATTTCGCTTACATGTCCCCAGTGGTGGGCTTCTATGGAAATGCAGCTGTTCAGATGCTTACCTACATCATGCCAAACACTACAGCAGATGCACTGTAGGTCCCTATGAGTCTTTCACTGACTGTCTCAGGGGTTAGACAGGAATTGCACAATGTCAGTAAGCTGATAGAAATTCTTTTTATTTTGCATGTGAACTTATGGGAAGATGGAATAAACACAACATAGTAACATAGTAATTGAGTTAAAGGAAGATACGTCCATCTAGTCCAACCTTTACACCCTTCTCTTTAACCCTACCTCAGTTATCCAGAGGAAGGGAAAAAACAGCTTAAGCGGTGTTTACTACGTCGAAGCCCCATGATGCCCTAATCTCTTTTGGTTTACTGCACTGGGCATTGCGGTCAGGTGAGGAGCGCGTCAGGGCCCCATCTCTAATGAGGCAGAGTGAGAACATCTGTCACCATTTAAGTACCCCCTCGATCCCCATCGGTTTTTGCCTGAAAACCGATGTGGAGATCACGGTAATTTTACCCTGTAGTGCTGGGAGCCCTGTTCCCCTGACGAGCGGTAGGACTCCCTGTGAGTCTGGGACTTCCTCTGATGCCAGGGACCTCCCCTGGTCTTCCCCAAACAACCGTGAGGGGAATTCACTTCCTGCATAGTAACCTGTTGTTACTGAAACACTGGCTTACTATAGTATTTGTGAATGTTTAAGAGATCCACACTCACCTGGCTTCTGTCGGGAAACCTTTTTGTATAAAAAGAAAGACTATAATGAAACATTTCAGCCAAACACATTATATTAAAGGCAATAAGAATAAGTTTAGTTAGAAATATAAGTGATTCAAATGAAAGGAAAAATAACTCTTTAAGAAATCTTTTAAAAAAAAATTTGTTTGAGCGGATCAGGAGGGCCATCATTACAATAATATATATATAATTTAATAAAAATTCGCACAACTTTTCCCGTGCTTTTAATTTGTACAAACCAATCAGATTTACCTCCACTGGTCTACTACAGTTATAGTATATGATCATATCTGATTGGTAGAGATGGACTAGAACTTGAACTCGAAGCCGAGTTCAAGCCAAACTTATCGAGTTCACTTACTCGACTTCTCGAACTATCCCGAACCGGTTTCCGGACTTTCGAAATTATCAAATTCGAAAATCGAACGTCTTCGAATCGTTTGTGATTAATTATGTCGAATCGTTTGGAAAATTATTTTTAAATTGTTTTAAATATTTCAATTTTTATGGAATAATCATCGAATGTTCGAATCGTTTATGGAATAATCAGCGAAAATCGAACGCGGGAGTTTGAAAGTACTACGGCGTTTGAGAATAAAATTGATTTTTTTTTTTTAAGTCATTGAAACATTCCATATAGTTCGAAAGTTTGAAAACGGACCTAACTTATGGAAGTTCGGCCAGTCTACTGATTGTGTTGCAGATTACCAGCCGGCAAAATTAAATAGCACCCTCATATTACATAATCCTAATTGTATTCTCCACACATGGTCATGTATAATATAACAATCCTTTCTTAAATCCTTATATCAGCCTTAAACCACTGAACATTATATAGACACTAACTACAGAGGGAAGCTTTTTTTAACTTGAATAGAAATAAACCGATAAAAGGTCAAAAAAAGTGTATTTTTTTTTATGGAATTGCTTCAACATACTGAACTGGCAGAAATCTTGGATTAATGAGCATGTCTTACGTGAAAAACACTGAACTCTAACCTTTCTATTCTGTTGTTTACAAAAATGTTGCTGAATTATATCTCAAGAATAATGAGGTACATCCTAGTATAGCCCAGCCTCTAAGGGTTAAAGTCACACTAACCGATCACATCTAGTTGAATTAACCCTTTCTTGTGGCGGCTATGCGAGTTCACAAGAGACACTCGTGTGCAGCCAGGGGGTCTACAAATAAAGGTATCTCCACTCTAACAAAACCCCCCCCCCCCCAGTTTAGTTGAAGACGTTGAAACTATGTATTACCTCCTTCTTCAATTAAGCTATCAGGAGCAGGCGAGGGAATTACGGTACTTACAAAAAGACACTGGCTTCTTTAACAGGTCCCGATGGAGCTTGCACTGTATGCGTATGTGCAAGCTTCGCTTGGACCTATCAGGAGCACGGAGGAGCGAGATCAAGGTAAGAAACTGTAACTTCCCTGCCTAACCAGTGTCCACTTTTGTAAATTTCCATTACTGTTTAATATTAATCTCTATCCTAGGCTTTTTTTTCATATACCCTATTCCTCTCCTATCACTCAAACTCTAAGGGGCATATTTCTAAAGGTGCCGGTATACAATTTCTTGATAATACCTGCCACAGGTCATAAATGTCAATCGCAGCCAATACTTTAAGTCTAATCCTTCGTATGGAGGTTTCTGATCCATGGGTTACAAATATGCCCTTATTTGGACCCTAGAGTAGGGACTTCAAAACTACAGCCCCCAGATGTTTTGCAAATTACAACTCCAAGCATTTTCCTGGTTGCTCTGCACAGTAGTAGTTTACAAACACTGCAGGGGCGAAGTTTTTGTACCCTGTCTAGAGGAATCACTGTGACATGCAGACATGGGCCTTTCATAATTTTTTCCCTCTAACATTAAATTTGATATTATGGCCATAGAGGCCATATCTATAAAGCTCGGTATCACTTTGTACCGCAGTTGTTATTTACGATCGCACATTATGACTGAACTTTCGCTAATTACCACGTTCGATCATAGAATACTGGTGGTAGTATACAACTACCGCAATGGTATTCATAGGGATCGTAAATCTATTATTTCGTTATCATAGATTTACGATCGTTTCGTTTCGTAATTTACGGTCTGTTATCATAAATTTACAAAGTAAGCCATCGTTAACTCTCCGATCGGTTTAAACGTTCGTAATATTTATGATACAGATCGTTAATTGTTTATAGAATGACCTTAGGGGACATATTTAATAAAGGTTGTTTAACTTTTTGCTGCATTATTGGAATTAGCGCAATTTATAAAGGGTGGAACATCATTACCCGCCCCAATCGTGGAAAATGCAAAAAATGCCCATTATATAGTCCGCCAGTTGGGGTTCTGGAGGTGTCCCAGTACATTTGTTTAGGTGTTTTTTAATACTGCTCTGTGATTTTTCTGGTGTTTGCGCTTTTATATTCAATCATTGGAATCGCGGCAACGCCACCGAAAACACCGCGTTTTTGGCGTGCAAATGCAAATTGTGATTTTTGTCTCCACTTTTAAATCGCAACGCATGCGATTTCCTACTTAATGGAAAAACGCATCCGCAAACGCAACGAAATCGCATGCCGATTCCGGTGCGATTGCGTTTACCATTGGCAGTGGGGCCATGCCCTTAGAGTCCAAGGATGTTGTAGCTATTTTCCATGATTTTCCACACGATACAGGACTGAATTCAATGACAAGCAATATCGCCATATTTTTGCATTAAGTCCGGTATTGTGTCAAGAATTTATATGCCACCGCATATAACACCCGACATGGTTACGCAGCAGAAATGATTGGTGACAGACATTCTGGAAGTTCCTTAATGATTATATCACATAGAGGCTTGTTTTATAGTCTAAAACAGTAACTCTCTACATACATAAACCCTGGGAGCAAATCAGATAGAAACATAGTAATTGAGGTTGATTAAATACATTCATCTATCAATTCCAACCTTTTCACCCCTCCTTTCTAACCCTACCTAACAGTTGATCCAAGGAAGGAAAAAACCAGAAAAAAAAAAGGGGGGGGGGGATACTTCTGACTCCAAACGCATCGGAAATATCCCTGGATCACCAGATCTAACAGTATATGTATTAATAACCGTAATTCTCATTTATATGTATCCCTGTCCACCGAACCTACAGAAATTATTATTAATACCTATTCCTAAAATTTATTAGTAATCCCTGTACACAACCAGTTCCATATCCTAACAACCCCGTAAAAAAAAAATGGTTTTACTTCCAGTAATTCCCAATTAAAAAGTATCCCTGTACAACCAGAAGAGTCAAGTTATAATGTATTTACCAGTAAAAAAACAATTTTTTCCCTTCATATTATATATCGCAACCCCCCTGTACCAACCAAAACCTACAGTAAATTATAATACCATGTATCTCAATATTTATAGTATCCCTGTACCACCCGATGCCACAGTATAGTATTAAACCAGGTAATTCTCAATATTATAGTAAATCCCTGTACCAACCAGAAACTACAGTATAATTTAATCCCAGTAATTCTAAATATTATATAGTAAATCCCTGTAACCACAGAATCACTAAATGTATTAATCCGTATTCTCATATTAATAATTAATCCTGTACCAAGAAACCAGAACTACAATATAGTATTAATACCAGTAATTCTCAATATTATATAGTATCCCTGTACCAATAAACTACTACAGTATGTGTAATACCAGTAATTTCTATATTATATATCCCTGTACCAACCAACTCCAGTATATGTAGTAATACCGTAATTCCCCCTCAATATATATATAGTATCCCTGGTTTCAACAACTAGAAAACTAAGTATAATGTATTAATACCAGTTTCCAATATTACTAGTTGCCTGTACCAACCAGAACTAAAAAACAGGTTTGTAAAATGTAATAATCATAATTCTCAATATTTTTTTTAGTCCTTAGAACACTCATCTCAAGCCACTTTAAGACTATTCCATGAACTTGCCTTACCACATTCGTAATCATCCTAAATCTTAAAGATGGTCCCCCACGTGTGTCCTCTGATATGATACCTATAGTGAACAATTAACCAGAAGTATTTATTGTTGAACCCCATAATAATAGTTTGTATAAAATGTTCCAATTTCCCCATTGCAAAATGTCCCCTTCTTCCACTGTAAACATCCCTACTTGTCTATCCTGGCCCTGCATTAGTCACCCCCCCCACCCCCCCTCAATTCCCGTTATCATTTTTTTCTTGCCCTTTCTTGGAACTGCTCCCCATTTTCAAGAATGTCTCCCTTTGTATGGCAATTCCAATGAATTCCATACATTTTGACAAACCACATATTCCAATGACGGCCCTACTACCAGTCTTAGTCCTGTGTTATTCTAACCAGAACCCGCCAAATTCTTTTTTTTCCACTTACAATGCACTTAACACATGAGCTTTTTATGGTGTAAGGTGGGCACACGGGATTATTAAATCCCAAATGCATCATAAATACTGTACAACATTTAATCGCATCGCCATTTGCTGCTGCCCATTTTGAATAATCTACTGGTCTGTCTGCAGCAAAACTGCATCATGGGAATTTTTCCCCAAAGCTGTGCATAGGTTTAAGGTCAATCACACAACACAGAGACCCTTGCTCTCATGGCCCCTTTCTAAGGGTCCAATTTACAAAATAGATTAACAAGATGGCCCCAGTGTAACTGAAACCATGAGACATCACTAGCCTCACATAAGATGTAGCTCCCATTGACCACCAATCTCTGTTTGGTTCCAATTATAACCATTCTCTATCCATGTACAACATGTTTCTAGGCGCCAAACATTCCTCATTTTATACATTAAGTACCTATTGTGGCCACAAGTAATCAAAAGCTTTGAACTAAGGAACACAATCCAGTTCAAATACCCTCCGCTATGGTGCCTGAATCTAAATTCGTTACTCAATCATTCCACAATCATTTGCTATGTTCCACTATTAATAATATTTTTTTGTAGAATAGATTTTCCTTGATAAATACATTATAAATGAACTAAAGAACTTGAATCAGACATTACAGAGAGAGGATGAAAGGTGATTTGCAATGTATTTTATTCAAATCTTGGTTGGGTGTTATGTGGGTGTGTGTTGCACCCTTTTGCACACACCAATACTAAGGTTGCCATACCACGTTGACAATCTTTGGAACCACACCCCAGGAATGTCTTACTTGTTGGCCGCCTCCGCAAAATGCACTTTGGCTGTGTTTTGTCAAACATCTACAGGATTCCCTGGCCGACCCCCGATAACCGCCCTATACTCTGTGGTATACCAATGTCCCTATTCACCCCAATTCCCTCCTCTACTGTTACAGTCCTTTTCTCTGAGTGACATAACACCTAATATAAAACATATATAAGAAAATAGTTAAGTACATGCATTATTTGTATAAACAAAAGACCCAAGCTATTAAATAAAAGATTTGGCCAACAATTCCACCATACATTCCATTTTTTGCTTCATATGTTATATCCTTTTTAGTTTGATGTTTCCCTTATAAATGTTCCACAATTCTATTAGTCAGACTTCTCGAACTATCCCAGACCCGGGTTTCTCGGACTTTCGAAAATTATCAAATTCGAAAATCGAACGATCTTCGAATCGTTTGTGGGATAATTATTAAATGTTCGAATCGTTTATGGGATAATTATTAAATATTCAAATCATTTATGGGATAATCATCGAATGTTCGAATCGTTTATGGGATAATCAGCGAAAATCGAACGCGGGAGTTTGAAAGTACTGCGTTTGAGAATAAAATTGATTTTTTTTTTTAAAGTCATTGAACATTCCATATAGTTCGAAAGTTTGAAAACGGACCTAACTTATGGAAGTTCGGCCATGTCTACTGATTGGTTGTTGCAGATTACCAGCGCAGGCAAAATTATGCACCTCATATTACATAATCCTAATTGTATTCTACCACACATGGTCAATGTATAAATATACAAATCCTTTCTTAAATCCTTATATCAGCCTTGTAAACCACTGAACATCTATCTAGACACTAACTACAGAGGGAAGACTTTTTTTTAACTTGAATAGAAATAAACCGATAAAAGGTCAAAAAAATGTATTTTTTTTTATGGAATTGCAACTTCAACATAACTGAACTGGCAGAAATCTTTGGATTAATGTAGCATGTCTTACTGTGAAAAGAAACACTGATCTACTAACACTTTCTATTCTGTTGTTTACAAAAATGTTGCTGATATTATATCTCAAGAATAAAATGAGGTACTATCCTAAAGTATAGCCGCAGCCTCTAAGGGTTAAAGTCACACTAACCGATTCACAATCGGTTAGTGTGAATTTAACCCTTTGCTTGTGGCGGCTATGCGAGTATCACAAGAGACACTCGTGCAGCCAGGGGTCTACAAATAATAAAGGGTATCTCCACTACTAAAACCCCCCCCCCCCCAGTTTAGTTGAAGAACGGGAGGTTAAGAAACTATGTATTACCTCCCGTTCTTCAATTAAGCTATCAGGAGCAGGCAGGGAAGTTACGGTACTTACAAAGAAGCACTGGCTTCTTTAACAGGTCCCGATGGAGCTTGCACTGTATGCGTATGTGCAAGCTTCGTCTGGACCTATCAGAGGAGCAGCGGAGGAGCGAGATCAAGGGTAAGAACTGTAACTTCCCTGCCTACCGAGTGCTCACTTTTGTAAATTTCCATTACTGTTTAATATTAATCTCTATCCTAGGCTTTTTTCATATACCCTATTCCTCTCCTATCACTCAAACTCTAAGGGGCATATTTCTAAAGGTGCGGTATAACAATTTCTTGATAATACCTGCCACAGGGTCATAAATGTACAATCGCAGCCATACTTTTAAGCTAATCCATCGTATGGGAGGTTTCTGATTCCATGGGTTACTAAATATGCCCTTATATTTGGGGACCCAGAGGGGACATCAAAACTACAGCCCCCAGATGTTGCAAATTACAACTCCAAGCATTTTCTGGTTGCTGCCACAGTAGTAGTTTACAAACAATTGCAGGGGCGCAGTTTTGACATTCCTGTCTTAGGGATCACTGTGACATGCAGACAGCGGGCCTTTCAATAATTTTTTCCCTCTAACAATTTAAAATATTGATATTATGGACATTAGAGGCCATATCTATAAAGCTGCGGTATCACTTTGTACCGCAGGTTAGTTAATTTACGATCGCACATTTATGACTGAAAGTTCGCTAATTAACGAACGTTCGATCATAGAATACTGTGTGGTAGTAAACTACCGCAATGGTATTTATAGGGATCGTAAATGATTATTTCGTTATCATAGATTTACGATCGGTTTCGTAAATTTACGGTCTGTATCATAAATTTACAAAAGTTAAGCCGATCGTTAACTCCGATCGGTTTAAGTTCGTAAATATGATACAGATCGTTTAAGTTTTATAGATTGACCTTAGGGGACATATTTATAAAGGATTGTTAACTTTTTGCTGCATTATTGGAATTAGCGCAATTTATAAGGGTGGAATCATTCCGACCCAACGTGTGAAAATGCATAAATGCCCATATATATAGTCTGTCAGTGGGGTCTTGGAAGGTGTCAGTACATTGTTTAGGTTTTTTAATACTGCTGTGATTTTTCTGTGTTTGCGCTTTTTTTCAAATCATTGGACTCGCGGCAACGCACCGAAACACGCGTTTGGGTGCAATGATGCAATTGTGATTTGTGTTCCACATTTTAAATCGCAATCGCATGCGATTTCCAATACTTAATGGAAAAAACGCATGCGCAAACGCAACGAAATCGCATGCGATTCCGGTGCGATTGCGTTTACATTGCAGTGTGGCCATTGCCCTTAGAGTCAGAGGAGTGTTAGGCTATTTTCCATGTTTCCACACGATACAGGATGAATTCAATGACAAAGCAATATCGCCATATTTATTGCATTAGTCCGGTATTGTGTCAAGAATATATGCCACGCAATATAAACCCGCAACTTACGCCAGCAGAAATGATTGGTCAGACATTACATGGGAATGTCCTATGATTACATACAGTAATGAGGTTGTATTATTAGTCTAAAACAGGTAAGCTCTACTCTACAGTAAGATGCCTGGGAGGCAGAATCATAGAAACATAGTATTGAGGTTGATTAAATACATTCATCTATCAAGTCCAACTTTCACCCTCCTTTCTAACCCTACCTAACAGTTGATCCAGAGGAAGGAAAAAAACCCAGAAAAAAAAAAAGGGGGGGGGGGGGAATACTTCTGACTCCAAACGGCAATCGGAAAGTATCCCTGGATCACCAGATCTACAGTATATGTATTACTACCAGTAATCTCAATATTATATAGTATCCCTGTACCAACCAGAACTACAGTATTATATATTAATACCAGTAATTCAATATTATATAGTATCCCTGTACCAGTCAGGATCTACAGTAAATGTATATTTACAGTAATTCTCAATATAAAAAAGTATCCCTGTACCAACCAGAAGACAGTATATGTATTAATACCAGTAATTCTCAATATTATATAGCATCCCTGTACCAACCAGAACACAGTATATGTATTAATACCAGTAATTCTCAATATTATATTGTATCCCTGTACCAACCAAGAATACAGTATATGTATTAATACCAGTAATTCTCATATATATAGTATCCCTGTACCAACCAGAAATACAGTATAATATTAATACCAGTAATTCAAATATTATATAGTATCCCTGTACACAGCCAGATCTAAAGTATATGTATTCTACAGTAATTCTCAATATTATATAGTATCCCTGTACCAACCAGAACTACAATATATGTATTAATACCAGTAATTCTCAATATTATATAGTATCCTGTACCAATCAGAACTACAGTATATGTATTAATACCAGTAATTCTCAATATTATATAGTATCCCTGTACCAACCAGAACTACAGTATATGTATTAATACCAGTAATTCTCAATATTATATAGTATCCCTGTACCAACCAGAACTACAGTATATGTATTAATACCAGTAATTTCCAATATATATAGTATCCGTACCCAACAGAACTACAGTATTGTATTATAACAGTAATTCTCAATATTTTTAGTCTTAGAAAACTCATCTCAGCACTTTTAAGCATATTCCATGAACTTGCCATTACACATTGGTAATCATCCTAATCTTAAAGATGTCCACGTGTCCTCTGATAGACCTATTAGTGAACAATTTACCAGAGAGTTTTTATTGAACCATTAATATAGTTGTATAAAATGTTCATTTCCCCATTGCAATGTCACTTCTCCATGTAAACAGTCCTAACTTGTCTAATCTGCCTGCATAGTCAAGCCCCTCAAATCCCTTATCATTTTATTTGCCCTTCTCTGAACTGCTCCCATTTCCAAGATGTCTCTTTTGTATAGGAATTCATATGGAATTCCATAATGACACCACATATTCCAATGAGGCCTACTACAGCTAAGTCGTTATCTACCAGAACCCCCAAATCTTTTTCCATTACAGATGCACTTAACACAGAGTTATTTATGGTGTAGGTGGCACAGGGATTATTAAATCCCAAATGCATCACCTTAATTTATCAACATTTAATCGCATCTGCCATTCTGTGTGCCCATTTTGATAATCTATCTAGGTCTGTTGCAGCACTTGCACATCATGGAATTTTCCAAAGCTCTGCATAGTTAATGTCATCAGCAAACACAGAGACCTGCTCTCAATGCCCCTTTCTAAAGTCATTACAAATAGATTAAAAAGAAGTGGCCCCAGAGTATGAACCATGAGACACTCCACTTTAGCCCACATAAGATGTAGCTCCATTGACCACCAATCTCTGTTTGTATCTAATAACCAATTCTCTATCCATGTACAAATGTTCTAGGCCAAAAGTCCTCAGTTATACATAAGTAGCCTATGTGGCACAGTATCAAAAGCTTTAGGAAAATCCAAGTATCACAACATCACTGCTGTGCCTGAATCTAAATCTTACTCAATCATTCACAATCATTTGCTATGTCACTATTTAATAATATTTTTTTGTAAAGGAAATAGATTTCTTGATAAATAAATAAATGACTAGGAAGATACTTGAATGCAGATATTACAGAGAGAGGAGAAAGTGGTGATGCAGTATTTGTATCTAATCTTGGTGTGTGTGTGTGCACCCTTATGCCAAACACCATATTAAGGTTGCACATACACGTACAATCTGACACACACAGAATGTGCTTACTTGTGCCTCGCATGCACTTTGCTGGTTTCACATCTACAGATTCCTGCACCCCCATACCCCCTATACTCTGTGTATACCAATGCTCTATTCACCCATTCCTCTTCTGTACATCTTTTCTCTGAGTGACATAACAGCCTAATATAAAAATACTATAAGAAAATAGTATAGTACATGCTATTATTTGTTAATAACAAAAGACCACAAAGCTATTAAAAAAGACTGTCCACATATTCACATACAATCCATGCTCATATGTAATATCTTTAGTATTGATGTCTTATAATGTCACATGTACATAGTGCAAAAAATATAAAAAATATTTGGCGTTCTGCAACTGCACAGAGGAGTGTTCACATTCCGTCCCCAATGACAAGAATGTGAACCTGATTTGGGTGTCTTGAATTGCCCCTAATACTAATAACTGAGCATGCTAAGTCCAGTGGTGTAGAATAGGTTAGTTTAGTCATAAGCTCTTTGTATGAAAGGTTTCCATAAATTCAGTCACAGCTCAGTGTAGAAGTGGATTTCCGAAGCGTTATGTACTTTCTAATATAGCACTATTTATGGTCCATATATTAATGGGACGTCCACCCTTAAAATAATAGAAAAAAAACCAAACTTTTGACTTGTCAGTTATTGCCCACAACCCAGATATATTTTATAGTTTATTACAATGCATTGTGTAACCAGATATTAAATAATGTATTTTCTTCCATTCTGAAAAGGTATCTGTCTCTTCCCTCTTGATCAATAGCTTTACAACTTGAGCCTGTGCAGAGGAGGCAGCGGGGAGGAAACAGCAGTCAATCATTGGCTGTGATGTCGGCAGAAACCACTTTAAATGACTGCAAGCAGGAAGGATCCAGCTACTCTGCCATAATGGAGGAAATAAATACTTAACTATCTAGTTAATAATACATTTAATAAAGTGCTAAATGTATCAGCGGGGTTGGGTAACTGACAAGTAACCTTTTTTTTTTTTTTTTAGGGTGGACATGCCCTTTTAACATTGATTCACACATGTATTATAATTCTTATTTCCATATAGTGCCCTTCCAGCATTTCTTTGATCATTTTATTGCAACTTTTTTTTTCTATTTAGTAGAAAAAAAATTTCTGATAGACAATGCCAAAAAAGACATCACTTAAGATATAGAGATTTACAGTGTGTCTGCTGACAATAAATTGGAGCTGTTTACTTTTCCAGCTAAACATATTCAATAATTAAACCTTCCTCACACCACGATCTTTATCAATACAAATGAGTCTTGGCCTCTTCACTAGAGATGTCCGAACTTCGCAGAATCCGGTCCGCTCGAGGATCCGCGAATTTCGAAAAAATTTGAAAAATCCGAAAAATCCGCGAGGGACCCGTAAAATTAAAATACCCTTGAAATAACGGAGATTTTTCGTATTTTCAAAAATTTTCGAAATTACGAGTTTTACGTTTTTTCGGGAATTTTCGAAATTACGAGTTTTCATATTTTCGAAAAATTGCATTTCGAGAAAATACAAGTAATCCTCGTAATTTCGAAAATTTTCGAAAATATTATGTATGGAATTAAGAGAAATCCTGTATTTTCGAAATTTTCGAAAAATACGTGTTTCCGTATTTTCGAAAATCCGCGAAAACTCGTATATTTCGAAAAATTTCGAAAGTGAAAAATCCGCGAATAAGAAATTCGGATGGCGGAAAAATCCGGGGAAAAATCCGCCGTTCGCAGACGGGATAAATCCGCGGCGGATACGGGTTCGGATCCACGAACCGGCCATCCCTACTCTTCACAAGTGCGAGAGTATAAATCTTAGAGACCAGAATAAATCAGGCAAAAGTCTATTAAAATAATTGATGTGATAGTCTGAGGATTTATTTTTAAAAGTTTTAAAGCACTATTCAGCCAACACATCCAATTACCAAAGCCAAGGATACTACCAAAACTCTTATTTTTATATATATCATAATTATGTATATACTGTATACTTAATAAGTGATTTTACCAATTGTAACTTGAGCTGGATACCTGTTTTTTACGGTTTGAGAGTCTCATTCATTTACATACATACATCCCCCTTCGTGCTTCTACTTGCTGGAGCTCTGCCTAAATGCAGAACGGGCTATAGAAAGATAGAAAAGATTCTTTAAGCCTCATGGACCTTAAGTAATAATGAGATGATCTCGATCCCACAGACCCCCAACTCTGTCATTAGTTGCACAGGAAATAACGCCTCCAAGTCTCTCTCTTTTTGGTTCTCGGGGTGTGGCACCAAATATGCTAATTTAATCATCACCCAAAGTACTTTGTGTTTGCTAATGTGTAGCAAATGTGGCTATATCTTAAAGTTACCACGTTCTGGAGGACATTTATCATTAAAGCCAGCCCAAGTGTGGCACAAACTTACACTTCCAGGGAATTTTAAAAGACCAGCTGATTTTACACACAAAAGATTTTTCTATGGTCCTTCCCTTCTTAGGTAGACTGCAGGAACTGAGACAAAAATGATAAACTTAACAGAGAATGCTTTGCAAATCCTATCATGCTCCTGCTGTTGAGCCAGCTTGTTGAGATCTCACCATAACAGTGCGACCACTGCTGTTTTAACCAGTCAATGTGTTGAGAGAGGATGGGCTTACTGAGCTGGTACCTCAGGACTAGACATGGTGCATCGATGATACATTTTCTCTAATAAAAGACTCCCAGCAGGGCACAGAAAAGAACAGAGGATCTGAACAGATTGGTATTACCAAGGAAACTTTTTTATGCCCATTATTTCTAAGACTAATGCACTTCGCTGCATATCTCATGAAAACAGAGAACTTATTGCCTTTTTATTCTGGTTTTATATACCATTAGCAAGGTTAAAATATGACATATTCCCTAAAGGTTGAAACAATTTCTATTTTATCTGTTTTGGTGCCCATAGAAACATAACAAATAAAGTATAAATACCGTTCTAGAATTGTGTTTATTCTCCCACTTCGCAGTCTATCACAATCTTTCTCCTGACGCCTATCCATTTCCTCATGATGCGTTTAAATTCTTGAACAATCTTATATTCCCCACTGATCTGGCTGTCAATTGCCAGTTGTTCGTACGGCTGCTTCCATAATGGCCTGAAGAATAGCGAAATCCTCGAATTGAAGAATGACAAATCAGTACTTTATTGTTAGAATATGAAAAAACACGTTCAAATCAAAAAACATTATAACAGAAATGGCATTCTGGGAGCATATCATGAGGGAGGGCCAATTTATGACCCTCAATCCATCGTTTACAACAGAGGAAACTTCTGCCTAGACCAGTTCTTTATGAATAGTAAGATGAAAAGGATATAGTGCACTGTACTGATTTTATAAACAGATGACAAGTAGGGTAGATACAGTCACATGTGTGAAATGTTATGTCTGGAACAGGGATTATCTTTAGAACATTAAAGACAACAATATCTAAAAAAAGCCATCATCACCACCATTATATGTCCACACTTCCAGCAGCTGAAATCACTGTTTACAACGTGCTGCCCTCTTAGATATCACACAGAAGATGAGGCTAAAAGCCCGCCTACCTAGATGGCCCAGGATGGCCCATGATTTAATATAACACTGTCATGGGAGGGTGGGAAGATCTGTTACAAACCTCGTACCTCGTCAAACACAACTTGAAATGTCATGTTGCTAGGATTACAGCCTACTAATCAGCTAATCAAGGGGGGGTGAGGAGTGTTTTCTCGCAGCTAGCTTTTGAGAACAAGTTAGAGGCAGATAGGAAAGGGGGAATGTTACACCCCTCACAGCAGGGGCTAATTGAAGGCAGAGAGGGCTTGAATCAAGAAAAAAAAATGTAAAAACCTTTACTCTTTTTTTTAAAGCAATTTTAAAAAAAAAATGCATTGCAGGCAAAATAGTTATACTTTAAATGTACAGATGAGTGGAAAACAAAGACCGGAGAAACGGATTGTTCCAATAACAGAAAGATCATTACTAGTGATTAGAGATGGCCAACTCGAACTATCATGGAAAGTTCAAAGTTTGAAAAAGGACCCATTTAAGTCAATGGGAGTCAAAGTTGAATGAAATACATTAAAATATCATGATAACTTAATTAAAATGGCTGTGCGGACCTGGGAAATGGTCTTGGGGAACATGTTCGAATATCCAGGACTTTTAAAAAATCGATTTAATCAACACGGCGCTACTTTCGAGCTTTCGCATTCGAACATCCGATATTATCCCATAAAACGACTCCCGAATTCATATTTACTGCGTATTATGTATAATAGACATTTTTTTTACTCGCGGATTCGATTAATCGATATTTATCAGATAGGTATATAGACATTTACTTGAGGATCGCTAATTCGAGATTAACTTGCGTATAGGTATAATAGCCCCATTTTACTCGCATTTCCGCCACGCCTCGAACGTTTGATTAATTACGAAGGTATGGAAATATCGAAATTTCGGGTCCGGGATATTTTAGAGGGAATCCGAGTCCGTTCAGAACTCAAATAATTTGGCGCTCACTCAGGTTTGAGTTCGAGTTCTAGTCCATCTCTACTAGTGATGAGTCATGGTTTCAAATCAAGCTGGACTTTGAAAATCCACGGATCAAAGGCATTTGCGAAACTCAGATTCATGGAATTGGATCGAAGACTCAAATATTAGCAATTTAAAATTGGGAAAATTATATTGAAAAATCTTATTTGAAAAATCCTAATTGAAAAATTTTAAATTGCCAATTCAAATTGGGTTTAAATTTATCTAAACTTCAATGGGTTCTCAGAACCACTGTAGGAACAAACTCGCCAGTTTCAGTGATCTCTATTACCACAACATTATAGACCGACAAAGGACAGCGAAGAAACACAGGCAGATCATAGGCTGATATTAGAGTGAGCGTTATGTCCTGTCGTTGAGATTTAGAAATATAGAATTAAGTGCAGTAATAATAAAAGTGATTTACTTTAGTTCTCACTAAATTTTATACACGAGAGATTTTTTTTTTTTTTTTGGGGTTTCATGTTATAATTGAGCATTTTAAGTTTTATTTTATGTGTGGTATCTATGGCTAATTTTTAATCTGATCATATTAAAAGTTCTGTTTAATTAATTCCAAAATTAGCAACAACACACACACATTCAGTGTACAGAGGTATGATTAGGTGCACACACTTGGGCACTTCTATCTCTTTTGTAATTTGAATTAATCCTGGGCCACAGTTCACCATGATGTTATTCACTTGATCATACCGTGTACTGGCAGTACTGTAATCAGCCACTTGGACTTTATTTAGAGTCCAACCACAGCAACAGTATGTTGTTCTGCATTGTAATATCTGAATGGAAATACCTATGCCATAGCCTAGGTAAACAGTCCAGGGAGATTCAACAAAAGTTATATCGTTAAAATGGTGCTAATTTAGCCCCAACCAATCAGTAGTATTAACATTTGAAGCTAAATCTGATTGGTTGGGCGAAATTAGCACCATTTTAAAGGAACGAAATTTTATTGAATCGCCCTGACAGTTTGCTACTACGTATTGTTTTCTAAACCTTTTTACACTCCAAGACAAGCCAAAAACCTTTTATTTCTACTAGACTGGGAAATCTAGTCAGTTCCCTTCCACTTATCCTACACCTAAAAAAATTATGGATTAGAAAAAAAAGTAAAAAAGGCACCCTAGTATAAATAGAAATAAAAACTAATAGGCCCCACTAATACTTTTGTTCATGGCTGTGTTTGGCTTGTTTGATGAATCAGAGAAAATGTTAAATAGCTTTGTAACAATCTCAGCATAAAAAAAATAATCCCCCCATTCCACTCTCATTGATTACAGTTATGATAATGATCTTCACTGGATGAGGTCATTTCTAAAATAATATGTACTGTCTGAGGCTTAATGCAATGTTGGCCTCTTACAATATAAACATTAAGTTATTACCCAGCGTAAAGCATATTTCCGCTAGCCACAAGCTGTATCAACAGAAGGTAAGAAGGAATCAATACACTTGATTTATATTAAATTAAAAGACATCCCTTAGTTGGGTAGTAAATATACAGTTATGTTACATATTATCAGTTAGATTCAATAAAGTTCTTATCGTTAAAAATGGTGCTAATTTTGCCCAACCATCAGATCTATTAACATTTGAAAGCTAACATCTGATTGGTTGGGGCAAAGTTAGCACCATTTTTAACATAAGAACTTTTATTGAATACCGGAATGAGCGCACTATGCGACGGATTTGCATAATAATCACATTTAACACATTTATGTAAATTGTAATATACAATTACAGCAAGTCTGCAATGCATCTATCTAAATCCTGGCATGATATGCTGGAATCTTAATTATTTACAATTGTGTACATACATTTAACAAAAACCATGCAGTTTTAATTTGAAAAACCACCTGTCATTTCTAAATACAGCTAATAACCAACAATAATTGCAGAGAGATGAAGCCAACTGGCAATTTCACTTATTTCTTTTTAGACGGTACTTCTCACTCCCCCGATTGTGACTTCTTAAAATGGCACCGTTCTAAAGTACCGGTAAATCCTTGCTGTGGAAAAATAAATCGTACCACTCAATTACCAATTGCTGCAAGTGGTTGCTAAGAAAAAAAGACAAAAATTTAATGTTCTTTAGACTGAAGGTCAGTGTTATTACCGTATGTCGAAGTTACTGTCAACATTGCTTTGCCTTTTGCAGTTGATAACACTGGAATTGTGTGAAGAGAAATACAGAAATTATACTCTTGACCTTTCTAGCGCACTACTGAATTGATGAACAATATCAATTGGCCACTTAGCACCTATTTTATATTGAATGCAGAAAAAATGGATCAGACAGAAAAAAACATTCACATGGGCGTTTTGGTAGGTTGAGGTGGGTAATTAGATTCCACTAATCCGTATACAGAAAAAGGAATAAGTGACCCTTAAGGCAAAAGGCCAAAAGTTTTTATACAGTTAAGGGGAACTCTTACGTAACTTTTATATCCGTATATTTTAATGACGAGATAAGGTATCATAGGTTTAGTCAATTAAAGTTCTTAATTATAAAAATGTGCTAATTTGGCCCCAACCAATCAGATGTAGCTTTCAAATGTTAAATAAGATCTGATGGTTGGGGCAAAAATTAGCACCATTTTAACGATAAGAATTTTTAAATCTCCCGAAATTCGTATTGTAAATTCTGGGTTTTTAGTTTATTTTTTTTTGTTACCTGTGGTATGCACCTTTAGAAATGGTTGTACCTCAACTGAATGTTCGGGCCCGATACAAAGGGTGTTGTACCTGAAATGTTGCCTTTTGTTTGCTCAAAATGTTAATAAATATGCACTATTAGCACTGCAGCAGCGTAGGGGCCTTATTAATCTTTGGATACTATCAGTAAGTATAAAATTTCGGTTTTTTTTTTTTCCCCAAAAAATGACTTTGTGTAAACCGCGAGGAACATAAATGGTCAGTTGGGTTATTGCTGTGCACCCACAATAGACTTAGGGAAAGTTGGTCAATACAGGAAACATGATTTGAAAAGTGTTTGGGAGCATTGGTGAAAATATCTCAGCCTGAGTATATTTCTAGGAATATTCCACTGTTCCTAGTATAATACAGGCCATATATAAGGCCAACATATATACAAATATAAAAGTTGAGGGCAAATACTTTTATACTGTCAATAATTTCCAAGGCAACTTTAATATCCTTATATTTTAAAGTAGCATTACTTCATAATACAACATGTCAATGGTCATGTGCACTGATGACACAATGTAGTTAGGCAACAATAATTATTACATTAATAAGTGCTGTTTATAGGATATACTGTACAGTAATATTTGGTTACTATTACATATAAAAGGTAGTTAGACACATTAGATATAGATAGACACAGGATAGATAGGCTTTTTGTGTGCAGTTAATTATGATTTTGCTTCTTTACTACGATTGAAATACAGGATGAATTCTTAGCAGGATAGATGCTGAGTTAAAAATAAATAACATATTTATTTGTACATTATAAATGTTATCCTTCAGATATGACAACTTGATAATAGCTTTCACAGCTTCCAAGGATATTATCTTCAAAATGTTTTCTAACGATGTAGATTTGAACATTTTACTCTTTAGAATTTCTAGTATCCAAGTGATACTTCGTTAAGTCCGCCTAATGGATAGGGTTATAAGATATTAGTAATAATCAAAGGACAGAAGAAAGGCATTATCTAACGGGGTATGATCTAAGGACGGCCTTTACAGAAAAGAATTTTTACAATTCAAAGGAGATGCATTACAACAACCAAGAGGGTGTCTTTCTGTTGAACACAAAATAATGAATACATATCATGTAAAATAGTCCCTATGCTGGTTACTTTATATAATTACATGACATTCCAGTGCAGAAAAAAACCATTATATGGATCTTGTGATGCCAGAGTTTCCACGAGTTACCTTCAGGCCTAGACCCCATTACAGCACTGTTTTTCACCTATAGGACAAGCCCCTGATCGTCAGAGGGACTTCGCTGCACCCGGTTTACCCCAGTCGTCTTAGAGCGCAAAGAGTATTAGATGCTGAGGCCCCCGGGTTATACCGTATATACTCGAGTATTAAGCCGAGGTTTTTAGGTTTAAAAAGTAACATAAAAACCTTGACTCGGCTTATAACTCGAGTCACAAGGAAATTTACTGCCAATCCAGAGGCAGCCGCGAGTCGGCCGGCAGTTTCCGAGTATCTTTGCGGTTGCGCGATGACGTATCACGCACGCTGGCGAGTGGATGACTCATCGCGCAGCCGCGAAGCATAATGGGAACTGCCGGCGGACTACTCGCTGGCGGCGTCTGGATTGCAGAGAGAGGAAAGACTGAAGACCAGTACGGGAAGTGAGCTGGGGGGGGACTGGGGGGAGGGTGGGGGTACTGGGGGGAGGTGGGGACAGTATGCCATGCAGAACCCACATACCTTGTACTATAGGGGTTGGACAACTACAACCCCAGAACCAAGCATGTGGGAGTTGTAGTTTTCCAAACAATCTACAAATGGTGAAAGGTATTAGGGTGGGGGGGGACAGTATCCATACATAACCCCCAATACCTTTCTACTATAGATGGTTGCGAAACTACAACTCCAGCAACCAAGCATGATGGGAGTTTGTAGTTCCAAAATCACAGTGGAAAGATGAGGGTTAATGTATTACCCTCGATTCTTACTCGGGTATCATCTTTCTAATTTTTGAGGCAAAAATTGTGTGCCCCGGCTATACTCGAGTCGGCTTATACTCAGTATATCGGAATCTGGGAAAACCGGAACACCAATGAGCGGAACCAGGACTGGAAGACAAAGGAAAGAAAATGGCATAATACAGATAATAATAAACAATGAGGAAGATAATTAAGAAAAAGCAAAGGAAGGAACCAGACTAGACTACAGGACTAGATTAGGCTACTAGAACAGTAACAGAGACAACTAGCTTGGCTCATCCAAAACTAGAACAGCAATGAGCTGAATGTGAAATAGAAGCAGACCTTAAATAGCCAGAGGGACCAAGGGGAAAGGACTGGGTGAATGTGATAGCAGGATGGGTGAGAGTTGATTTGGAATAAGGATCCCTCCGTCCCATAGTCTGTCTGCTGGGACAAAGGAGGATAAGAGGAGGCACGTCCGCACAGTGCCAGGAGGAAGAGCTCGCAAACAAGTGGCGCGGCACCGCCGAAAAGACCCTGGACGCCGCGAGATGACGTCGGAGGAAGGAAGGAGCGAGTCGGCATGCACCACGGGACGTAAGAGCAGGTAAGCTAAGCTGCCTGACCAGATACATTATTTGGGTGAGGGTTTATACGCCTATGGGAGCCATTCCAATAGTAATGAACAGTAGCAGCGCATGGACATACGCTGGATTCTTGCAGGAGGGAGCGATAAATAATGTCCGGGTTTATTAAGCAGCACGGTGGCTCAATGGTTGCAATGATGCCTTACAGCGCTGAAAAGTCCTGATGTCTGATGTCTCCCCTTGGAACACATGGCCAAGGAGTTGGTAGTTCTCCCGTGCTGGCGTGGGTTTCTCCTAGCATCCGGTTTTCTCCCACCATCATAAAGACATACTGTAGGTTGGTAGTGTTACAATAAATGGGCTTAGTCAATTGTAACTCTTCAGTGCAGGCCTGCTGGTGTTATGTACCATATGTAATTGTAAAGCTGTATCAGAAGATGTTGGCCATATAAATCCATAACAATATAATAATAATTTTGCAGCCACTTTGCCATCGCGTTGATTAAGGCAAAGTGCTGAGTATAGGGGAAAACAAATAAATAAAAGGAATTTAGAAATATTCTAGGAAATCAGCTTCAAGGCACAGTAGCTGGAAAACCAAGTAAACTTTTAAAAAAAGAAAACATATATTTGCAGTGCATTCCTTACAGTAGGGTCTTAGATCAGAAGTAGTTTCATAATGGCTTTTACTTCTCCTTTCTTTCTAACAAAGAAAACAATGACAGACTGAATGCACCAAGACAAAACCTCTCACCACTTTACTATAAAGTCAACAGAGCTAAGGTGAAACCTCTGTATGTTTCCAGGTGGCTTCTCATACCCAGGACACTAAAATGCTTGGCTTAATACAAACTATTGGTCTATGCTAGGGATGCATTTAAAGCAGACGAGGTACAGAAATCCAGTGTGATACAATCAGAATGATACTTCTTCCCAGCCCCAGCAATGAATTGCCCGTTCAGACCGCCAAATGATGCTAGAAGAACAAAGTATTGGGACCATGCTGGGCTGAGTTATGTACCATGGACTCTGCAAATTTTAAAAAGCCCCCATTTTGTGTGTGTGTGTATATTATATATATATATATAATATATATATATATATATACCTTATCGTCTATATCTAATAATCATTATATATACAATACAAGGATTGTTGGAAGCACTCCAATTCTAGGCGGACTAATTTAAAAACTAAATTTAACGAAAGTGCTACTGATCTGGTCAAACATTTATATAACCATTAAAAGAAATAAATGGCACATTCTAGGCCCCATAAAATTCATATGATCTGCACACTGGCATTCCTTTATAAACGACGGCAAGTAACCGTTAATATAAAAGCACTGGAGGCCTCTTCCCTCATTTAAAAAAGCCCAAAGGGTGAGGGGGAAGGGAGAGAGGCCTGTTATATGGATCCAGTGTGTTAGAATGATAAATGGCAAGTTTGCTAAGTCGTAATTGAAGTAAGTAATAGAAATTTAAAAAGGTTCGAGTTTGGACCTTCCAGAATTGGGTACCTTGACTGGTTTGGAAGGCTTTTCTCATGTGATCACAGTAAGGTGACTAAAAACTCCTTTTTTATAAAGATATGCCAGGTGCAGATAATATGATATTGTATGGGCCTAGGAAGTGCATTGATTATCTTTTCTATGTTGTATATTTTATATATATATATAATAATATAGATTATATATATATATATAATATATAAAAAACTAATTGTATCACCATACAAAGCTGTATAGGTATCAGGATTAGAAGAAACCTACCCTGGCCATTCTAAACCTGCTGTGAATTTTAAATACTCCATCTCTTCCCCACTTTAGTGGCGGCAATTTTCAGCTAGTTATAAAGATTTTAAAGCCAGACCATCATGTGGGGTTGACATTTTTGTAGAATGTCTATCAATTTTCAACTCACTGAATTTAATTGTCAGGGGAGGGGATTCTATAAGCAGGACTATGCTGGTGCCCTAAGTACTAACGAGTTATATAAGACATTGACCAAGTGCACGTAGTACTGTCATCCGGAAACCTAAGTCAAGGAACCAATGTGTATGACAGACATGACAAAAATTAAGGTTGGATATGCAATATCTGTGCAATATTAGGCTAAAATCAATTTCCCAAATGTCCGTAATGACAAAAATAAACACAAAACGCTCACTGAATTACATGTTAGTTTACATATATTAAATGTGGGAAGGTGAGTACGTAATGGATTATCTGGTCTGGTAATTGTGGAAATAGATTATGCAGTTGGGCAAAACAAATTGTGTCACACACATGTCAGAAGAAAAAAACACCTACAGGTATGTTACACCTGTGTCCTAGACATACGTTCTAGTAAATATTACCAAGGGCAATGATTGTATTAATTTCTTGCGTTGTTAGGTATTAGTTTACTGCAGTTTATTTGGTATTCTTATATTTTAATAATAAATAAATCTCTTTGCTAGCTTTTACTGTTTTCAAGTCTCTGAGTTTGGCCATTGCAAAATTGTTACAATTGGCTTTTTTTATTAACCACAATGGATCTGATTCAATCCCTCTCCCTGCAACATCGCCAGGCCAGGCTAAGTGGAATGATATCCTTGCAAGTGCCCTTCTTCCTTAAGGCACAATTACAGATCTCCCAGATGAATCTTACGCTGATTGTTCGGTCTGGTGACACGATCACTGTAAAAAAACACCTGAGGAAAGTGGTATGAGCAGGAGAGAAAGTTGTGCTACAGGGAAGTGAGGTAATTAACAGTGACAGTGCAACATCTGCTGGAAATGGGTTATTACTACAGCGGCTGTCAGGGGCAGGTGGCGGCCATTGTGGACCCCCCTATGCACAGCTAATATCTGTACAAAGATTGTCATTGATTTGATATTGTGCTGAAAGTCAGCACTTTTAAATTCAAAAACACATCTATTAGTTTGCCAAACAAAAATAAAAAATAAAATAACTGGAAAACAGAAATGAAAGAGTGCATGCAGAATAAAAAAGTTATTGAATCTGACCTGGACAATGAATCGTAATGATTTTCAAACCCATACCTAAATGACATCAATGACTTAAAGACAAGGGGACAAGCTGACCATTCTAATATTTAATTTGCCATTATAATGATTTTCCACTGAGTCTTGAATGATGCCAGAATTTTTTTTTAATGCCCTCCATAAAAGTAATTTTTTTCTATAATATTTCTTCAGAGTCTATCCGCAGCTATTCTAGTATTTGTTCCTGTTTCTCTTTTAACAATCATTCCCTTATCTCAGGGTCGGTTTTATAAAGCTTATTAAATTTCTGCAGACGATTACATATAGGTTATTGTATTTGAGCTTACAAAATCTCCCATAATCACAATTTTTAGATTGGGAGTTTCAGCGCACCCCCCACAGACTGGGTGGTTGATACTGTGTATGTCAACGGGAAAAGAATTCCAGAGAATTTAATCAGTCTTTTTTCTTTTTTTTAAATTGAGCACTTTGTCATTACAATATTTTTTTTTGTTTTTTTTTTCTTTGCAGTAATTCCATAATGCAAACAACAGTAAGACTACGTCAAAAGGTATTTTGTAAACACGCAAATAGATAATAATGTAAAACATACCATGTCCCACCACTGAAATACTCAGACCAAAGCAGTTGGTGACTTGGAAAACAGTCAGCAGGATAATGCAATCCAAGGGCACCAAACTTCTCCAAAATAACCCATGGGTAGTGATTATTACATGCTGCTGGGTGGTTGGTATCTTCTTCAGGACAGCAGAACATTTCAAAACAACTCTGAATGCTATGTGTGGCCAACTCTGCCTGATGGCCTACACCCACTTGTACCTATTCCCTAAAGAGGACAATTGCAAGTGTCATCTACTGTGGTAGTGATCTAGATCCACAGATACTAATTTTGGGTTTCCATCTTTAGGCACTGACATTATTGAGGAGGAATGTGTGACGGTACTTTTTATACTTGTAAAAGGGCTATGTCTACCCCACAAAACCTTTATAGTATGTAGGCTCTAATGTCCCCCCAAGTACCGCAAATGTGAGTTATAAGGGGTGGACGGAAGCATCTCCGTTATGCTGTTTGGTCCGGCCCCTTCTGTACATCTTCTGTTGCAATGAAAGTAAGCAGAAGCCAGCCACTGTCGCACCGTGAACATGGGCGTCTGACACAGTAGGAGTCCCGCAGAACCCTTTAAACACTAACAGGGGTCTCAATAAAAGTCTTATCGTTTAAAATGGTGCTAATTTTGCCCCATAATCAGAGGCTAAGATTACAAAATGTTAAATAAGATCTGCATTGGTGGGGCAAAAGTAGCACCATTTAAGAGCTTTATTTGAATCTCCTGTAAGACCTTGCAGGTTGAGGTTTTAAGGGGCCTTAGCCTAATACTAAAAGCTTGTTATATTACAGCCCCCCACCCCACCTCACGTGGCTTCTCATTTATGCTGTTCACAATAAGTCAGCAAAGGGGAGCAAGAAAAGGCCTTGATCATAAAGCAAAGGTCTTACCCAAAAATTCAGCATTTACAAAAATCGTAATCAGTCATATCCTTCTCTAAAAACAAACAAATACATTGCCCTACAAACGTTGAATTTATTGCATTTCTTACTGCCCCAAAGAGCTTGAAACATATTTACTACATCATTAATTAACCAGTTATATTTACTGACAAGTTACCTTGATCTGTGTCTAATTTGGTTTACTCACTGAACGAAATACATTATCTGTAAGAATGTACATTGACCATAATAGGGAAACGGTTTTTTGGGTTTTTTTTGTGGGGGGTGGTGGTTGGTGTTACATTAGACTACAGCTTGGAGAGCCTGGGAAGACCAAAACAATGGAGGTGATTTAAAGTAATTACGCTAATTCTGTGTAAGTAAAAGGTTAGGGACTGATATGTGCTCATGCACTGCCAGTATCCACACACAACTGATCTTATACTGTATAAAATAGAATGGTAATAAAAATGAATTTAAAAATGATTGATCTCTGTCTATTCTTTTGTCAATCTTTAGCCCAGCCACTTCTTCACATTACTATTTTCCTAAGTGTATGGGAATACGAGCAATTCATTGTGAGAGCTCCTCTCGTTCGGAAGCAGACAGCTTTAATCAGCCACTCTAGAGCCTGTAGCTCTCATTTAACTGTTTTTCGTGCTTCATTGATGGCTTTAAGATTTTAAAAATTTCCAAAATGATTGTACTAACACCATTGAGTGAGTAGTATTGGTTGTCTAAAAGTATTACTCTAACTACACATATTCTCTTTGCTAATATGTGAATGGAGTAAAATAGTTAAATTCAATGTTCTAGTTTCAATTGTTAAAAACACGATTTCTTTCTTTCTGAACATCAAATTATTATTTTTTATCTTGCAATTCTTGGCAGTATATGTCTCCTGATAGGCTTGGAAAGTCCTTCACAAAACAATACTTTTTATTGTTGTTTATAAAAAAAAAATCTATTTCCGAGGGGGGGTGATATTGCAGTTAAATCAAAGTGTTTTCTACGAAGAGGAAGGGAAACTTGCCAAAGGGGCCATCTCTCGAAGAATCATGGTCAGACACCATCAAGATCAATGTCTGAAGAGTAACTATTATGCTGACAATTTGACAATGCCAGAAAAAATATAGGCGGTAAAATGTAGAATAAAAAGATTATTAAAAACGCTAAAAATATCATGCAAGCTCTTAAGGGATATCTCCACTCATAATATTGAATTTAAGAATCCAGTTCATTGAAGAACTGGAGGTAAAGGAGCTGGCCGTACCTTTCGTTCTTAAGGGAACAAACAGGAAGCCGGAGAGAAGGTAAGAAAACACCCACCGTCACTCCCCGGCACTAGTCGGACAGGTCCCGACGGACCTTGTCTTCTATGCGCATGCGCAATCTATGAGATAGAAGGACAAGGTCCGTCGGGGGACCTGTCAGACTAAGCGCCGGGGAGCGAACGAGAGGAAGTTTCTTACCTTCCTCCTGGTCCTGTTGTTCTATGAAAGGAACGGAAGGTTATGGCACAGCTCCTTTACCTCCCGTTCTTCAATACTTTTCAAAAACTGTTTCATACTACAGCGTGGAGGCATCAGTAACGAAGTTACAGCAGTAGAGTGACTGTTAAAGTGGACTGATTGCTACCACACAAAAACCTTATTTAGCCTTAAAAAGGATGCTAAAAATAAACAATATGCATGTGTAAAAGTTCTTATTCATCAAAAATAATTATATAATTGTATGAGATTGAAATAATTTTTCCAATGATCCATAATAGTTTTTCTACTGTTATCCAATTTGTTCAACAAGTTCACTCATGGTAATAAGTCCTAAGATACAACGTGTGTCTAGGGAATGGCCACCTACAACCATTACAGCTATAATGCATACACCTAGTTGTCTCTTTAATTCTGCAGCATTTTTGCTTTTCAAGAATAAAGTCAATGGCCAAAATACATAGTTGTTATGACTTATTTTTAACCTTTCTGTTGCCTTTATAGGCTGGGTATACACAGGCCGAGATTTGTTTCGGTGACATTTCGCATAGTGAGCAGTTGGCCAAGACATATCATGTTGGCTCGCATCAAATGCAGCAAGGGGAGGGGGAAGGTCACCATGGACTGATCGTGCGGTCCCAAACGGAAACCGCACAATCAGCTTGATTAATCAGCATTCCCGATTGAGACTCGCTTGCGACCATGGTACTCACCACAATAGAATATTTTAGCTAATAAAAGGTAATATCGGTGGGCTGAAAATAGTTGTATGGGTGTGTACATACTACCCCCAACCACAGCACGGTGACAGCGAACAGCTCCCATCCCCTGCTGACTGTCTGACTTCCCCATAACCTATAGATGGAGACAAGAATTCCATTGCTTATTAAGAAAGGAGGAGGAGACCAAGCTGAGGGGAGAAACAGTGAGCTATCAGACATACACAAGTGGGCTTTATGACATCACCAGGGGGCTTAGGGCAAAGAGAGTTAAGGTTTCGTACAAGCACGATTGTTACGAACGATGTTTCGGCGAGTAATAGGCCCGGGTGTAGGACTTACCGGCTGGCTCTGAACGAAGCTCATTCGGGGAGATCATCAGGTCGGTCTGGCCACGTCCCCGACCGAAAGTCCTTTCGGGTCCCCGATAAATCGCGTACACAAGGGCTGTTATCGGCTTGTAAAACGTATGTCGTTCGTATACCCGTGCATTGTGGTCGGGGACCCGCGATCGCACATTGTACGAACTTTAGGCATGAGGGCGTCCACCTCCAATAATAAATGTAGATTAAAAAAAGCAAACATGTTAGGGGGGAAACAAGTTGCATGTTATTATTATAATGGTGGCTTAATTCATGCACAACATTTGACTTCCAATGGGATCCGTAGGATGACTTTAAAATTAAAAATGGTTCAACACTTTATTGAAATTTAAAGCTTGGTGTTAAGCATGTGATACTCTTCGGGTAATAAGTATCTTGAGATCTTGAGTTTTGAGAGTCCGTAATATTGTATGAGAGGTCAGAGGTCTTTGTTTATGTCTCCAGGGTATTTTGAGAATTTTTATTTTAACATAATTAAACAATGATGTAAGAGAAGAAGGGAAGAATGCTTTTCCCAGCAAAAAAAGATGTCTGAAATATCGCTTCAGTTAATAGAGAAATATAATTCTCACCTTTGTCTAGCAGAGTAAATGTGTGAACTGAAATTTAACATTACCTCGGTCTAGAAATGGTGGATTCCAATAATGAATGTTACTGTTTCAGTTGGATAAGATGAAACAGAGCAGTCTATTGGTCAAGGTCCCACAGATATAGGCAGAATTGTATCATAATTAACTTATGCCTGTAGAAATTCACATAATATATTGGTTTGATGTATTGCCATGTAAAGTGAAAGTGACAATGATGTTTTAAGGTATACTTTAAGGATACGGCCCAACTCAGCATATAGGGCATTTTAAAAGCAATGTCGAGAGCATGCGTACTCTCAAAAGGTCTGTATTTTAGACTGTCTTATGTCATTATATGTGTTTATTAAAACCCATGTTTGGCCATCGGGATACAGTTAGAAGACTTGGGTATAATGTTGTTTTTACTTGACACAGGACCCCTGAAACTTTGACCTTTGTGGGTAGAGCCCACTAGTTAAAACCTTCAGGCCACCTTTGCCACAAAAATTCAAGCACTGAAGTTTGGCCACAAATGAACATCGAAACAATCTGATGCATTTTAGAATTAAGTCTATGACCCACAAACTTTTGGGACCAATGAGCCAAAATATGGTTGGGGGCAACTCTAGGTGTTGAACCCAGAAAAAAAGAACAGCTCTTCTCAAACTAGTAGATGGGTTTAATAGATTATGTTTTGGATTAGTGTTGGAGGCAGTAGCACAGGGAACATGTCATTGGGAAGAGAAAAGAATGGCTTTTAAATGAAGACTAGCAGATTAATAAGCAATATGGTAAAACTATATAAAAAAAAAAGGATAAGTCCTAAAGAAATCTAATCATCTAAAAAAAAGCAGTTGAATATAAGACCAGGAATCTTCGCAGAACTGAAGGGGAAATTGCCACAAGGGTGTTGCTACATAACAGTTGGGTGACAAACCTTTGCTTTAGCCCCTTTTCATTTTTTTCAGTATTCTTGAGAATGTGAATGACTATAATAAAAATGTACATTTCCTAAAATAAAAAAATAACAATATTTATTTTTATCGGCACTTTTGTTTACGTTCACAACTGCAAAGTTTACTGGAAAAAAAGACCCAGGATTCTACCCACACTTCCTAACACTGGTCACTGGGCGAATGTTAAAACAATGCACGACCTTTGCCAAATTTCAGAACTGTTGTGATCCGCATAGTGCAGGACCCTTTCTATGGGTAAGGTCAACACTATAAACGGCAGCGCATGAAGGATTTTTAGCCATTGGGCTGTGTGGTGTGTATATGCTATGTGCGGCTTATGTGTTGGCACATTGCGATGGAGATTCGCATGTGTATGGCCCACCTTTCGCAGTTCAGGTCCTCATCCTGGGTCTTGTAAACTGGAAGGGGGATGTTTGTAAGTGTCCTTTAAAAAGCAGTCAGATAATGGAAGGAAACTGTCTTTGAAATGCTTTTGTTGTTGTTGTAACAAAGAAATGCCCAGAAAAAGACTATGATTTTCTTTTATAAAATCATCATGGAAATGAAAATTGAATAACTTTCTTATTAAAAATAATTTCAGGCTTATTTTGCTGTTGCCTACTAAAGATAATACAATCTTTTTATTCTATGTGTTGATTTTTCCCCCTTTTTTTTTGTATTTTTTTTTGTTTTTTTAATTTTATTTAAATAATTTTTTTAATTTTTTTTTTTTTAATTTTTTTTTTTTTATTTGTAATTTTAAAGATAAAACTGTATATTTTAATTTTATTTTTTTGTTATTTTTTTATTTTAATAATTTTTTTTATTAATTTTATTTGTTTTAATTAATTTTTTTTTAATATTTTTTTTTTTAATTTTTTATGTTTTTTTTTTTTTTTACTGAATAATTATCTTTTTTTTTTTTTATTTTTATTTTTATTTTTTAAAGTGATTAAAAAATCCAATTGAAATTAATAAGACAGACAAAACACCTAAAGCCTAGCCTTCTAATGTCTAGTTATTCAGAGACAGATTTACATCGCAATGATGTCAGTTCAAACTGTTAGCACAAGAAATTAGGGATGCAGCCAGAAATTAAATAAGGGGACATAAACTCCGGTGTCCATAAAACAATAATTAGTATTTTCTTTGCCGTGGACATCTCCTTTTCATGAGGAATACAGAATAATAATCATGACCACATTCCTTTCATCAGTTCATTGTATCTCAATATGGTATTCTCTTCCACTGCTAATGGATTAATGGGTCATGATACTTGCCAAACAATCTGTAAAGACGTAGAGAGAACAAAAAGGGGTTATTTATTGAGATTAGATGCCAAAAGGCCCAACAAGCAGTTGTTTAAACATTAGGGAAGTACAGTTTGATACTAAATTGCTACTAGGAATAGGAAAAACAGGACGGGAATTTCTACAGAGAAATGCATGGCACATCAAGAAATTGTTAGGGTTGACAACAAGGCTTTAGGTAATAAGTGTGCAACCATTTATGCTGGCTTACATCTGCTGTAGCCAATCAGCTCATTTGTACTGGAGTGACTGCAAAGATACGACGGTCTGTTAGTTGCTGCCATATAAGAAACACATGTAAAGGTTTGCACATATATATTACACATGCCTAAATGCCCAGTACCTGTTTATTTTCAGTGGCAGAACATTGTTGTTTAACCTACGCACCCTTGTGAGAGTCTGTCGTGCCCACCCTCCATTAATGAATATGTAAAGTAGGTGGTACTATAAACCAATTACTCAAAAGAGGAGGGGAGGTCACCAGAGGAGATCAGATTCAAGGACACACAGCTAAAAGCACGGCATTCTTTGTGACAGCAAAAGAAAGTGGCAGCTGTAGAGACATTTTGTTGGGCTGACAACAGCTGTTTGGGGCTAGTCCCATAAGAACAAGCTCTACGCTAAATAACACCAAAGAAATTTTGTTTTGGGTTAAAATAACCCATTAAAGAATACAAGGAACTAGGGACACTCAAAATCTGTGATTCTATATGATGTCACAAATATTGCTTCTGTAAGATAATTATACACGAGTCAAGTGCCCTAGCAAGTAGATTTGGAAAGACCAAAGAGGAAAATCTCATCAAGTTCCAACAACAAAAAACCGATTCCACGCGGAGTCAGATGGGTGTTTTGTCCAACAGAAATGCAACATTAATAGATTGATTCAGGCCCCCAAAGCTTCTAGTAGCCTCACTATTATTCGACTCGGAATGTCCTTTGTGGGGAACAATAAAATGTGGGTTTGAAAATAAGCAAAATGTCTTTATATTTATAGTTTAAATCAAGGGGGATTATGAGAATTCAACCGTTAGAAAAAAAAACTCTCATGACAGGCAAAAACACATATTATAACCCTTCTCAGTGAAACCGGTTTTTGAAGGATGTGAACTTTGTTAGATGCTATGGTCTGAGAGCTTCTGCCTTTCAACGATGTGAAGGGTTGTGCCATCTATTTGTATTATGAAACATTTCGTCAAGCAGCCATTCTTTTAATGCGGATCTGAGTAGATTCACTACTCAATTAAACAGTGATTTAGGTTTTGCTTTCAGGGTTAAAATAAATCTTGGGAATGAATAACAAAGCACACCCAATTACACAATTCTGACTTCGATTTTTACAAATAATAAACCTCATAATTTATAAATAGAGATGGGATCCGGGTCCGGCACGAATCCGGATGAACGGAACCCCTCAGTTCAAAAATCTGAAAAGTCCGGAATTCAGGGACAAATTTTTAAGTTTTTCGAAATGTACAGAGCTATTTTCAAATTTCCGATCGTACACTCGAAAATCTTTTGAAAAAAGTGTTCCGTTTTCAGATTCTCGGGCATTTTTCAACCATAATATGTTAGTTTCGGCCCATCACTATATATAAACCCCCTCATTATAGGGTATTCGGTAGACAGATGCTTTTATTTATTATATAGGTTCAGGCTGAGGCTGGTACACAGGACGAATTTTGGCCTTGCCGACTGTATGTTGCACAGTGAAAATTGCTGTGGCAAATATTTCCTTGGTCTGATCATTGCAGTCCACTGAAGACAGCATGATCAGGCAAAATTAACGGACATGGTGCGATTGTCCTTTGCAAATTTGAGTAAGGAATTGACTTTGTGTATTAGAGGATCGTGTTATCATGATTACCTAAGCCTAGACATTGGGTGCTATATTAAATAGAAACGCACACACAAATACATCATGCATTGGTAGTAGTGACAGTTTCCATCAGCTATTTTTAGGTTGTAGAAGAAATATCCCACCAAGGGCAGAAGTTGCTTCGGGGTGTTGTAATGTTAAAACATGACAAGCAAGTAGTAAAGTGCTGATGAATTTGGTATTGATGGCACAATCAGTCACAGTGGTGGAGTTCTTTCTTGAGGGATAGGCCTTCATCTGAGTTCTTAGATGTGGACGAGAAAGAAAAAACAATGGAGTACAAGAAAAATACCATCTATTGTTTCATGCACCAAAAGCCCTATAGAGATGAAAAACATTTTTTGGCTTGGTGAAAATAACTATAACTACACAGATAATAAAAATACGCCCCGAGACCAAAATGTAGCACCCCAGTGAACCAGAAACTGCCCCCCCCCCAGGGCACGTATGCAATTGAACTTAAGACTTGCTGGGCCTCCTGGTCTTGGATTTTTGGAATTTATGTTCAGCACAGAGAAGAACGACCTGATTGCTCTAGTGATGTGAGATACAATGCCTGCATTAGTTGCTGTTCATATGTTTAAACGTATGCTTTACCGTCAGCAATGGAATTGTTGCTGAATTAGCATTTCTGCTTATACTGGGTTTGGGTTTGAGGTTTAGGTTCCTACAAGCCCAAACACTACTTCATGTTGCTTATTTTCCGTATTAATAAAACATGTTCACTGGCCCTAGTTCTTTCATCATTAATTTAATAACTCTGCTATTTTCTACATATGAGGTCAAGAGCAATGCCTTCTGGACATGTTATTTACACTCATCACGTGCTTGTATTCATTTTTTAGTGTTTATTGAAAATTGAATTGCAGTAATAAAGAGGCTCTAATGAACTTGTGATGACAAACCAAATTCCAAAATTTATGGAAATTAAAAGTCAAAAAACAGGACAATTCAAAAACAATTGTAATGTCTATGGTTGCCATGTTGGAGATCTTAGACCGGCCAAAGGTTGTACTTCACGAACAATGACGCCACAGTACATGCAATCTTTTACCCAGGGGCCCCAACAGAACTTTATTCAGGCCAGGTTCCATGTGCTTAAGCATTGATGAATTGTTATTTAGGCGTTAATTTTGTGATTGCATTGGTATCTTCATCTTTTTATATCATTAATAAATATATATGATATAATAGAAATATATAAATTAATATTGCCCCTGTTGTCCATATCTATCTATCTATCTATCTATCTATCTATCTATCTATCTATCTATATATCTATCTATACCTGTTCGGTCTGTCTGTCCTCATCTATCCATTAGGTCCATCTATCTATCTGTCTATCATCTATCTTTCTATCTGTCTGCTGTTTCATCTATCCATTCATCCATCTATCTGTCTGTCTTCATCGATTATCTCAATGCTAAGATCTTGATTTCTGGAAGTACTTCAGCAGTCATTCAATACTTTAGAAAGTGCCCAGTACTGTAATCTTATGTTTTTTGCCAGCGTAGTTGATATTAGCCAGGTGCGGTTTTGCTGTCTTGACTTGAGTAAGCAGAGGATTTACTTTACACATCCCGCTGTCAGCTCCCCAAAATTCACATGTGACGTGAGAATTGGCAATAACTATTTTCCTTGATAATTACGAGGTATCAGAATGAAGCTGCAAGCACTGCCACCCCCTGATACACTGTTTCACCCATGTGCACACAATGTTCTATTTCTGTGGCGTCATCTCCATCTATGTGGTGTGTCTATCGTCTAACAGTACAGTATAGTTCCTTTAAAAAGGCTTGTCCTGAAATTCATGAAGTGTTGCTTGCATTCTATCAAACCTACTAGAAAGTGACATAACACCCAGTACTATGACTTTTATTCAATATGTTATTCAATTTCAATTAAAAGATAGGTGTTTCCCACAGTATGTCAGGTGATGTTTTGCTGTCTGGCTGGAGTAAGCAGGGAATTATTTACACTTTTTACACATTACTATTTATGGTCCCTAATTGTTCACATAAACATTATTATAATGATCATCACAGTTGCAATGGTTCACAAATGGCAGTTTTCAGATATGGGACAATTCCATACCAGAGATAAAGAATCACATCTTAAAGTAGACAGTGGCTTGTAAAACACAGCAAATATCTTAAAAGATTGTGAAGACATAATCTTAAGATTCTGTCTGTCCTTTTTTAAAGATCAGACTAGGGCAGGTCATGAGCTTTCTCCCTATATTAAACCCCCCCTTCCATTGATCCCTATGGGCCTATAAACGCTAAAATATCCTATAATCGGCGCGCTACTACGCAGTAGCGCGCGGGATAATAAACCGGAAAGTCAAGTACCTGAAAATATGAAAAAAGACCTTTGATAAATGAAGAGACGTATACGCCGGAAGCCGGTTGTTATGTGAGATAATCCAGGAGGAAAGCAGAAAGGGTGCGGTCTAAGCTGTTAGACTCTGGCCGGAAGCACTTGAATCAGCAGGTGGTGGGACTGCCAGAGGAGCAGGGGTCAGCTGACCATATGCAGAAAAACTAGGCAGGAGAGGAAAAGAAAGAGTGGTGTGGTGTGTCAGGTGTGTGTGTGTGGTGTGTCAGGTGCATGTGTGTTCAGGTGGTGTGTGTCAGGTGTGTGTGTGTGTCAGGTGTTGTGTGTGTGGTGTTGTGTCAGGTGTGTTGGGGTGTCAGGTGTGTGTGTGTGTGTCAGGTGTGTGTTGTGTCAGGTGTGTATGTGTGTGTCAGAGGGTGGTGTGGTAAGGGTGGGTGTGTGTGTGTGTGTGTGTTGTCAGGTGTTGTGTGTGTGTGTCAGGCGTGTGTGTGTGTGTGGTGTGTGTCAGGTGTGTGGGGGGTGGGTTTGTTGTGTGTCAGGTGTGTGTGTGGTAGGTGTGTGTGTCAGGAGGAGAAGGGGTCAGAAAAGAAGATCAGTAGTGTGTGGTGAAAAACGAAGAATCGTAGTGGGTGGGGTGGGGACGAGAGTGTGTGTGTCAGGTGTGTTGTGTGTTGTGTGTCAGGAGGAGAAGGCGAGTCAGAAAAGAAGAATCGTAGTGTGTGGCTGTGGGGGGACAGCAGCTGGGGACTGCACAAACCATGTGATTTGTTTATTAAATGAGGGGGAGTGCGAATGCTAACAATAAACATGGTGTTTGTTTTAAATGAGGGGTGGGTGGGTTATAACGGATATGTACCCCCTACTGTAAATTCATAGGGATTTAGAAGGCACCTCGGAGTTCCGTGGCCGTATAAAAGGCCCACTCGTGCCTCCGGCTAGTGCTTTTATTGGTCACGGAACTCACTCGGTGAATTCTAATAATATCACTTATAATTTACAGTAGGGGGACATTTATCCACTATATGTATGGCATGGAGAACTTCGGGGAATGACACATTTCCTCAGCCACAGCAACTGATGATTGACTTATTCTTATTATGGTAGGTCTTGCTGTTCCATGGAGTTTAGTTTTTTTCTTACCCGTATCATTGCAAAGGTTGAGTATTGTAAAGAAAAGTTATAGTACATGTTAAAATAAAAAAAACAAAAAACGTTACAATGAAAAGTCCTGGGGTGGAAGTTAGATTGGCCTTCCTGCAAACAAGAAATTTCGGTGCGGATTGGTGAACACATAGGAAAAAAGATTTGCCACTGTCCTGTGTCTCAGTGCTTCAACTCTTCTTAATTACAGGTATGTAAAAAGTGCCCACATCTATAAGATTTGACTTACCCGACCCGAGCGCTCACCCGAGTTCCTTCGTCCTGCCGGAACCGCTTCATCCAGATCTTACATCGACGATATGCGATCGCAAAATGACATGGTGATTTTTGCGAGCGCCATGTCGGCGAATTAAGATCAGGACCAAGCGGTTCCGGGCTAGGATGAAGGAACACGGGGAGCGCTTCGGTCGGGTAGTAAAATCTTATAGATGTATGGGCACCTTAAGTATGGGACACTAAACTGGCAAAAAATTAGCACGTTGCTGGTTGCTCCCTCAACAAAATGATTATGTTGGTAAAGAATCCTACTTCATTCCCCAGGTTCTTTTTTTATTTATAATTTTTTTTTTATTATATTTGTCCTTTGGGTGTGTATATAATGTATATTATTCATATAACAGGAATTGTTAGCTATCAATTTTAACATAAAAATGGATACAGAGCACACATTATAGCTATGTGTTTAACAGTATGTGCTTTCGATGGCTTGAAAGTTAAAAATTGCAAATAAGTAAGATGTGTCAATAAATCATTTTTGTAGATTCGAGGTAGATGAGAGTTTGTATGGTAATTAAAGAACAAGCAGAATGACAAACTTTTATATGGTTAGCATAGAAAGTCTAGGGAAATTTTTATGCTTTAAAAAGAAACAATCTTTCATATTTTTCTATTTACACTCAATAAAGGACCTTTTGTTTCTTAACAAATGATCAATCCATTGTTTTGTAAGTGGCATATTTACATTAATGGGTAGTTGGAAAGGATGGACATAAAATCGATGTGTGTCCTATGAAGAAGGGACAATCACCCCATTGCAGTAGGGTCCTGTACCATGATTGATTTAGAAAAAAGTGTATTGTGATTTCATCCTCAGTCCCCATTCCATGAAGAATTTCCACTTAGAGATTTTTCTGTTAGCAGTGGAAATGTCATTCAAAATGGAAATACAAAGCTTTATAATAGGGACAGTAAGTTATGTTGGAAAATTTATGGAAAACCAATCCGTGATATGAACAAAATCTTTTTTTTAAAATTAGGAAACAGATTCAAGTACATGATCCCCTCTCTAATACAGGTTATTATAAAAATCTCTACATCTGCTAGAAGCCTTTATTACATATGGTAAGTATATCACTGTATAGTGTACTTCACAATTTCTCGTCATGGTTGGGGCAAGAGATTGTTTGGGAAGTGTAAGTGAAGTTGCACATTCACCAGGTTGACAGATATTCCCCATGCCCGAGAGGGAGGGGTCATGACGGGGGGCAGAGGCAAGAGTATGGAGGGGCAGACAGAGAATGGGCAAAGGAGACTGTGGCAGGGTAAGGGGCGGTTCCCGGGATGGCTATAGAAAAATTAATGTAATTGGGTGTATGGAGGGGGGGGGAAGGGAACTGGCAAAAACCATATTTGAAATAAGAATATGTTTCATAAGGAGTAATTAACCATTCTAAGGATAGTTTCGTTTCAGATTCATGGGTTAGCAAAAGGACATCTTGTTCATTAACAGGTTGCATTCTGTTGAAGTGATAATATGCCACATATACACTAAACTATGTGTGAAGAATAGGTGTTTAGAAAAATGAACTGTTCTTAATGGTACTGCTAAAATGTATTCTAGCTGTCTCCCCTCTAGAGAATCCACTAAATGAACTAAATTCACCACATACCACATTATAGACACTGCTTGCTGGCCCTGTACAGTTTTGCCTGCCATTATCCCTTTGCTCACCAGCAAAGTCCTTTCACCCCTATGAAAGAACCCAGGGAAATTAACACATTATTGTTTTGTAATGTAATTGTGGTTTCAAAAGGAAACTAGAAAGACTCTGGTCTCCACACTCACCCTTTCTATTGGTAAAATACCTTATAACTTTCAAACAAACCCTAGGGTGATGTTTCTAGCTTCTCTGCGTTCTTATTATAGGCCTGGAAAATTACAATTAGACAGTCATGGATATAAACAAGGAAGTGTATGACAGTCACACGGATGCACTGGGTAAGAGTCCCTACCCCCAACACCCCAATCTTTTTAAAAAGCTATTAAGACAGTTACAGCTGTAGGACACAACTGGGCATGCCTCGTGTCAAAGGCATAGGGACGGAGCAATGGTTGGTGGGCTATCACTCACAGTGCTAGATGGTTGGAAACCACCAACCTTACTGCACACGTTTGCCAAGATTGCGCTAGGAACCATCTGAAGTCAGTATGAATGTATGCTCTTTTTCCTCTAAATATTAATACCAGTAATTCTAAATATTATATAGTATCCCTGTACCAGTCAGATCTACAGTAAATGTATTAATACCAGTAATTCTCAATATTAAAAAGTATCCCTGTACCAACCAGAAGTACAGTATATGTATTAATACCAGTAATTCTCAATATTATATAGCATCCCTGTACCAACCAGAACTACAGTATATGTATTAATACCAGTAATTCTCAATATTATATAGTATCCCTGTACCAACCAGAACTACAGTATATGTATTAATACCAGTAATTCTCAATATTATATAGTATCTATATAATATTGAGAATTACTGGTATTAATACATATACTGTAGTTCTGGTTAGTACAGGGATACTATATAATATTGAGAATTACTGGTATTAATACATATACTGCAGTTCTGGTTGGTACAGGGATACTATATAATATTGAGAATTACTGCTATTAATACATATACTGTAGTTCTAGTTGGTACAGAGATACTATATAATATTGAGAATTACTGCTATTAATACATATACTGCAGTTCTGGTTGGTACAGGGATACTATATAATATTGAGAATTACTGGTATTAATACATATACTGTAGTTCTGGTTGGTACAGGGATACGATATAATATTGAGAATTACTGGTATTAATACATATACTGTAGTTCTGGTTGGTACAGGGATACTATATAATATTGAGAATTACTGGTATTAATACATATACTGTAGGTCTGGTTGGTAAAGGGATACTATATAATATTGAGAATTACTGGTATTAATACATATACTGTAGTTCTGGTTGGTACAGGGATACTATATAATATTGAGAATTACTGGTATTAATACATATACTGTAGTTCTGGTTGGTACAGGGATACTATATAATATTGAGAATTACTGGTATTAATACATATACTGTAGTTCTGGTTGGTACAGGGATGCTATATAATATTGAGAATTACTGGTATTAATACATATACTGTAGTTCTGGTTAGTACAGGGATACTATATAATATTGAGAATTACTGCTATTAATACATATACTGCAGTTCTGGTTGGTACAGGGATACTATATAATATTGAGAATTACTGGTATTAATACATATACTGTAGGTCTGGTTGGTAAAGGGATACTATATAATATTGAGAATTACTGGTATTAATACATATACTGTAGTTCTGGTTGGTACAGGGATACTATATAATATTGAGAATTACTGGTATTAATACATATACTGTAGTTCTGGTTGGTACAGGGATGCTATATAATATTGAGAATTACTGGTATTAATACATATACTGTAGTTCTGGTTAGTACAGGGATACTATATAATATTGAGAATTACTGCCCTGTACCAACCAAACTACAGTATATGATTAATCCAGTAATCTCAATTTTAGTCTTAGAAACTCATCTCACCCTTTTTAAAGCTATTCCAGAACATTGTTTTTTTTTTTTTTTTTTTTTTTTTTTTTTTTTTTTTTTTTTTTTTTTTTTGTTTTTGGGGGGTTTTTTTTTTTTGTTTTTGTTTTTTTTTTTTTTGGTTTTGCCATTACCACATCGGTAATCTCCTAATCTTAAAGATGTCCACGTGTCCTCTGATATGACCTATTAGTGAACAATTGTACCAAGAGTTTATTGTATGACCCATTAATATAGTTGTAAACATGTTCATTTCCCCATGCAATGTCACTTCTCCAATGTAAACAGTCCTAACTTGTCTAATCTGCCTGCATAGTCAAGCCCCTCAATCCCTTATCATTTTATTTGCCCTTCTCTGAACTGCTCTCCATTTCCAAGATGTCTCTTTGTATATGAATCCATATGGAATTCCATAACTGCACCACATATCCATGACAATGGCCTTACTACAGCTAAGTCTGTTATCTACCAGAACCCCCAAATCTTTTTCCATTACAGATGCACTAACACAGAGTTATTTATGTGTAGGTGGCACAGGGATTATTAAATCCCAAATGCATCACCTTACATTTATCAACATTTAATCGCATCTGCCATTCTGCTGCCCATTTTGATAATCTATCTAGGTCTGCTTGCAGCACTTGCACATCATTGGAATTTTCCAAAGCTCTGCATAGTTTAATGTCATCAGCAACACAGAGACCTTGCTCTCAATGCCCCTTTCAGTCATTTACAAATAGATTAAAAGAAGTGGCCCCAGTCTGAACCATGAGACACTCCACTTAGCCCACATAGATGTAGCTCCATTGACCACCACTCTCTGTTTGTGATCTAATAACCAATTCTCTATCCATGTACAAATGTTCTAGGCCAACAGTCCTCAGTTATACATAAGTAGCCTATGTGGCACAGTATCAAAAGCTTTAGAAAATCCAAGTATACCACATCCACTGCTGTGCCTGAATCTAAATTCTTACTCAATCATTCACAATCATTTGCTATGTCACTATTTAATAATATTTTTTTTGTAAAGGAAATAGATTTCTTTGATAAATAAATAAAATGACTAGGAAGATACTTGAATGCAGACTATTACAGAGAGAGGATGAAAGGTGATGCATGTATTTGTATCTATATCTTGGTGTGTGGTGGTGTGCACCCTTAGGCCAAACACCATATAAGTTGCACATACACGTACAATCTTGACACACACGATGTGCTTACTTGTGCCTCGCATGCACTTTGCTGTTTTCACATCTACAGATTCCTGCACCCCCATACCCCCTATACTCTGTGTATACCAATGCTCCTATTCACCCATTCCTCTTCCTGTACATCCTTTTTCTCTTGAGTGACATAACAGCCCTAATATAAAAATACATTAAGAAAATAGTATAGTACATGCTATTATTTGTAATAACAAAAGACACAAAGCTATTAATAAGACTGTCCACATTTCACATACAATCTCCATTGCTCATATGTAATATCTTTAGTATTGATGTCTTATATGTCACATGTACTATAGTGCAAAAATATAAAAATATTTGGCGTTCTGCAACTGCACAGGGAGTGTTCACATTCCTGTCCCCAATGACAAGAATGTGAACCGATTTGGGTGTCTGAATTGCCCCTAATACTAATATCTGAGCATGCTAAAGTCCAGTGGGTAGAATAGTTTTATGTCATAGCTCTTTGTATGAAGGTTTCCATAAATTCATTCACAGCTCAGTGTAGAAGTGGATTTCCGAAGCTTTATGTACTTTCTAATATAGCACTATTTATGGTCCTATATAATGGGCACGTCCACCCTTAAAATAATAAGAAAAAAACAAACTTTTGACTTGTCAGTTATCTGCCCACAACCCCAGATACTATTTTTATCAGTTTATTACATGCATTTGTAACCGATATTAAATAATGTATTTTCTTCCATTCTGGAAAAGGATATCTGTCTCTTCCCCTGATCAATGACTTTAACTGAGCCTGTGCAGAGGAGGCAGCAGGGGAAACAGCAGTCAATCATTGGCTGTGATGTCGGCAAGAACCACTTTAAATAATGACTGCAAGCAGAAGGATCCAGCTTACTCTGCCATAATGGAGGAAATATAATACTTAACTATCTAGTTAATAATCCATTTAATAAAGTGCTAAATGTATCAGCTGGGTTTGGGTAACTGACAAGTAACCTTTTTTTTTTTTTTTTAGGGTGGACATGCCCTTTAACATTGATTCACACATGTATTATAATTCTTTTCCCTATCTAGTGCCCTTCCAGCATTTCTTTGATCATTTTATTGCAACTTTTTTTTTCTATTTAGTAGAAAAAAAATTTCTGATTAGACAATGCCAAAAAGACATCACTTAAGATATAGAGATTTACAGTTGTGTCTGCTGACAAATAAATTGGAGCTGTTTACTTTTCCAGCTAACATATTCATAATTAAACCTTCCTTCACACCACGATCTTTATCAATACAAATGGTCTTGGCCCTCTTCACTAGAGATGTCCGAACTTCCGCAGATCCGGTTCCGCTCGAGGATCCGCGAATTTTCGAAAAAAATTTGAAAATTCGAAAATCCGCGACGGACCCGTTAAATTAAAAATACCCTGAAATAACGAGATTTTTCGTATTTTCAAAAATTTTCGAAATTACGAGTTTTCACTTTTTTTTTCGGGAATTTTCGAAATTACGAGTTTTCATGTATTTCGAAAATTGCATTTTCGAAAATACAAGTAATCCTCGTAATTTCGAAATTTTCGAAAATATTTATGTTGGAATTAAGAGAAATCCTTGTATTTTCGAAAATTTTCAAAAATACGTGTTTTCCCGTATTTTCGAAAATCCGCGAAAAACTCGTAATTTCGAAAATTTTCGAAAATGTGAAAAATCCGCGAATCAGAAATTCGGATGGCGGAAAATCCGGAAAAATCCGCCGTTCGCAGACGGGATAAATCCGCGGCGGATACGGGTTCGGATCCACGAACCGGCCATCCCTACTCTTCACAGTGCGAGAGTATAAATCTTAGAGACCAGAAATAATCAGCAAAAGTCTTATTAAAATACATTGATGTATAGTCTGAGGATTTTATTTTTTAAAAGTTTTTAAAGCACTATTCAGCCAACACATCCAATTACCCAAAGCCAAGGTACTACAAAACTCTTATTTTTATATATACATAATTATTATATACTGTATACTTTCCTAAAATCCCTTATCATTTTATTTGCCCTTCTCTGAACTGCTCCCATTTCCAAGATGTCTCTTTGTATATGGAATTCCATATGGAATTCCATAACTGCACCACATATTCCAAATGAGGCCTTACTACAGCTAAGTCTGTTATCTACCAGAACCCCCAAATCTTTTTCCATTACAGATGCACTTAACACAGAGTTATTTATGGTGTAGGTGGCACAGGGATTATTAAATCCCAAATGCATCACCTTACATTTATCAACATTTAATCGCATCTGCCATTCTGCTGCCCATTTTGATAATCTATCTAGGTCTGCTTGCAGCACTTGCACATCATTGGAATTTTCCAAAGCTCTGCATAGTTTAATGTCATCAGCAAACACAGAGACCTTGCTCTCAATGCCCCTTTCTAAGTCATTTACAAATAGATTAAAAAGAAGTGGCCCCAGTACTGAACCATGAGACACTCCACTTTAGCCCACATAGATGTAGCTCCATTGACCACCACTCTCTGTTTGTGATCTAATAACCAATTCTCTATCCATGTACAAATGTTCTAGGCCAACAGTCCTCAGTTTATACATAAGTAGCCTATGTGGCACAGTATCAAAAGCTTTAGGAAAATCCAAGTATACCACATCCACTGCTGTGCCTGAATCTAAATTCTTACTCAATCATTCACAATCATTTGCTATGTCACTATTTAATAATATTTTTTTGTAAAGGAAATAGATTTCTTTGATAAATAAATAAAATGACTAGGAAGATACTTGAATGCAGATTATTACAGAGAGAGGATGAAAGGTGATGCATGTATTTGTATCTATATCTTGGTGTGTGTGTGTGTGTGCACCCTTATGCCAAACACCATATAAGGTTGCACATACACGTACAATCTTGACACACACAGAATGTGCTTACTTGTGCCTCGCATGCACTTTGCTGTGTTTCACATCTACAGATTCCTGCACCCCCATACCCCCTATACTCTGTGTAATACCAATGCTCCTATTCACCCATTCCTCTTCCTGTACATCCTTTTTCTCTTGAGTGACATAACAGCCTAATATAAAAATACTATTAAGAAAATAGTATAGTACATGCTATTATTTGTAATAACAAAAGACACAAAGCTATTAATAAAGACTGTCCACATATTCACATACAATTCCATTGCTCATATGTAATATCTTTAGTATTGATGTCTTATAATGTCACATGTACTATAGTGCAAAAAATATAAAAAATATTTGGCGTTCTGCAACTGCACAAGGGAGTGTTCACATTCCTGTCCCCAATGACAAGAATGTGAACCTGATTTGGGTGTCTTGAATTGCCCCTAATACTAATAATCTGAGCATGCTAAAGTCCAGTGGGTAGAATAGGTTAAGTTTATGTCATAAGCTCTTTGTATGAAAGGTTTCCATAAATTCAGTCACAGCTCAGTGTAGAAGTGGATTTCCGAAGCGTTATGTACTTTCTAATATAGCACTATTTATGGTCCATATATTAATGGGCACGTCCACCCTTAAAATAATAAGAAAAAAAACCAAACTTTTGACTTGTCAGTTATCTGCCCACAACCCCAGATACTATTTTTATCAGTTTATTACATGCATTTGTAACCAGATATTAAATAATGTATTTTCTTCCATTCTGGAAAAGGTATCTGTCTCTTCCCTCTGATCAATGAGCTTTAAACTTGAGCCTGTGCAGAGGAGGCAGCAGGGGAAACAGCAGTCAATCATTGGCTGTGATGTCGGCAGAAACCACTTTAAATGACTGCAAGCAGGAAGGATCCAGCTTACTCTGCCATAATGGAGGAAATAATAATACTTAACTATCTAGTTAATAATACATTTAATAAAGTGCTAAATGTATCAGCTGGGGTTGGGTAACTGACAAGTAACCTTTTTTTTTTTTTTTTAGGGTGGACATGCCCTTTAACATTGATTCACACATGTATTATAATTCTTATTTCCCATATCTAGTGCCCTTCCAGCATTTCTTTGATCATTTTATTGCAACTTTTTTTTTTCTATTTAGTAGAAAAAAAATTTCTGATTAGACAATGCCAAAAAAGACATCACTTAAGATATAGAGATTTACAGTTGTGTCTGCTGACAAAATAAATTGGAGCTGTTTACTTTTCCAGCTAACAATATTCAATAATTAAACCTTCCTTCACACCACGATCTTTATCAATACAAATGAGTCTTGGCCCTCTTCACTAGAGATGTCCGAACTTCGCAGAATCCGGTCCGCTCGAGGATCCGCGAATTTTCGAAAAAATTTGAAAATTCGAAAATCCGCGAGCGGACCGTTAAAATTAAAAATACCCCCTGAAATAACGAGATTTTCGTATTTTCAAAAATTTCGAAATTACGAGTTTTCACGTTTTTTCGGGAATTTTCGAAATTACGAGTTTTCATGTATTTTCGAAAATATGCATTTTCGAAATACAAGTAATCCTCGTAATTTCGAAAATTTTCGAAAATTTATGTATGGAATTAGAGAAATCCTTGTATTTTCGAAAATTTTCGAAAATAAGTGTTTTCCCGTATTTGAAAATGCGAAAACTCGTAATTTCGAAAAATTTTCGAAAATGTGAAAAATCCGCGAATCAGAAATTCGGATGGCGGAAAATCCGGAAAAATCCGCCGTTCGCAGACGGGATAAATCCGCGGCGGATACGGGTTCGGATCCACGAACCGGCCATCCCTACTCTTCACAAGTGCGAGAGTATAAATCTTAGAGACCAGAATAAATCAGGCAAAAGTCTTATTAAAATACATTGATGTATAGTCTGAGGATTTATTTTTTAAAAGTTTTTAAAGCACTATTCAGCCAACACATCCAATTACCCAAAGCCAAGGATACTACAAAACTCTTATTTTTTATATATATCATAATTATTATATACTGTATACTTAATAAGTGATTTTAACCAATTGTAACTTGAGCTTGATACCTGTTTTTACTGTTTGAGAGTCTCATTCATTTACATACATACATTCCCCCTTCGTGCTTCTACTTGCTGGAGCTCTGCCTAAATGCAGAACGGGCTATAGAAAAGATAGAAAAGATTCTTTAAGCCTTCATTGGACCGTTAATACATAAATGAGATGATCTCGATCCCACAGACCCCCAACTCCTGTCATTAGTTGCACAGGAAATAACGCCTCCAAGTCTCTCTCTTTTTGGTTCTCTGGGTGTGGCACAAATATGCTAATTTAATCATCACCAAAGTACATTTGTGTTTGCTAATTGGTAGCAAATGTGGCTATATCTTAAAGTTACCACTGTCTGGAGGACATTTTATCATTAAAGCCAGCCCAAGTCTGGCACTAACATTCCACAGGGAATTTTAAAAGACCAGCTGAATTTTTACAACAAAAGATTCTTCTATGGTCCTTCCCTTCTTAGGTAACTGCAGGACTGAGCAAAAAATGATAACTTAACAGAGAATGCTTTGCAAATCCTATTCATGCCTCCTGCTGTTGAGCCAGCTTGTTGAGATCTCACCATAACAGTAGCGACACCTGCTGTTTAACCAGTCAATGTGTGAGAGAGGATGGGCTTACTGAGCTGGTACCTCAGACTAGACATGTGCATCGATGATACATTTTTCTATAATAAAAGACTCCCAGCAGGGGACACAGAAAAAGAACAGAGGATCTGAACAGATTGGTATTACCAAGGAAACTTTTTTATGCTCATTATTTCTAAGACTAATGCACTTCGCTGCATATCTCATAAAACAGAGAACGTTATTGCCTATTCTAGGTTTTATACCATTAGCAAGGTAAAATATGACATTATTCCCCTAAAGGTTGAACACAATTTCTATTTTATCTGTTTGGTGCTCCATAGAAACATAACATAATAAAGTATAAATACCTGTTCTAGAATTGTGTTTATTCTCTCCACTTCGCAGTCTATCACAAATCTCTTCTCCTGACGCCTATCCATTTCCTCTATGATGCGTTTAAATTCTTGAACATCTTTTATATTCCCCACTGATCTGGCTGTCACTTGCCAGTTGTTCTGTACGGCTGCTTCCATAATGGCCTGAAGAATAGAGAATCCTAGAATTGAAGAATGACACAATCAGTAACTTTATTGTTAAGAATATGAAAAAACACGTTCAAATCAAAAACATTATTACAAAATGGCATTCTGGGAGCATCTATCATGAGGGAAGGGCCAATTTTATGACCCTCAATCCATGCTTTACAACAGAGGATAACTTCTGCCTAGATCAAGTTCTTTATGAATAGTAAGATGAAAAGGATATAGTGCACTGTACCTGATTTTATATAAACAGATGACAAGTAGGGTAGATACAGTCACAGTGTGAAATGGTATGTTCTGGAACAAGGGATATATCTTTATGAACATTAAAGGACAACAATATATAAAAAAAGCCCATCATCACCCCCATTATATGTCCACACTTCCAGCAGCTGAAATCACTTTTACAACCGTGCTGCCCTCTCTTAGATATCACACAGCAAAGATGAGTGCTAAAAGCCCGCCTCCTAGATGGCCCAGGATGGCCATGATTAATATAACACTTGTCATTGGCTGGTGGGAATATCTGTTACAACCTCTCTCCTCGTCAAACAAAACTTGAAATGTCCTGTTGCTAGGATACAGCCTACATAATCAAGCTAATCAAGGGTGGGTGGAGGAGTGTTTTCTCGCATGCTAGCTTTGAGAACAGTTAGAGGCAGATAGAATTGTTACACCCCCTTCACAGCATGGCTAATTGAAGGCAGAGAGAGGCTTGAAATCAAGAAAAAAAATGTAAAACCTTTACTCTTTTTAAAGCAATTTTAAAAAAAAAATGCATTGAGGCAATAGTTATCCTTTAAATGTAAGATGAGTGGAAAACAAAGACAGAGAACGGATTGTTCCAATAACAGAAAGATCATTACTAGTGATTAGAGATGGCCAAACTTTCGAACTATATGGAAAGTTCAAAAGTTTGAAAACGGACCCATTTAAGTCAATGGGAGTCAAATAGTTTGAATGAAATACAATTAAAATATCAATGATAACTTAATTAAAATGGCTGTGGGACCTGGGAAATGGTCTGGGGAACATGTTCGAATATCCAGGACTTTTGAAAAATCGATTTAATCACACGTGCGCTACTTTCGAGCTTTCGCATTCGAACATCCGATAATTATCCCATAAACGACTCCCGAATTCGATATTTACTCGCGTATATGTATAATAGACATTTTACTCGCGGATTCGATAATTCGATATTTACTCATGTATAGGTATATTAGACATTTTACTTGAGGATTCGATAATTCGATATTAACTTGCGTATAGGTATAATAGACATTTTACTCGCATATTCGCACGCCTCGAACGTTTGATAATTATCGAAGGTCTGGAAAATATCGAAAATGCGGGTCCGGGATATTTAGAGAAGTCCGAGTCCGTTCGAACTCAAATAATTTGGCTCAAACTCAGGTTTGAGTTCGAGTTCTAGTCCATCTCTACTAGTGATGAGTCCTGGTTTCAAATCAGAGCTGCTACTTTTGAAAATCCACGGATCCAAAGGCATTTTCGAAACTCAGTATTCATTGCAATTTGTGATCGAAGACTCAAATATTAGAATATTTAAAATTGGGAAATTATATTGAAAAATCTTATTTGAAAATCCTAATTGAAAATTTTAAAATTGCAATTCAATTGGGTTTAACTTTTATCTAAACTTCAATGGGTTCTGCAGAACCACTGTAGGAACAAAACTCGCCAGTTTCAGTGATCTCTTATTACCACAACATTATAAGACAGACAAAGGACAGAAACACAGGCAGATCCATAGGCTGATATTAGAAGTGAGAGATTATGTCTGTCGTTTAGAAATATAAGAATTCATGCAGTATAATTAAAATGTTACCTTTAGTTCTCACCTAAATTTTTATACTACCGAGATGTCTGTATAATTTAGCATTTTAATTTTTCATTTTATGTGTGAGTATCCTATGGCTAATTTTTAATCTGATCATATTAAAAGTTCTGTTTTAATTAATTCCAATGCAACAATAATTCAGTGTACAAGTAGGTGATTAGTGCACACACTTGGGGCCACTTTCTATTCTTTCCTTTTGTAATTTGCAATTAATCTTGGGCACAGTTCACCATGACTGTTTATTCACTTGATTCATACAGTTTACTGCAGTACTGTAATCAGCCACTTGTACTTTATTTAGAGTCCAACCACAGCAACAGTATGTTTTCTGCATGTAATATCTGAATGGGAAATACCCTATGCACTAGCCTAGTAAACAGTCAGGGAGATTCAACAAAAGTTCTTATCTTTTGAAATGGTGCTAATTTAGCCCCAACCAATCAGATCTTATTTAACATTTGAAAGCTAATATCTGATTGTTTGGGGCTAAATTAGCACCATTTTAAAGGATAAGAACTTTTATTGAATCGCCCTGACAGTTTTCTACTACGTATTGTTTTCTAAACCTTTTTACTCCAAGAACAAGCCAAACCTTTTTATTCTAACTAGCTGGGAAATCTAGTCAGTTTCCCTTCCAATTATCCTACACCTAAAAAAATTATGGATTAGAAAAAAAAGTGCCTAGTATAAATAGAATATAAAAACTAATAGGCTCCCACTAATACTTTTTGTTCATGGCTGTTTTGGCTTGTTTGATTGAATCAGAGAAAATGTTAAATAGCTTGTACCAATCTCAGCATAAAAAAAATAATCCACCATTTCCACTCTCATTGATTACAGTTATGATAATGATCTTCACTGGATGAGGTCATTTTCTAAGAATAATATGTACTGTCTTGATGGCTAATGTATGTTGGCCTCTTACCAATATATAACATTAAGTTATTACCAGCGTAAAGCATATTTCTAGCTAATCCACAAGCTGTATCACCAGAGGTAAGGAATGAATCAATACACTTGTTTATATAAATTAAAGACATCCCTTATTTTGGTAGTAAATATACAGTTTATGTTACATATTATCAGGTAGATTCAATAAAAGTTCTTATCGTTAAAAATGGTGCTAATTTTGCCCCAACCCAACATTTGAAAGCTAACATCTGATTGGTTGGGGCAAAATTAGCACCATTTTTAACGATAAGAACTTTTATTGAATAACCCTGAATGAGTGCACTATGCAGACTGGATTTGCATAAATAATCACATTTAACACATTTAATGTAAATTGTAATATACCAATTACAGCAAGTCTGCAATGCATCTCTCTAAATCCTGGCAATGTAATATGCTGGATATCTTAATTATTACAATTGTGTACATACATTTAACAAAACCATTCAGTTAATTTTGAACCACCTGTCATTTCTAAATACAGCTAATAACCAACCAATAATTGCAGAGATAGCCATCTGGCATATTTCACATTATCTTTTACGGATACTTCTCACTCCCCCGATGTTACTTCTTTAAATCTGCCCCGTTTCTAAAGTACCGGTAAATCCTTGCTGGTAAAAATAAATCGTACCACTCATTACCAATTGCTGCCATTGGTTGCTAAGAAAAAAAGACAAAATTTAATGTTCTTTAGACTGACAGGTCAAGTTGTTATATACAGTATGTAGAATGTTACTGTCAACATTTATTTGCCTTTTGCAGTTGATACACTGGAATTGTTGTTGAGGAGAAATACAGAAATTCTACTCTTGACCTTTCTAGGCGCACTATCTTGAATTGATGAACAATATCAATGCACTTTAGCACCTATTTTTATATTGAATGCAGAAAAAAATGGATCAGACAGAAAAACATCACATGGCGTTTGGGGTAATTAGATTCCACTAATCCAGTACTACATAAAAAGGAATAATGTGACCCTTAAGGCAAAAGGCCAAAAGTTTTTATACAGTTAAGGGAACTCCTACGTAACTTTATATCCTTATATTTTAATGACGAGATAAGGTATAATCAGGTTTAGTCAATTAAAGTTCTTTTCATTAAAAATAGTGCTAATTTTGCCCCAACCAATCAGATGTTAGCTTTCAAATGTTAAATAATATCTGATTGGTTGGGGCAAAATTTGCACCATTTTTAACAATAAGAATTTTTATTAACTCTTCCTGAATATTTCTTATTGTACATTCTGTGTTTTTAGTTTATTTTTTTTTGTTTAACCTGTGTATGCACCTTTAGAAATGGTGTACCTCAAACTGAATGTTTAGGGCCCGATACAACGGGTGTGTACCTGAAATGTTGCCTTTTGTTTTGCTCAACATGTTAATAAATATGCACTATTAGCACTGCATCAGCGTCTGGGCCTCTATAATCTTTGGATACTATCAGTAAGTGATACAGATTTTCGGTTCAAAATGACTTTGTGTAACCAGCATGAACATTAAATGGTCAGTTTGGTTTATTGCTGTGCACCCACAATAGACCTTTAGGAAAGTTGGTCAATACAGGAACATGCTTTGAAAAGTGTTTGGGAGCATTGGGGAAATATCTTATAGCTGAGTAATATTTCTAAGGAAATATTCCACTGTTCCTAGTATAATACAGGCCATATATAGGCCATATATACAAATATAAAAGCTTGAGGCAAATACTTTTATACTGGTCAATAATTTCCAAGGCAACTTCTAATATCCTTATATTTTAAAGTAGCATTACTTCCAATAATACACACATGTCAATGAGTCATGTAGCACTGATGACACAATGTAGTTAGGCAACAATAATTATTACATTAATAAGTGCTGTTTATAAGGATATACTGTACAGTAATATTTGTGTACTATACATATATAAAGGTAGACACATAGATATAGATAGACACAGAGATAGATAGATTTGTATGTGTGCAGTTAATTATGCATTTTTGCTTCTTTTCTACGATTTGAAATACAGGATGAATTCTTAGCAGGATAGATGCTGAGTTAAAAATAAATAACACTATTTATTTGTAAATTATAACTGTTTATCCTTCAGATATGACAACTTTGATAATAGCTTTCACAGCTTCCAAGGATATTATCTTCAAATGTTTTCTAACGATGTATATTTGAACATTTTACTCTTTAGAATTTCTAGTATCCAAAGTGATACTTAGTAAGTCAGCCTAATGGTTATATGGTTATAAGTAATATTAGTAATAATCCAAATGACAGAAGAAAGGCATTATCTAACGGCTGGTATGATCTAAAGACGGCCTTTACAGAAAAGAATTTTACAATTCAAGGAGATGCATTACAAACAACATAAGAGGGTTTCTTTTCTGTTTGATACACAAAATAATGAATACATATCCATTGTAAAATAGTCCCTATGCTGTTTACTTATATTATATTACATGACATTCCAGTGCTAGAAAACACCATTAATATGGATATTGTGATGCCAGGAGTCCACGAGTATACCTTCAGCGCCTATACCCCAATCTACAGCCACTGTCTTCACCTATAGACAAGCCCCTGATCGTCAGGAGACTTCGCTGCACACGGTTACCCCCAGGTCTTAGAGCGCAAAGGTATAGATGCTGAGGCCGGGTATACCGTATATACTCGAGTATAAGCCGAGGTTTTTAGGTTTAAAAAGTAACCTAAAAACCTTGACTCGGCTTATACTCGAGTCACAAGGAACTTACCTGCAATCCGAGGCAGCCGCGAGTCCGGCCGGCAGTTCCAGTAGTTCTTCGCGGTTGCGCGATGACGTCATCACCACGCTGGCGGGATACGTCATCGCGCACCGCGAAGCAGTAATGGGAACTGCCGGCCGGACTCGCGGCTGCTCTGGATTGCGAGAGAGGAAGACTGAAGACCAGGTACGGGTAAGTGAGCTGGGGGGGGACTGGGGGGAGGGCTGGGGTTACTGGGGGGAGGGCTGGGGGGACAGTATGCCATGCAGACACCCACATTACCCTTTTACTATAGGTGGTTGGAAACTACAACTCCCAGCAACCAAGCATGCTGGGAGTTGTAGTTTCCAAACATCTACAGTTGGAAAGGTATTAGGGTGGGGGACAGTATGCCATCAGTAACCCCCAATACCTTTCTACTATAGATGGTTGAAAACTACAACTCCCAGCAACCAAGCATGCTGGGAGTTGTAGTTTCCAAACATCTACAGTGGAAAGGTATTAGGGTTACTGTATACCCTCGCTTATACTCGGGTCAATCATCTTTTCTAATTTTGAGCAAAATGTGTGCCTCGGCTTATACTCGAGTCGGCTTATACTCGAGTATATACGGTAATCTGGGAAACCGGAACACCAATGGAGCTGAACAGGGACTGGAAGACAAAGAAAATGGCAATAATACAAGATAATAATAAACAATGAGAAGATAATAAGAAAAGGCAAGGAACCAGACTAGACTACAGGGACTAGATTAGGCTACTAGAACAGTAACAGAGACCACTAGCTTGGCTCATACCAAAACTATAACAGGCAATGAGGCTGAAATAGAAGCAGACCTAAATAGCCAGAGGGACCAATGGGGGAAAGGACTGGGTGAATTGTGAAGCAGGATTGGCTGAGAGATGATTTTGAATTAATTGGATCTCCTCCGTCCAATAGTCTGTCTGCTGGGACGAAGGAGATAAGAGGAGGCACGTCCGCACAGTGCCAGGAGGAAGCCGCAGTGGCACGCGCCGCCGAAGACCCTGGACGCCGCGAGATGACGTCGGAGGAAGGAGCGAGTCGGCATGCACCACGGGACCGAAGAGCAGGTAAGCTAAGCTGCCTGACAGATACATTATTTGGTGAGGGTTTATACGCCTATGGGAGCCATTCCAATATTAATGAAAGTAGCAGCAGCATGGAACAAACTGCTGGATTCCTGCAGGAGGGAGCTATAAATAATGTCCGGGTTTATTAAAGCAGCACGGTGGCTCAATGGTTAGCACTGATGCCTTGCAGCGCTGAAGTCCTGAGTCTGATTCTACCCTTGGACACATCTGCAAGGAGTTTGTATGTTCTCCCCGTGCTTGCATGGGTTTCCTCCTGGCACTCCGGTTTCCCCCACAATCATAAAGACATACTGATAGGTTTATCTGTTGTATTCAATTAGATCAACTGGACTTGAAATGTAGTTCTTGAAGATGTTTCGCTAGTCATCCGACTGGCTTTCTCATATCACAGCCAGGTGTTAAGGGTGTGATTAGATAGTGGCTAAGAGGTGTTATAGGACGCCCAGGTAAGGTGTTAAAACAGCATTGTACATGGCAGACAGTTGGTGTCGAACCCCCCCACCCTATTTAGGCTTGGTTTTTTTATTTTCAAAATAAAGGCCTCCTTAACACCTCTCTTGAACCAGTCACGTTCTTCGCCAGTATGTTAACATAACAATCTTAAAGGATGTCCTTTATCCTTAAGATGAGATAACGGCTGAGTCCTGACCCGAGGAATTGGCTTTTGTGCGGGCCATAAGTTGATGCAGTTGCTGTTTGGTCTCCCCACATACAAATCAGAGCTCTACTGCACATGCACGCATATATGATGTCGCTTTCTTGTGTTTTGGTATTGGGTCTTTTGGTGTACCAATGCTGCCACAGTGTGTTGTTCGGTTTTTAAAGCAGACAGGGATACGATGTTTTTTTGAAATTCTTCTTAATTTCTCGGAGACCCTGCTACATATTGGATGACCATGTTCTTCCTCCTGTCTTGCTTTCCCCTTCACTGTTGGTATTCGTGTTCTTTTCTTCCTTCTACTCTTTTGACAAAGGCCCAGTCTGGATATCTACAAGTTTTAAGGGCTCCTGAGATGTTTCATTTCTTTGCCTTCGCCTCTGTGCTAGTGGGGATGTTCTCGGCTCTGTGTGCAGGGTTCTGATGACCCCCAGCTTCTGATCTAAAGGGTGGTGGGAGTCAAACATCAAATACTGATCTGGGTGTGTTGGTTTTCTGTAAACTCTACTTCCAGTTTACATTCCTTAACTTCTCAACCAAGCATAGAAAGGTTTGTTTTGTATGTCTTCCTTGTGATTTAATGTTTTGGTCCACTGCATTAATGTGTTCTGTGAAGGCTTGTACTTCCTTCTGGTGGATTTTAACCCAGGTGTCATCTAACATACTTGAACCAGTGGCGGGGGCTATGCCTTAAAGGTATTAAGCGCCTGTGTTTCTAACTCCTCCATGTAAGGTTGGCCACAATAGGTGAAACTGGAGATCCATGCACATCCATGTTTTGCTTATAGCTTATCCTGTTTTGAAATAGGTGGTATTCAGGCACAAGTCCAACAAGGAACACACTGTTTTGGGTTGAGATCAGTTCTGCTGGTAAGAGTGCTGTCTTGGCCCAGCCGTTTTCTCACCATGTCAACAGCCTCCTGGTGGGTATACAAGTGAAGAGAGATGTCACATCATAGGACACCATAGTTTCTTCTACACAGAGTACTATATCTTCAATCTTGTTGGTGAAATCCTGAGAGTTCTGGATGTGATGCTTAGAACTTCCACCAAAGGTCCATAGATGTTAGCTAGATATTTTGCCACCTTGTAGTATTTACGCAGTTGATGCTGCTGACTATAGGCTTAGTGGGGCCTTCCTTTGTATCTTTGGGAGTCCATATATGATGGATGTGCCTCACCAGGGTAGAGGCGATGTACATTGCTCGGTCAATGGCTTTATATTTTTGAAGCTGTTGTAGTAAGTCTATGACTCTTTTCTTGTAACGGCGTGGTGGATCCCTTGTTAAAGCCTCATATATGTGTTGTTATCGGCCAGGAGCATGGTCACCTTATCATGGTAGTCTGAGGTGTTGAGTACAACTGTGCATCTCTCTTTATCTGCCGGTAGAATGGTGATACTGGAATCTTTCTTGAGGGATGTTAAGGCTCTTCTTCCTGTGTAGTCAGGTTAGATAAAGGAGTTTTAGCATGGCAAGGCTGCAGATACCTTAAGGCGAAGTTGTTCTGCCTCACTCTGTGATACCTTATTACTGTGGATAGAGGCTTCTGTGGCTGCTTATATATCCACCACAGGGATGGCTTGTAGGGTGATGGCAAATTCAAGCCCTTACCAAGGACTTCCATTTCTGGCTGGGTCCGGGTCCTGTTAGACAAGCCTAAATAGAGGTGGGGGGTTCGACACCAACTGTCTGCCATGTACAATCGTGTTTTAACACCTTACTCTGGGCGTTCCTATAACACCTCTTAGCCACATCATCATCACACCCTTAACACCTGGCTGTGATATGCTAATTGGGATTTTCCAGGGTACATAATTGCCACAGATTCTTGTACAAGTCATTCTGAATTGAGAAAGCCAGTCGGATGACTAGCGAAACGTCTTCAAGAACTACATTTCAAGTCAGTTGATCTAATTGAATACAACAGATATACCATGACCTGGATGAATGAGAACCTTCACAAGCATACTGATAGGTTGTATGTGTCAAATAAATGTGCTTAGATTGTAAGCTTTTCAGGGCATGGCCTGATGTGAATGTATACATGTAATTGTAAAGCTCTATGCAAGATGTTGCCGCTATATAAATCCATAATAATAATAATAATATATTTCCTGCAGCACTTTGCCATCGGTTGATTACAGGCAAAGTGCTGAGTATAGGGGAAACAAATAATAAAAGTTAATTTTATGAAATATTCTAGGAAATCAGCTTCAATGCACCAAGTAGAGAAACCAAGTAAACATTTTAAAAAAAGAAACATATTATTTGCAGTACATTCCTTACAGTAGGGTCTTAGAAAGTAGTTTCATAATGGCTTTTACTTCTCCTTTCCTTTCTAAAATAAGAAAACAATGACAGACTGAATGCACCAAGACAACCTCTCACACCTTTACTATAAAGTCAACAGAGCTAAGGTGAAACCCTCTGTATGTTGCAGGTGGCTTCTCTACCAAGGACACTAAAATGCTGGCTTAATACAAACTATTGGTCTATGCTTAGGGCTGCATATTAAAGCAGACGAGGTACAGAAATCCAGTGATACAATCAGCATGACTTCTTCCCAGCCCCAGCATCTGAATGGTGCGTAATGATGCTAAGAACAAAAGTATGGACCATGCTGGGCTGAGTTAATGTCCCATGTGACTCTGCAAATTTTTTACAGCCCCCCTTTTGTGTGTGTGTGTATATATATATATATATATATATATATATATATATATATATATATATATATATATATATATATATATACAATACAAGGATTGTGGAAGCACTCCAATTAGGCTAATTTACAACTACATTTAACGGAAGTGCTACTGATCTGGTCAAACATTTATATAACCATAAAAAAGATAATCAATGCACATTCCTAGGCCCCATACAATATCATATTATCTGCACACTGGCATACTTTATAAACAAAGGGGTTTTAGTATACATTACTGTGATCACATGAATGAAAAGCCTTCCAACCACGTCAAGGTAACCCCAGTCTGGAAGGTCCTAACGTCTAACCTTTTTACATTTCTTTTACTTCAATTACGATTAGCAAACTTTGCATTCCTCATTCTAACACACTGGATCCATATAACAGGTTCTTTCACTTCCCCCCCAGCCCTTTGGCTTTTTAAAATGAGGGAAGAGGCCATCCAGTGCTTTATATTAAAGGCATAGGACCTCCCATAAAAGTGGCGTATTGGGGGTGCTATTACCACATGGAGGCTTGACCAAGCCTTCCAATAATTTACATCTACATTTAGTGGAAGTGCTACTGATCTGGTCAAACATTTATACAAACATAGAAAAGATAATTAATGCACATTCCTAGGCCCCATAGAATATCATATTATCTGCACACTGGCATACTTTATAAACGACGTCAAGTAACCCCTTTAATATAAAGCACTGGATGGCCTCTTCCCTCATTTTAAAAAGCCAAAGGGCTGGGGGGAAGTGAAAGAGCCTGTTATATGGATCCAGTGTGTTAGAATGATAAATGCAAAGTTTGCTAATCGTAATTGAAGTTATAGAAATTTAAAAAGGTTAGAAGTTTGGACCTTCCAGACTGGGGTTACCTTGACGTGGTTGGAAGGCTTTTCAATCATGTGATCACAGTAATGTATACTAAAACCCCTTTGTTTATAAAGTATGCCAGTGTGCAGATAATATGATATTGTATGGGGCCTAGGAATGTGCACTGATTATCTTTTCTATGTTTGTGTATATATATATATATATATATAAATAACTATGTATCACCATACAAAGCTGTATAGGTATCAGGATTAGAAACCTCCCTGCCAATTCTAAACCTGCCTGTGAATTTTAATACTCAATCTCTTCCCACACTTTAGTGGCGGCAATTTTCAGCTAGTTATAAAGATTTTAAAGCCAGACCATCATGTTGAGGGTTGACATTTTGTAGAATGTCTATCAATTCAACTTCACTGAATTTAATTGTCAGGGATTCTATAAGCAGGACTATGCTGTGTGCCCTAAGTACTAACTGAGTTATATAATGACATTGACCAAGTGCACGTAGTACTGTCATCCAGGAAACCTAAGTAAGGAACCAATGTGTAATGACAGACATGACAAAATTAATGCTATTGCATATGCAAATATCTGTGCATATCTTAGGCTAAAAATCAATTTCCCAAATGTCGTAATGACAAAAATAGAACAAAACAGCTGTACTGATTACATGTTAGTTACATATATTTACATGTGGGAAAGGTGAGTACGTAATGTATTATCTGGTCTGGTTATTGTGGAAATAGATTATGCAGTTGGGCAAAACCAAATGTGTCACACACATGTCAGAATAAAAATAAACAACTACAGGTATGTACACCTGTGTCCTAGACATACCGTTCTAGTAAATATTACCAATGGCAATGATTGTATTAAATTTCTTGCGTTGGTTAGTATTACGTACTGGCAGTTTATTTTTGTATTCTTATTCATTTTAATAATAAATAAATCTCTTTTCTAGCTTTTACTGTTTTCAGTCTCTGCTGTCCATGTGCAACATTGTTACAATTTGGCTTTTTTTATAACACCATGGATCTGACTCAATCCCTCTTCCCTGCACACTAGCAGGGCCAGGCATAAGTGGAATGATATCCTGTGCAAGTGCCTTCTTCCTTAAGGCACAATTACCAGTATCTCCCAGAGAATCTTACCTGATTGTTCTGTCTGTTGACACGATCACTGTAAAAAAAAACCTGGAGGGAAAGTGGCTTATGAGCAAGGAGAGAAAGTGTTCTCCAGGGAAGGGGGGTATTAACCAGTGACAGTGCACTCTGCTGGAAAATTGGTTATACTAACAGGGCAGGTGGCCGGCATTGTGGACCCCCCTTATGCACATGCTAATATATGTACAAAGATTGTCATGTGATTTGATATTGTGCTTGAAAGTCAGCACTAAAATTTCAAACACATTCCTATTAGTTTGCAAAAAATAAAAAAATAAATAACTGGAAAACAGAAATGAAAGATGTGCATGCAGAATAAAAAAGTTATTGAATCTGACCTGGACACATGAATCGTAATGATTTCAAACCCATACCTAACTGACATCAAATGACTTAAAGACAAGTGACAAGCTGACCATTCTCAGATAATTTGCCATTATAATGATTTGTCACTGCTGTTTGACATGATGCCAGAATTTTTTTTTAATGCCCTCCCATAAAGTAAATTTTTTTTCTATAATTATTTCTTCAGATGTCTAGTATTCTAGTATTTGTTCCTGTTTCTCTTTTAACAATCATTCCCTTATCTCAGGGTCTGTTTTATAAAGCTATAAATCTGCAGCCTGTTACATAATAGGTTATTGTATTTGAGCTACAAATCTCCCATAATCACACATGTTTATGATTGTAGTTTCGGAACAGAATGGGTGGTTGATACTGTGTATGTCAACGGGAAAAGAATTCCAGAGATTTTCATGTCTTTTTTCTTTTTTTTTTAAATTTTTAGCACTTTTCATTAACAATATTTTTTCTTTGCAGTAATTCCATAATGCAACAACAGTAAGACTACGTCAAAGGTTTTTGTAAACACGCAAATAGAAATAAATGTAAACATACCATGTCCCACCACTGAAATACCCCAAAGCAGTTGGCTACTTTGAAAACAGGTCAGCAGAAATGCAATCCACAGGCACCAAACTTCTCCAAAATATACCCACTGTGTAGTGATATTACATGCTGCTGGGTGGTATCTTCTCAGACAGCAGAACATCAAAACAACTCTGAATGCTATGTGTGGCCAACTCTGCCATGATGGCTACACCACTTGTACCTACCTCCCTAAAGAGGACAATTGAGTGTCATCTACTGTTTAGTGATCTAGATCCACAGATACTAATTTTGGTTCCATCTTTAGGCACTGACATTTTTGAGGAATGTGTGAGTTACTTTTTATACCTTAAAGGGTATGTCTACCCCCAAACAAACTTTTAGTATTAGGCTAATTGTCCCCCAATACCGCAACCATGTGATGTTCATAAGGGGCTGGACCGGAAGCATCTCCGTACTGCTGTTGGTCCGGCCCCTTCTGCATCTTCTGTTGCATGAAAGCTAAGCAGAAGACAGCCGAGTGAACAAGGGCTGTTCAAGTAGGCTTAGCAGCACCTTTAAACACTAACAGGGTTATTCAATAAAAGTTCTTATCGTTTAAAATGGTGCTAATTTTGCCCCCACTAATCAGATGTAAGCTTACAAATGTTAAATAAGATCTGATTGGTTGGGGCAAAATTAGCACCATTTTAAGAGCTTTTATTGAATCTCCCTGTAAGAACCTTGCAAGGTTGAGGTTTTAAGGGGCAATTAGCCTTATACTAAAAGCTTGTTTATATACAGCAATATTGTATCATCTATTGCTGTTCACAATAAGTCAGCAAAGGGGAGCAAGAAAGGCTGATCAATAAAGCAAGGTATTTACCCAAAATTCAGCATTTACAAAAATCTGTAATCAGTCAATATCCTTCTCTAAAAACAAACAAAATACATTGCCTACACAACGTTGAATTTATTGCATTTCTTACTGCAAGAGCTTGAACATATTACTACATCTTAATAACCAGTTATATTTTACTGGACAAGTTACCTTGATCTGTGTCTATTTGGTTTACTCACTGACAAAATACATTAATATGTAAGAATTTACATTGACATAAATAGGGCAATCGGTTTTCTTTGGGTTTTTTTGGGGGGTGGTGGTGGTGGTTACTTAGACCTACAGCTATGGAGAGCCTGGGAAGACCAAAACAATGGAGGTGATTAAAGTAATTCATCGCTAATTCTGTTAAGTAAAAGGTTAGGCCTGATATGTGCTCAATGCACTGCAGTATCCACCACTGATCTTATACTGTATAAAATAATGGTAATAAAAATGATTTAAAAAATGATTTATCCCTTGTCTATTCTTTTGTCAATCTTTTAGCCCAGCCACTTCTTCACATTACTATTTTCCTAAAGTGTATGGGAATACAGAGCAATTCATTGTGGAGAGCTCCTCTCTCTTCTGAAGCAGAAGATTTAATCAGCCAACTATAGAGCCTGTAGCTCTCATTTAACTGTTTTTCGTTGCTTCATTGATTGCTTTAAGATTTTAAACTTTCCAAACATTATTGTACTAACACCATTTAGTGAGTAGTATTGGTTGTCTAAAAGTACTTACTCTAACTACACATATTTCTCTTTGCTAATATGTTGAATGAGTAAAATAGTTATAATTCAAATGTTCTAGTTTCAATTGTTAAAAACACGATTTCTTTCTTTCTGAACATCAAATTATTATTATTTTTATCTTGCAATTCTTGCAGTATATTGTCTCCCTGTAGGTCTTTGGAAAGGTCCTTCACAAAACAATCCTTTTTTATTGTTTGTTTATAAAAAAAAACTCTATTCTCCGAGGGGGTGATATTGCAAGTTACATCAAAGTGTCTTTCTACGAAGAGGAAACTTGCAAAAGGGCCATCTCTCGAGAATAATGTCAGACACCATCACAGATCAATGTTTCTGAAGATTAACTATTATGCATGACAATTTCCCTGACAATGGCAGAAAAATATAGGCGGTAAAATGTAGAATACAAAGATTTATTAAAAAAGCTAAAATATCATTGCAAGCCTCTTTAACGGGTATCTCCACTCATAATATTGACTTTAATGAATCCAGTTCAATTGAAGAACGGGAGGTAAAGGAGCTGTGCCTTACCTTCCGTTCTTTAATGACAAACAGGAGCCAGGAGAGAAGGTAAGAAACTTACCCACTCGCTCACTCCCCCGGCACTTAGTCTGACAGGTCCCGACGGACCTTGTCTTCTATCGCATGCGCAATCTATGCGCATAGAAACAAGTCCGTCGGGACCTGTCAGACTAAGCGCCGGGGAGGCGAACGACAGGTAAGTTTCTTACCTTTCTCTCCTGGGTCCTGTTTGTTCTATTGAAGAACGGAAGGTATGGTACAGCTCCTTTACCTCCCGTTCTTCAATACTTCTTCAACACTGTGTTCATTACTCACAGCAGTGGGGCATCAGTAACTAAGTTACAGCACTACTGTAAAGTGGACTGATTTGCTACAACACAAAAACCTTATTTAGCCTTAAAAGGATGCTAAAAATAAACAATATGCACTGTAAAGTTCTTATTCATCAAAAAATAATTATATTAATTGTATGAAATTGAAATGATTTTTCCAATGATCCATAATTAGTTTTTCTTACTGTTATCCAATTTGTTCCAACAAGTCACTCATGGTAATAGTCCTAAGATACTAACTTGTTTCTAGGGAATGCCACCTACAACCATTACAGCTATAAATGCATCCTAGTTGTCTCTTTAATTCTGCAGCATTTTTGCTTTTCCAGAATAAGTCAATGGCCAAAATACATAGTTGTTTATGACTTTATTTTTACCTTCTGTTTTGCCTTTTAGGCTGGGTATACACAGGCCCAGATTTATTTCCGCTGACATTCGGCACTAGTGAGCAGTTGGCCAAGACATATCACTGTTGGTCGCATCAAATGCAGCCACGGGAGACAGTTCACCATGACTGATCGTGCGGTCCCAAACGGAACCGCACAATCAGCTTTGATTAATCAGCATTCCCGATTGAGACTCGCTTGCGACCATTGGTACTCACACCATACAATATTTTCAGCTAATAAAAGGTAATATCGGTGGGCTGAAAATATTGTATGGTGTGTACCTACTCACCCCCCACCCCTCGGTGACAGCTAACAGCTCCCTCCCCTGCTGACTCGTCTGACTCTCCCCATACCTCTAATGGAGACAAGCATCCATGCTCTATTAAGAAAGGAGGAGGAGAAGCTGGCAGGGGGAGAAACAGTGAGCTATCAGACACTACACAAGTGGCTTTATGACCATTCACCAGGGGGGCTTGGGCAAAAGAGGAGTTAAGGTTCGTACACGCACGATGTGTACGAACGAATGTTTCGGCCGATAATAGGCCCGTGTGTAGGACCTATACCGGCTGAAACAGACAGTCGTTCGGAGATCCATCAGGTCGGTCTGGCAACGATCCCCGACCGAAAGTCCGTTTCGGGCCGATAAATCGCCTACACACGGGCTGATTATCGGCTGTAAACGTTCGTTCGTATACATCGTGCATTGCTGGTCAGGACCCACGATCGCACATGTGTACGAACCTTTAGGCATGAGGTCATCCACCTCCATGATAAATGTAGATTAAAAAGCAAACATGTTAGGGGGAAACTATTAGTTGCATTTTATCTATATATAATGGTGGTCTTAATTCTGCAAAACATTTGACTTCCCAATGGAATCCGTAGGATTGACTTTAAAATTAAAAATGGTTCAACCCTTTATTGACATTTAAAGCTTGGTGTTAAGCATGTGATACATCTTCGGGGTAATAAGTAATCTTGAGATCTTGAAGTTTTGAGAGTCCTGTAATATTTGTATGAGATGTTCATAGGTCTTTGTTTATTTCTCCAGGGTATTTATGAGAATTTTTATTTTAACATAATACACACTGATGTAAGAGAAGAAGGGAAGACATGCTCAGCAAAAAAAGAATGTCTGAAATATCGCTTCAGTTAATAGAGAACTATAATTCTCACCTTTGTCTAGCAGAGTAATGTGTGAACTGAAATTTAACATTACCTCTGGTCTAGAAAGATTTCCAATAATGAATGTTACTGTTCCAGTTGGCTAAGGATGAACAGAGCAGCTTCTATTGGTCACAGGTCACCACAGATATAGACAGAATTGTATCATAATAACTACTGCCTGTAGAAATTCACATTTAATATATTTGGTTTGATGTATTGCCAATGTAAAGTGAAAGTGACAATGATGTTTTAAGGTATACTTTAAGGATTACTGCAACTCAGCATATAGGGCATTAAAGCAATGTCTGAGAGCATGCTTACTCTCAAAGGTCCTGTATTTAGAACTGTATTATGTCATTATATGTGTATAAACCCATGTTTGGCCATCGGGATAAGTTAGAAGATAAGTTAGTATAATGTTGTTTTACTGCACAGTGACCCCTGAATACATTTGACCTTTGTGGTAGAGCCCACAGTATAAAACCTTTCTGCACCTTTGCCACAAAAATTCAGCACCTGAAGTTTGCAAATGAACATCGAAACACATCTGATGCATTTTAGAATTAAGTCTTATAGACCCACAAACTTTTTGGGACCAATGAGCCAAAATATGCTTGGGGGCAAACTCTAAGGTGTTGAACTCCAGGAAAAGAACAGCTCTTCAACTATTAAGATGGGTTTTAATCGATTATGTTTTGGATTAGTGTTGCAGGCAGTAGCACAGGGAACATGTCATTGGAAGAGAAAAGAATGGCTTTAAATGAATACTAGCAGATTTAATAAGCAAATATGGTAAACCATATAAAAAAAAAGGGTAAGTCCTAAAGAAATATAATCATCTAAAAAACAGCAGTGAATATAAGACCAGGAATCTTGCAGAACTGAAGGTGAAATTGCCAAAAGGGGTGTTGCTACATAATCAAGTTGGGTGACAAACCTTTGCTTTAGCCCCTTTTCATTTTTTTCAGTATTTATTGTAAATGTGAATGACTATAATAAAAATGTACATTTCCTAAAATAAAAAAATAAAAATAATTTCTTTTATCGGGCACTTTTGTTTACTTTTCCCAAACCTGCAAAGTTACTGTAAAAAAGACCCAGGATTCTACCCACACTTTCCTAACACTGGTCCACTGGGCGAATGTTAAAACAATGCACGACCTTTGCAAAATTTCAAGAACTGTGTCGTATCCGCATAGTGCAGGACCCTTTCTATGGGTAAGGTCCCACTATAACACGGCAGCGCATGCAGGATTTTTAGTCATGTGCTGTCGTGTGTGATATGCTATGTGCGCTTATGTGTTGGCACATTGCGATGGAGATCGCATGTGTATGGCCACCTTTAGCAGTTCAGGTCCTCATCCTGGGTACTTGTAACTGGAAGGGGGATGTTTGTAAGTGTCCTTTAAAAAGCAGTCAGATAATGGAAGGAAATCTGTCTTTGAAAATGCTGTAACAAAGAAATGCCCAGAAAAGACTATAGATTTTCTTTATAAAGTCATCATGAAATGAAAATTGAATAACTTTCTTTATTAAAAATAATTTCAGGCTTATTTGCTGTTGCCTAAGATACTACACATTCTTTTATTCTCATTGTGTTGATTTTCCCTTTGTAAAGCTGATTAAAAATCCAATGAAATTAATAAGACAGCAAAACCCCTAAAGCCTGAGCCTTCTAATGTCTAGTTATTCAGAGACAGATCTTACATCTGCAATGAGTCAGTTCAACTGTAGCACAAGAAATTAGGCTGCAGCCAGAATTAAATAAGGGGACATTAAAGCTCCTGTGTCATAAAACAATAATTAGTATTTTCTTTGCCGTGGACATCTCCTTTTCATGAGGAATACAGAATAATAATCATGACCATCCTTTCATCAGTTCATTGTATCTCAATACTGGTATTCTCTTCCACTGCTAATGGATTAATGGGTCATGATACTTGCAAACCATCTGTAAGACGTAGAAACAAAAAAGGTGGTTTATTTATTGAGAATTATATGCCAAAAGGCCCAACAAGCAGTTGTTTAAAAACATTATGGGAAGTACAGTTTGCTACTAAATTGCTACTAGGCCTAGGAATACAGTGACGGGAATTTACAGAGAAATGCATGTGCACCTCATAGACATTGTTAGGGGTACAACAAGGCTTAGGTAATAAGGTGTGCAAACATTTATGCCTGTGCTATAAATCTGCTGTAGCCAATCAGATAATTTTTACTGGTTGACTGCAAAGATAAGACTGTCTGATTAGTTGCTGCATATTAAGAACACATGTAAAGGTTTGCACATTATATATTACACATGCCTAAAATGTCCCATTACCTGTTTATTTTCAGTGGCAGAGTATTGTTGTTTAACTACGCACCCTTGTGAGAGTCTGTCGGTGCCACCCCCCTCTCCATTAACTGAATATGGAAAGTAGGTTGTACTATAAACCAATTTACTCAAAGAGGAGGGGGAGGTCACCAAGAGAGATCAGATCAAGGACACACAGCTAAAAAGCACGGCATTCTTTGTGACAGCAAATGAAAGTGGCAGCTGTGAGAGACATTTTGTTGGGCTGACAACAGCTGTTTGGGGCAGTCCCATAAGAACACAGCTCTACGCTAAATAACACCAAAGAAATTTTGTTTTGGGTTAAAAATAACCCATTAAAGAATACAAGAACTAGGTGACCCTCAAAATCTGTGATTCTATATGCTGTCCAATATCTGCTTCTGTTAAGATATATTATACACGAGTCAAAGTGCCCTAGCAAGTAGATTTGGAAAGACAAAAGAGGAACTCTCATCAAGTTCCACAACAAAAACAGATTCACGCGGAGTCAGTATAGGGTGTTTTTGTCCAACAGAAATGCAACATTAATAGATTATTCAGGCAAAGCTTTTCTAGTAGCCCTCACTATTATTCTACTCTGATTTCCTTTTAGTGTGTACAATAAAATGTGGTTTGCAAAATAAGCAAAATGTTTCTATTTAATATTTTACATCAGGGGATTATGAGAATCACCTTTAGAAAAACTCATGACAGCAAAACATATATAACTCCTTATCATTGAAACAAGGTTTTTGAAGGATGTTGATTTTTTATGATGCTATGGTCTGAGAGCTTCTGGCCTTTCAACAGATGTGAAGGGTTGTGCCATCTATTTTTATTATGAAACATTTTCGTCAAGCAGCCATTTCTTTTAATGCGGATCTGCAGTAGATTCACTACTCAATTAACAGTTATTTAGGTTTTGCTTTCAGGGTTAAAATAAATCTTGGGAATGAATGAACAAACACCCCAATTACACATATTCTGACTTCTATTTTACAAATAAATAAACCTCATAATTTATAACTAGAGATGGGATCCGGGTCCGGCACGAATCCGGATCCGACACGGAACCCCTCAGTTCCGAAATCTGAAAGTCCGGAATTCAGGACAAATTTTTAAAGTTTTTCGAATGTACAGAGCTATTTTCAAATTTCCGATCGTACACTCGAAAATCTTCGAAAATGTGTTCCGTTTTCAGATCTTCGGGATTTTTCCTACATAACTATGTAGTTTCGGCCATCTCTATATATAACCCCCTCCATTATAGGGTATTCGGTAGACAGATGCTTTTATTATTATTATTATTATTAGTGTTCCAAGGCCTAAGGCTAGGTACACATGGACAGATATTTTGGCCTTGCCGACTGTATGTTGCAAACGACTGGCCCCCCAGACCAATATATCGTTGGTCACAGTGAAAATTGCTGTGGCCAATATTTCCTTGAGTCTGATCATGCGGTCCACTGAAGACCGCATGATCAGTCAAAATTAACGGACATGTGCGATTGTCCTTTTGCCAAATTTTGACTAAAGAATGACTTTGTGTACTTAGCCTGATCTGTGTATCATTTATTACCTAAGCCTAGACATTGGGTGCTATATAAATAGAAACGCACACACATAAATACATCATGCATTGTTAGTGACAGTTTTCCCATCAGCTATTTTTTAAGTTGTAGAAATATCCCACCCAAGTGCAGATGCTTCAGGGGTGTAATGGTTAAACATGAAGCAAGTAGTAAAGTGCTGATGAATTTGTTATTGATGGCACCAATCAGTCACAGTGGTTGAGTTTCTTTCTTGAGGGGATATGTTTCCATCTGAGTTATTAGATGTGGACGAGAAAGAAAAACTAATGGAGTCCAAGAAAATACATCTATTGTTTCATGCACCAAATCCATAATAGAGATGAAAAACATTTTTGGCTTGGTGAAAAATAACTATAACTACACAGATAATAAAAATACAGCCCCAGACCAAAATGTAGCACCACAGTGACCAGAACTGCAGGGCACGTATTGTCAACTTTTAGAACTTAGATTGCTGGGCCTCCTGTCCTTGTATTTTTGGATTTATGTTTCAGCACAGAGAAGAACGACCTGATGCTCTAGTGGATGTGATATACAATGCTGCATTAGTTTGCTGTTTACATATGTTGTAAAACGTATGCTTTACAGCAGCAATGGAATGTTGCTGAATTCATTTCTTTATACTGGGTTTTGTTTGAGGTTTGGTTCCTACAAGCCCAAACTACTTCATTTGCTTATTTCCTATCATAACATGTTCACTGGCCCCTAGTTCTTTCATCATTCATTTCATTAACTCTGCATTTCTACCTCTAGGTCAGAGCAATGCCCTTCTGGACATGTTATTTACACTCATTCACGTGCTGTATTCATTTTCTAGTGTTTATTGAAATGATGCAGTAATAAAGAGGCTCTAAATGAACTTGTGATGACCAACAAATTCCAAATTTTATGGAATTAAAAGTCAAAACAGAACAATTCAAAACAATGTAATGTCTATGGCTGCCATGTTGGAGCTCTTAGACCGGCAAAGGTTGTACTTCACGAACAATGACGCCACAGTACATGCAATCTTTTACCCAGGGGCCCCACAGACCTTTATTCAGCCAGGTTTCCATGTGCTTAAAGCATTAGATGAATTGTTATTAGGCATTAATTTTGTGATTGCATTTGTATCTTCATCTTTTATATCATATAATAAATCATATATGATATAATATAAATATATAATAATATTGCATATCTATCTATCTATCTATCTATCTATCTATCTGTCTGTCTGTCTGTCTGTCTATCATCTATCCATTCGTCCATCTATCTATCTGTCTATCATCTATCTATCTGTCTGTCTGTCTATCATCTATCCATTCATCCATCTATCTGTCTGTCTATCATCTATCTATCTCAATGCTAAGATCTTTGATTTCTGGAGTACTTAAGCATTCCTATCAATACCTTTAAGAAAATTGCCCATTACCTTTAATCTATGTTTTTTCAGCATAGTTGATATTTAGCCAGGTGCTGTTTTGCTGTCTTGACTTGAGTAAGCAGAGGTTTTACTTTACACATCACCTGCTTGCAGCTCCCCAAAATGTCACATGTGACGTGGAATTTGCAATAACTATTTTCCTTGATAATTACGAGTGTATCAGAATGAAGCTGCCAGCACTGCCTAACTGTATACACTTGTTTCACCCAATGTGCACACACATTTTCTATTTCAGTGTCTGTCATCTCCATCTATTTGTGTGTCTATCGTCTACAGTACAGTATATGTCCTTTAAAAGGCTTGTTCCTGAAATTCATGAAGTGTCTGCTGCATTTCTATCAATACCTTCTAGAAAAGTGACATAACAACCCAGTCACTATTGCCTTTTATTCAATATTTTATTCAATATCTAATTAAAAGCATAGGTGTTTTCCCTACAGTATAGTCAGGTGCTGTTTTGCTGTCTTGGCTGGAGTAAGCAGAATTATTACACTTTTTACACATTACTATTTATGGTTCCTAATCTGTCTACATAAACATTTATTATACCGATTCATCACAGTTGCAATGTCACAATGGCAGTTTTCAGCTATGGGACACTCCATCCAGATGATACAGAATTCACATCTTAAAGTAGACAGTGGCTTGTAAACACAGCAAATATCTTAAAAGATGAAAGACATAATCTTTAAGATTCTGTCTGTCCTTTTTTAAAGATCAGACTAGGCAGTCCTGAGCTTTCTCCCTATATAACCCACCCCTTCCATTGATCCCTATGGGCATAAACTGTAAAAAATATCCCTATAATCGGCGCGCTACTACGCAGTAGCGCGCCGATAATAACACGGAAGTACCTGAAAAAAGTACCTTTGATCAAATGAAGAGCCGTATACGCCGGAAGCCGGTGTTATGTGAGATAATCCAGGAGGAAGCAGAAAGGGTGCGGTCTAAGCTGTTAGACTCTGGCCGGAGCACTGAAATCAGCAGGTGGGTGGGACTGCCAGGAGGAGCAGGGGTCAGCTGACCATATGCAGAAAACTACGGGGCAGGAGAGGAAAGAAAGAGTGGTTGTGTGTTCAGGTGTGTGTGGTTGTGTGTGTGTCAGGTGTGTGTGTTTGTCCGGGTGTGGTGCGTGTCAGTGTGTGTTTGTGTCAGGTGGTGTGTGTGGGTGTGGTGGTGTCATGTGTGTGTGGTGGTGTGTGTTGGTGTGGTGTGTGTGTAGGTGTGTGTGTGTCAGTGTGTGTGTGTGTGTGTGTCAGGTGTGTGTGTGTGTGTGTCAGGTGTGTGTGTGTGGTGTCAGTGTGTGGTGTGTAGGTGTGTGTGTCAGGAGGCTAGAATGGTTCAGAAAAAAGAAGAATCAGTAGTGTGTGGTGAAAAGAAGAATCAGTAGTGTGTGGTGTGGGGACGGAGTGTGTGTGTCAGGTGTGTGTGTGTGTGTCAGGAGGAGAAGGGGTCAGAAAAGAAGAATCAGTAGTGTGTGGTGTGGGGACAGCAACCTGTGGACTGCACAATAACCATGTGTTTGTTTATAAATGAGGGTGGAAGGTGCCCATACATCTATAAGATTTTACTTACCGACCGAGCGCTCACCCGATGTTCCTTCGATCCTGCGGAACCGTCCTGATCTTACATTCGACCGACATGCGATCGCAAAATCCCATTCATTTTGCGATCGCATATCGGTCGAATTGAAAAGGGAGAAGCGGTTCCAGCAGGATCGAAGGAACATCGGGTGAGCGCTCGGTCGGGTAAGTAAAATCTTATAGATGTATGGGCACCTTTACAGTACCTGTATTAAAGATAGAGTTGAAGCACTGAAAAAGCCTGGCAGAATCTGTTTTCTATGTGCTCACAATCCTCACAGAAATTATATTGTTTGGAAGGAATTACCAATCTAACTTCCCAGCCCCAGGTACTTTTCATTGTAACGTTTTTTGTTTTTTTTTATTTTACATGTACTATACTTTTTCTTTACAATACTCACCTTTGCAATGATACTGTAGAAAAAACTAAACTCCATTGAACAGCAAACCTACCATAATAAGAAATAAGTCATCAGTCAGTTGGCTGTGGCTGAAGGAAATGTGTCAGTCCCGAAAGTTCTCCATGCACATTATATAGTGGATAATGTACCCCCTACTGTAAATTATAAGGATATTAGAATTCACCGAGGAGTTCCGTGACCATATAAAAGCACGAGGCCGGAGGCCGAGTGCCTTTTATACAGGCCACGGAACTCCGAGGTGCCTTCTAATATCCCTATGAATTTACAGTAGGGGGTACATTATCCGTTATAACCCACCCCACCCTATTTATAAACAAACACATGGTTATTGTGCAGCCACTCCACCCTCATTATAAACAAACACATGGTTATTGTGCAGTCCACAGGCTGCTGTCCCACACCCACACACTACTGTTTTCTTTTCTGACCCCTTCTCCTCCTGACACACACACACACACAACTGACACACACACTCCGTCCCCACACCACACACTACTGATTCTTCTTTTCACCACACACTACTGATCTTCTTTTCTGACCCCTTCTCCTCCTGCACACACACTGACACACACACACCGACACACACACACACACACACCTGACACACACAACCCACACACACACCCTGCACACACACACACACCTGCACACACACACACACACACACACACCTGACACACACACACCTCTGACACACACACACACCGAACACACACACCTGACACACACACACACCACCTGACACACACACACACGACACAAACACCACACACACCTGCACACACACACACTGACACGCACACACCTGACACACACACACCTGACACACCACACACACACACCTGACACACACCACTCTTCTTTCCTCTCCTGCCCCGTGTTTTCTGCTAGGTCAGCTGACCCCTGCTCCTCCTGGCAGTCCCACCCACCTGCTGATTTCAGTGCTCCGGCCAGAGTCTAACAGCTTAGACCGCCACCTTTCTGCTCTCCTGTGGTATCTCACATAACACCGGCTTCGGCGTATACGGCTCTTCATTTGATCAAAGGTATATTTTTTCAGGTACTTCGTGTTATTATCGGCGCGCTACCTGCGTAGTAGCGCGCCGATTATAGGGATATTTTTTACAGTTTATGCCCATAGGGATCAATGGAAGGGGTGGTTATATAGGGAGAAAGCTCAGGACTGGCTAGTCTGATCTTTAAAAAAGGACAGACGAATCTTAAAGATTATGTCTTTCATCTTTTAAGATATTTGCTGTGTTACAAGCCACTGTCTACTTAAGATGTGAATTCGTACATCTGGATGGAGTGTCCCAAGCTGAAAACTGCCATTGTGACATTGCAACTGTGATGAATCAGTATAATAAATGTTTATGTAGACAGATTAGGGACCATAAATAAATGTGTAAAAAGTGTAATAATTCTGCTTACTCCAGCCAAGACAGCCAAACAGCACCCTGACTATACTGTAGAGGAAAACACCTATGCTTTTAATTAGATATTGAATAAAATATTGAATAAAAGGCAATGTAACTGGGTTGTTATGTCACTTTCTAGTAGGTATGATAGAAATGCAGCAGACACTTCATGAATTTCAGGAACAAGCCTTTTAAAGGACATATACTGTACTGTAGACGAAGACACACAAATAGATGGAGATGACAGACACTGAAATAGAAAATGTGTGTGCACATTGGGTGAAACAAGTGTATACGTTAGGCAGTGTGGCAGCTTCATTCTGATACACTGTAATTACAAGGAAAATAGTTATTGCAACCACGTCAACATGTGACACTTTTGGGGAGCTGCAAGCAGGTGATGTGTAAAGTAAATCCTCTGCTTATCAAGTCAAGACAGCAAAACAGCACCTGGCTAAATATCAACTATGCTGAAAAAACATAGATTAAAGGTAATGGGCAACTTCTTAAAGGTATTGATAGGAATGCTTAAGTACTCCAGAAATCAAAGATCTTAGCATGAGATAGATAGAGATAGACAGACAGATAGAGGATGAATGGATAGATGATAGACAGACAGACAGATAGAAGTAGATGATAGACAGATAGATAGATGGACGAATGGATAGATGATAGACGACAACAGACAGAAGATAGATAGATAGATATAGATAGATATAGATAGATGATAGATAGATAGATATGCAATAATTATATATTATTATATCATATATGATTATTATATGAATAAAAGATGAAGATACAAATGCAATCACAAAAATTAACGCTCAATAACAATTCATCTAATGCTTAAGCACATGGAAACCTGGCTGAATAAAGGTCTGTGGGGCTGGGTAAAAGATTGCATGTACTGTGGCGTCATTGTTCGTGAAGTACAACCTTTGCCGGTCTAAGAGCTCCAACATGGCAACCATAGACATTACATTGTTTGAATTGTTCTGTTTGACTTTTAATTCCATAAAATTTGGAATTTGTTGGTCATCACAAGTTCATTTAGAGCCTCTTTATTACTGCATCATTTCAAAACACTAAAAAATGAATACAGCACGTGAATGAGTGTAAATAACATGTCCAGAAGGGCATTGCTCTGACCTAGAGTAGAAATGCAGAGTTAATGAAATGAATGATGAAAAACTAGGGGCACGTGAACATGTTATGATAGGAAATAAGCAAATGAAGTAGTTGGGCTTGTAGGAACCAAACCTCAAACAAACACAGTATAAAGAAATGAATCAGCAACATTCCATTGCTGCTGTAAAGCAAAGTTTTACAACATATGTAAACAGCAAACTAATGCAGCATTGTATATCACATCCACTAGAGCAGGTCGTTCTTTCTGTGCTGAAACAAAATCCAAAAATACAAGGACAGGAGGCCCAGCAATCTAAGTTCTAAAAGTTGACAATATAGTGCCCTGCAGTTCTGGTCACTGTGGTGCTACATTTGGGCTGGGGCTGTATTTTTTTATATCTGTGTAGTTATAGTTATTTTCACCAAGCCAAAAATGTTTTTCATCTCTATTATGGATTGGTGCATGAAACAATAGATGTATTTTCTTGGACTCCATTAGTTTTTCTTTCTCGTCCACATCTAATAACTCAGATGGAAACATATCCCCTCAAGAAAGAAACTCAACCACTGTGACTGATTGGTGCCATCAATAACAAATTATCAGCACTTTACTACTTGCTTCATGTTTAACCATTAACCCCTGAAGCATCTGCATTGGGTGGGATATTTCTACAACTTAAAAAATAGCTGTGGGAAAACTGTCACTAACAATGCATGATGTATTTATGTGTGTGCGTTTCTATTTAATAGCCCCCAATGTCTAGGCTTAGGTAATAAATGATACACAGATCAGGCTAAGTACAAAGTCATTCTTTATCAAAATTTGGCAAAGGACAATCGCACATGTCCGTAATTTGACGATCATGCGGTCTTCAGTGGACTGCATGATCAGACTAAGGAAATATTGGCCACAGCATTTTCACTGTGCCAACATTACAGTCGGCAAGGCCAAAATATCTGTCCATGTGTACCTAGCCTTAGGCCTGTGAACACTAATAATAATAATAAAAGCATCTGTCTACCGAATACCCTATAATGGGGGGGTTATATATAGAGATGGCCGCGAAACTACATAGTTATGTAGGAAAAATCCGAAGATCTGAAAACGGAACACATTTTCAAAGATTTTCGAGTGTACGATCGGAAATTTGAAAATAGTCTGTACATTCGAAAAACTTTAAAAATTTGTCCTGAATTCCGGACTTTCAGATTTTGGAACTGAGGGGTTCCGTGTCGGATCCGGTTCGTGCCGGACCCGGATCCCATCTCTAGTTATAAATTATGAGGTTTATTTATTTGTAAAATGAAGTCAGAATATGTGTAATTGGGGTGTTTGTTCATTCATTCCCAAGATTTATTTTAACCCTGAAGCAAAACCTAAATAACTGTTAATTGAGTAGTGAATCTACTGCAGATCCGCATTAAAAGAAATGGCTGCTTGACGAAAATGTTTCATAATAAAAATAGATGGCACAACCCTTCACACTGTTGAAAGGCCAGAAGCTCTCAGACCATAGCATCATAAAAAATCAACATCCTTCAAAAACCTTGTTTCATGATAAGGAGTTATATAGTTTTGCTGTCATGAGTTTTTCTAAAGGTGATTCTCATAATCCCCTGATGTAAAATATTAAATAGAAACATTTTGCTTATTTTGCAAACCACATTTTATTGTAACACTAAAAGGAAACAGAGTAGAATATAGTGAGGGCTACTAGAAAAGCTTTGCCTGAATAATCTATTAATGTTGCATTTCTGTTGGACAAAAACACCCTATACTGACTCCGCGTGAATCTGTTTTTGTTGTGGAACGTATGAGAGTTCCTCTTTTGTCTTTCCAAATCTACTTGCTAGGGCACTTTGACCGTGTATAATATATCTTAACAGAAGCAGATATTGGACAGCATATAGAATCACAGATTTAGGGTCACCTAGTTCTTGTATTCTTTAATGGGTTATTTTAACCCAAAACAAAATTTCTTTGGTGTTATTTAGCGTAGAGAGCTGTGTTCTATGGGACTGCCCAAACAGCTGTTGTCAGCCCAACAAAATGTCTCTCACAGCTGCCACTTTCATTTGCTGTCACAAAGAAGCCGTGCTTTTAGCTGTGTGTGTCCTTGATCTGATCTCTCTTGGTGACCTCCCCCTCCTCTTGAGTAAATTGGTTTATAGTACAACCTACTTCCATATTCAGTTATGGAGAGGGGGGTGGCACCGACAGACTCTCACAAGGGTGCGTAGTTAAACAACAATTTCTGCCACTGAAAATAAACAGGATAATGGGACATTTTAGGCATGTGTAATATTAATGTGCAAACCTTTACATGTGTTCTTAATATGCAGCAACTAATCAGACAGTCTTATCTTTGCAGTCAACCAGTAAAATTATCTGATTGGCTACAGCAGATTTATAGCACAGGCATAAATGTTTGACACACTTATTACCTAAGCCTTGTTGTACCCCTAACAATGTCTATGAGGTGCACATGCATTTCTCTGTAAATTCCCGTCACTGTATTCCAGGCCCTAGTAGCAATTTAGTTAGTAGCAAACTGTACTTCCCAAATGTTTTTAAACAATGCTTGTTGGGCCTTTGGCATATATTCTCAATAAAAAACCACCTTTTTGTTTCTAACGTCTTACAGTGGTTTGCAAGTATCATGACCCATTAATCCATTAGCAGTGGAAGAGAATACCAGTATTGAGATACAATGAACTGATGAAAGGATGGTCATGATTATTATTCTGTATTCCTCATGAAAAGGAGATGTCCACGGCAAAGAAAATACTAATTATTGTTTTATGACACAGGAGTTTAATGTCCCCTTATTTAATTCTGGCTGCAGCCTAATTTCTTGTGTACAGTTGAACTGACTCATTGCAGATGTAAGATCTGTCTCTGAATAACTAGACATTAGAAGGCTCAGGCTTAGGGGTTTTGCTGTCTTATTAATTTCAATGGATTTTTAATCAGCTTACAAAGGAAAATCAACACAATGAGAAATAAAAGAATGTGTAGTATCTTAGGCAACAGCAAATAAGCCTGAAATTATTTTATAAAGAAAGATTCAATTTTCATTTCTGATGCTTTATAAAGAAAATATATGTCTTTCTGGGCTTTCTTTGTTACAGCATTTTCAAGACAGATTTCCTTCCATTATCTGACTGCTTTTTAAAGGACACTCAAACATCCCCTTCCAGTTACAAGTACCCAGGATGAGGACCTGAACTGCAGGTGGCCATACACATGCGATCTCCATCGCAAGTGCCAACACATAAGCGCACATAGAGATCACACACGACAGCACATGGCTAAAATCCTGCATGCGCTGCGTGTTATAGGGACCTTACCATAGAAAGGGTCCTGCACTATGCGGATACGACACAGTTCTTGAAATTTTGCAAAGGTCGTGCATTGTTTTAACATTCGCCCAGTGGACCAGTGGCAGTGTTAGGAAAGTGTGGGTAGAATCTGGGTCTTTTACAGTAACTTTGCAGGTTTGGGAAGGAAAGTAAACAAAAGTGCCCGAATAAAAGAAATTATTTTTATTTTTTTATTTTAGGAAATGGACATTTTTATTATAGTCATTCACATTTACAATAAATACTGAAAAAGAAAAGGGGCTAAAGCAAAGGTTTGTCACCAACTTGATTATGTAGCAACACCCCTTTTGGCAATTTCACCTTCAGTTCTGCAAGATTCCTGGTCTATATTCACTGCTGTTTTTTAGATGATTATATTTCTTTAGGACTTATCTTTTTTTTAATAGTTTACCATATTTGTTCTTATTAATCTGCTAGTATTCATTTAAAGCCATCTTTTCTCTTCCAATGACATGGTCCTGTGCTACTGCCTGCAACACTAATCCAAAACATAATCGATTAAAACCCATCTTAATAGTTGAAGAGCGTTCTTTTTGGAGTTCAACACCTTAGAGTTTGCCCCCAGCATATTTGGCTCATTGGTCCCAAAAGTTTGTGGGTCTATAAGACTTATTCTTAAAATGCATCAGATGTGTTTCGATGTTCATTTGCAAACTTCAGGTGCTGAATTTTGTGTGGCAAAGGTGCAGAAAGGTTTTATACTGTGGGCTCTACACAAAGGTCAAATGTATTCAGGGGTCACTGTGCAGTAAAACAACATTATACCCCAGAGTCTTCTAACTTTCCCGATGGCCAAACATGGGTTTATACACAATAATGACATAATACAGTTCTAAACAGGACCTTTGAGAGTAAGCATGCTCTCAGACATTGCTTTAATGCCCTATATGCTGAGTTGCAGTAATCCATTAAAGTATACCTTAAAACATCAGTCATTTCACTTTACATTGGCAATACATCAAACCAAATATATTAAATGTGAATTTCTACAGGCAGTAGTTATTATGATACAATTCTGTCTATACTGTGGTGACCTGTGACCAATAGAAGCTGCTCTGTTCATCCTTAGCCACTGGAACAGTAACATTCATTATTGGAAATCTTTCTAGACCCGAGGTAATGTTAAATTTCAGTCAACACATTACTCTGAGACAAAGGTGAGAATTATAGTCTCTATTAACTGAAGCGATATTTCAGATTCTTTTTTTGCTGAGCATGTTTTCCCTTCTTCTCTTACATCAGTGTGTATATGTTAAAATAAAATTCTATAAATACCGAGAAATAAACAAGACCTATGAACATCTCATACAATATTACAGGACTCTCAAAACTTCAAGATCTCAAGATTACTTATTCCCCGAAGATGTATCACATGCTTAACACAAGCTTTAAATGTCAATAAAGGGTTGAACCATTTTAATTTTAAGTCAATCCACGGATCCATTGGGAAGTCAAAGTTTGCAGAATTAAGACCACCATTATATAGATAAAATGCAACTAATAGTTTCCCCTAACATGTTTGCTTTTTATCTACATTTATCATGGAGGTGGATGACCTCATGCCTAAAGGTTCGTACAATGTGCGATCGCGGGGTCCCGACCAGCAATGCACGATGTTAAGAAACGAACGTTTACAGCCGATAATCAGCACCGACAGCTGTTCTGTGTAGGACGAATGCGCCCGTAGCTTTGATTGGACGATGGCGCTGTATTCCGGACGTCGAGAATCCCACCGGAACCTGCCCTGGTCGCACGTGCCGGCCGACGAGCTGTTGTTAAGCCGGTATAGGTCCTACACAGGGCCTATTATCGGCCGAAACATTCGTCGTACACATCGTGCGTGTACGAACCTTAACTCCTCTTTTGCCCAGCCCCCTGGTGAATGGTCATAAAGCCACTTGAGTGTCTGATAGCTACTTCTCCCCCTGCCAGCTTCTCCTCCTCCTTTTTAATAGAGCATGGATGCTTGTCTCCATTAGAGGTATGGGGAGAGTCAGACGAGTCAGCAGGGGAGGGAGCTGTTAGCTGTACCGAGGGTTGGGGGGTGAGTAGGTACACCACATACAATATTTTCAGCCCACCGATATTACCTTTTATTAGCTGAAAATATTTATGGGTGAGTACCAATGGTCGAAGCGAGTCTCAATGGGAATGCTGATTAATCAAAGCGATTGTGCGGTTCCGTTTGGGACCGCACGATCAGTCATGGTGAACTGTCTCCGTGGCTGCATTTGATGCGACCAACAGTGATATGTTTGGCCAACTGCTCACTAGTGCCGAATGTCAGCCGAAACAAATCTCGGCCTTGTGATACCCAGCCTAAAAGGCAACAGAAGGTAAAAATAAAGTCTAAACAACTATGTATTTTGGCCATTGACTTATCTGGAAAAGCAAAAAAGCTGCAGAATTAAAGAGGAAACTAGGATGCATTTATAGCTGTAATGGTGTTAGGTGGCATTTCCTAGAAACAAGTTAGTATCTTAGGACTATTACCATGAGTGACTTGTTGAAACAAATTGGATAACAGTAAGAAAAAACTAATATGGATCATTGGAAAAATTATTTCAAATTCATACAATTAATATAATTATTTTTGATGAATAGAAAACTTTACAGTGCATATGTTTATTTTAGCATCCTTTTAAGGCTAAATAAGGTTTTTGTTTTGTAGCAAATCAGTCCACTTTACAGTAATGCTGTAACTTAGTTACTGATGCCCCACTGCTGTGAGTAATGAACACAGTGTTGAAGAAGTATTGAAGAACGGGAGGTAAGGAGCTGTGCCATACCTTGCTTCAATAGAACAAACAGGAGAGGAGAGAAGGTAAGAAACTTACCGCTCGTTCGCTCCCCGGCGCTTAGTCTGACAGGTTCCGACGGACTTGTCTTCTATGCGCAAGATGCGCATGCGCATAGAAGACAAGGTCCGTCGGGACCTGTCAGACAAGTGCCGGGGGATGAGCGAGTGGGTAAGTTTCTTACTTCTCTCCTGGCTCCTGTTGTGCCATTAAAGAACGGAAGGTAAGGCACAGCTCCTTTACCTCCCGTTCTTCAATTGAACTGGATTCATTAAAGTCAATATTATGAGTGGAGATACCGTGTTAAAGAGGCTTGCAATGAATATTTAGCTTTTTAATAAATCTTTGATTCTACATTTTACGCCTATATTTTTCTGCATTGTCAGGGAAATTGTCAATGCATAAGTTAATCTTCAGAAACATTGATCTGTGATGTGTGGTCTGACATTATTCTCGAGAGATGGCCCTTTTGCAAGTTTCCTCTTGTAGAAAGACACTTTGATGTAATTGCAATATCACCCCCTCGGAGAATAGAGTTTTTTTATAAACAAACAATAAAAAAGGATTGTTTTGTGAGACCTTCCAAAGACCTACAGGGAGAGACAATATACTGCAAGAATTGCAAGATAAAAATAATAATATTTGATGTTCAGAAGAAAGAAATCGTGTTTTTAACAATTGAAACTAGAACATTTGAATTATAACTATTTTACTCATTCAACATATTAGCAAAGAGAAATATGTGTAGTTAGAGTAAGTACTTTTAGACAACCAATACTACTCACTAAATGGTGTTAGTACAATAATGTTTGGAAAGTTAAAATCTTAAGCAATCAATGAAGCAACGAAAAACAGTTAAATGAGAGCTACAGGCTCTATAGTTGGGTGATTAAAATCTTCTGCTTCAGAAGAGAGGGAGCTCTCCACAATGAATTGCTCTGTATTCCCATACACTTTAGGAAAATAGTAATGTGAAGAAGTGGCTGGGCTAAAAGATTGACAAAAGAATAGACAAGAGATAAATCATTTTTTAAAATCATTTTATTTACCATTATTTTATACGTATAAGATCAGTGGTGGATACTGCAGTGCATTGAGCACATATAAGCCTAACCTTTTAATAACAGAATTAGCGATTAATTACTTTAATCACCTCCATTGTTTGGTCTTCCCAGGCTCTCCATAGCTGTAGGTCTAAGTACCACCCACCACCCCACCCCCCAAAAAACCCAAGAAAAAACGGTTGCCCTATTTAGTCAAGTAAATTCTTACAGATTATGTATTGTCAGTGAGTAAACCAATAGCCACAGATCAGGTAACTTGTCCAGTAAAATATAACTGGTTATTAAGATGTGTAGTAATATGTTCAAGCTCTTGCAGTAAGAAATGCAATAAATTCAACGTTGTGTAGGCAATGTATTGTTGTTTTAGAGAAGGATATTGACTGATTCAGATTTTTGTAAATGTGAATTTGGGTAAATACCTGCTTTATTGATCAGCCTTTCTTGCTCCTTGCTGACTTATGTGGAACAGCAATAATGATACAATATTGCTGTATATAAACAAGCTTTTAGTATAGGCTAATTGCCCCTTAAAACCTAACCTTGCAAGGTTCTTACAGGGAGTATTAAAAGCTCTTAAAATGGTGCTAATTTTGCCCCAACCAATCAGATCTTATTTAACATTTGTAAGCTTACATCTGATTAGTGGGGGCAAAATTAGCACCATTTTAACGATAAGAACTTTTATTGAATAACCCTGTTAGTGTTTAAAGTGTGCTGCTAAGCCTACTTGAACAGCCCTTGTTCAATCGGCTGTCTTCTGCTTAGCTTTCATGCAACAGAAGATGCAGAAGGGGCCGGACCACAGCAGTACGGAGATGCTCCGGTCCAGCCCCTTATGAAACTCACATGGTTGCGGTATTGGGGGACAATTAGCCAATACTAAAAGTTTGTTTGGGGGTAGACATACCCTTTAAGGTATAAAAAGTAACTCAACATTCCTCAAAAATGTCAGTGCCTAAAGATGGAACCAAAATTAGTATCTGTGGATCTAGATCACTAAACATAGTGAGGACACTAATGTCCTCTTTAGGGAGGGGTAGGTACAAGTGGTGTAGCCATCATGGCAGAGTTGGCCACACATAGCATTCAGAGTTGTTTTGATGTTCTGCTGTCTGAGAAGATACCACCCAGCAGCATGTAATATCACTACACAGTGGGTATATTTTGGAGAAGTTTGGTGCTGTGGATTGCATTCTGCTGACCTGTTTTCAAAAGTAGCCAACTGCTTTGGGGTATTTCAGTGGTGGGACATGGTATGTTTACATTTATTTTATTTGCGTGTTTACAAAAACCTTTGACGTAGTCTTACTGTTGTTGCATTATGGAATTAATGCAAAGAAAAAATATTGTTAATGAAAAGTGCTAAAAATTTTAAAAAAAAGAAAAAAAGACATGATAAATTCTCTGGAATTCTTTTCCGTTGACATACACGTATCAACCACCATTTCTTTCGAAACTACAATCATAAACATGTGTGATTAGGGAGATTTGTAGCTCAAATCAATAACTATTAGTAACAGGCTGCAGATTTATAGCTTATAAAACAGACCCTGAGATAAGGGAATGATTGTAAAAAGAGAAACAGGAACAAATCTGAATACTAGACATCTGAAGAAATAATTATAGAAAAAAAATTTACTTTATGGGGAGGGGCATTAAAAAAAAATTCTGGCATTCATGTCAAACAGCAGTGACAAAATCATTATAATGGCAAATTATCTGAGAATGGTCAGCTGTCACTTGTCTTTAAGTCATTTATGTCAGTTAGGTATGGGTTTGAAATCATTACGATTCATGTGTCCAGGTCAGATTCAATAACTTTTTATTCTGCATGCACATCTTTCATTTTGTTTTCCAGTTATTTATTTTTTATTTTTTGCAAACTAATAGGAATGTGTTTGAATTTAGTGCTGACTTTCAAGCACAATTCAAATCACATGAAAATCTTTGTACTATTAGCATGTGCATAAGGGGGTCCACAAATGCCGGCCACCGCCCTGTTAGTATAACCATTTTCAGCAGAGTGCACTGTCACTGGTTAATACCCCCTTCCCTGGAGAACACTTTCTCTCCTTGCTCATAAGCACTTTCCCTCCAGGTTTTTTTTTACAGTGATCGTGTCAACAGACAGAACAATCAGGTAAGATTCTCTGGGGAGATACTGGTAATTGTGCCTTAAGGAGAAGGCACTTGCACAGGATATCATTCCATATGCCTGGCCCTGCTAGTGTGCAGGGAAGAGGGATTGAGTCAGATCCATGGTGTTATAAAAAAAGCCAAATTGTACAATGTTGCACATGGACAGCAGAGACTGAAAACAGTAAAAGCTAGAAAAGAGATTTATTATTATTAAAATGAATAAGAATACAAAAATAAACTGCCAGTACGTAATCTAACCAACGCAAGAAATTTAATCACATCATTGCCATTGGTAAATTTACTAGAACGGTATGTTAGGACACAGGTGTACATACCTGTAGTTGTTTATTTTATTCTGACATGGTGTGACACATTTGGTTTTGCCCAACTATAATCTATTTCCACAAAACCAGACCAGATATACATTACGTACTCACCTTTCCCACATGTAAATATATGTAACTAAATGTAATCAGTTGCAGTGTTTTGTTTTATTTTTGTCATACGACATTTGGGAAATTGATTTTTAGCCTAAGATATGCACAGAAGTTGCATTGCAATAGCATTAATTTTGTCATGTCTGTCATTACACATTGGTTCCTTACTTGGGTTTCTGGATGACCAGTAATACGTGACTTGGTCAATGTCATTATATAATCAGTTAGTTACTTAGGGCACACAGCATAGTCCTGCTTATAGAATCCCTGACAATTAAATTCAGTGAAGTTGAAATGATAGACATTCTACAAATGTTAACCCTCAACATGATGGTCTGGCTTTAAATCTTTATAACTAGTGAAATTGCCGCCATAAAGTGTGGGAAGAGATGAGTATAAAATTCACAGGCAGGTTTAGAATGGCAGGAGTGTTTCTAATCCGATACCTAACAGCTTTGTATGGTGAACATAGTATTATTATATATGATATATATATATATATATATTATAATATATAAATATAACAAACATAGAAAAGATAATCAATGCACGACTAGGCCCCATACAATATCATATTTATCTGCACACTGGCATACTTTATAAAAAAGGAGTTTTAGTAACATATGTGATCACATGATTGAAAAGCCTTCCAACCAGTCAAGGTAAACCCAGTCTGGAAGGTCCAAACTTCTAACCTTTTTAAATTCTATTACTTCAATACGATTAGCAAACTTGCATTTATCATTCTAACACAAGATCCATATAACAGGCTCTCTCCATTCCCCCCGAGCCCCTTTTGGCGTTTAAAAATGAGGGACGAGGAGGCCATCTCAGTGCTTTATATAAAGGGTTACTTGGACGTCGTTTCTTAAGTATGCCAGTTCTGTGCAAGATAATATGATATTTATGGGGCCTGGAATGTGCATAATTATTCTTTTTTTGTTTATATAATGTTTGACAGATAAGTAGCACTTCGTTAAATGTAGGTAAATTAGCCTAATTGGAGTGCTTCCACATCCGTATTGTATATATATTAATATAATATATATATTATAATATAATATTATATAGTAATAAGATAATAGACACCACACACAAAGGGGGGCTGTAAAAAATTTGCAGAGTAACATGGGACATTAACTCAGCCCTGCATGGTCCATACTTTTTGTTCTTTAGCATCATGACGCACCATTCAGAGCTGGGGCTGGGAAGAAGTCATGCTGATTGTTCACCACTGGATCTCGGTACCTAGCGGCCTTTAATATTGCAGCCCCTAAGCATTAGACCAATAGTGTATTAAGCCAGCATTTCGTTGGTCCTTGGTAGAGGAAGCCACCGCAACATACAGAGGGTTTCAACTTCGCTCTGTGGACTTATCGTAAAGGTGTGAGAGGTTGTTTGGTGCATTCGTCGGTCATGTTTTCTTATTTTAGAAAGGAACGGATGAAGTAAAAAGCAAGTATGAAAACTACTTCAAGACCCTACTGTAAGGAAGTACTGCAAAATAATACTCCGTTTCTTTTTTTTAAAAGTGTACTTGGTTTCTCTACTTGGTTGCCTGAAAGCTGATCTTCCTAGAATTTTCATAAAATTAACTTTTATATTTGTTTCCCTATATCAGCACTTTGCTGAATAAACGGATGGGAAGTCTGGGACACTAAACTGGCAAAATTCACGTGCTGGTGCTCCTCAACAAAATGATATGTTGGTAAAGAATCCTACCTTCATTCCCCAGGTTCTTTTTTTATTTATAATTTTTTTTTTATATATTTGTCCTTTGGGTGTGTATATAATTTATATTATTCATATAACAGAATTGTTAGCTATCAATTTTACAATAAAATGGATACAGAGCAACATTTACTAGCTATGTGTTTAACAGTATGTGCTTCGATGGCTGAAAGTTAAAACTGGCAAATAAGTAAGATGTGCTCAATAAATCATAGATTCGATGTAGATGAGATTTTGTATGGGTAATTAATAGAACAAGCAGAATGACAAACTTTTATATGGTTAGCATAGAAAGTCTAGGGGAAATTTTATGCTTAAAAAGACACAATCTTCATATTTTTCTATTTACACTCAATAAAGGACCTTTTGTTTTCTTACACAACGTGCTCAATCCATTGTTTTGTAAGTGGCATATTTACATTATGGGTAGTTGGAAAGGATGACATAAAATCGATGTGTCCTATGAAGAAGACAATCACCCTCATTGCAGTAGGGTCATGTACCAATGATTGATTTAGAAAAAAGTGTATATTGATTTCATCCTCAGTCATTCCATGAAGAATTTCCACTTAGAGATTTTTCTGTTAGCAGTGGAAATGTCATTCAAAATGTACATACAAAGCTTTATAAATATGGACAGTAATGTTACTGTTGAGAAAATTTATGGAAAACAATCCGTGATCTGAACAAATATCTTTTTTTTAAAATTAGGAACAGATTCAAGTACATGAATCCTCTCTATAACAGGTTAAAAATCTCTACATCTGTAGAAGCCTTTATACATATTGTAAGTATATAACTGTATAGTGTACTTCACAATTTCTCAGTCATGGTTGGGCAAGAGATTGTTTGGGAAGTGTAAGCTGAAGTTCACATTCAACCAGGGTTGCCAGATATTCCCCATGCCCGAGCGGGAGGGGTCATGACGGGGGCAGAGCAAGAGTCATGATGGGGCAGAGAATGGGCAAAAGGAGACTGTAGGCAGGGTAAGGGGCGTTCCCGGGATGGCTAATAGAAAAATATGTATCTGGGTGTATGGAGGGGGTGGGGAACATGGCAAAACCATATTTGAAAATAAGAATATGTTCATAAGGAGTAATAACCCTTCTAAGGAATAAGTTTTCGTTTCAGATCATTGGGTTAGCAAAAGGACATCTTTTCTATACAGGTTGCATTCTGTTGAAGTGATAATATGCCACATATACACTAAAATAAAGAATAGGTGTTTAGAAAAATGAACCTGTTCTTGAATGGTACTGCTAAAATGTCTTCTAGCTGTCCCCTCTAGAGAATTCCCACTAAATGAACTAAATTCACCACATACCACATTATAACACCTGCTTGTGACCCTGTACAGTTTGCCTGCCATTATCCCTTCTGCTCACAGCAAAGTCCTTTCACCCCTCCTATGTAAAGAACCCAGGGAAATTAACACATTATTGTTTTGTAATTTAATTGTGGTTTCAAAGAAACTAGAAAGACTCTGGTCTCCACACAATCACCCTCTATGTAAAATACCTTATAACTTTCAAACAAACCTAGGGTGATGTTTCTAGCTTCTCTGGTTCTTAAGTTATAGGCCTGTAAAATTACAATTAGACAGTCAGGATAAACAAGGAAGTGTATGACAGTCACACGATGCACTGGGTAAGAAGTCCCTCCCCCCAAAAAAACCCAATCTTTTTAAAAACTATTTAAAGACAGTTACAGCTGTAGGACACAACTGGGCATGCTCGTGTCAAAGGCATAGGGGGCGGAGCAATGGTGTTGGTGATATCACTCACAGTGCTAGATGGAAACACCAACCTTACTGCTACAAGTTTGCAAAGATTGCAGCTAGAACCATCCTGAAGTCGGTATGAATGTGCTCTTTTTAATAAAGGTCACTTGTATGAAGACCAGTTACCCCTTAAAGTATTCTGAAACTTTTCCAGACTGCTGTGCCATGGGTGAAGACTTAAAACTCTAGCTACACACTCCTGATAGTACAGCAGATTGTAAAAGAAAACTTAATAGAAAAACAGAGCTCCTGTGCAATCTGAGCAGGCCGTTTAAACCTATGGTGTATGCGTTGGCTGGCTGGCTTAGGGAAGACAGGAGCGCTTTTTCATCTGTAAATTTAAAAGCTTGAAAAGGAACTACATTACTATGGTTTTCATATCAGCCAATACAGGTGTCACCTTTACATCATGTTTGTTATTTGTCATCTTAATAATTATTACCCTGTATTCTTTGATTGTCTAACACGGTACGGTATTTTACTGTTTTTTTTTATAGGAAAGAGTAGACTTCATTTACAATTAAGCTGATGCCTATTTAATTGACAGAACAATAGGGACACATTTTAAGAACCATTTTCTATGTGAAATGTTATTAATCTAGAGTGCATTTCGCACAATTAGAATGTCAAGTGGAGCATCTTGTGTTTATTGTTGCTTTTGTAGCTAAGTAATAACACATTATTTCAGCTGATAAGAAACAGGAGAATGTTCTATTTGCAGTTTTACTGTTAAGGAAAATAAAGAAAATTTGGGGATACCTAGTCCAAATGAGATTATCCATTTTACTTCAGACAATCTGTCAGACAGCAACCATTATAGCAATTGTTTTAAGGCTGAGCAAAGAGTTTTCCTATTATGTACATTACCAAACAGACATGCATGTTGTAAACAATTACTTAAAAGTAAAGAGCCATTTTATCTTCTCTGTTTCCCTGTTTCATGAGCTCTCTGCCTCATCACATAGTTAAAATAGGTCAGTTGAGGGAATGTAAATACATACAAGGGTCATGCATAGCACAGGCTGATATTTTGACTTGACTAACTAGTTTGGTAAATTGTGCCCAAAAATCAGCAATGTTTTTCACAGCATCAAAACAATGTCAGCTGAACTTTTGACCAAATCAAACTGTGAATCCATTGACTAGCGAAACGTCTTCAAAAACTAAACTTCAAGTACAATTGTTCTAACAGAATACAACAGATATACCATGAGCCTTAGCTCAAACTTCAACCAGATTGGACAAAAGTTTGTTTGGACATCAGTAAATTGTGGCTGATCAGGTGGTCTTATATAGACCATCTGATGATTCATGCTGAACTATTGGCGGGACCAACAATATTTTGACAAAGCTCACTGGTCGGTAGCTTTGACCAGTCAAAATATGGTATGTGTACCAAGCGTAAGAACCATTTGTTATCTGTGCTACATGAAAAAAAAAAACATTTGTAATTAAGAAGCCATAGATCTGTGGGCAGTTGTAGAAACCAGGAAGAGGCAAGTGGCTTTTCATTGCAACCATACATAATATTGAGTTAAACTGGGTTTACACTTATTTTAAATGTTTCGGAAATATTGCAACTCTGAATATACCATTTGTGTTAAGTTACTTGCTACCCTGTAGCACGAAACTGTATTAATAACTTTATATTTAAGGATAATTATTGCACCCCCATTCAAGAAAAATAAGCTCCTCCCTCCATGCAATCAATCAAAGGCTCTGCACATGCTCAAGTTTCTAAAAGTTCATTGAGCAGGGTGAGGAGCTGGTAACATCTGCCAGAAAGGGATAGAATGGGGCAATAATATCATTAAGTATTTGGTTAAAAATGCATGTAATAGTGCTAAAAATAGAAGTTGGGATTAATGGCAAATAAATGACAAATTAACAATTTTCTGTTTAAAGTGTAAAACTGCCCTGTGAAGCCACACTTTATGATGTAATAAAGGTTTGTGTTTTTTTTAAGAATGTTTTTGCAGCAACTGTCAGGATTTTTCATAATCATCAATCTGTCATATGAGAGCACCTATGACTTGCCATGTTACCCAAAATGCTGGGAGACTGAAGACTACAGAGGACCCAAGGCAAAGGCGGAGGTGGACCCCGTAAGGTAAGCACTTTAAAAAAAAGGGAAAAAAGGAAATTTCTTTCTCTTTGTAAATTTTTTTAAAAATTACAGTTTACATTTTTTTGAATAGTTAAAGGTTCAAAAATTCACATTTTTCTTACTTGTGAAGTTAAAACTTGTCATGTAAAGCCTTTCAAATTGCACCCTTGTATTTTGTAGCATATACCTCGTACTGTGAGTCTTTATATTGATAGTTCTTTGTGTGATGTATGTTTCCCTGTACACATAGGCTCCAAAGCTGGATATTAGATTGTAAGCCAAGTATGACTAATGTTCCATAAAATGGTTTTACTATTATCTTCTTCTTTCTGCTGCAAATACTTTTAACTGCAGAGTTATTCATCATGCTCACTTTTCCCAAAGCCCTACTGTATGTATTATCAATATTTAATCCCTAAGGTCCATGACATACGGGACTATTAGATTTCCATGATCTTCTCTAGTAAAAATCCTGAGCACGGGGATGTGCAGTTGACCATTTTCTTTTTTTACAAGTGGAAAGCAAGTTTTTCTCTACTGGTAGTAACAAATATGAGACAAAGTAGAATTTCACATTTATTTTATATATGTAGTTTAAAGGAAAAATTACATCTTATAACTTCAGATCAGGTTACTCACCAGAAAAGGAACATCAAAGCTGTAAAAAAATGATGATTATTATTATTGTGGATTCATATAGCGCCAACATCTTCCATAGCGCTTTACAATTACATGGATACATTCACATCAGGCCCAAAGGGCTTGCAACCTTATTGCCATCCTCTGCTGTTGCTGGTAACACATTTGGGCAGGCCAAATATTAATTTGGCATTAGCCCTGAAGATTAAAAGGGGACTGACCTCACCAGCTGCAATAGACCATGGGCACCCCACCAAGAATTACTGCATCCTTTTTAAGGTAAATGGTAACAATCCCCTATACTTTATTAAGCAAAACAAATTAGTTAATATTAAAAACTGCAGTAATTTATTCTCATAACGAAAATGGTATTAATGTATTTGACTATGATTTCTCTTCCTTCTTCATTTTGTACTTGTAGTAAAGTGAACAACAACATTAGCATATTTCACAATTGAGTAAATATTTTAATGTTTGTGAAATTACCCATCAGTGTGTTTGCTTGGTAATCTGTACATCAAATCTCAAGAGTTACTCTTCCTACCTTAAAATCACTAATATATTAAATGATAGAGAAGAACAATCAAGTTGCACTGTCCTGTAAATGGAGCAAGGCATTGAAAGCTCTGCACATTGCTTTAGGTGTTTTACATTTTGTTGAATGTTTATGGCTGCGGTACAGCTATCCTTTGGCTGTAAGCCCAGAATATTGTCAATGGCATATGGATGTTAGATTTCTTCTATTCTCCCACTTTGTTACTAAATCTTTTCATTTCTTTCTTTATAAATAATTATCTGGAATTTTATGAACAGACAATTTTTCCCCTTAAGATGTAAGATGAATATAGTCAGGCTGAAGTACCGCACACTCTTTTTCATGCCTAATGCTATTTAAGTTTGACTTTATTCACATAACCATGCATGTAAGACGGTGTGATTAATACATTGGCACTGCTTGATTTGTACATTTGAGTAACTTTAGGATGTCTGTTATTTCAGAATTACTGCCCTAGAGCCTTTCATCTATCTAGCTGCCTGCTGGGTTGCTTACTCGTGATATAAAGTTATATTATAAGGTGTAGATCTGTGGTAAATCAAGAAAGTCTTGGTAATGTGCTGCCACTATTCCTGCCAACCTTAACATTGCAGATTACAAGAACTAGATGGCTGCAGGTTTGACATTCATGGATAATGCAGGTCAATAAATTCTGGAAGCTCATCACTAGAACAGTTTTATTACTGTGCAACGTTCTGTTCCATGAATGAAGATGACTTGTACCAGATAAAACATTATGAGAGCCCATGTGTGTTTTATATACTAACAGATGATCCTGTATGGCAAATGGATCTACAAATAGCAACAGGAAAATGTGAGAACACTGTGCCAAGATTTTAAGAAATTGCCTATACGACAAACATGGACATTTGGTTTGCAGTAGCACTAAATAATTCTTATATTATACAATTCTAAAAACAAAACACTGCAGAATATGATTACATTAATGACTTGTTTTGTTTTTTAAAATAAAGACTATCAGGGTTACATTCAATAAAAGTTCTTATCGTTTAAAATGTTGCTAATTTTGCCCCAACCAATCAGATGTTCGCTTTCAAATGTTAAATAAGATCTGATTGGTTGGGGCTATATTAGCACCATTTTAAACAATAAGAACTTTTATTGAATCTCCCTGTATATGTTTACTATCCCAGGACAATGTAAAAACTGATTTGGAATGATTTTGACATTTTATGCCAACTATTTGTATATTACATAAATCACATTTTTTTAGATTTCCTTTGGCTTATTTTATTGTCATTCCTTTGTGGAAATCTCACTTGCACACATATAAATAATTTTTTCCATCAGAAAATGGCAGATTTTAACTCAAATGCCATGTCGAGGCCCATGTTTACATCTTCAGGGCTCTAATTGTGTTATTCTAGAAATCCCAGAATCCTATTGGGTTCTAGGGTCACAATGTCAGATCAAGACATCTCTTGTTGTAAGGAAGATTTACAGAATTACTTAGTAAGCGAAACAAAAACCCTTTAGATTTTGAGAAATGCTGTTACATTATTTTACACTGGCATTTATTTTAAATTCTTTTTTTTTGGCTTAATAAAAGGAATAGGTTGAATAAATTGACCAATTTAAATTAAGCACAGCTATCAATAAGGATACTTTCTTCAGATAAGCCCTAATATACCAGTGCTGCTGCTTAAAAGCTGACACATTTACAGTAATATATACTAAATTTAATATATAGAAACAAAATAGAATCCCAGTGCACATCCAATTCACACTGCCTACATTTTATTACAAAAAAATATAGCACATTACCATCCCAAATTGAATTGTATGTGCATTTGTTTTTTGTTTGTATGTTTTAAATTATTTAATAGCACTAGCAGGGTTATTCAATAAAAGTTATTATTTAAAAACGGTGCTAATTTTGCCCTAACCAATCAGATGTAAGCTTACAAATGTTAAATAAGATCTGATTGGTTGGGGCAAAATTAGCACCATTTTAAACGATAAGAGCTTTTATTGAATCTCCCTGTATGTGCTTATTCAGTTAGAGGTGCAACAATTTGCCTGAGCTGTTTATTTGCCTCAACCAATCAGATGGTTTTTTTTTTACTGGTCTACTACAGAAAATATTTGTTAACATCTGATTGGTTGCTGCAGATTAAGAACATGGGCACAATTTTTCTCCACTAAAAGAGATAATGCACATCTATAATTATTCACTTTTTCAATAAATATTTTTTTCCAGTCCGATAATAATATAAGTGAAAGCGCATTATTTCCAAAATACAACACAGATATAGTGTTTTAGAACTCGTCTAACCATATCACTAAAGATAGACATAGAATGACATTGATCCTAAATTACGAATTTCCTATGATCGATTTCAGTCCATAATAAATGTTCCAGCATGTCCAAGTAGAAAAATCACACCAACCTTTCTACGACTATCAACACAAGATCTGTTAACATACTTTTGTTATTATTGCCTGTATGATAACCTTTAGTCTTGTCAAGGTGCATTAAGCAAAATAAAAAAAACACAAACTGCAACATATTGCATTTAGTTCAGTTCAAAATTAATAATGAGTAAATGAGTTGGTGGGGATTTTAATTATTTATAATGGACTGTTTTACATCTCTTCTAGCTTCAAATGTACTTTTGCTTAAAATTTAAATCTCCCTATACCATTGCAGCTGTAACAGTCAGCTCTAGTGTGTTTCTTTATACACTCTAGTCAACCAGTGCCTGGGTGCCCTCAGCAGAGGGCATCCAGGCCTTCTTCAGGCCTTCTTCAGGGCAAGGAAAGAACACATGCCAGAAGACACAGCGGAGAAACTAACAACTATGATCAGCTTAGGAAAGTTTGGATAAGTAATTCTATAAAAAGAGAGAAAAACGGGAAGTAGAAAAACCTAATCCAACCTTCCCTTATTATATAGAATTTTTGAATAATAAGAATTATTTCTATTATAGAATTATTTCTTGCACATTGGTTCTTTAAAATAAACTTCATTTTTTGTTGCTAATACCACATTTGGAGAGATACCACATTTGGAGAGAAGCAGGAAGAATCTGTTACAAGATTTTATATATATTATCTTTTGTAGATAATAATTTCCCTTTAAAAGGCATTTTGTTTTTTTTTTAAATGAAAAGAAAATGTTTTGTATTACTGGTCTGATTGCTTCATGTTGTTTAGGCTAATTTTCTAGAAGAATGAGAATATAATTGTTACAACAAAAGGGAACTGGCATCTAAGCCTATTTGTGAAAATACCAAATTACACCTTTTAAATAAATTACATAAATACCAAACAAATCCCAGTTTGCTTGTGCATTCTACTAAAGGTGCCCTTGGAGCTGTAACTAAATAGATTTGGAAAACAGCGCAGACTGACTACTTTTAAAATCAAAGAATGGTTTGAAGCAAGGCTACAGTATGTTTGGTTATTATTTTTCACACATATAAAAATTTTCCCATGCCAGTCATGGGCCAAATGTAATTAATGCTTGCTGCAGTGCATGCTACAGTTTATAAATTAAATTTTTCAAGTAGAATGACCAAAACCATACAGCCTAATCCAATTTAGCAGAACATAAACCATTTATATTTCAGATTTTTACCTTTATAAATCATGTGTTTCTGGTGTGTGTGAGGTTTAGTAAAGTTAGTGATAGCCTGCGTATTGTAGGATCTTTCTGTTAACCATCATGGTAGTATCTCAGTAACATTAAGCCTACAATGAACAAGATTGTGCCAGATTTTCTGATGTGTATATTTACAAATAAAAATGTATTGATTCACAATTGCATCCCAACATCTCAAGTGTACTTTCCTATTACATTAATCTATATTATTGCAGGGATATTAAAATTAACTGCAATAGGTTACACACATAGGTAAAACACATTTCTTGTAATGATCACAATTAAGGCTCACCACCTATATCTTTCTATTATGAAATGTCATTAAATTGCACTGCTTTCTCCTCAATCATTTGAGGCTTAGTGACACAGTTAATAAGAATGGAGGATGGACAGAATGAATAATCATCCTGCACTTTATAATGTGATGCCTTTTGTTTAACCTACTGAAAACGACACTCAACAGTTTTGAAATCTTCCCAAACCAGAAAACCCCCAATTCTATACAGGATCATCCCCGCAGCACGCACCCTGCACTCCGCATGTATACACCACCAGCAGCGTGCACCTCCCCCAGTGTGTGAACCCCCCCATCGGTGGGCTTCCTGGACCCACCTGTGGGCGTTGGCTAGAAGACGTCAGATGGCCAGCGTGAGCAGGTGGGTCCAGTGTTGATGCATATCGACGACCTTCTTTTACTATATAGGATGACTGAATAATGATATTGTATTGCCTTACCTCTTTCTGTATCATACAGATAAACAAACTTTTGCCAGTTGTATTCATTGAGAAGCGTTAGAATGGCTCCTTTAAGTGTTGGCCGCATCTGTATAACAAATTGGACATCGGCATCGGTTGGGAAGCTTGGAGTGATAAAGGAAGTGTGCAGAGCTCCACAGAAAGATGTTAATGTGTTCATAGACATTTGGTCATAGAATCCAAAGATGGCATAAACTCCTCTGGAAAACTGTGAGCAAACTAGAGAAAAAGAAAAAAAAACAAAGAATGAAGGGCAGATGGCACATTTATTTATAATTTTCATTAAAAAAATCAGTTTACAAAATGTTTGCATTTGTGCTGTCACATAATATTGCTATTTATGTTAAGTTATATATTTAGTCATATTCAATCTTATGATCACATTGTTTTCTGAAGGATGTTATGGGAAATTAATTGGGATAACTACAGTATTGACATTCCTACTAAATTATTTTCTGGGAAATGAATCTGATTGAACATTGTATTTTACTGCACCTTTGTAAAATAAACTTATATATATATATATATATATAAAAGGTTGTGAATGTGCTATCATGTGGTTCTTCTCATACTTGGTTCTATACATACTTCTCATATTTGGTTCTATATACTGTATACTATATACAAGGTCCTAGAAATGCTTTAAATATCTTTTTTTTTCATTTAGGGCAAGACTTTATTTGTAATTCTACAGTCTTTAGGCTTTGCCTATTTAAAATAATAAACATAAAAACCCTAAACATTCTATTCTATTCTAAATTGTCAACCTAGTAACTTCACTATGTCCATAAAAAAATGAAGTTTGTCCAACAACATGTATATCTGTTTTCTAGAATGTCTCTTTCCGTGAATAAATATTGCAGAGCAAATCCCATGCTAAAGTCAGTGTACTGCAGCATCTGGCACAGAGTACACACCTTTTCACCCTGGAATGAAAGAATGTGGGGATACCAGATGCTCTAAGCTCCATTTTTATGCCTCTTTATCTTATTCTTAAATGTATTTAACAACTGTCTGTATTGAAAACACCTCATTAAAAAGAATTTCCATATGGTCCCTCTAATTAAACATCTCTCCATTCACTTCTATAAGCAAGACCATGAAACAACAAAATGATTAAAAGTCCCATTTTTCTTCCTTCAATAAAAAATGGTTCTATATTTCACATGATTTCTGGGGTACACAGAAACAATCACTCCTGAAAGGAATCAATGGGAACAGAAATGAGTCAAAGCAAGACTATCTGCAAAGGACATAGCTATGTAGACACATCTTTACCGCAGTATTCTAGGGCACATTCCTTTGCTTTCTTCTGTTACGAATAATGGGTAAAACATCATAGATTGATCTGAATCCGAACCCAAACCCAGTTCCGAAGCAGATTTCCCAGATCAATCGGAACTCTGACTTTGCGGACATTTTTTTAAAATTTTGCTGACATATTTTTACATTTTCAAAATTTCTTGATATCCTGAATTTACAAAATCAAAAAATTGGAAAAAACTGGAAGCACATGAAGTTTCTTTATTTAAGAAAGATTTTGGGCATTGATAAGTGTTCCGCAGATCATTTCCCAGGTCCCTAAGCCATCTCTATAAAACATACATATTTATATCAGACCTTATATTACTGCAGTATTAACTATATTCATTTAGCTTTGGTCCTGCGGGTTAAGAGGTTCCTATCTTCTTATTTTTATATGACAAATATAGCCTACTCCCAGAAAACCACTGTGAATGAAGCACAGATAGGGGCCCCATCATAGTGTTGCAGTGGAGCCCAGTGATTCCTAGTTATGCCACTGATGACATTCTGAATCATGTCCTTACTGTTCTATCCATTTTCCTCTGTATTTAGACTGCCATCCTGACATAATTTTTGTTTACGTTAATCTATTTTAATAAAATCCTCCACAAACAAAGATACCTGAAAAGATAACACGTGCAAAAGTAATATAGTATAAATCATCCTTATCACAGCTATACAACCTAAGCATGTGTGCCCAAAATACTTAAGTGGGTAGCATGGGAAACAGGAGGCTGATAACCTCATTACCTTTTATAATGCAACAGAAACTTTCCTTTTGAAAGTTCTGCTTTAATAAAATCAAACTTTTTGATGTTTTGCCATTTCTTTAGCAGCTGACCTGTTTATAGAGTCATTTTCTCTCATTTTTCTTGTGTGATGCACACATTTACTTTGGAGTTTAAAGGGATTAAGTTGGATTTTTGACATCTGCACCACAATAGCAAAGACAAATAGTACACACTCACCAAGCGCACACATGCAACGAATGGTTTAAGCTTCAGAAGTAATTGAACAGCTAAACCGTGTCTCTGTATTTAGCCTCAAGGTCATTGAAGTCTACCAAAGCAATTTTAAGCCAACACTTTCTCATCAATGACTTATCTGATCAGTTTTCTCGGAGCTTTGTTCAGAAAGCAATAAATGTTAAACATTTTGCTCCAGCGATTAAGATCAGGGAAGACAAAATTCAATCTTATTAGGACAGTCTAATAAAGGCAATACAGAAGTGCAAGTACATATTAAAACTTATTTGGTACCACTACTGGGCAAGAAAAGATTTAAACATTTTCATTTATTGAACAAACCAAAGTGTTGTTTATAGAGAAAAATTATGAAAAGTTTGGGAATAAAAAATATATTTATAGTTAGGCTAGGTAGATATTGCAGATATTTCAGCCTGTCTGACTGTTTGCCACTGGTTGGCCGGGCTGAAAAAGTGTCCAATCAGCCTTTCATCCAATTTGAACAAAAGAACAACCCTCATTGTTGGTCAGTGGTCAAAAAAGTATCACTGATATTTTGGCCTGACTGACCAAAATATAGGTTGGCCCGCCAAAAAAACGCATGTTTCAAAATAGCTTTCCCATTCATTCAGAGACTATAAAGAGCAACAATTGTGACTTATCCTCACATTATCACAACGCAGCAAGTCAACAGCTTCCATGTCAAGTAAAAATTTCCATTCACTGTATCTTGTTAGATTGCCTTGCCTATAAATATATCCATTTACATAATGCAATGCCTCATAATTTGTTTTTCTGTGACTTCGATATTTGCTAGCAGAACCATGTAATTTTACAGATTCATATGCCTGTAAATTTGCTGATTCAAAACAAATTTTATGGAAATAATTTGTAAGGACAGCTTAAGCTGGTACAATTTACTGCAGCTTCCTTAGAGGAAAATAAATAAAACTTGTTTTTAAGTCTGACTTTCAGATTACTGCATAGAGTACTAGTTCATATAATTAGCAGATAAAACCTATGTATATGAAACCCCAACCAAAAGAGTTGCTTGTAGTAAGCATACCCCTGTGGGGGCAGTTGTTTTAGAACGGAAGTAGGTACGAACAGGGTTATTCAATAAAAGTTCTTATCGTTTAAAATGGTGCTAATTTTGCACCAACAAATCAGATGTTAGCTTTCAAATGTTAAATAAAATCTGATTTAAAATCTGGTTGGGGCAAAATTAGCACCATTTTAAATGATAAGAACTTTTATTGAATAACACTGAAAGTGTTTAGTTAAATAAAGATTGATTTAAGAGGAATACTTGCAAGAAGTTGAAGGGAAAACATTAAAGGGTAAGAAAGGATTCCCTACATGTCTAAACCATCTAAACTTTAATTTTTTCCCTGTTACATTTTAAAGCCTTTTATTTAAATGTTTTACTAGCTAATATCCTCATTTGTAAGTAACTACGTTTCATTCCTATAATACTTCTACCTGTTATTGTCATAAACCTAAAAGCTTTCAGCAAACAGCACTGCGGGATATAACAGCTCGTGTACACAAGCTAAACAGATAATGATTTATTAATAAAGAAAAATATTCAATAATGTTCAGCTTAAAATCTGCCTAGACAATAAATAACCTAAAGCTATTTTATCACTTTCAATTCACCATATTATAAAGAAGGACAGCTGCAAATGATTGTTGTGCTATTAAAGGGCATGTCCACCCCTTTTTAGGAAATTTGGTGTAGTGTAGGGCTCCCTCCCCCAGCCCCAACTGCTATATTACTTTTTTCAGAAACTCCCCCGATCATTACTTACCTTACTCCTCCGACATACTGTCATGGCCCTCTGCTTGCATGAAACTGCAAGCAGGGGGCCCGGACCGTCAGCCGCATCCATGATTGGCTGAGAGGCAACCAATCACGGACGCGGCTTCCGACTGCACACGGGGGAAACAGGTAATGTAAGTAGAGTTCGGGGGAGTTTCTGCACAAAGTAATATAGCGGTTGGGGCTGGGGGAGGGAACCCTACCCTACAGAAAAGGGGTTCCACACTAGGGGGAGGGAGAGCAAAACGTGAGGGAGAGGGAGGGCTGCAGTGTGCATGGTAAAATTCTCCCAGAGGAGAGACAGGAGGCAGAGTCCTATATGGACTCTGCAGAGCTCCTGGTGGGCAGTTTTTGGGACTTTGGACACACATTACAGGGCAGCCATTTGGAGCTGGGATGTAAGGTAAGGATTTTTATGCACTACACAGTGGGGCCAGTAGTGGGTTAAATTATAGTTTTGGGGGTAGACATGCCTTTTAATTTATAACAGCCAATTAGATTTTAGATTTTTGCTAGCTTACTGCAACTGATTGGTTACTGAACATTAACAGCACTGACAAACTTTTATTGCATCAGCCCCTTTGACTTTTAAATACACCAGTTGCAATCCAGTATACTATTATTTATATATTTAATATGGTTTGATTGTTTCATACCGATCATATTGCTTAATTTAGAGTTTACTCTTTCTAGAGAAGTACAGGCATATTGTAAGGAATTATTCCATGTTATATAAACTCTTTGTAGTTAAGACAATCGATTTAGAGGTAACCCAATACACAATTTATTGACTGGGGATGTAATATTATACTTAAAAATATTGTCCCTTGGTTTTACCTGGCTAGCTTATCAACTCCGATGTGCTTTCTCCCTAACAAGCTGTAAGTTTTAATTGAAAGACAGAGAAGGGGCCATTAATATAAGATTACAAACTAGCTATAATATATAAAGCAAACATTAATGCTGGACAGTATGAGGAAAATGAATGATTGGAAACTTAATCATCATTTTACCATAATCTGTTGTTGAGAGAATTGTCAAGTTTGAAAATTATAGTCAGCTGGGTGTGGTGAACAATAACTGTGTGTCTGCCAGCGGACTCCTTATGTAAAACATTCCTCTTCTATACTAACCTAAGGCTGTAAATATGCATGGACGCCGGACACATTTGCACGAGCAACGCATCATTAACCACCTCCCATAATATGGGACAGATCGAAGGAGTTGCACATGGGAGGATAAATGCAGTGGGGGGTGCATACGGGATGTGTGCATGAGGTATGTGTGCCACTTGGCTGGCTAGTTTATTAGTGCAATGGAGACTGGTGGTCTGGTGATCATTCTTTTTTATATAGTGAAATCCATGTGAATAATAGACTCAAGATAAAATGCAGTTAAGGTTTCTAAATGTACTTATTTATTTTAAAAATTCCCCATAGTCAATTCATGTATACATATAATGTAGGATTAAAGTACATCGGCTCTAGTATGTAATAATTGTCATGCTACAGAATGCCTGATTTTTTTGTGTATTTGATGTAGGTGATCAAAGTGTTAAAAGACAAATAAACACCAAAAACAAATTCAAATGATTGATACCCAACACAATAAGAACCTCATCTAATAACTTTGAAGAACAACTATACTCATCTATTAATAATATACCCAGGGTGAGGACCTACTGTAAACCACTGAGTCCTTAAAGGGCATATCCACCCCCAAAACTATAATCCCCCCCACTAATGGCCCCACCTTGTAGTGTAATAAAATCCTTACCTCACATCCCAACTCCAAATGGTTCTCCTGTAGTCCCCCCCCAAAGTCCCAAAAACTGGCCACCAGTCCATATAGGACTCTGCCTCCTGTCTCGCCTCCGGGAGAAGTTTGGCATTCGTACTGCAGCCCATCTCCCCTTCCCTCTCCCTCCCGTTTTGCGATACCTCCCCCTACCATAAAACCCCTTGCCCATATCATAGTATATCTTCCCCCAGCCCCAACCGCTAAAAATAATTTTAAGAAAGACCCCCGAACTCTACTTACCTTCCCTCTCTCCCCCGGCATTCTGAGAAGCCGGCAGCAGTGTCTTGCAAGCAGAAGGCCGGGCGTCGGCGGAGACAGGGAAGGTAAGTAAACATCGGGGCACTTTCTTAAATTTATTTTATAGTGGTGGGGCTGGGGGAAGATATACTATGATATGGGGGAAATTTTGTGGACATGCCCTTTAACACCAGGGTTTTTATTGATCAACTGGAATACTTACATAAAGCTTGCCGTTCTGCTCCAGTCCTCTTTCTGCTTATCTCTGCTGTCCATGATGTAACCAATGTAAAGACATACTGTACTCTGCAAGGAAGTATATGTTGCCAGACCATGGACTTTCACAGACATTAGCTGATGGTCAGAGCATCAAGCATAAGTATTTCAGATAGTTGGTAAAGTACCCAGAAATGAGGACATAGCAAATTAGGTCTTTACCCTGGGTATTATTTAGATGTATAGTGTGGGAAAGGTGAGTATAATGCATATCCATCCTTTTTCCCTGCAGTTATTGTACAGCTTCTACAAATAAGGGGGGTTAAATAGCACATGGAGGGTAGTCTAGCAGAGGGGGATGAGTTGGACAGAAGTGCTCCACAATTGCTAAATGGTTAACTAGGATTTTTTTTTTAGTCTGTAAATATAGCAGTTCTGGTCTCCATACGATGAGGACTAAGCTAAGATTAAAATAAGCCAAGGTGTTCTCTTCAAAGTCATTTTCTGTTCTATTGCACACATCATCAATATAAAAGGTACAGTATGTTTTTCTTCAAAGATCCACAAACAGTTTTAGTCCAAACTGATTCTTGAAAGAACCAAACCCTGTTTATTATTTTGAATCTGCAAATCTGTCTTGGTCTCTCCTGATCTTTACCTAGGTAAAAATACCCGTATACAAATACATGCATATCTGTTAGCTAACTTTCATATGTGAATTTAAATGGATTGATAGACAGTGACAATGTCACTTCAAAAGTATGGAACACACAATCAATGGACTTTTAAGATCAGTAACAACCTCAAGCTGGATTGCGGTTAGAGACACACTAAAAAAGGAGAATGGATGCTATAAATCTCAGTGGGTACCCCCCATTAGTCTATTGACTCACTTATCTCTTCAGTTTCTCTAACGCTATTTGTACAGAATATTCTCAGTTGCATTTTCAACAGTCATTGTGGTTTGCTGCTGTGAATGTCTGAGATTATCCCACTCTGTCTGTAATGACTTGCGACTTAGCCTTGTTATATAAGAGAGACAATAATAAAACAACATTACAGCTGTTTAGGTCTTATTGTGTAATAATGGTGCTCAAAGCTGTCCAGCACTTTTACAGCTCACCTAAGAAGCCCAGGCTAACGGGATACAATATTCTTACAATAAATATTTTAACCAAACAGACAAGAATCAACATACCAATAGTTTTCACTTAAACAAACAAAAAAAACATTAAAAATGACAGTTTGCTTTTTTCCTCCTTAAAAGAGGATTAACCCAACTCATTTATCTCTGGCCTCAGAATTCTATGTAGGATTGCATGTTTATTCTTGTACTTGGCCTTTGCCAGCTTCTAAGCGATTGTCTATTTAAAGTAATTACAAAATCCCCCTGTTGATGTTTTTAATGCTCTTGCAGCTGCTTTTCTCTCCCCCTAATTTCCATATGCCATATTATTGGTTAACCTTCAGTGGAACAATACCACAAAGTTATTAGGTCCCCTCATACAATGGATACAAACCGAGTACTGCAAGTATACATACATATACAGTACCTTAAACCAGACAATAAACAGGACAGGATATTGTATACTGCTGAATGGACATATGACATAGCATACTTAGCATTTCCCTTGCTAAGTGGGATACAGTGATGCAGGCAGGGCATACCTGTTATATAATGGATAAGAAGGCATTCCAGGGAACATAAGAGGGTGTTTGATAACACAAGTATGAATGCAGTTGCATATCAAGTTAAAAATAAATAACTTTATGTCAAATGTCTATCGACATACTGTATATAGCGCAAACATGATTTTCCAGAAAGATCTTGTTTTTATATAGCTGATACCTTAACAAACATCAAACATTATATGAAACTAAATTGTTATTTCTCTCAGCCTCAGTAAATAATGAGATATTCTTCTATGTATGGCTTCTAAAGAACTGTTGTGTATACAGTAGATTTCCAGCAAATACAGGGTCATACTGGCCCATCAGGACACCAGAGAAAACCTTAGTGGGCTCAGGCAATAGTAGGCAACCCATTCAACCAAGAAAGTGCTGTGCCTTACATGGCGGAAAGGAGAAAGGGAAAAATACAGTGACCTACTCAAAGAAAGCTATGTTATAGTGTTACAGATGCCATAGTGCTGACTATAGACATGAAGGAAAAGAAAAGAAAGGAATCTGAACAAGGGTTTTTTTTATTATGTTTTTGTCCGCACTGTATGTTTTTGGCTGCACTATTGGTTATGGGTTACACTAAAGAAGCAGGCAAGCAATATGTCAGTTTCCTATATAATCATTTAGGCCCTTATTATGTACTTGATACAAATGCAGATGTAAATATGAAATTGTTTCAATTTAACATATATATATATACATATATATATATATATATATATATGTGTGTATATATATATATAACTTTTTGCAATGTGCATTTTCATTTGAATTGCTTGCATCATACAGTGTCAATAGGATAGATTTTGAAAGATTCCATTATTACAGTATGCAGGAAAACCTTTTCAAGGATGTACTACCGGTATATGTGGGTAACCAGGGTTTAACTGCTGTAGAGTGATTAAAAAGGGTTCCCCCTCTGTATACAATCAAGAGATGCAAAATGGAGGAGGTAACCAAGTTACAAATCAGTGATTCCTCCCTGAAGCAGCAAAATTGTCTAGATCTACCTTATATCACTCAGATCAATCATTTGTCTGAAATGGGTCACTTGTCTTGCTTTTCAATTAACAAAAGCATAAAGAAGTGGAAGAAAGCTGCCACATGCATTGACTGACTGAGTGTAAGAAATGTGGAAATTAACCAACCTCTTTTCCACCTTTTTTTTTGATCCATAGTATTATCCATACTATTATTTTGACTTGCATTTTATTTTTCAGAAAATGTAATAGGTAAAATTTTTTATACATATTTTTAATATATTTGGAAATAGTATTTTTTAGTCTTGCTTTTTAATCCTTATTTTGAATGTTTAGCAGGGAATTAATATCTGCTCTGGATCCCCAATGTACTGTTTTATAAACCTCCTCAGATCTGGGTCTTTAGTCCCTTCATGACTGCTGGTGTGATGGGAAAGCTAATGTCACACAGCCCCATTGGCCATGCTGTGCTGCCCCAATGATTAAGTCAGGCAGCTTAGTCTACACATGGCAAATTCATATGGTTGACCAGAAACCAACAAATAAAGCCAAAGGACAAATTACAGGAGATTGTTAAAGGTGCTGTATTATCTCTTGCTACATTTTAAAAATATGAAATTATAAAGCAATACAAAATACAAAGGGATGGATATAATAACAGCCTTAATCGTACAAATAAGTGTAAACCCAATGCTACTCAATGTACCATGGGTAAACGTGGGCTTTGCACTTCAGTAGCAGGGCCTGCAGCATTTATATTAATGGCAAGGGCACCCGATGCAACATTTAAAACTTTAATTTAATGCTAAACGTCTCCTGAAGGGGATCCTCATAAGGCGGAGTTAAAAATCTGTCCACAATCCCACAATGCAGTAAATCTTGCAAGGTGATTACTGCATCTGAGGCAGGTAAAGTATACTATAAAGGAAAAAGTGCGGAACAGTGCAATACTCACGGATGAGGATATATAAAATCGGTCTTTTATTCTGAAAACGCGTCAGGCAAGGTGGAAGTACTGAGGGAATATGTCTCCTTGTTTTTAATTAATTATCGAATACATTTTAATTTTTAATAGATTTTATATATCCTCATCTGTGAGTATTGCACTGTTCCGCACTTTTTCCTTTATACTTACCTAGACCCGAACCTGGGGGGGTACTCCTTGGAACATAGTTGCACCGGACAGGTGGGCCACACAGAGTGCCGCAGCAAATACATCCCATGTTTCTACTTGTATCAGGTAAAGTATACTGCTTAGTGATATCACACTTCACTCAAGAGGAGCTAATGGAAGAACAAGGTTGTGGAATCTGAGCACAGCAACAAGACACAAGCCAGTTATACTACATCAGCAAGATCTGCTGTTCAGGCTCTTTTGAAGAAGAAACAGGCAATGTTTAGCACTGTTAGTGCAGTTTTTGACTAAGTTAACTTAGTGTGGCATGCAAAAGACACATATGCATGTTTCCCTTTAGAGTTCCAGCAAAGCCATCAGCCCTGAACCAAATGACATCCTGTGGCATCCAGATATATTCATGTACTGTCTGAAGAAGTCAGATCCTCCCCTTTGCAGCCCCCCTGGTCCCTCCCACTCATGGATCCCATGGTCCCTCCAGTTGCAGGTCCCCCATGGCCCATTATCTTACAGCCCTATGTGGCCCTGCCAACTCGCAGGTGCCTAGGCCCCGCTCACACACAGGTGCCATGGGTTACTCAGACCCCCCCCTACAGAAAACTCTGTGGAAACAGCCTTTTCAGGCAGAGTGAGAACAGAGTAGGAACTCTGCTTGAAAAGGCTGTTTTCACACAGTGAAAGAGAAGGGCTGTAGATTCCCTTACCTTCTCTGTCAGTACTTCACACAGCAGAGAGGAGAAGGGACTTCCTGTCTCCCTCACACACTGAGGAAGTCTGAGGCTGTGCTCGTCGGCGGCACTGTGCAGGAGAAGCCTCAGGAATGTCACAAGTCAGCCTCCCACCCATTAACTTTCTGGTCAGTAATTTCTGTATATCTTGGGCTATGGAACACGTAGAGTGGTGGTTGATGGCTCATTTTAAAGGTAGGAAACGGCCTTTCATTTATTTAAACTTAATTTGTTTGGAGACCACAGTTCCCCTTTAATGTTGCTTTGAAGGCGAAGGGTGGTCACACCAAACATTGATTTTGATTTCTCTTCTGTTTACTCACTTTGTTACTGATAAAAGAAATGAACTATTAATATTAAAACCACCTTTAGAACCTATTTTCTATTGGCTTTGTTTTTTGAAGTAAGTAGCAATACATTTATGGCTAAAAACATTATATTTTTTCTTATTCTAGAAATCAGACTGCAGTGGAGATGAAATTATACAAAGGAAAGCAGGCACTAAAATTAAGGTCAGGTGAACAGCTGGTCTCATAAATGAGTAAGGCTTATGGTTGGGTTCACAGCAATATGGATTCTGTTACATGCAGAGGTGGATATTATACATTAATAGATTTCTCGGAAAGGATAGCTGCTCAAAGAATAAGTAATACACCGAGAAATACAGGAATGCAGGCATTTAAAATAACATGACGGACAGAATGTATTCAAGTTAAATGTGAAATGCCACTTTTTGTCCAATCATGAAAATCCAATTGCAGATTAATGCATCCAGCAGTTTGGGATTAATAACAGGATCTGTAGAAACAAGTATATCCTAAATGTTATATATATTCTCTAGACCCCACTAGTAATTTCTGGTTGACCTGATTAGAACTTTTCTAAACATGGATGAAAGGTCAGAATTATCATACATTATTATTAACTATTAAGGATTGTTATTAGAAAGGATGGCTGCCGAATTTGTTAAAAGCAGCAAATTCAAAAGGCGAAAGTGAACGCTATCTAAATCCATTGAGGCACATATATTTTAGCTTTAGATCTCATTTCACAGGTGATTTACAGAATCATGGTAAATAATTCTAATGTAAGCCAAAGAAATTTTACATCAAATCCTATTTATAAAATAGGGAAGGATCAGAATTGTTTTCAATGGTGAAACAAAAAACATATTTACTTACTATTTATTTACAAGGCCAAACCTACACGAATAAATACCAGAATATGTTTGCTCCTAATTCATTATCACATGACAACATTACCTATAGTACGCACACTACAGGGGTTAAAGTTAGCCAATTGTGCTGTTTTTAAAAGTACTTTTCTGCTGTTTTGTCATGCTGGAAAAATGTTTTTAAAGATTAGCTTGAGATTTAATAAAAGGAACTAAAGATAAAACAAAAAACAAATACATTTCATTATAAAACAAATACATTTCATTATTTTCTAATGTCATATCTCTATGCAATAGGACTGCTTTCTGTTACCTAATAATTCCTTTTATCAAGTTTTCCTAACATACCGTTGGCTTTCTTGGTAATCGATACACCATACCATAAATACAAATGAAATCAGATTATAATTCTTTTAGTACTTGCTGATAGAAATACATAAAAATAAAATACAGCTTTTAATATCAATGCAGTGGTGTGTGCACTCTCTCTGTGGATCAATCGGTGAACATCTGCAGTTTCTAAGAGGTGCACCAAAGGGCTATCATCTGACTTTGCCGAGGAAGAAAATGAGAAACATTAACAAGGGGATAATATTTCATGTGTTCTGTCCATATTCCAACAGACCATCTTACCTCTTGAACAAAATGTACTCTTCTTATTATTCGTGAATGAAAAGCTGTCAGAAACAAACTGCAGTATATTTTAAGATTTTTAAGCCTAGATTTTGGTATGCAGAATATGTAATATGCCAGGGAAGTAAGACGTACTTGCAAGTTCTTTCAAATGTCTTTAGCATATTGGTTGAAACCCTATACACAACTTATTTTTTAAGAAAAAGTGCAATGGCTTAGAAAATGAAGCTACATGGTTAGTTTTGATTAAATTACTTTAGGTCAGGATTGGTAGTCTTAGGACATGCATAAAGACCAGAGGATGAGCCTATCCACTGAGCAGAAGGAACCAATTGACACCTATTAAAGGGGAAATTATAGGTTTGCTCTTGTTGCATTTATTTTTTTCTTCCCCAATATTACTCATAAGGTAATTTTAATGCTCGCTAAGTACATTTTTATGTCTAATTTCCATCCATCATTTGTTTAGTTTCTTTAGAAATTATAACCAGCAAATACTAGCAGTGCGTTATTATTTACCATTTGTCTAGCCCTTTGTGTTAACCAACAAGCTGTAGGTGCAGAGACATGTTTTCACAACAGTCTGCTGATTTCCGTTTTTTTAATTAAAGCATTGTTTAGGTCATTAACAAAGACAATTTGGTTACACAATTTGGGCATGGGATTTATTGTGCCAGTTAATTGCCCCTACAAATTCTCTAAACATTGAAGCTGCATGCAATATAGTAAATGTGGCTGCTACTCTATGAAATATACTAGGAGATACAGTATACGAAATCTTGGCATTTATAAGAAAATATACAAGGTGGAAGAGCAGCTGCACTTTTCTCGAGCTGGAGTTTACCACCATTAGGTAGAAAAATGTCAACTGACCACAATTTGATTCCTATTGATTCAAGATTGTTTTCTTACTAAATGCCTTAGATGTGAAAGCTGAACAGAGAAATGGAGTCTCCCTAATAGCACTGTTTTGCTGCAGCATTAGACAAAGTATTAGATTTTCTTTCTAATGTCTACAGCTTTGAGATTCTTTCAGGACCAGGGGCAGTTCCCCCTTGTTTCTTGTCCTTATGTAAAAGGCTAAATCACTTTAATTTACTATGAATTATTGTAGTGTTTGGCTGTGTTTATGTGGATTATAGCAGAAATCTGTTGTTTAAAAAAAGATCTTCTGTTTTCCCAATCACAATGAATCATTCAAAACCAATTCAGTTCAGATCCACGACATATACAAGCAGGAGTTGGTGCCATAGTGATGTCAAACAATGTACTGTACACTGTCCATCAAAACAAGGGCCTGCAGCTTCTTGCTCTATTTACACAATGATATTTGTGCATGCTATCCTAATCTACTCTTCCTAGATAGGCAGCATCTTAGTTTGAACAGTATAATATATGAATTTATACATTATTTTATGGTTTTAATACATCTAGTGAACATGGTAGTAGTTTATCAGGTTATTTTTATATAGAAACAACAGACATGTTCTAGTTTTATTAGTCAATGACTACCTTAGGTCTGGTTATTAGACTTACTTCAAATACAAGGGTGGATTTATTTTATCTTAATTTATCTTAGCTTAGCCCTTAGCCCCATGCAAGGTATTCCTAATAAGATTGATTTGTGGCCTAAGTGCAGGCTTTCCCATGGATTACAAGGTCAGTAGCAACCCAACCTTTTGTGCAGGGCATCAGCAAACAATGATGAATAAATTCCATGAACTTGTTCTTTCCACTTTCAATGTGACCTTTCTGAATATTTAATGAGTTTTAGAAACTTACTGGATTTAGCAATTTAATATGTAGTTTTTTTTTTTTACCATCTTGCCTGTAATACGTTTTGCTTTCCTGACTATTTGCGTTTACCAGTAACAAACATTGTATAAGGTCAGTTTTTAAAAGTAAACAAGAGTTGAGCAAACAGAGAGAACTGAACTAGATTTTTACACACATACAAATATATATATATATGCTGATGGCCTAATATGTCATTCCTACTAAATCAAAATGACCCCATGTGTGAATTTCTTCTATCTTCCTGAAAACAGAAAGTAACACATAATGTAAGGATTACCTGTCCCGTCTCTGCATGTTTGAATAAATGAGCACATGTTCCATCAATTGATATCTGCATTTCTACATTTTTCCATGGTCCATCTATTGTTTTCTTGTATGCCAAGAGAAGTAGCTTACAACTGCTGCACCAAAAGCCACATTTTTTTAATATAAATGTAGGGAAACTGGGGATGCTTCCCTGCTACTCATCCTTTAACATAGAGTTTTTAAGATGCCTAGACTAGGAAGTGAGGGGGAGGAGCCAGGTAACCAGGAAGTAACCAGTAAGTTAGGAAGTGAGGGGGGGGGGATCCAGGTAACCAGGAAGTGAGGAATTGAGGGGGAGGAGCCAGGTAACCAGGAAGTAACCAGGAAGTGAGGAAGTTAGGGAGTGAGGGGGAAGTAAAGGTGTAATCAGAAAGAAAGAAAAGAGTTATTTGCAAAGTTGAATATATTGGAAACAATGGCGACATTCCTTCTAATACCTATTTAAGGCATAATCTGTCTACGTCATTAGGTGAAACCACTTGCTTAGACAAAAGTTTCCGCAGAATATTTTCCAGACGAAGCACAATGCAGACACATCCTTGGTAGGCTTTGCTTCATTAGCTTAAAATCAGCTACAAGCTGGTCTTGATCATCATGTTTTCCATAAGCTGCGTTGAGAATGCCAAGTATCTCCATAACTGTAACATCTTTATGGTTTGCTTTTACACAGTTAGCTGCAGGTGAACACAGGTGCTCCATAATCCACTTTTTTTGGGTCTGTTCAGAACAAGCCCATTTGTCCAGAGCTTGTAATGCAGATTCATTCCAGATCTGGAATCCCTCTTCTCCAGTGGAAACTCTATTTCAGAAAATGTCTTTAGCTTTTTGTAATGGCTTAACTGCAATCTTTGAGCCAATGTCTCAGTCATTTTAGCTAATGTCGGTATTCAGGAGATTCTCTGAAATATTGGTATCTTTGGCTCCACTATTTTCAGTTATAGTATATTCTTGCTTTATTGTGGAAGCCGACTTCCAAGGGTTGGTGGTAGCACTCTCCTCCTCACAACAATATGATCTAAAGTTTGGGAGGATGTTTTCTCTTTCTTTGGTGTAACAGGAGGCTTGGGTAAATTAAAGTGCATCCCATTGATAAGCTGCTCTGGGGAAAAAGAACATATGGCCCCCAATCCTTATTTAGTGCATAATCAATTTAAAAAGGAGATTGGCATAACCTTCCACTGCAGACCAATCATCTGCTAGCAGTGATGCAGATTTCAAGTGTCTTTAACTGGTTATGCTATTATCTCTCAATTCAAGCGTAACCTCTAGTGGTACGCGGTCAACTGCACAGGTGTGTTTAGTCTTAGCATTTTCCATAATTCAGCATAAACCTCTGCTGAAGTAAGTAATGGCATATTTGTGATTTACTCCTACTTCAAATCTCAGTGGTGCCTCCAAATGTAGCCCTCTGGTTCCACAGAATAGAAGTTTGGTATTTATAGTCTGGATTGGTGCTACAGTCCTGTGTCTCCGCTATATGAGAGAGCAGGAATAATCTGGATTGGTGCTACAGTCCTGTGTCGCTATATGAGAGAGCAGGAATAACAGATTGGCGTGTCTCCACCCAGGATTGAGTCAGGCTCCCTGGGAACTTAATTGCTCTGTATTCACTTTTTTCCACTGTTACTTTGTAACAGTACTTACAATCTGCCAGCCAGGAGCGATTGTTGCAGAACCAGAAACTGATACATTGTATGTTGGAGGGTATTACTGGAGAGAAAACAGTTTCCTGACAAGGGTTTCCTTCTTTCATTTGCACCTAAATCATAGTCTGATGTAATCATACCGGTTGTCTCTTTACTTCCCCCTCACTTCCTAACTTCCTCACTTACTGGTTACTTCCTGCTTACCTGGCTCCTCCCCCTCAGTTCCTAGTCTAGGCATCTTAAAGGGCATCTACACTAAAATTTAGCATGATAAAAAAAAGCATTGATTTAAAATATAATTTACCGTAACACCCCTCACACTTTTGCTTTTAAAATCCTTTCAGCCAAACTCCATATTTTACCCCTTGAGGTTTGCCCGGTTCTCACTCCTGGAACTTTCAATCTGATATCTAAGCCCCGCCCATAAGAGTCTCTACGCTATTTGAGTAATCACCATAGGAGCATGCTGTCTTGTTAACGCCAGACTTGAGCTTAGTTGTCAAAAACCGAAGACAGGAAGTTGTATAGAAAGCTTTGAGAACTGCTGTCTACTACTGCTTAGCTAACAGCAGTGACACAGGAGTAAATGTTTTATGAACCTCATTAATGCTCTTTTTCCCGTCTTTTCATTGATTGCAGAAAAATAATTAGGTAGCATGTCCGGGTGTGGTGATAAGGTAAGAGAGAATTTGAAGATAACATGCCCATCGGGGAGGGATACTTCATATGCCTCTGTATTTTAAGACATTTCAAGGCATTCCGATTTTTCTGTTAGTACCTCCTCCCCCCTCCTCTTTAACAACTTGCTAGACTTGAGAAAATGACAAGTACACATTTCAAACATGTTTTTATAACTATGCCCCTGTGTTGAGCCTGTTAACCCCTGCATTGATTCAGTGCAGGACATTTAGTTAGCCTCTGCCTCTTTGGGTAAAGTGTTACTGGTGCAGACAGTGAGGGACAGGCACAACAAAAGGAGCTTGTGCAACAATGAAGCTCATCTGGGAAAGAATACACAGGTACATGTCATGTTTTTTTTTTATAGCTTTGATGCCACTTGAGTTGAAATTTGGCTATAGTGTCCCTTTATCCTTTTCTATATTTTTAGTGCTGCCAGGAACTTGATCCCTTTTTGCTCTCAGTGCTCCGTCACTAGATCACCTCATGTCCTGTTCAGCTCACTCCTAGTTAGTATGCATGTCTCCTCTCTGTGTATCCACCCCCTAAGGCACAGATATAGTGTGGAGCATGTGCAGTGGAGATGATCTGTGCCTCACTACAGCCAATAGCATTCACCCAGTAATGTTGTGTTATAGTGAAAGTGTGTGTGTGTGTGTTGGGGGTGGGGACTATGTAATTGATTTCTTTAGGTTCAGTGCTACATTGGGACTTAACTAACACAGACAGCAGCAAACTAAGGATTGGGTTTATTTGCACAGAAAGTGTACAGAGTAACAGATAATGCTTATTCCTTTTTCTTAATGCTGAATCAATTAGCCATACAGTGATAGAGAAATAAGCTTTACTTTTATAGAATGGATAGTGTCTACATGTAGTGTGTCAGGGGGAAGGTCAGGATAATTGACAGTTCTTTACTGACTAGCTGTGCCCCACCCCCTTTAAAAAGTAAAACTCCCAGAGCTAAAAAACAAGGGATAGGAAGGTCAGAGAAGAAAAATAAAAAGCAGATTTAAGATTGGTGGTAATTAATCCTAATTACTGTGTGATTAGTTAAAAAAGGATTTACCTCAGTTTACATGTCCTTTAAAATCTCTATGATACAGGACGAGTAGCACCAAAGTTTACCCAGCTTCCCTACACATTTTTTTGGTAATTGTTACTACTTATTTGCTTAACCCTGGGAGTATTTATCAATGGAGATTCATTCTGTCTTCACAAATTCTAGGTTTTCATATTTGAGCTTCATATTAATTGACTAATATTCCCTGTCAACTACACTGACAACTAACATCTGAATTTCTTCTAGATACGTTGCTACATAGTTATGGTTACATATTTTTTGCAGGACTGAAAAAAGTCCATTAAGTTTAAAATGAAAAAACAAACAAACAAAAAAAAACCAGTGACCTTCGCCCATAGGGACCATGCTTCCCTTCCCTCTCCACATACTCCAATCAGCACAGAGACAGAACCAATAACATTCACACATCTATTGACGGAGTTACCCAGCTGTAACCTTGGATAGTATGTCTGTCCAAGAAGAGATCCAAGTCTCTTTTAAGATGTTTGGGTTTTCTGTCAACACAACATTATTAAGCATTCCCTCACACTTAAGAACCATTGGCATTGCTTAAACTAGTAAACCCTGTGGTAATATTGTGTTATTATTGTGTTATATTATGTTTTTGAATTTTAGTATCAGAAATGTCCACCCATTGAACAACTGGTTTATTCTGAGGATATTGATTCTGTTCTTTTTGCCTCATTAAATTTCTCTAATACTGTAGTTCAAAAGGATTGATTTTCTAGCACTCAGCCTCTTGGCAGAATATTTTAATTTTGAATGTTAATTAGTGACATAAATTTGTCTCTTTTCACCTTTTTCAGCCCTCTTTTTTTTAGCCACATACTGTTTATATTTGTATATTTTATTACTTTTCTAATTCACTAATGTTAGTTTCCTAATGATGCCGTTTGGATTATGAAAGAATGGGTGTGGATTTGTGTGGATTGATGATAAGGTTTAATATTTAAGGTGTTAAATACATAGAATGGTGGGGAATGTTCATTAATCTTCTCATTTTAGTACCACTCATACAGCATCAAGCCTTCTGTCCTGCACAATTATGCGTTATTAGTAAACAGTGTGGCTACCCAGAGCTGCTGGCCAGTTTTATGAAATTAAAGTTGACTTTAGCGCGAATTTAACTCCATCTTAGCGTTGTGTGCCGTTCTCGTTCTAGACCCTCGCATCTGGTGCTCACAATTCAATATTGCGCTTGCTCTACTTTAAGTGCTGGATTTTAAAGCCAGCTATACCGCTGTAAATCCCTTTCAGGGGTTATCCACATATTGAATCCCGTTTTGGGAGATTTACTAAGAGCGATATTGGCTCTGGGTAAATCTCCCCCAATGACTTTACTGTCAATGCCTCCATTGAGGTACTTTATGAATAAATGCAAAAAAGCTGGACCAAGGACAGACCTTTATTAGGATCTCCACAGACTCCAGAGTAAATGATGACATCTTTTAGTTTCCATCCAATCTGTGCAATCAATTCTTTAGCTACTTCTTTAACTAAGTAGCATTAGTGTGGTCAATGACAATGTTGCTTGGTTTATTTAATAACATTTTGTGAGGCACCGTATCAAGTGCTTTTCAAAATCTAATTAAATTACATGAACCACTGAACACACAAGGTTGAAGATTCTGATTACTTCTTCATAGTATGAAATTAGATTTGGCAGGATCTATTACACATTAAAGCATGGTGGTACCTGCTCACAATGTTGTGATCTGAAATATATTCTAGTATCTTTCCCGTCCATTCATTAACATTCTCTCTAAACCCTTCTTCGTATGCTTAACTCATTGATGAGTGTTTCCTATAAATAGAAAATGGTTTTAAATAACCGAACTAGATTAGCAATTTGCCAGTTTATCTGTACAAAAGATCATGTGAAAAAGTATTTTAGAAGATTAAATACATTGAGCTGGCAATAACAGAGATAAGCAACATTAGAATCCCATAGTGAATACCATTTCATCCAGGGCCCTTACCATTGATCTGTCTCTATTGAACTTCCTCCTCAAGCCATCTGTACACGTACGACCGTCTGGATGAGGGCTAACCTCTCCAACTGATACTCACACGCATGTATTGTGCGTTCGGTCGGTCAAATGATCGAAAAGTCTACCGCAGCATGAAAGAAAAATGTGATTGTTCCTCTAGCATCAGGAAGTGATAAGTCAATATGGATCATTAAAGATGTCATCAGGCACCCCCATCAAAATTAGATTGTCAACCAAAACGATTGGCTGAATATATCGGCAATTATCTACTGTTACAGGCCTTAAGACAGTTCCCATATTAAAAAATACAAAAATATTTTCAAGTTAGCACGGATTCACTGATTCCAGGTGAGTTTTCTGCAAATCAGATTAATAACATATATGAAATATTTGTACCTCGTCTACTTAAAACACACTTCAATGCACACTTACTCTCTAGGTTTCCAATTGACTTGTGTATGTTTATTGTGATATACCTGGAACACATCCCCTAACCCAATAGGGACATTTTTAAATAGAAACATACAAATACAAATATTCTATACCTTGATGTTTGAAGCTAAAATAAAGTTATACTATAACAATTCCACAAATGGGTTGCAGGTATGAGTCATAAGTTCTAAAGTCTATGCCTTTTATCAATAAAAATCTTTCTTTAAAAAAGAGTGTTTATCACTCTTTTGTAATTGGGGATTTTTAGGTAATCAAGGAAGCACCAATTCACTGATTCCTTAGGTAAAAACAGGAGAAAATAAATTGTTTTAAAAACAACCATGTTTCCATTCATTAATATATTTTATACATTAGGGTATGTAAAGCAGGGTGTAAGTTTGTTTCTGGCAATAATCTGCAGCAACCAATAAGATGTTACATTTTTACTGGACTACTGTAATAAGATTCTGATTGTTAGCAGCAGATTAATAGCTTGGGCAAAATAGTTTTAGGGCGATGCACCGAGCGCCGCTATCAGCAACCCGGTGCAAACAGCCCAGTGATGTTATATGCCGATAGCGGTGCTCGGAACATCGATACCTGGTGCTGTTCTACTCCAGCACTTTTAACACCAGCTATTAGCTGGTGTTTAAAGTGCCACAATAAAATGCCGATTTCGGCATATAACATCGATTGCGGCAGCTGCAAGGTTAACTTTCACCTTTGCAATGCAGCCACCGCAAGGAAGGAGTTTAAGTCACGCTAACCGATATAAGATCAGTTGGCGTGACTTAAAATCCAAAACAGGAGCTGTACCCGTTGGTGCATCACCTTTGCATATTTACACCCACTGTACTCCCTTAATCATTATGTTTATAATACCTATGCCAATTCTGATACCTTTAAAGTTAATATGACTTTAAATTTGTCCATTATACTTTGTTTATTTGGGCAAAAATCTAGGAAACCTAATTTAAAAAAAGAGACATTGCAGCATGAAAAGTCTTTTATTTCTTCAGATCATATAGAGATGTATTTGAAATGTTAGAGTTCAGCAGGCTGGAAGTGCCACTCGGAGTATGTCTATTGCAGTACAGTAAATTTTAACAAGGTCTGATTTATTTTTGTGCAGTGCTGAGTTTCTGAACAGTAGTAGGGATTTTCATTCGTCACCATCATTCTTTTGTGCTATACGGTTGCATTGTTTCTGATGGGAATCCAAAGGGATTTTGAAAATAAACTGCAGAAGCTTCTAAGCTTGAAACTGTTCTATCTCTTATTTTTTAGCTGTGCCTGATTATCAAGGAAGTGTTGCAAAGACAGAAAATCAGCATTTGTAAAATCCCATTTCTCCTGCATTGAATCTCCAGCTCTTACACATCCCATCCCCCCTGTATCTCTTTCAATTCCTCTTCCCTCCCAGTCTCTCTGCCACGTTTTTACTTACTGTGCTATGTGCCCTTCTTGTACCCTGAGAATTTCATCAAAATTTTGCTGAACGCACGTCTGTGCTTAAAAACTGCAATCGGCTCCGGCTAAGTCTTTATGGGAAGAGCTTATAAGTCAATAGATTGATTGATACATATTAATGTGGAACAACTAAATCACTATTATGTGTCTTTCATGCCTGGTGACAATGGAACCTTTATTCTACAGGGACTATCATTTCAAACACAAGGATATCTGTGTAAGTAATTGCAGACTATGATCCCTAATAAAATGCGCCACCATTGCAACCACTGGAAACTGATTGCCTGAGAAACTGAGCTGAATAGACTTGTTTCTAGCTGGAATCGGACATAAAGGAATACGATGTTCATCTTAATTTTTTATTGCAGAGTTTGTTAACATATTTTGTTAAACAAAAAACTGGTGACTTGTCAGTTATTTGTTTTTTTTTTTATCAGTTTATTTATTACGTGAATTTGTTACCAGATATTTAATTTGTTCTATTCCCTCTACTCCTCTTTCTGCTCAAAGAACTTTTTGTAAACTTGAGCATGTGCAGAGGAGGCAGCAGGTGAAACAGCAGTCAATCATTGGCTGTGATGTCAGTTGTTGCAGCCTTAATTAACTGCATGGTGGGAGGGGCCACCTTACTTTGCCAGAATGGGGACAATATATATAATATATAAGATATATATAAGATATAAATTTCATTAAATATCTGGTTAGTAATGCAGGTAATTAAGTGCAAAATATATAACTTGGTGTTGGGGGCATTTTTACTGAATATTGAGCTGAACATCAATGGATAGAAGGAACAAGCAAACGAGAAACCAAAAATAGAAATGAAGACTGCACCAACACCTGTTCGGTGTCAAAAGGCCCTTAGCCTATTTATTAGGAACTTACAACAAATAACATTTCAGGAGGGAAATTCTCCACCCTTCATCAGATGTGAATGATTTGCATTTGGGACGTGGCCGCAACACATCCGAAGACTAGCAACACCAGGAAAGGGTGGCACCAGGGAGCGCTGGCTGTGCAGATACATTTTCAATTTACATCGAGAAATTGAAGCAAAGGAAACTAAATTTAGTAAAAATGGTACGCTTTATTAATACGCCAAAGTTCTCGCCCCCTTCTGTCCTTTGATGTTCAGTTGTATTGTCTGGTCCTAGCGCCGGGCTCGGGGATGGATGAACCCAGGCCACTATACACCCGCAGTGAGTTTTACCTTTCATACATGTATGTGTCTGCCATGATATGAACTTTACATCTAGGAGTGAAGCTCTGACCATGAGTAAATCAGTGGGAGTACAACTCTATCAGGGAGATTCAATAAAAGTTCTTATCATTTAAAATGGTCCTAATTTTGCCCCAACCAATCAGAATTTATGTAACATTTCAAAGCTAACATCTGATTGGTTGGGGCAAAATTAGCACCATTTTAAGAACTTTTATTGAATAACCCCCTATGTCTTTACCTTGTGTTTGGGAACTGCTAATTATTATTTATACTATTTGTACTGCTTCGTTCCTTCTGTTTCTGTTTGTTTCTTTATTAGGGAGACTTAGTGGAGTGTAGTGGAATATTATCACACAACCTTCATTGCTTTGTATTAGTAACTGACAATTGACCATTTTTTTTGTTTTTTTTAGGATGGACATTCCCTTTAGGTTAACCTCGGATCTGCACTTTTTAAAATGAAAAACGATAAAAATATTCCAGTAAAAATATATTATAGAGTAATGAAAGCTGCTGCAATAAAAATGTATATTTTTTTTTCCCAGAAATACTGAAGTAAAAATTATTCATAGTCCTTGAATAAATCCAGTGGGCTCTAGATTTAGGTTCACCCATAGCTGATAAAAGACAAATCTCACTAATGGAATCACTCGATTATCGGGTGTGTGTGTCATGGCAAAAAACCTGCTGATGCCTCAGCCAAAAACACTGTTGACTTTAAGATCAACATTTTCCACTATTAGCTATTTGCTATAGTATAGAGTACAGATATATATGAGCAGTAAAGTACCGGTGTGTATGCAAATATGTATGGGAAATGTATGTACTCAGATTAAAGATTTTTTCAAATCATAACTTCCATTATGATGGGATGTATATTTTAATAGACAAATACTGGCAACATTTTCTTGATTGTTTCATTCTGCTACCATTAGGTTGTAGGTCAGGCAGTTCTGATCAAATAGTAATATAAAATGGATGCTCCTAGAGAGAGAAGGTTGAGATCAGTCTGTGAAAGAGCTGAAAGCTTTGCTGAAAGACAATGACCTTCATACATCCCAGGTCTACAGCTATGCCTAGCAGGCAGGTATAAGGTTTTATACACTTTAAAGTTTAAAGAAATACTATGTATGACCATATTTGTTTGTTATCTCTAGCAAAAAGGCATTTAGGGAGATGTAGAAATATATAAAACTGCTTAATAAAAAGTGGTTCATAGCTCACCAACAGAAGTTGCCAGAGGACATTGCAATTTTCTTTTTAATTAAAATAGGGAATAAAAACTGTGTTTTCCCATAAGAATCAGGAACTGGAGTATAAAATATAAACATTTCAGGAAAGTCTGACACAGATGTTCTGTCTTGTGGAGTCATCAGACAATATGAGTTGAAAATCTATTTCTAAATATTGTTTAGTATACACTAATTCTACAAAGAAAAAATCCCAGGTAAGATCAAAATAGGATCCTGGTATTTCTTTATAACATCAAGTACCAGAGATCCATGAACCTACAGGGGTTCATTCCAGCACCACATTTGCAGAACAATGCAAGATTATGACATGGATTTCCATGGTTAAAAACAAAATTCCACATCAAAAGATATTTGACTGTTAAAACTTTGTAAGTGTTAAAATATTGGCTCTAGTTTTGACTTACAAAATGGTAGAAACCAGGTTAGGGATGAAACTACCTTACATCTTAAAGGACAACTAAAGCCACAGAACAACAGTGAACGAGAAGACAGAAGACCTTGATATAAAACCAGTAATCTGTGTCTTACCTCATTTTGATACGGGTGCTGGGAAATTTACCTAAATAACATATGGTTTGTGCTTTACTTCACAGCATTCTAGTATCACACAGTTTGGTCAACGACCATTATGTTCTGCACATGCTCAGTCCTTAGCTATGGCAGAACCTTGTTACAGTTGGTCACACCCATTAATAATCTCTAGCCAATCCTTTTACAAGACAGGTAAAGCAAGGAAGCATGTGACTGAGGTGAGGAGGTGTTGTCTGACACTGCGCATACACAGAGATACTTTATTCAGTTTTTAACAGGCTTACATTTACTATAATATGATTTACTGAAATGGGATTTTATAGCTTATTGGTGTTTTTAGGGGGGTTGTTTTTAGATTCTGGAGTACAAAAAATTGGGTTTAGTTCTCCTTTAAATAAGGACAAGAATACCCTGTCTACTCCTGACTGCAGCTGTAGAAAGAAGATAGTCAAGGGTTAATGTACTAGTACTCAAGCACTATTACAGGATATATCTGCACCAACAATTAGCATTTCACTTACAGAGAAGGCTTATACATAAGAAAAATGTAGGAAACCAAATCCAGGCCTATAAATTATACTACCATCAAAGAACTAATGGGTGTGAGTTAATTATGACATGTCCAAGAGTAACATGTAAGTCTCTTACTAAACTGCTGATACAATGAAACATGCTTCAAGTGCCTTGATGAATTGAAACAAATGCAAATATCCCTGTCCGTTTATGTGATATCAGCTTTTTCTACCATACATCCACCATCTTTTTTTTGTACATGAGAACTGCATCAAAAATTCAGACAAGATCAGAGGCTTAACAGTTAATCTGAGATAAATGTAAGTCCTTGTAAACACAGTAATCAAACACTAGAGAATGGCAAAACAAAATCCTGATGCCTTAGAGACATAATTTGACATCATTAGGTCACAGGACAAACTACTAGTTATATCTGGTATTTATTAAGGCATCTAGGTAAATTATTTCATGCATCTCTAAAGGTAGTGAAGACTGGCTCGTTTTCAATGTGGGTATTTAGTGTACTAAGATTAAAGAAATCTATAGTCCATATTTTTAAAAGGTCCCCAGGATAAGGGAAAGAATAGAATCAAAGCTCCTCGATCCACCGCCGCTTCCAGTTTCCTCACTCTGTCTCCACTGCAGCTGCTGTGTTCTTTTTGTGTTTCCGAGCAACCGCAGTGGAGACTGGTCCGGGAATGGCAGTCAGTGATTGGCCTTGATGTCACTGTCACGGCCGGCACTGACTGCCTTACCCGGAAGTGCAGAGCCACGGCGGTGGATCGAGGAGCTTATAAGCATAAAATCTCAGTCTGGGAGCTGAATTACTGATTTCAAACAAAATTACGTCCAGCTTTTGGGGGGGTTGTAGCAGAGGGGTTCCAGAGGGGTGAACATTCCCTTTAATACAATAGAACTTGAAATTGTTACCTAATATCACAAAACTATCTCAACCACACCAAGATAAAGAGACACCAGAGTTGCAAGATGTACAAAACATTGAATTATGTGATTTTCATCCTGTTTTATCAACATTTTTCTACCAAAATGCAATGTTGTTTCTAAATCAGAAGAAACAAAATCGGCGTTCCCTTTTTCAGTTCAGGATCACTTTTTTAGCCTGATGTTGGGAATCACATCTACTGCTTAGAAACCCTTCGCTTTCATTTCTAATGTAGGTCAGTTGGTTTATCACACACTTAGTGTACTGAACAGCTACAAAAATGTCAAGTGCTTTAAGAAAAGATATTCAGCAGTCCCACAAGAGCCCTGTGAAAAAAAACCTCAAAATTGAGGTCAATAGCCTATTAGTTAATTCTATTTATGTCTATGCCATAAATCCATTAAAAAGAATCGAGCTGTCAGTGTTTACATCAAGTATTGTAAATCTAAGCCAACTGATGAACTCCAAAGAGCTTAATCAGCTTTACTTTCAACCATATTTTAAAATTTTTTTGAGAGCAAATTATTCTGTGTTGTTACTGTAGAAGGTTATTTATGATAAAGAATATGATTTATAAGTCAAAATACTTTGTCAAATACATTCTGAAGGAGAGGATTCTCTAATTTACTGAAAGTGTCCCTGGGGGGAAACTTTGTGATTGCTTGCGTTTGAATGGTCCACTTTTTAAATAATGGTCCAATTCTGACTAGAAACCCTCCTGACAACAGCATTGCTTGTGTACTATTAGGGGGACATCAATTTCACAGGGAAAAAGAATTTAAGAGTCTAGTTTCTTTATTTACAATTTATGAACAAGATTCTTGTTGAGTTCAATATGTATATGTTCTGCCCCCCTATACATATCATCTATAAAGGCATTTAAAATATGGTTCTAATTAATACCTTGTGCATTAAAAGATTTGAAGAATATTCAAGTGAACCATTTCTTACTGAAACCAACCAACCGACCTGACAAACAGCATTTGTTGAATAAGTATTCAGCAGTACAAAAATTAAGTTTGGTTAGGAGTCTTAGCAAACCACCTCTTAGCCACAATGCAGTCACGTCTTGCATTCAGAAGGTCCCTAACACCTGGCTGTGATATGCTAATTGGGACTTTCCAGGGTACATGATTGCTAACAGATTCTTGTACAAGTCATTTCAGAATTGAGAAAACCAGTCAGATGACTAGCGAAACGTCTTTAAAGGGCAACTAAAGCCACTGAACAACACTGAACCAGAAGGCAGAACACCTTGATATAAAACCAGTAATCTGTGTCTTATCTCTCATTTTGATACGGGCGCTGGAAAATTTACCTAAATAACATATGGTTTGTGCTTTACTTCTCAGCATTTTAGTATCAGACAGTTTGGTCAACGACCATTATGTTCTGCACAGTCCTTAACTATGGCAGAAACTTGTTACAGTTGGTCACACCCATTAATAATTTCTAGCCAATCCTTTTACAGGACAGATACAGCAAGGAAGCATGTGATTGAGGTCAGGAGGTGTGGTCTGACACTGCACATACACACAGATACTTCATCCAGTTCTTAAAAGGCTTTGATTTACTTTAACAGAGTTTACTAAAGTGCTTGTGAAGGTTCTCATTCATCCAGGTCATGGTATATCTGTTGTATTCAATTAGATCAACTGGACTTGAAATGTAGTTCTTGAAGACGTTTCGCTAGTCATCCGACTGGCTTTCTCAATTCAGAATGACTTGTACAAGAATCTGTGGCAATTATGTACCCTGGAAAATCCCAATTAGCATATAACCATAAGTCATTCTGAATTGAGAAAGCCAGTCGGATGACTAGCGAAACGTCTTCAAGAACTACATTTCAAGTCCAGTTGATCTAATTGAATACAACAGGTTTACTAAAGCGGCATTTTATAGTTTATTGGTGTTTTTAGGGGGGTTGTTTTCAGATTCTGGAGTATAAAAAATTGGGTTTAGTTCTCCTTTAAGAACTAAACTTTAAGTCCATTTGATCTAACTGAATACAAAACATATTCATTGCTTTGTTCTCTCAAGCATTGTATCCAGAACAGGTATGAAAGGGAAAGGAAGGAAGGAAGGGAAGGAAGGGAAGAGAAAGGAAGTTTTTATGACATACATTTTGGGCACTATGATTATATAAACCCCTGTAGCCCTTATGGATGTTGATGTAGGTTTTATTATAAACTTATCACAATTACACATTTTAATCCAACTCCATCCCTTTGGTCTCTTACAAGTTTTGTTGGAGAACAAGATTCAATCATGTGTTACTGTACATTTTTGCAAAGTTGCTTGTAACCGTATTAAGCAGCAATACAAAGTTGCTCTTAAAGAACATGTCCACCCCTTTCAAGAACTTTCACCACATAATAGCTCTCCTTCCCCCAGCCCCAAATGCTATAAAAGATTTGTTAGAAAGTCCCCCGATAGTTACTTACCTTGCCTCTATCCTCCGCCGCACAGTCCCGGCCCTCTGCTTGCATGAATCTGCAAGCAGGGGGCCGGACCAGCAGCCGCATCCCTGATTGGCTAAGAGGCAACCAATCACGGACATGGCTGCTGGCTGCACAAAACGCCGGGGGAGAGAGGGAAGTAAAGTTCGGGGGACCTTCTGATCAATCTTTTATAGCGGTTGGGGCTGGGGGAAGGAGAGCTATTATGTGGCAAAGGGATTTGTATCTGGGGGGGATTACAAAATGGGAGGGAGAGGGAGGGGAGAGATGGCTGCAGTGCGCATGCCAAACTTCTCCCGGAGGGGAGACAGGATATGGACTCTGCAGTACTCCTGGTGGGCAGTTTTTTGGACTTTGGGGGGGGGGGGATTACTGGAGAACCATTTGGAGTTGGGATGTAAGGAAAGGATTTTTATTCACTACAGAGTGGGGCCAGTAGTGGAGGAAATTATAGTTTTGGGGGTGGACATGCCCTTTAATAACTGATTTAATATTTATTGAACAAGCTTTTTCAATCCTCTGTTCCGACAATTTCACCCTTGCAGATGTAGGTTGCTCATAGTGGGTAACAAAAAGTACATACAATATGATCGCTGATAAGTTGTAACAAATAACCTATGGGAATGGGCCACCAGCTTGGAAAATAACTAATTGTATGGACTTATATGAAACATATGACATTTTATGGATTTATGGACTCCGCGAGTAAAGTTTCCATTAAACCTATACGCGAGCATCGAATCCACGAGTAAAATGTCCATGGTATCTAGGCGTGAACAACGAATCTACGAGTAAAGTGTCCATTAAAGCCTATACACGAGCATCAAATCTGCGAGTAAAATGTACATGGTACCTAGGCGTGAATGAGCTCGAAAATAGCGCGAGTGAGAGTAAAATTGATTTTTCGAATGTCCTGGATATTCAAACATGTTCCCCAGACCATTTCCCAGGTCCCACAGCCATTTACATTAAGTTATCATTGATATTTTAATTGTATTTCATTAGAACTTTTCAAACTATTTGACTCCCTATGACTAATGGGTCTGTTTTCGAACTTTCGAACTCTCCATATAGTTTGAAAGTTCGAAAACGGACCGAACTTTCGAAAGTTCGACCATTTCTAACCATCATCCCTCTCTTTATAAACTTCCTGCTATTGGATTAGTTAGCTTCAGAACCTATCCTCCTCCACCTAGACGTCAGTTTTTAGATGCTATAGACACTTTTCAAAATTGAGCCTCTGTCACTTTAAGATCCATTTTTGGAGGTCCACCATGGGACAAAACAAACATAGGGTCATAGTCAGAGGGGACCTCCAGACCTAATAAGCAAAAAACGCTTGTCAGAAGACCTAAGAGATAAGTGTTTTTAAAGCTTGGAAAGTTTGTAAACAATCAAAGATGGCACACGTGACATCATGATGACATCACTTCCGGTCACGGCCATGGTAGAAACCCAGGGAAATCAGGTATTTAAAGCCAAACAGTACACTGAAACACTTTATGGTTATAATACTCCTGAGGAAGCTGAATGAAACAGCGAAACACGTTCTGATTCTAAGTTTTAAAATGATCTCATTTTATTTGCACTGAATAAAGACACCTGCACTCATTTATACCAGGAAGTGGTTGTGAGTTTTTCTGGATGGCCAAATCCCAGACTGTGGTGTAAGTGCTTTTACTATTGAGTTTTAATCTCTTAATATATAGTTTTGTATTATTGATGTATCACGATTTCAAACTGATATTGGACACTTTTTAATACGATATATTTTCATTCTTTTTTATTTTTTATCTATCACACTAAGGGACACAGTAACTTATTTTGTTCAAAGAGTTTTAGCACAGTATAATAGATTGGACCTTGTTGGCTTTTGAACCCCCTGCTGTGTAGGAAAATTGAATCACTTAACTCCACTTATACAGTCAAACACAAAGAACATCCAAATGCAATTTATTTAAAAAAAACAAAACACTTGTTTTGAGTTTTTTGGATTTTTTTTTTTGGGGGGGGGGGGCTGTCATCTTTAAATATTTGTTTATTCTTAATACATAGACAGCATTGAAACATACATGAATATGAATTTTCCCATAGAAGATAGAAAAGAATCTCTGATAAAAAGAGAGCACGCTGGATTCTTTCAATCACCAATTCAGCAGAGAACTAGCACAATTAATCCTTTCTTCACGCAGAAATCCATTTCAGTTCCCTCTGGCAATTTTCTAACCTACAGAATGCAGCTTAAAAAAAAAACCTGGTACAGACACACAGCTCCCTGTAAACCTGCCCTTTTCTCACTACTGCCGCAGTCTCAAAACGTCTACCAATCATTTCAGGTTTTATAGGGCTTTGCCAGTCTAATGAGGGGGATCTTGGTTAACTGTAATGATTTCAAGTCATTGTATTGCAGAGCTGCAAGTGTTTTGTCAGCATTAATTTCCGTTACAGCCCTTGTTCGACCTTGTGAAATGATAGTTGGCTCCATATTAAAGACAAGACTAAAAAGCACAATTTTTAGCCAAATCTATAAAATGACCAAACTTACTGTACATTCAGTTCAATCCCATTAGTGGCCTTTAAGAATTAAAACTGTACTTGTTTGACTTTACATCCTGGAAACCTAAAGTTGCTTATTTATCAAGGTAACCTGGCTTAAATATTTATTCTGCTTTATACAACTTTAGTAGAAAGAATATGGAGAAAGAATTTCTAGAGAATTTAACCTTGACCTATCCTACAAAATATAGAACCATGTCCCAAATTGTTTTCTTCAAAACAAATATAGTACATGTATAACAACAGAAAAAAAGTGAACTCTAACTTTCTCTACATAAATTAATTATCTACTAAATACATTCCTTTTGACAAATAAAATACTATTCAATTGTGTGTCTTTTCTAGTTCTCTGCATTGGTCTAATATTACACTTTTTAAAAGATCAGAAACCATTTAATAACAAAAATTCAATAATATGGGAAACATATAACATATCACGTGGTGATGGTTATAAAACCAATGATGGTTTTCATACAAACATTTGGTCGTTCTATCTATTCATCTGTCTCTGATATAGGTTTCTTAGGCACATCCACATTAATACATTTATTTATCTATTAATGTATTATTTGTCAGGTTTTGGCCAATTCCAAGGGAGACATCCTGCTTTTAGTATATTGTCCCGGTTAGTACTTTAAATGCCCAACTCAAGGACATTTATGGATTACACCCCATTTTTATTAAAGTTTTAAAATATTAATTTATGCCTAGGGAGGGCATTACTCCTAACTGCCAATCTTAGCAGCATTAGAAGATGCCATTCATAGAGCATGTAATAACTACTAAACACTCCTCCCTCTGGCAAACCTGCTGATTAGGGAGGTGGGAATATGATCAGGATATTGATTCCTACCTCCCTAGGAATTGAACAATTAATATTTGAAATAACAAAAATAGTTCATTCCCATCTTACAGTACCTTTAGAAAGCACTGGACCCAAGTCAGGAATCTAAACAACTAAAAATGTTCGATTTATTACTAATCTGTAATCTATACATCAACCACCTATTAATCCAAGGAAAAATAGTAAAGGCTTGTTTAAGAGTAATAAAAGCATTTAATGGTAACTTATGCAAAACTGTTTATAGGTAGGGATGAGATTCAGGTCTGTTTCAAACCCGGTTTCCACTCAGAACTCGCAGTTTCGAAACTTACGGGTATCGTAAGTTTCGGATACAGAGCTACTTTTGAGGGTTTCCGAAGCTACTTTCAAAGGATATTGAGGCTACTTTTGAGGGTTATCTACTTTCGAGGGTTACCAAATCTACTTTCGAGGGTTACAGAATATGCTAGGGTATTTTCGAGTGTTATCGAATATAGCCTAGAATATATATGCAGAAGTTCCAAAATAGCTAGGAAAGATTATTTTTGTACAGATTTAGGGAAAATGTAATATAGTTTCTGCTGCTCCTTATCTTTTTGAGTTCCAGCTATACAATAACCATCACACATTAGAAGTAAGGAGCAGGAATTGCAAAGATTTTTATGCCCAATTCGATCAGCGTTAAATTTCCCAATAAATTTTCCAAATATTAATTTATATTTTTATATTGAGTGGGGAAAGCAACAGTGTTTGAAAAAAGTTTTGGAAACAGAGCAGACAAAACGAATGCAAAACCCACATGTTTTTTTCCACTGGTTTGGGAGATGGTGCAATTTTTTTTCCATCTCCTTAGTTTTATCTGCATGTGGAATTCAGTGAAGAACCGAGGAAGCAGGATTAAGGTTAGAGAGGATGTTTAATCAATCAAATATCCTATTACAAATGTATCCTTGGTTACTCTAAGAAAGTGATGAGTGAGAAAAGTAGGCAATTTCGCATTGACCTGCAAAATGAATTAACCTTTATGTTGTGTTTAGAAAGTAGCCATAATCACCAGTCTGTGATTGGCTTGCTAGGAAATACAATATGGGTGAAAATTCTGCATATACTGTAGACCACGAAAATAGCATACCACATATACATCTGTACAATAGATTTTAAGGGCATGCCTATCCTTAAAACAGAAAAACTGGTCAATTGTCAGTTGCCTGCCCCCAACTGTTGTACTTTATTACCTGCATTACTAACCAGATATTTAAGCATGCTTACTGTCCACATGCCCAGCAGTGGAAGATGCTCCCTCCATTGCAGTCAATCAAGGCTTGTGACATCACAGCCAATGACTGCTGTTTCACCTGCACATGCTTAATCTTATAAAAGCTCATAGAGCAGGGAGGATACAAATACCTTTGGCAGAAAGGAATAGAAGTTATCATTAAATATATGGTAACTAATGCATGTAATAAACTGGAAAAAATAGCAGTTGGGGTTGTGGCCATTTTTTGATTTAAGGGTGGACACGCCCTTTAAACATTTGTGTTAATTTGAAATAAACAGGAATTATTAGCACACATTTAAGGTTGTATACCATTTTTGGTAACGATTTTGATGTTTAGCCTGTTTTGCAGAGGCTGTTATAAGAAACACAAACAGCAGGAATGGTTCATACAGTATTGTTTCTACATATTATGATGTTTTCTATAGACATATAATCTTAAAGTTTATCTCCATGCAAAAATTAACTTTTTTCTGTAATGTAGGGACCCCCCCTCAAAACCCTAACCGCCATGTTTAAATGTTAAAAAAGTTCCCCAGAAACTTACTTACCAAGCTTCATTCCCTCGGCCTCTGCCTCTAATGCTACTTTCAGGAACGTAGTACTGTAGCATTTGGGTCCTGACAGGCACACATGCCCTTAAAAGCTCTACTATTTTCCTCTTTTTTCCAAAGGAGCACTTAAATAAAAGGCCGAGCAGGACTGGATTATTAAAGTAATTATAATAACCTTGGGGGATGATAGAAACTGTGGGCTTAAGACTTCTATTTGGCATAATTTATTTGGTTGCAGAACATTGTGAATATTAGAGATATGAGTAAAAACAAATGTCTCTGTGTGCTGTTACAATTAAGTGCAATTTAATCAAAGATGAATCATCCTTTCTGTTATCTGAGGCAAAAAGGAAATAAACCAAAGACTAAAAGTGAACACGACTGAGGACACCAACACACTGAGCCCAGTAGAATTATGCGTTCTGTCTAGGTCAACAAGGAGATAAGAAGGCTTATGTAGGCGTCAGAAGTGAAAATAATAAAGAAAATAATGGGTTTTTAGCAGAGAAACATTATAGTAATAAAAAGAAATGCTTCCAACTATCATGTAACTAAATATACAGTTTTTTATATTATCCCAGTGCAATAAAATACCAGTTAAACCAAATGTTATTGTCAAGTCCTCTTCAACTCTTAAAAAAAAACTTCATAAACTTCAAATAAATATAAAAAGGATACTATCACAGTCCTTACAGTTTATACACTTTCCCTTTAAATGAATTGAAAAAAGTACCAAGTAATACATTTCTGTCTCTTAATTTAAAGGGACACTGTATTCATAAAGTAACTGACTGCTCTCGGGCTCCCCCCACATGCAGTGCCCCTGACACAATAAATACTGTTTATTTGCATTCCTGCCTGTAAGTGTATGGAATTTCCAAACAGTGTCTGCCTTTTGCTTATAAGGCTACTTAATAAAGTATATGACTTACAATGCTATAGAAGTAATAATAAGACACAGTAACTAATGGTCACAAGGAAAAACTTTAAATTAAAACCTTAATGTCCTCAGAGTTCCTGCCTTTCTCTGATACAGGGATTTCAATGTAGTCTGGGGATTTGAACCTGCAACTGCTTTCTAAAAGCAGTAGTTCACTATCCCACCAGAACAAATATATATATAAAGTCATTACATTTGGAAACTTTGGGAAAGATGTAAAAATAGACAATATTGCCTAAATACACATAAAACATTTGGGTAAAAGAATTTGTGGTAACATGTTTCAGGATTATAGTTTTTTTGGCATAAAGGGGCGTGCATTGAGCTCACCACAGTAATTATAGGTTAAAGGGATGAAAATTCACTATAAATAAAAATGACACCAGTTAAATACAGCATGACTATAATATATGTGATTGCACATAGCTCTTAGCAATTAAAATACATATATATATAATCCTTTGCCTAACTGCTGGTACAAATGCAGTTTTTTCATACATATAATGAATGGCTAACATCTGATTGGTTATTTCAAATTAATAGCACAGGCAAACCCCCAGCCCCATAGTCTTATAAAAATAGACTATAAACTGTAAAAAATTAAATATGGGCTTAAATTATGACCAGGATTTATTTATTTTAAAAATCTTGTAAAGTTTGCCTTTATTTACTTTCCCATACATTACTATGCCAGCAGTTGGGGTTACACAGTTGGGGATTTAAGACTGTGAGGATATGTAAACTTACATGTTATAATCATCTGTTATAGGGTTATCTATAGGGTTACCCAAAAATTCCTTTATATGTAAACAACATTAATTAAAGATTGGTCCTTTTGCGGTGGGGGATTTCATATGAAATATAAGATTTTATTTTGTAAGTATTTAAATGAAAATATAAACTTCTGGTTGATAGGTATAACTATTCTGGTTGATATAGATAACTATAATAATAAAAATACATATTTTTTGTTAAAACAAATTTGCTTTATTGTTTTTTTTATTTCCAGCCACAGAATCGGAAAGAAAAAAAGTCACATATTTGAAAAAAGTGAAAAAATAAACAGCGTTTCCTAAATTACTTTGTTCTACATGCTAGAAAGAGTTAACTTTTCATTAACAAAATTTTCAATGAAAAATATGACTAGTTTGATTGAGATGGAGGCCGGTTTGGATAGATGGCACACAGCCATTTTATTTGCAGTTTTCTGGCGCTCCTTAGGTGGTCTCCTATCAGTAAACGAGACATGCTCCGTTTTCCCGATGGCAAACATCTGGAACTGCCGGAGAATCGCTTAATAGCAGCTATATCTTTTAGATTATATCAGCTTCCCTTTTGGAAGGTTTCTCACTGTTTTTATTGGACAGTGCTCCTGGTATGACTGGCATGTGAAATTCTAAGCAGACAATTTTTACAGATAACACTTACAAGAACAATGGGAAGTCATTTCCAATGCTTCGAAGTCACAGTACTGTGGGTTTCCTCTTAAAATGTTTCTCCATTGCCTTGGGCCATTAACCTAATCAACCAGTCCAACATGACCGCAGTTTATTCTGTGTTTATGTTATATTTATACTGCAGTTTGTATATCCAGCAGCCTACAAATGCTATCTTTTTGTTTAATTCATTTTTGCCTTGAGCCTTACACTAAACCTAAATTGCCTGTAATTTTCCTTCCAGCAGTAGTTTGGATTGGAGTCATTGGTCAGTAATGCAAAAGGCTGCAACATCAATCAGCCACATATTGTCCAAGAGACCAAGCAAATGTGTCTGTATTTCAGTCAGTGTGGTTCTGTGGACTTATCTTCCAGCTCACTTGCCCCTAAGGCACCATTAGTTCAACAACAATTTGTGAGCAGATGTTTTTCTGGGATCATACTGAGAAAAATGTTTCCATCTCATGCTTTGTATTGTGGCACACAGCAGTATTGTGTTTCAGAAAACAAACTGTCCATTACACATAGACCTTTAGTTTCTGACCAATCAGGATTGGAATACTCTTTTATTTTTGTGAATGTAACACTAAGAATTTTGTTTAGAATTTACAGTCTATCTGCCTGTCCGTCCATCTGTCTGTCTCTCTATCTATTCACCCACCATCCATCCATCTATCTGCTAATCACTTATAAAGATCTTTTTTTTCTGGAGGGCTTGCTGCCACTCTATCAACACCTTCAAGAAAGTTGACATAATAATCAAATTACCATTACCTTAATCTATTTTGATAATATTTAATTAACAGCATAGCTATTTTTTTTTTTTTTTGGTTTACCCAGGTTCTGTTTATCTATCTACTTGTCGGTCTATCTACACTGCACCTTAGAGACTACACTGAAACACAGTAGAAGTCACTGCTTGTTGAAGGTTTATTGCCTACAGGATTTACACTACGCATATGTGGCAGATTTAAAACATTTATGTATCATGATCATGCATGGCAATGTACTCCTGCCTCACTTCTCCAACCTTGGAAATGCGTGTTCCTCAGGCTGATCCCACAACTGAATCTTAACAAGGAAAGCTTTTTTTCACAGCACTCACCAAAATTCATTTGAAATGTATACGTAACTGGAAGTCAATAACAAATGTAGTAATCTTTGGTTTGGAGTGTCCCACACTTCTGGTTTGACATTATGGGTCTCTACTCCCGTCTGCCCCTGTCCCAGCAGTAGTTACAGCAATCAGAATAGGATTGGAAGGAGGCTCTATGCAGTATTCCACTGCACACAACTTTTATTTCTGTGCTCTTTGCTACATGTTTCGGATATTACATGGATCCTTTTTCAATGCTTGAAAAAGGATCCATGTAAGATCTGAAACATGTTGCAAAGGGAACAGAAATAAAAGTTATTTGCAGTGGAATACTGCATGGAGTCTCCTTTCAATAAGAAATGTATTAAGATCCATTTATAATAATTCTGGTAATTTAAAGTATACTGAGATACCTTTGTTTGGTAATGCAACAAACTAGTAGTATCAATGTACATGCATTTTCAGACCTGGATCTGCATGTTATTGGCTCATTCCTGAAAGCAAAGTTAGGTCATAAGCACTAAAGGGAAAGTTCAGTGCAAATACATATGCTCTCAAGAAAAAAGAGCAGTATTTTTTCATCCCAATGAACTTAATCTGCCAATTCAGCATTTTGTCTGTGTATAAATAAATGCTTCCGAAATGCTGACTTCCTGTTTGCAGGACCCCTAATAGAGACAGTTATGGTCTTGCCCTTGACCCAGCGCCTGGGTTGATTCAGTTGCTCAGTAGAGATCTGAGAATCTTTGACCTATCCAACAGCTAATCAGTAGAAATTACTGTTAGGAACATTCCACGGATGTGGTGCATCCTGGGAAGAAGAAGGACCGTTAGAACCTGAAATGTCAGCTCACTAATGTCAATAGCAGGGAACAGCAAAGGGTATGAAATCAACTGATTTTTCAAAATAAGAGAGAATATGTAGAATAACTAAGAAGGCATTACACAAACTAACAATTTAACAAATATTGATAATTTCCACTGAACTGTCCCTTTAATGATAATAATATTTTCTAATAGTATTATCTGGTACTGGGTAAATTAAACCAGGTCATGTCTACTAAAATGCAGAACATGCAGGCCCTGTGCTATCATATAACAAAGCAAGATGTGGCAAAACAAATGCACACAAAAAAAAATTGTAATGTTTATTCTTATTTAAATTATACATACATGTGTTATGTTTAAACAGACAGTTACTTCTTAAAGAATTTTCACATATGTCAAAGATGTTTATTTGGGTACACAGTGTGTACAATGTTAGAACTATTATTAAATATAAATATTCAAGTTAAAATTTATATTTTAAAGGAATAGTTCACTATAATACACTTTAATGTATTGTTTATGTTCTTTAATCAATTGACCAGAAGCCACGGATGAAGAAAGAAGATATTTACTTTAAATGCGACCCACCGTGGTAGCTCTGACAGGTCCCAACCGCTTCCTGGTTCAGAGTAACTATAGCGCGCATGCATGATAATGCGTGCTATAGTTACTCTGAACAGAAAGCGGTTTGGAATTTGCACTGCTGCAGCGGGGGATCGCGTGTAAGGTAAATATCTTCTATCTTTGTCCGTGGCTCCAGCTCAATTGATTGAAGATTGGAAGGTATGGCATAGCTCCTTAACCTCCCGGTCTTCAACCAATACATTAAAGGAATAGTTCACTTTTTGAGTGAACTATTCCGTTAACATTTACTGGAGCGTATTCTACTCATTAGCGAGGAGTCAGTGACAGTCATGCTTTACACAATGTTTATGGTTCCCTCCCAGGTTTTTAGTGCTGGGGTTGTGATTACTGTGATTATTCCAGGGTATAACAGATTTTACTTTATCATCCCTCTAACATGGTGACAGATCATCAAATTCTATTCAAGGGGCTGATAACAAATAAGAAAATCAACCTTGAGGGAATTTGAAATCCAACAGTTCCTCTTTGTCATATATCCTTAACCTTCCATTCTCCTTAATTAGAATCTCTATTTTACTCAACAGAACCAAATGAGCTGTGGAACTATAGAACATGATAGGAGAGTATATTTAATTATTCATTTTTTAAGCAACAACTGTGTTCTCAATTCATAATGAAAGGCTATTGAACCTGCACCACTACAGTATATGTGCAATATATACAACATTCTAGTTTAATAAGCTAGTAATATTTCTCTATAGCTACTGTAATGCTATGACATTTACCCATTCAATATTGGTTACTGAAGCAGCAGTGCAGCTTCAGACCAACTGGCCACTCACAATCATGTCATATATGTCACATTTTCACTTCCAGGTCCTTTTTTAAGGAACAATAGTCACTTCCTCTGTTGCTCCTGTCCCTCCAAGAGGGTCCCAAAGCCAACATTGCACATAATGTCACCATAGCGTGCCAGCACCGTAAACATTTAAATTTGCTTTGGAAATGCCAGCTGATGTCGGATTGTTGGCTTTGATTATTTAATTTCCTATTACCTAATTCCTGGCTTTTTTATTGGACTTTGATTTTTGCTGCCTATCCTGATCCTTTGGCTTAGGATTACTTGACTTTGATACTTGCTGCCTGTCTTTATCCTGTTCCTGGATCTTCTTGTCTGCCAACTGCCCTGACCTCTGCCTGTTATTTGGATTTCGCCTTGCCTCTCCCTTCAGATTTAGCAGTTAGGACTTTCACTTCTTTCTTCGTCCTGACCTTTACTTGACTTTTAAACAGGTACTGATACTTGCACATTCTAGCCTTTTGATTTTCCATGGACTATTTATGACGCTGTCTCGAACTAGAGTTATTTACGTCACAAGCTCCCTGTGCGCATTTTGCCCAGTCACCTATATTTTAGCTAATATATCTATGAAAATTTTCTATATTGGATTAATGCAATGGTGTTTCTTAAAAACAAAAAAATATACAGTTGCATGAGACACTTTCTTCATACACATTCTGTAGATGTTTCACAAAATATTCTGTATATGAACATGCAGAGCTACTGTAAGTATTAGTGACCCTTTCAGCACAAACCCTTTTAATACCCAATGAAAAACAACCTTTCCGTAAGATGTTAAAACAATGGGGAAGAGGAGGATGAAATTAGCTCACTGAAAAATGCCCCCTCATCTAAAGGCCGATCAAACTGTGGAATATGCTTCCATGGGGACTCAGTTCTGCAAATTTAGTAATGAAACAGGAGATGAAATTTGATGTGTACCTTGAGCAAAGTCAAACTACAGTATTGGGAATGGATTGTTTATGTTATAAGTTTCTAAGAACAAGTAAATAATTTATGGCAAGGTCTAAAGCTTTATTGAACTTTTTTCCGGATAGGGTTATAGCCTGAGTGTTTTTGGTCTGGAAACTGTTTAAGTTACTGTCAAACTTTGCCAAGGTTTTTTCTTTGTTAAGTTATGTAGTATATAAAGGGATTATAGAGCGCACTATACCGTAAATAGTCCAAAGTTAATTAGCTTTAGAGTCTCTCCCACCAACATGTCCTGTTAGTGTGCAGCGAATGGTACTAGACCTATTTTGGAACATGAAATCCCAGCTTCCCTCTGCTTTTAAAGCCTGTAATTTCAAATAAGCTATTGATTTTTTTTTTATATGAATATGGGATAACTTTATGAAGATATAAAATTGTATTAATATGAAGAACTAACATATATTGGTAGCCTTACATAAGGGAATATTAATGGAATTGGTAAATATTGTAGTCATGAAAGAAAAACTCCACCCTTAAACACATACAGGGTTATTCAATATATTCTGTTGAACATTCTGTGTTAGCTTTCAAATGTTAAATAATATCTGATTGGTTGAGATAAAATTAGCACCATTTTTAACGATAAGAACTTTTATTGAATCTTCCTGATATTTCCTTATGAATGGTATAGAAAATGTTTCTAAAAATGATGCTAAACTGAAGATCAACACCAGTGACTTTTCCTTTCAGTTTTACTATAGTTTTACTTCTATTTCTAAGCAGCATAGGCACAAAATAGCTTATTAAATGTCTTTCTCTATCCCTGGGTGTTAGAGCATGTCTAAACTGACTGTGAGAAGGGGGCAGTACGGTAACTGCAAGGTTTTCGGAACTGAAAGACTTTACTGCATATCTTTTAATTGTCAGCTTCTGGATTATATTTTTAATGTGTTTATGGTGGACTTCTCTTTCAAATGTGCAATAAAATGTTGATGTTTTTCTAGTGTTATATAACAGCAGTGGTATTTACTAATGTTTCAATACAAACCGTGCTATTTACCATTGATATTTAACCAAATGTGGATAATAAAAACATGCCCCCAGGTGTATAACTAATAATGGTACATTTCTCTTTTCTAAAATGTTTCAAATGTTAAAGCAGCTAAAAATAGACTGAATGGCAAATAAATAAAGGGTAACTGTGGTCTCCAATTCTTCCAAACTAGTAAGGATTATATAAAAAGCCTTCCATCACACCTTCAAAAAAAAAACTAAATCACATCTCTAGTTAAAATTAGTGAGAAGTTATTGCTGGAAAGGCTCAGCAATATTACTTCCTGCTTGAACTCTTCCTGTTTTCAGCCATGTGATCAGTTTGTAGTCATGTGACCAGTCTGTCTGCATTAATATGCTCCCCATCTCAACTGTCAATTTTTCCCCCAAGTACTTCCTGATTTCCCCAGCATTAAGTCTTTACTGAGCATGCTTCATCCCTGTGGCAGAGGGGCTAGCAGAGGTAAGGTGATGTCACTCAACTTACTGGAAGCAGGAAGTTTGAACATTCACCTCAATATCATTTCTCACAGGGTGAAGCCAGAGATCTGATTGTTGGCTCATTATAAAGAAAATACTGCAGGCTTTTATTTAACACTAGAAAATGTAGGGGAGCACACTACAAATGGTGAACCCAAAATTTAATTGTGAAAAACAACAACAACTTTTCGGGACGCCTTGTCCCTTCCTCAGGTCCTGAAACGTTGTTGTTGTTTTTCACAATTAAATGTTGGATTCACCATTTGTAGTGTGCTCCCCTATATTTTCTAGTGCTAAAGAAGTGTCTGGCCCTAGAAGTGGAGGGCAAGGGGACTGCAACTACGGAATCGCCTGGCACTGAGCCAACAGTGGTGTGCATGAGTGTGACCTGGACTGTTTTGTGAGGCTTTCATTTGACCCTAACTTGTTTGGAGACCACAGTTGCCTTTTACGTCATTATTTTATTCTAGATTTAAAAGGCAGGGTCAAATTATTCTTCTGCAATAGTCGGGGTAAATGAAACTTCCAAAGGTTGCCTAAGTCAAGGTTGCAGGTAAATTAAGCACTTTCTATTCTCCTTTCTCTTTAAGAGGAGGAATGCGTTGATGACTTTCAGCAAAATGAATGGCATCATTATTTACTACAGAACTAATTACAAATGCTTTCAATTTCCATTTCCAATTAACGACATCTAAAGAAAGCTAAACAAACCAGCAGTGGTTCATAATGCATATTTTATGGTGAATGTTATCAGCAGATTAAAGGAATGTTGTTTTTTTTATTTTTAAAAAAATGCATGCAGAAATAATTATTTCAATGATTTTCTTTAAAATCTTATCTATATCACTGAGTTTGTGTTCTTAAATTAAAAAAAACATATACAATAAGATTTCTCTAATAAATCCAGCGAGTACCATTAAATATATGTTTATACCATTAGAAAAAATAAGTAATAAGCCACATACTTGACTTATTTAGACCCCTTTTGTGTCAGGTTTCCCAAAATGTACATTGTAACTCTTTGTCCCAAATCTCGGATAATCATTTATTTTAAATTGTCCTATTTTTAAAAAAATATTTCACTGCAGACTCAACAAATTATGTTTTTATTATCTTATCAAAGGGTCACAGGAATGTGATAAAATCATGTAATGATTAAATAACTGTGTTTAAAAGCAGCCACACTTTTAGAGTCTGCTTATTTCTAGATGTTAACTACAACAATCAATAGTTTTTCCCAAATATAACAAAGGATGTGCTATTAATGTGTAGCACCCAATCAGATGCTTGCCGTTTACTGGGTTACTGCAGTTAGATAACATCTGATTGTTTAATGCACATCAATAGCATGGGCATACTTTTACCTTTTATTGCACCAGCCCCAAAATGTATTGTGCTATTATGTCAAATTCACTGTTCAGTTCCAGAAACAAGCCATATCCAAACAAGACCATATAATCTTTTTAAATAGACATTCTCTATAACAAACACACACATTATAGCCTGAGATAATATAGGTACAGAAATGCATTATATGCCTGTTTTTACAACACATTTTTATGTGTTTTCATGCATTTGTGTGGGTAATGTAGTGCGAATGATGCATAGTATGAACAAACCTTTAACTGCCCAATAACAAAATAAAAGGTCTTGCAAAAGAAAGAAAACCATTGCTATGTAAAGTCTGCACTGCAGAGCATTTTCTTAACACTTAAACATGTTTTGATCAAGGTAGCAGAGAGTTTGATAGATTACACATTACATTATCTTTACTCAAAACGTATTTTCTTTAGCAATTAGTTATCAACATGTTTGCTGTGATATGAAAACATGCAGCAAGTTTTATACATAAATGATACAATATCTCTGCATTAATTTTGTTCCAGACAGATACATTTTTATGGTTTTATTGAAAAGGATTACTAAAGTCATGTTCAGACAGCGTCCAATAGCTGATCATTTTGGGCAACAATGTTGCACTGACATCTTTAAGTGATCTGACTGGTTGGATTGCTTAGTATTGTTGGGGAGCATTCCTAATGTTCTCCTACAATAAAAGAGTTCTCCAGAGCGCTTTCCCTCCCCTCTCTGTTTAAAGTGGGGTAAGAAGGAGAGCTCCGGAGGGGGTAGGAAGGAGAGCTCCCCTGCGTATGCTGGAATACTCCAAGAGGACAAGAAAGAGGCAGTATCAAATAGCACACAGAGAGGCTCCTACTCTTCATTTTCCCGGACTTTCATCAAGCTTTGCAGGACAACCATAAGGAGTAGAGGAGAAAAGTAAGGATTTTTTTAACACTATACAGTGGGGCAAATTTTAATTTGGGGAATGGAAATGCCCTTTAAACAGCATCCTGTCTGTAGAGAAATCTTTACATAATTGTCTTTGGAACGATTGTTCAAGACATTTATCTGTACATGTAACGAAGATGAGGACCTAAAACGCTAATTCCTCACCCCTGGGAACTAGGTGAGGAATTCCCTAATCCCCTCATGGAATAGGTGAGTATAATTGTCTTTTTAAGTCTGAAGTCCTACTTCACTGCGTGGAAAAAATACATTTTACCCACCCATGCATTTGTTTTTTTTCATCAAGCCTTCAGGTGTTCTGTAACTGCTTTTTAATTGATTACTAGACATAAGTTTAAATCCCTTTGCTTATTTAGGTTTTTACTCCTAATTAGTAATATCATGATAAGGCAAAATTAAATAAATGTAACATTAGTGATGGCTTATGATATAAATTGTGATTTGGCTGTTATCTTTGCTGTAATGCTAAAAAGTATCTCCTATATGTGGTTTGGGACCTTAATGTATAATAAAAGGCATTTTGATCTTGAAAATTGCCTTTGCTCAATTGTGCCTAGTGCAGTTCTGGCAGTACAGCAAAAACATGAGCGAAATTATACTTTCTCTCTCATTATTTTTTACATTTATGCCCCTAATTATTACTGACCACACCTACATGGAGGGCTTTAAGAGAATTAATGTGGAATTACCAAAGTGAAATACATGCAATGACTCTTTAGGGAAATAACAAATCTGCAGAAATGTGATAGCTGTCTATACATGGCAGAATCACTGCAAATTCTGCAGAACCAATACCCTATGCTTGAAATCTATCAGTAGGGATTGAATTGTTAGGGGGACCTGAAGGAGAAAAGACTTCAGTCCTTGAGATAGTGGTACTAATACATCAATGACAATTATTCAATTGAATGCAAATAGTTGTTTTAACCAGTGGAGAGCTCATTTAATGTTTACGTATTAGTTCTTAAAAGGGCATGTCCACCCGAAAACGATAATTAGCTAGTAAACCCCTTCAAAACCTCAAGATTGTTAAAATCGAAGACCTCAAAAGTGCCTCTGTATACATATTGAAAGTGTATGTATACTGAAAAAATGATTTTGCATCATCTTAATCTATAAATAAATACACGTAAGTAGCACTTACTCTGAGGTGTGTGTGTTGCTGCATGCCTTCAATACAATACTTTTGCTCAGGCTCTGGCCAATGACCTGACTATTTTCCCACATACCAACTGTCTATACTGCATACAGTATAGGGCACACCAACTGTCAAACCATTCCAGCTACAGCAAAACTGCTTAAAGAAATGCTAAAATGTAAGATGTTTCAGATTGGATATCTAATGAAATAGGGGGCAGATCAATGAAAAAAACGGTACAGTCATAGTTGGTAAGGATTATAGTTTCCACTAATGGGCAATTTTAAGAAACTAATTTTCCAGTGTACATACACTTTAAGCAAGTCAGATTAGGTATAAAGCAACCAATGCAAATATGCCTTACACCACCGGTTTCCACTGTCCGGGATTAATTAGACCAAAGATAAAGATAGGTGCAGCATATGATGACACAGGACTACAGCTGTGCAAATGACAAAAAAATCTTTTATTGCAGAAACCTGTGTGCTACAAAGGTCCTTCCTCATATGCCTCTGCAGTAAAATCTGATATTTTCAGTCTCACAATAGTTCCTGAGCTCCATATACATTCTGAGAGCTTTGGCACACTCTCAGAGGGGGATTACCTAAGTAAGTCCTCATTGGCTGTGATGTCACCTGAGGATTCCTCCATGCACCACAGTTCTAAGAGCATACGTGGTGTTCAGGGCAACGGCTGTGAGAGTGAAAAATCAGGATTTACTATATACAGGTACACTTTTGAGGTCTGTAACTACAAAAATCTTGAGGTAGGTTTTGGGGGTTAATCTAGCTAAATATCATTTATCATTTTGGGGGTGGACATGCCCTTTAAGAAAAATACAAAAAATGTTAAGAGCTTAAAAAACTTTACTAAGTAGTTTTTTTGGAACCAAAAAATTTAAATAAAATTACAAATTTTTATATTCTGATCCTTTCTATTTGAAGGGTCAATGTGATTTTAGCTCAGAGCTACTCATATTTTGCCAATCAACCCAGCATAAAATTCCCAATTAAGATAAAGATGACAAAGACAAAGCTGTCTATACATGCCCCGAAGTATCTGGATCAGTTGCCAGCTCTTTTTTGGATGAAAGAAGCTGTTCTTGCAGCTACCGTCTTTATCCTCTAATCTGCCTATCTTGCAAACACCAATGAACAAAATAGGATTTCTGTTGTTTCTTTGTTCAATATATTCCAAAGAAAACAACCCAAGGTTTCATTTGTCTGTTTGTTTTCCCCTTTTCCCCCCTAATGTGTCTTGCAAACGGAGCATATTTCAAGAGCATAGATGACTGTAAAAGGTGTACAACAGCAATTTTTGCAATGACAGTGCAGAGCTGCGATATGAGATCTGTGTGCTAATGAGCTGACACTGCAGAGGCTGTGGAGATGTAGTGAAATGCACTGCAATAGCCCAGCACCAAAAACACAGGCAGCTTCTTTCAAGTAAATTTGATATTGAGAGCCCCAGTAAAATCCATATTCATTCTACTGCCACTTAGGTTAACTGCAGTAAAGCATGTCCTTTTTATTTTATACTCGTTCACCTAAGGAATCAAGACTCGTTTCATCTGACACGTATCTTCATAGCAAACAGTCTCCTGAATTGGGAGGGGGGATCTTTTGACTTGCGGAAATCAGAAAAGATAAACGTGCAGCCTTCTGGTGGATCTAAGGATTTAGGGATATGCATCATCCAACTATTGAAAACTGCAAATCCAACATTGCTGGTCAAATAAAGCAGCATTTGTTATCTAATAAGGATCAAAGGCAATCATTTAGAAACCTGCTATGACCAAGTGTTTCAAAAGATTTTTTAATCCTATGGTAAATGGTGCAGCCGATTTGTACTTCCCGATCAAAACTTGATTGGTAATTTCACCACCTTGCACCATCAATCATTATAATGCAGCTACTGATGGGATTGTCAGAAAATATTCCAACTGGTCCGATCTGCATTTGCCCGATTTTGCCAGAGAGTCTATCAAACAGATACACGTGTCCACTTTTTTTGTATGCCTACTTTTAAGTATTTTACAGATCTTTTGATTGGTTGATGGAGTAGGAAATCACTGCATTAGAATGTCTTTCTTCCAGGTGTACCACCTGTTCTCTGTTCTTGTCTACCATTTGTGCACATCTGTCTATGGTAGAGATGGGATTGTCTGGTGTAAGTGAGTATCTCTGCTCAGTGTTATGTTCAGTGTGCACCAAACCATGTTTGCTCAAGTAAGAAAAACAGCATGCAGTACAGTATAAAGTCACAGGAATGTCATAATATCAAATTTTTGTTGTACAGATCACTTAAGGACAGGGATAGATAATAGTATTGAACACAGCTGCGCATCTTATGTGCTTAGATGCAGGGAAAATGTACAAGCACCTTTTCTGGCCATAGATTGAATCTTAGAAGCCCTTGTTTTTTATTTCCAATATGGTACACAGAGCATTAATGGTTTACTTGGGGATATTTCCCATTTAATGGGGAGTTGGTCAGACAATTTCGCAAACTTTACCCACTAAATTAACCATCAACTGACTGCAAATCTTTCATGCTGTTTCAATTCTATCTGTCTTCATTAAGTGGAGGAACACCTCCTGATATATTTACTGATTGGCTCTATAAAAGTCAATATGGTTATATCATAACAGTAGGCACCTGATCCACACCTGAATTATAATTTATGTAAACACAAGATATACAGTAATTTGAGTGGTTAAGGTACTGATTAGCTTTAACTTCTCCTTTTTCTAAATATAAAATAAAGAATGAAACAAAAACACACAAAAAAATCCCTGTGTCAAATAAATCAAGAAATTCATTTTTTTTGATCTTCTGGCACTGAAAATATTCTGGGCGTTAAAGGCAAGCTTTGAAGCACTAAAAGCCATCATTTCCAAATGTCAGGATGCTTTTACTTGTTAATTTGGTAGAGTGAAATAAAGGCTCAGCGTGTGGCTCTCAGCTCTTATTTAGTCATACAGTTTCCAATGAACCCAGTATGTACTGGATATGCTACCACAGAATGCCATTTAATGGGTTGGAAATCTCAATAAAAAATGTGACTGTCTAATGCTGCCACGTTAAAGATGTGTCCTTGAAATGTACATTGCCTTGACTTACTACCAGGGTAACAGCAGCACATAGATTAACACTTTGCCTCTTAAGGGGCCTGAAGTGTGTGTTGTGTTCCACCGGCACTAATGTAATTTACAGGATGGAGACTGAATACACCAGGGGTGTCTGACTGCATTCTAGAGGTGACAAAACTATAGGTTTCTAGGACATATCAACATCTGAACTGGAATAACCCAAAGCAAAAAAAATGTTTCTGCCTGGAACAAATGCTTTGAATTTATTTTTATTGGCTTTCCCAAGAAAGAAGCTTTAGAGGCCCCTGCTAAACTAGCCTAGAGCAATACAATATTGCCTCATCTGAAGCCCCTTATACATGCAGTCGTGGGCTGTTTAGTACAGTAGGGGGTGATATCAGATTAACACATAAGGAATTTCAAATCCACAACTTTCCCTACTAGTAGCTGACTGGTATCAGGTATCTGAGGAGGGGACATAGTGTTCCCGAAACGTTTGTTTTTCTACTAATAATTTTTGAAATGTATTTAGTAGTGTGCTCCTCTGCTTTTCATTTTGCTTGGATTACCTGGAACCTTGGAGAAGAGGGCTGGAGGATTGCACCTCCAGCCCTCAAGCAGCCAACAGCAGTGTGCTGGAGTGTTTCTGAACTGGCTTGGCAGTCATATTTGACTCTAAAAGGGCATGTCCACTACTGGCCCCACTGTGTAGTGTTCAACAATCCTTACTCCTCCAATGCCTGTTCAAAAGTGAAGAGTAGGAGCTGTCAGTGAGTCATCCAGTCCCTGCTTCCTCTCTGTCCTCTGAAAGGTTTATGGCATGAGCAGGGGAGCCCCTTCCCTCCATTCTTCCTGATCCCTTCTGTCTCCTTGACCCCCTACCATTAGAAGAGGTTTTCTGTAGTGTAGCCCTACCCCCAACCGGCAAGTTAGTTTATTTAAAATGTACTTACATTGCTTTGTTCCCCAGGCATTCTCTATTGCCGGCAGACACGTCTGTGATTGGCTGCCTCTCAGCCAAACACAGACGCGGCTGCCAGTCCAGCCCCTACTTGCAGTTCTGGCAAGCAAAGGGTCTGGATCAGAGTGCTGGGGGAACAAAGGTGTGTAAGAACCTTTCTGCAGCTTTTTTAACCTAAAAAATATGGCAGTTGGGGGTAGGCTAGTGTGCCCTACACTACCGAATTTTTGTTTTTCAGGGTGGAGATACCCTTTAAGCTGAGTGCATAAAGTAACAATAAAGAGGCAATTACCACCAGTTCCGATGGGACAGCATCTTTATAGGTAGTGTGTGTACCAGAAAACTGAGTGTTGCCAAGGCCAACTGGAATGCTTGTTCCTGACTGAAAATTTCCCTCAGCCGTGCTTGTCCCACCGTACTGTAGGATAGGCAGTATGGGATTCCCAACTGACTATTTGTGACTATCTGTCATATATTAAAGATTGGTACAGACAATGTGAAACTACATTGTCATATGCAAAATCCACACAGCTGGAAGAATGTCTTAGTGCTCTTGTGATTATTTACCAGATTGTGTGTGCAAGATTCGTTATACTGTAAGTTCCCTAAAGATGGAAATGTTAGAGATTACTGGCACTGTTTGCTCCTTGCTATCCATGGACTTCACAATTAAATGAGAACTAAAGTCAAATAATTAATTAATTATCACACATTGAGGACGATAACCTATATTTTAAACTGATAATATATATAATCCAACAAACAATCCATCACCATCTATGATGGTGCCTCCTGTTTCCCATTGTCCTCTGTTGCCAGTGGTATCATTTCTTATCAAGTCTGTGCCAAGATAAAAATTTAGTCAACCAGTTTTTACCAGCATTTACCTGCGACACGTGATGCACATTTACAGCTGGGAATGTTTTACCCCATTCAAGCATGTGTATTGTATGCACACAAGCTTAGATCCATACAACCAGGTTCCAAGACTTATGCTGGAGTAGCGGCTCTCAGTGCAGTGAGTGCCCAACCCTATACCATTTATATTTATATGTGAATATATGTGTGTATGTATGTGTATATATAATGCCCGGGTGCTGCCGTGTTATATCAACATCCAACGAACATCAGAAGCGGAGCACTCCATGGACTCCATGGACAAAAAACTATTTATTTCACCAGAGTAGATCTATGTCACCTATGTGTTTCGGCCCTATTGTTAGCAGCCATCGTCAGGGTTGATGACAGCCACTAACAATAGGGCCAAAACGCGTAGGTAACATAGACTACTCTGATGAAATAAAAAGTTTTTTGTTTAAGACCATGGAGTGCTCCTCTCTCTCTCTCTCTCTCTCTCACTCGCACTCTCTATATTTGGCGTATACATTGGAAGGAGCACTCGTGCACTGATTTGAAGTGTGTACACATCCTGAGGATGGCTTATGCTATAGCCAAAACGCGTTGATGCACAATAAAAAGTTTGTTTAAACAGTTTTAAGTCCCACGAGTGCTCCTTCCAATGTATACGCTAACTATGTCTTAAGGAGCACCGGGCCACTGGAATGGAATAGCACGAGTGCGAGACCCACGTTGGAAATATATATATATATATATATATATATATATATATATATACACACATACATAGAAGTTCATAGCACTCCACCTATAGCAAGTTCCTAGGGACCTAGCTGGATTGTCCCATGCAAACAATAGTCTAACAACACTGCACTCAGATATATTCTATTATTATTTATTAATTCATCCAGTATAAAACAACGTTTCGGGGGAAACAATATCCCCTTTTTCAGGATATATATATATATGTGTGTGTGTGTGTGTGTGTGTGTGTGTATATGTGTGTGTGTGTGTGTGTGTGTGTGTGTGTGCCATTTAAAACACAATATTGGGCCTCCACACTTGACATAATAATGTTATTGGCTGCACCATGTTGCTGAACAGAAACAGGTGTCATCCGCTGAGGACATAATATAAAATGATTTTAATAACTATTTTAAAGCCAGTAATGTTCTTGTTGTACAAAGAGACGTCAATCCCAAGACCCCCAGCTATCACACACTAGAACTTCCAAGTAGTTCCCAGTAATCCTGCATTGAATTCCCTGAAATTGCAAAACTACTGAATTGTATATAGAAAAAGCGACAACTACAGAAAGTTTCCCTCCATTGGAGCTGTTGCCATTGTGCAGTTCAAATCTTACACTCTGCCAAGTCTTTGTATTTTATCTACAAAGATCTGCTGTGTTGGTTTACAAAGGATTACCAGCTGCAGACAGCTGACTGTTGGCATTAAAGTGCCCCAGCAATGTGCACATTGATTAGAAATCCCTGCATGGAACAGGTTATGACATTACTACGAAGGCAAAGAGATATTCCAAGGGTTCTGTAATATAACCCTTAATATAAATGTGTACCTCTGGGACTGTGTTCAGCAACATTTCACACTTCTATTTCCCAGGAATACTTATTTTTTTATGTGGCTCACAGAAATGAATCAAGCACAGCAGAAAAGAGCTCATTAAATACCACTGCATAAAATGATGTCTTGGAATTCCTTGGATTTAATATTCTCATCACCATATTCTATTGAATTTCAGCCAAGCAAAGATATAAAACATTTATGCTGCAAACGTGTGTACATGTTCCTAGATTTTGTAAATGCATTTCCCTGCAATCCAAATGCCCTGTGAAATGCTTTTACCAGCCTTGTCATGTTGTTTTATTGAGATAGTTCAAGCTTTTCGCTTGATGCAGTGCAATCACAGCTATACAGATTCTAAAAGAGATCAACTCATGCTCCAAACTGCATTGAACACACATCTTGTATTTCATTTTTTTTGCTTTAATGCACACACTAAAGCTGGGTACACACTGTACTAATAATAGGCCAATCCCTTTAAGATGATGCGATTAGACTATTATCGCCCCAATGTTTAGCAAGAAATCAGATGATCCCGTGGAATACAAGCTATCGACATCAGTTGTTTCTGACCAGAAATTTCTGTACAGGAAGCCGAAAATAAGCGCTACACGTCTGGCCATCCAAACAATCTTACTTACTGTACACTGAACACAGGGAGATGGGGTCAGGTCTGTGTGTAGCAGATTACAATACAATGGAATTTGTCTGTGACCTGTTAAAGACATATGCTAAGTTTTGAATAATATGGTAATGGTAACAAGACCTAAAAGAATGACAAGCTTTGTTTTAATTATAACTCTCTGCATTCTTCATGATGTAAATGGGACAAAGTTGTAACTGTGTGCAGTTATATGCTTCTAAATGTCTAGTTTTGACTTTTGACACAAAGAGTAACAGAGCCACACCTTTTTTTTGCAAACCAAACTGTACACATTTCACTGAGACCATACAGAATGACAATGCCCTTATGCCCAATAAACCAAAAGAATTATATTCAACCGGCCTGCTATTGTCTTTGCTGATTTAGTCTTCAGGTTAGATTGCACAATATGGTACAATATTAATTGTGTACTTTACTTCTTCAGTCTCCAATATATATAAATATTTTGGAACAAACTAACATTGATTCATCTGCAAGTCCTGTATTGCAGTGAAAAGAGAAAATGGCGACCTTGGTTAAACCAGAAATCACTGATTGAGTTAATGCTAGAAAATAGTCTACCACAGGGGTGCCCAACCCAGCCAATGCTGGGGGCCGCATTAGCGGCACTGAACACTGTGAGCGAGCTGTGGGATGTAGCTTCGCCCACGGCCCGCCCATTTACGACCCCAGAATGCCCCCTCCCCTTTCCATGCCCCACCCGTGGCTCCGTGCGGGCCGCATTTTTTTGGGTTGGGCATCACAGGTCTAACACCCCCTGGACCCTTATTACTATTGAGAAACACACCACTAAGTACTGACACCTTCCAAGGACCCACTGACAGGCTACATATATGGGCACTTATGTGTTTCGTCACTCAGACATGGCGATTTAAAATGGCTTAACACAAGGAAACACTTATCGGAGCGGTTACCGCGGCGGCATTCTGTGAAATGCTGATTGCGGTACGGTAATAATTTTTCACTGCTAAACAATTGGTGGGATGTGAGACATGAAAATCGCCTTGCTCTTCACTAATACAAGCACGTTATTGGTTACAACATAAACATTACCCACAATGCACAGGCACCCTTACAATATTGACCCTATTTCTAGGTATTATATAAGGCTAACTTTGTAAGACAGGCACAGTTCATACCTGAATGAGCAACAAACCATCCTAAACCACAAACAAATTTAGTTTTAAAAATTTTAACTCAACTTCTGAAAGTGGGAGTTCATTTTACAATTGTTTGTCTTGTAAACAAAAAAACCCACAACTACCTACATTCCATGCCAGGGGTCTCTCACAGACAACTGGCTTATATCAATAACACCTGATATTTCTTATTGCCCTATACAATCACCCGAGTGCATGTCTAAACATAGCTGGCATAGCTAGAGTTATATATGCAACTAAATGAAAATACAAGAAGAATTTAACAAGGAATACTTACAGGCATTTGTCACGGAAAAGCTGTTGGATGAATCTAAGTGGTCTACATGGTGGAAGAGTTGGAAGGGCCTTTCGGTGTTGTTTTGGTTGGTGTTGTGCAGCTGCACAGCAAATAAAAAAGCACTGTGCTCCTGAATTGTGTTTCGCATGAAAAGTCCACCTAAAAATAAACAAGAACAGATTATGAAGACACTGCAAGAAAACAGATTATCTGGCCAGTCATGTTGTAGAAGGTTTGGGGCTGGATTAGGGGTTGCTCAGAGTGTAAATGTGGCCTTTGCCATCCTCAGATTGCATTAGTTTGTGTGATTATGAACAAATTGCCACTTTTTGCCCTGCAATTGCTCAACCTGCTGTTATTTAGCTGTTATTAATCTATAAATCACATGTGCCCCCCCCCCCACCCAACCAAAGGCTCTAAAAATAACCTTCAAACCAATAGCCAGGGGGTTCATCCTTGATGTAAGCTATTGTTTTTTTCAAGATGTGGATTACAGCAGCAATTCTTCTTTCTCTGACCCAAGCCCCATGCAATCATCTACTGTAAGTAAACATACAGTAGCGAAGCACAGGAATGAGTTAAAGTACTTATGCAAGATAAGATGATATGATAAGATATTTATTAGCAAGTTTTAAAAAATGAAATTCAATGCTGGCTTAAATCTCATTCCAGTGCTTACAAATAACCAGAGTACAGTGCATTTCCTTCTGGCAATGACACGGTTAAGGGTGTCTGAGTACGAGCAGTGCACATCCCTGTGATATCTGTAATGTTCCTTTTAATGCAGTTTGCTGACTCTAGTTCTTCTCCTGAGCAACAAGGGCAGAGCTACTCAGCAATGCACAAGATGTGGCTAAATTAAATGCATTGGGAATTACTACAAAGACACATGGTCTGCAATGAAAACCCACTCCATCCATTTTTCCCCTTTTGATCTTTTCCTTAGAGACAGAAATCTGATCTGCTGCCTATAGTTTGCTATATTCCCCTATCACAATCCATAACAAAACCTTTCCACTCCAAAAATTAACTCCTCCATTGCTATAGTGGTACTCAAAGCATTGATACATTCAGAATAACTGTTTGTCACCTTAAGGACCCAATCCCCTGAACACAATACTTTCAATATTCCCCACTTTAAAGCCTTTTACGTCACCCTTAAAAATTATAGTCTTCTCTACCTTTTCTATAGCACTTACCACCCTGTAATCCTAATGTTTACATAGTACGGAAAAAAAAGCACCTTTCCTTAAAAGGAGCCAATATATATTTCAATGTGTGCCCATGTTCAAAATATGGGGGTCAGGCCTGAAAAGCTGTCGAAGTGAATCAGCAAAAATGGAATTCAACACGTTTTTACCGTTTCTTTTAGCATTTTTAGACTTCAAAACTGTAACTAACTGCTAATCTGCAGTTGGCTGTCATGGCATTTGGTTCAGTTCGGGTCTCAGGGATTTGTCATAACATCAAATTCCACTGATAGGTCCAAAGAATTCAGTAATGTGGCAATGTTCCTTCTTCATATAACTATCATTGTAAACAAAAAAGTCTTGTTTCCTGTTATGCTGTGGTTTTAGAGGATATTTGTGTGGGGACGTCATTGCAGTTGCAACTTGCTGCATCTGGCCAGTGCAGTCAAAGTAGCTATTGCCAGGTTAAGAAAATTGCAGTCAGATTTCAAACACCTGTATATACATAACAGGCACAGCATCAAATTATTCTGAACAGATAAGTAGAGTTAAATGTTTTATATTATTAAGATTATTCTGTCAGATAATTATTCTGATATCACACCGGTATGAATACAATAATTTATAAACTTTTAGTTTATTGTGTAACTGAAGAAATTAACACGATATAGAATCTGCTGTTAATATTATACATGTTATTGTTAACATTATTACACTATTGTTATGATATTGGTGGATATGGTTTATTGCAATGTGATTATATTTCCCACTTAAAATGAAGACATCACATGACTAAACTAAAATAACCCATGACAATAGAGAGAGTGCCAATGGGAAGAAGGGGATTTGAGTTTCTACTCTGTTATTAGTTATAGTTACCAATCTAGTGTGTGATTATAGTACATAGGTACATCAATGTATACAGTGACTGTTAGTAGGTACATATACAATGTGTATAAATTCATGTATATAGTGTGTGGGTACATTCATGTATATAGTGCATGGATACACTAATGTATATAGTGTGTGTGTACACTAATTTATATAGTGTGTGGGTAAACTAATGCATATATTGTGAAGATACATTCATGTATATAGTGTGAGGGGACAGCAATGTAAATAGTGTAAAGGTACACTCATGTATTAAGTGTTGGTACATTCATATGTATATTGTGTGGGTACAGCAATGTAAATAGTGTGTAGGTGAAGTAATTTATATAGTGTCTAGGTACAGCAATGTATCTAGTGAGTGGTTACACCAATATATATATTGTGTAGGTACATTCATGTAAATAGTGTGTGGGTACAGCACTATATGTAGTTTGTAGATATACTAATGTATATAATATGCAAGTACAGTAATGTATATAATGTATAGGTACAGAAATGTATATAGTGTGAGGGTAAACTAATGCATATATTGTGTATGCACACTAATGTATATAGTGTTTAGGTATATTCATGAATAGAGTGTAGGTACACTAATGTATATAGTGTGTAGGTACAATGATGTATATAGTGTGTAGGTACATTAATGTATATATTGTGTAGATACATCAATATATAAATTGTTTAGGTACAGTAGTTAGTGTGTAGTTACATAATGATAATAATAATAATAATAATAATATAATATATATTTTAATAATATATAATATATATTAAAAAGGTACATCAGTGTATTTAATTAGTATGTATGTTAATGTGTATAAATCTTTGATGCCAAGGTCTTTAGCTACTAATACCCCAAACCTATAGCTCCAGTGGGGTATAGAAAGGAATCAGCCAGTTGTTGTTAATGGAGGGGGAATGTGTATGCCCTTAACTCTTGTACTGCCATGCTCCTTGACACTCTTCAAGTCGCCTCCTGTAGGTGATAAGAGCAAGGGTCCCATGCACAGAACCCCACCTCCTATATATTCCATCAGCCCCATATAATAACTGAAAGAGATCCTCTTAGTTGTTAGTCTATTTCTGTAGATTTGATGTAGCTAGGAAAGGGTAAACCTGGTGACCACATCCCCATGTCTCTGTAACAGGGCTGAGAATAGGAAAGTTTCTGGGTAGAACCCAGATCTCAGCTCTATAATATATACTAGAAAAACCTGTGTCTCCTATATCATATAAACTATAACAACCCCTCTATTTTTGTACAATATATACAGTACTATAATAAATTGTCTATCTATATAATATATATCCCCCCTCTCTCTCTACATATATATAATATATCTTCTCTATACATAATACATGCTATAATCATCACTCAATATAATATATACTATAATAACCCCTCTATATAATAACCTTTCTCTCTCTCTCTCTCTCTCTCCTTTACCCCCTCTCAATATAATTTATATTATAATTACCCCTCTCTATATAATATTTATTATTATTACCCTTCTCTCTCTATAATAACCCCTCTATAATACCCTCTATCTCTCTCTCTATATATATAATATATATTACTTACCCCCAGGTACTCCTTATCGTACATGAAACTGCCAGTGTCAGGGGGATCAATCGCAGTGTGTGTGACCTGTTATGTTCCCCAGTATCTGACTAGGGGGTGTTATAGGGGTGTTTATGGGGGGATGTTATAGGGGGTGCTATGAGGTGTTATAGGGGGTGTTATAGGGAGTGTTATAGGGGGTGTTATAGGGGTGTTATGGGGGGTGTTATAAGGTGTGTTATGGGGTGTTATAGGGTGTTATGGGATGTTATAGGGTGTTATGGGGTGTTATAGGTGGTGTTATGGGGTGTTATAGGGGGTTTTATGGGGTGTTGTAAGCGGTGTTATAGGGGGTGTTATGGGGTGTTATAGAGGGTTTTATGTGGTGTTGTGTTATGGGGAGTGTTATAGAGTGTTATGGGGTGGTATAGACGGTGTTATAGGGTGTTATGAGGTGCTATAGGGTGTTATGGGGGGTGTTATATGGGGTGTTATAGGTTGTTATGGGGTGTTATAGTGTGTTATATGGGATGTTATGTTATAGGGATGTTATAGGATTTTCTCCGGGTGTCTATGGGGTGGTTCTGGGCGTGTTCTCGGGGTGTTCTGTTCTCCGGGGTGTTCTCGGTGCTTCTGGCGTGTTCTCGGGGTGTTCTGTCTCGGGGTGTTCTTCGGGGGGTGTTTGGTCGTGCTCGGGTGTTCTCGGGTGGTGTTCTGGAGAGGTGTGGTTCTGGTGTTATAAGGTGTTATAGTGTGTTATAGGGGGTGTTATGTTATAGGGATGTTATGGGGTGTTATATGGGGTGTTATAGGATGTTATGGGGTGTTATATGGGTTGTTATGTTATAGGGATGTTATGGGGTGTTATAGGGATGTTATGGGGTGTTATAGGATGTTATGGGGTGTTATAGGGTATTATGTATAGGGGTGTTATAGGATGTTATGGGGTGTTATGTATAGGGGTGTTATAGGATGTTATGGGGTGTTATAGGATGTTATGGGGTGTTATAGTGTGTTATGGGGGTGCAGATCTGTTCCCACTTTATAATCCAGAATATGGGATTAGAGGTAAAGCTGAAGGGAAGCCAATGCGGGACTTGTCACCTACCTATATTGATAGTGTTGGGGAACCCTCCGTGTCCCCGGCCCATGGCGCTCAGGATCAGCAGGAGGATCGCGGTCCATCTGTCCGTCTGTCCCATGGTCACTTTGTGCAAATTCAATTTCTACAACGAAACTGCCCCCAAGCCGGACTGAGATGTGACACTTTCCCCGGTCCCTCTCCCCCTCCCCCTGTTACAGCACCTTGGACAGTTCCATTGGTTGCCGCAGATCCCAAGCCAATCTCCCCGCCGCTCACTAGACACAATCACTGGGACCTTCCCCTGGTGCAGCCGGAGAGAGAGAGGAAGAGAGAGAGGGAGAGCCGAGACTGTACCAATCGGACCGGGGAGGGAGGGGGAGGATATTGATCAAACTTGCTGTGACGTGAAATTAAAGCAGCAGAATCATCCACTGCGGAGTCCGGAGCATAGAGATCACTGCAAAGCGCTAGTGGGGCGCGATCGATAGGAAGACCGCGTGTTAACCCTACACCACCGGGAACGGCCATTCATCGTGTGGATACACTGGGGTGGGGAGGGGGGTTACTTTATGGGGCAAGGGATGGGAAAGGATTCCCAGACACATGTGTATATAGACCCCCCTGCAACTAGCACTGCACAGACACACATACTCACACAGACACACATAGACAGACACACAGATAGACAGACACCCTCCATCCAACACACACTATTCACATCATCACACTACTAAACATACACACACATCTAACACTTTCTGTAACACACACACACACTACTCACATCATCACACTTACTAAACATACACACACATCTAACACTGTAACACTCACATCATCACACTACTAAACATACACACACATCTAACACTAACACTCACATCATCACATTACTAAACATACACACACATGTAACACTTTCTGTAACACACACTACTCATATCATCACACTAATAAACATACACACACATATCTAACACTGTAACACACACACACTACTCACATCATCACACTACTAAACATACACATACATCTTACACTGTAACACACACACACTACTCACATCATCACACTTCTAAACATACACACACATCTAACACTGTAACACACACGCACTACTCATATCATCACACTACTACATCCATCATCTAACAGTGTCTGTAACACACCACACCCACATCATCACACTACTAAACATACACACACATCTAACACTGTAACACACACACTACTCACATCACACTACTAAACAAACACACACATCTAACACTTTCTGTAACACACACACTACTCACATCATCACACTACTAAACATACACACACATCTAACACTAACACACGCACACTACCCACATCATCACACTACTAAACATACACAGACATCTAACAGTTTCTGTAACACACACACACTACTCACATCATCACACTACTAAATATACACACACATCTAACACTTTCTGTAACACACACACTACTCACATCATCACCCTACTAAACATACACACACATCTAACACTTTCTGTAACACACATACTACTCACATCATCACACTACTAAACATGCACACACATCTAACACTTTCTGTAACACACACACACTACTCACATCATCACACTACTAAACATACACACACTGTTTCGACCTGGTATTATTTATAGTTACCAATCTAGTGTGTATTATAGTACATAGGTACATCAATGTATACAGTGACTGTTAGTAGGTACATATACAATGGTGATAAAATTCATGTATATAGTGTGTGGGTACATTCATGTATAGTGCATTGGATACACTAATGTATATAGTGTGTGTGTACACTAATTTATATAGTGTGTGGGTAAACAATGCATATATTGTGAAGATACATTCATGTAATAGTGTGAGGGGACAGCAATGTAAATAGGTGTAAAGGTACACTCATGTATTAAGTGTTGGTACTCATATGTATATTGTGTGGGTACAGCAATGTAAATAGTGTGTAGTGATAATTTATATAGTGTCTAGTACACAATGTATCTAGTGAGTGGTTACACACTATATATATTGTGTAGGTACATTCATGTAAATGTGTGTGGGTACAGCACTATATGTAGTTTGTAGATATACTAATGTATATAATATGCAAGTACAGTAATGTATATAATGTATAGGTACAGAAATTGTATATAGTGTGAGGGTAAACTAATGCATATATTTGTATGCACACTAATGTATAGTGTTTAGGTATATTCATGAATAGAGTTGGTCCCTAATGTATATAGTGTGTAGTACAATGATGTGATATATGTGTAGGTACATTATTTATATATTGTGTAGATACATCAATATATAAATTGTTTAGGTACAGTAGTTAGTGTGTAGTTACATATGATAATAATATAATAATATAATATAATTATATTTAATATATATAATATATATTAAAAAGGTACTCAGTGTATTTAATTAGTATGTATGTTATTGTGTATAAATCTTTGATGCAAGGTCTTTAGCTCCTAATACCCCAAACCTATAGCTCCAGTGGGGTGTATAGAAAGAATCAGCCAGTTGGTTGTTAATGGAGGGGGAATGTGTATGCCCTTAACTCTTGTACTGCCATGCTCCTTGACACTCTTCAAGTCGCCTCCTGTAGGTGATAAGAGCAAGGGTCCCATGCACAGAACCCCACCTCCTATTATTTCCATCAGCCCCATATAATAACTGAAAGAGATCCTCTTAGTTGTTAGGATATTTAAGTCTATTTCTGTAGATTTGATGCAGCTAGGAAAGGGTAAACCTGTGACCACATCCCCATGTCTCTGTAACAGGGCTGAGAATAGGAAAGTTTCTGGGTAGAACCCAGATCTCAGCTCTATAATATATACTAGAAAACCTGTGTCTCCTATATCATATAAACTATAACAACCCCTCTTTTTGTACAATATACAGTACTATAATAAATTGTCTATCTATATAATAATATCCCCCCTCTCTCTCTACATATATATAATATATCTTCTCTATACATATAACATGCTATATCATCACTCAATATAATATATACTATAATACCCCTCTATATAATACCCTTTCTCTCTCTCTCTCTCTCTCTCCTCCTTTACCACCCCCTCTCAATATAATTTATATATAATTACCCCCTCTATATAATATTTATTATTATAACCCTTCTCTCTCTATAATACCCCTCTATAATACCCTCTATCTCTCTCCTATATATATAATATATATACTTACCCCCAGGTACTCCTTATCGTACTGAAACTGCCAGTGTCAGGGGGATCTCGCAGTGTGTGTGACCTGTATGTTCCCCAGTATCTGACTAGGGGGTGTTTATAGGGTTTATGGGGGATGTTTGGGGGTGCTAGAGGTGTTATAGGGTGTTATAGGGAGTGTTATAGGGGGTGTTATAGGGTGTTATGGGGGGTGTTATAAGTGTGGTTATGGGTGTGTTTAGGGTGTTTATGGGATGTTTATGGGTGTTATGGGGTGGTTATAGGGGTGTTATGGGGTTGTTTAGGGTGTTTATCTGGGGTGTTGTAGCGGGTGTTTCGGGGTTGTTATGGTGTGTTTGGGTTTTATGTGGTGTTGTGTTATGGGGGTGTTATGAGTGTTATGGGTGGATAGACGGTGTTATGGGGTGTTATGAGGTGCTATAGGGTGTTATGGGGGGTGTATATGGGGTGTTATCGGTTGTTTGGGGGTTTCGTGTGTTCTCTGGTGATTTTTTCGGCTGTTCTGGTGTTTCGGGTGTTATGGGGTTGTTCTCTGGGGTGTTCTGGGGTGTTCTAGTTCTCGGGGTTGTTTCTCGCGTGTTTGGGTGTTCTGGGGGTTGTCGGGGGTGTTTGGGGTGTTGGGGTGGTGTTTGTTAGGTGTTAGGTGTTTGGTGTGTTATGGGGTGTTTTGGGGTGTTTGGTGTTATAGTGTGGTTATGGGGGTGTTTGTTATAGGGATGTTGGGGTGTTATATGGGTGTTATATAGGGGTGTTATAGGGGGTGTTATGTGGGGTGTATGGATGTTTGGGGTGTTATATGGGTTGTTATGGGTGTTTGGGTGTTGGGTTTATGGGGTTGGGTGTTGGGGTGTTAGGGTTTTGTCTGGGTGTTTAGGCTGTTTGGGGTGTTCTGATCTCGGGATGTTTCGGCTGTTATTGGGGTGTTATGGTGTTTGTGGGGTTGTGTGTTATGGGGTGCTCTGTTCCCACTTACCTAGAACCTTGGAGTTGGGTAGCTGGGGAGCCTGCGGGACTTTTCCCCTACCTTTGTAGTGTTGGGGACCCTCCGTTCCCCGGCCCTGGCGCTCAGGATCAGCGGGGATCGCGGCCCATCGGTCCGTCTGTCCCATGGTCACTTTGTGCTCTTTCTCCCGCTGCCCCCGCCGGCCTGGTGTGCACCCTTTCCCCGGTCCCCTCCCCCTCCCCGGTTACAGCACCTTGGACAGTTCCATTGGTTGCCGCGTCCCAAGCCAATCTCCCCCCGCTCACTAACACAACTGCACTGGACTTCCCTGGTGCAGCCGGAGAGAGAGAGGAAGAGAGAGAGGGAGAGCCGAGACTGTACCAATCGGACCGGGGAGGGAGGGGGAGATATTGATCAAACTGCTGTGACGTGAAATTAAAGCAGCAGAATCACACTGCGGAGTCCGGAGCATAGAGATCACTGCAAAGCGCTAGTGGGGCGCGATCGATAGGAGACCGCGTGTTACCCTACACCACCGGGAACGGCCATTCATCGTGTGGATACACTGGGGTGGGGAGGGGGGGTTACTTTATGGGGCAGGGATGGGAAAGGATTCCCAGACACATGTGTATATAGACCCCCCTGCAACTAGCACTGCACAGACACATACCACACAGACCACACATAGACAGACACACAGATAGACAGACACCCTCCATCCAACACACACTACTTCACATCATCACACTACTAACATACCCACACATCAACACTTTCTGTACACACACACACATACTCAAATCATCACACTACTAAACATACACACACATCTACACACTTAACACTCACTCATCACACTACTAAACATACACACACATCTAACACTAACACCCACATCATCACATTACTAACATACACAACAGTAACACTTTCTGTACCACACACTACTCATATCATCACACTAATAAACATACACACACATATCTAACACTGTAACACACACACACTACTCACATCATCACACTACTAAACATACACATACATCTTACACTGTAACACACACACACTACTCACATCATCACACTTCTAAACATACACACACATCTAACACTGTAACACACACGCACTACTCATATCATCACACTACTAAACATACACATACATCTAACAGTTTCTGTAACACACACACTACTCACATCATCACACTACTAAACATACACACACATCTAACACTGTAACACACACACTACTCACATCACACTACTAAACAAACACACACATCTAACACTTTCTGTAACACACACACTACTCACATCATCACACTACTAAACATACACACACATCTAACACTTTCTGTAACACACACTACTCACATCATCACACTACTAAACATACACACACATCTAACACTAACACACGCACACTACCCACATCATCACACTACTAAACATACACGACATCTACACGTTTCTGTAACACACACACACTACTCACAAATCTCACACTACTAAATATACACACACATCTAACACTGTAACACTTCAATACAAATCCCAACAACAAAAAAAAAACTACTAACATACACACACATCTAACACTTTCTGTAACACGTCTGTTATAGGTTGTTATGGGGTGTTATAGTGTGTTATAGGGATGTTATGTTTAGGGAGTTATAGGATGTTATAGGGTGTTATGGGGTGTTATATGGGGTGTTATAGGGGGTGTTATGGTATAGGGTGTATAGAGTGTTATGGAGTGTTATAGGGGGTGTTATGTTATAGGGGTGTGTATAGGGGGGTGTTATGGTAGGTGCTATAGGGTGTTATAGGGTGTGTTATGGGGGTGTTGTTATGGGGTGTTATAAGGTGTTATAGTGTGTTATAGGGGGTGTTATGTTATAGGATGTTATGGGGTGTTATATGGGGTGTATATAGGGGGTGTTATAGGGGGTGTTAGTATGGGGTGTTATAGGATGTTATGGGGTGTTATATGGGTGTTATGTTATAGGGATGTTATGGGTGTTATAGGGATGTTATGGGGTGTTATAGGATGTTATGGGGTGTTATAGGGTATTATGTATAGGGGTGTTATAGGATGTTATGGGGTGTTATGTATGGGGTGTTATAGGATGTTATGGGGTGGTATAGGAGGGTATGGGGTGTTATAGTGTGTTAGGGGGTGCAGATCTGTTCCCACTTTTAATCCAGAATATGGGATTAGAGGTTAAGCTGAAGGGAAGCCAATGCGGGACTTGTCACCTACCTATATTGATAGTGTTGGGGAACCCTCCGGTCCCCGGCCCAGGCGCTCAGGATCAGAGGAGGATCGCGGTCCATCTGTCCGTCTGTCCCATGGTCACTTTGTGCAAATTCAATTTCTACAACGAAACTGCCCCCAAGCCGGACTGAGATGTGACACTTTCCCCGGTCCTCTCCCCCTCCCCCTGTTACAGCACCTTGGACAGTTCCATTGGTTGCCGCAGATCCAAGCCAATCTCCCCGCCGCTCACTAGACACAATCACTGGGACCTTCCCCTGGTGCAGCCGGAGAGAGAGAGGAAGAGAGAGAGGGAGAGCCGAGACTGTACCAATCGGACCGGGAGGGAGGGGGAGGATATTGATCAAACTTGCTGTGACGTGAAATTAAAGCAGCAGAATCATCCACTGCGGAGTCCGGAGCATAGAGATCACTGCAAAGCGCTAGTGGGGCGCGATCGATAGGAAGACCGCGTGTTAACCCTACACCACGGGAACGGCCATTCATCGTGTGGATACACTGGGGTGGGGAGGGGGGTTACTTTATGGGGCAAGGATGGGAGGATTCCCAGACACATGTGTATATAGACCCCCCTGCAACGCACTGCACGACACATACTCACACAGACACACATAGACAGACACACAGATAGACAGACACCTCCTACTAAACATTATCACACACACTTAACATCACAAACATACAACACCCACACTAACACTTCTAACACACACACACACTATCACATCATCACCTACTATAACATACAAACACATCTAACACTAACACTACATCATCACACTCTACAAACATACACACACACTCTAACACAAACTCACATCATCACATACTAAACATAATCAACACATCACTTACACTTTCTGTAAACCACACATAACTCATATCATCACACTAATAACATACACACACATATCTAACACTGTAACACACTCACCCACCTAACCAACATCTCACACAATAAATACATACACAACTACTTACACCTAAACATACACACTTAACATCACACACCTTATCCCAAACATACACACACATCTAACACTGTAACACACACGCACTACTCAATCATCACATACTAAACAACAAACATCTAACAGTTTCTGTAACACACACCACTACACATCATCACACTAAACATACACACACATCTAACTCGTAACACACACACTACTCACATCACACTACTAAACAAACACACACATCTAACACTTCTGTAAACACCACACTACTCACATCATCACACTATAAACATACACCACACATCTAACACTTTCGTAACACACATACTCACATCATCCAATACTAAACATACACACACACAAACACTAACACACGCACATACCCACATCATCACACTACTAAACATACACAGACATCTAACAGTTTCTGTAACACACACACACTACTCACATCATCACACTACTAAATATACACACACATCTAACACTGTAACACTCATATCATCACACTACTAAACATACACACACATCTAACACTTTCTGTAACACACACACTACTCACATCATCACCCTACTAAACATACACACACATCTAACACTTTCTGTAACACACATACTACTCACATCATCACACTACTAAACATGCACACACATCTAACACTTTCTGTAACACACACACACTACTCACATCATCACACTACTAAACATACACACACATCTAACACTTTCTGTAACACACAGCACCCAAATATACACACCAGGAAATACACACATCATGAAACATTTCCGATATCTCACACAAAAAATAGAAGCCTAGTGCACATCCAACTATTTTGCTTACATTTTACTTAACCATTGAATTGCGACTTAAAAAGCCTGCCCTTAAATTAAATCAATTAGTTCAATAACTTGGCCAAATTATTTTAAGCCCAGAAACCACATCACGGTTTGCTTTATTCTGCTGGATCCTAAATTTTAAAATTAGTAACTTTGCCTTCGAAAGAGATGTAATTCTCAAACTTTATCTTTATATATCACACACAAACCACTTCACACTACTGCACCCCCACACACCAGCAAAAACACACCCATATCTACCACACACCAACATGGAAACACACTAGTTACATCCCTAGTAAACACACATACACTATTTGCACCACTAGTAAATATACACCTGTAGCATACACACATATATCATACACATATTCTAACACACTCAAACTATTACATTACTAGTAAATATATACACACACGCCATCAAATTAATACACACAGATATCTTACATGCACTTTAATACACGCCAGTTTTGTCACTAGCAAATACACCAGCATGTATACTTAAATATTCAACATAAAAACCCTAGTTACATCATCAGTAAATGAACACCCACCAACAAATATACACTGATGTCTAACATACACTCTAAAGGGGGCCCACACACACAGCAGTTCCAATGGTAAAATATTGGAATATTGGACCATGTCCAAGGCCAATAATCCAATTTTTGTCTGATTTTTTTTTGACAGACAACTATAGATTGTACAATAAGGGGATGGTATGATCAGTATTGTTTTGTGTACGACAAGAAACAAAAACTGCATTTCAAATTAATACGTAATGCAGCTCTAGGCTATAATGTAGCTTCACATTAGCATGCTTACTTGGCTGGATCCTTGGTTCGGGTGCCCATGCCCCAAACCACATCACTACATACACCACGTGATCAAAAACAATGTTGAATTCCAACTCACCAATTCTCCTTGGTGGGCTAGGGGCTGCCAGCCCCAGACCCCTCGTTGATCTGTACAGTCACAAGAAACATCCTTCAGGATGGCCCAATAAAGGGCCGGCAAATATACAAATATATCTAACATACGCTTTCATTCGCTGACGGATCACAAAACGCAATTGGAAGCAAGTGAGAAACATTTCAGTATTGCATGGAAGTAGCCATTCATTTACCACCATGCAATAGCAATATTGAACAGATTTAACTTAAAATCTGTTCAACGTTATGCAGCATTGGATCATTTAAAAACGTTCTTGTTTTTGTGATCAACTTTTGATCCATTAACTGCTTAAAATGGATGAGCACTCAATTGAAGGGAAGAATTCATAGGAGTTTATTTTGACCAATTCAAGCAATCAAAAATCTTAAACCATGTATGGCTGTACTAACACACTCAATAGTTATATCACTAGTAAATGTAAACACACATCATCAAATATACATATATTTAGCATTCACTCTTAGGCTAGCCATACAGGGACTGATCAAACAAAATAACCAATCAAAATTTCCCACCTTATGCCATCAACCTTCTGTAGAATTTTCTTCCTTGCACAATATTTTTTTTTTTTTTTATAAACTGAACAATATCACGCATTGGTCTTTCAAAAAGACAGGACACTATCATTGTTATTGCGGCAAATTTGAACAAATTTGCTAAATCGGTCAGATATCTAAAAATCTTTCACAATACACATTTTAAGAAGAATGCCTCTATCTCCCCTTTCCCTTCTATTTCATTATGGCAGACTATGCACTTTAGATGGCTGCAAATTTTAGATGGATTTGTTGGAAAGTCCTCTGGCAGACTCAATTAGCTTCTTTTTGATAAACATTCTGATATTAATGGGCAGTCCAGGAGTGCCGCTAGGGGGACCACTGCTGGGAGCAGGAAGTTTAACCCCGGCACTGGGGCAATCTATTGAACAGAAGGTACACAGTTGATTTGTCCTGTCTACACAATCAAAACGGTCAAAAAATCTACCAGGCCTTTCTCACCTTGTGATATCTCCCCCCTTCACCACATTTCATTAAACACACACACTATTCATTTTGACACACATACATAAATGCCTCACCAATGAATGTGCATTATTCAAAAAGAACTACAACCTAAACAATCCATACCTTATATCCTAAATATCACAGACCCACCCAAAGATACCAGGCTCTGATCCAGCAACATAAAGTTAGTGATCATATTCCAGATATAGATTGTATGGGTCTTATGACCTCATAATATCTCTGTTGCATGATTTTGTCCCACATTCATGTTTTTAAATATGGGAGTAAAAGATTATTGCCAATAACCATTAAAGGGAGTGATAAACCTTTTCTTTTTTTGTACGAAATGTGAAGCCACTACTCAAGCAGAGCAATCCTTTCCCCTGGGTCCCAGTCATGCATGTCACATTGTGTCTTGATGATTGGGGGTTTTCACAGCTATTACTAGTAATAAGCATCCAGCCCAGGCAAAAATGAAATGTCACTCATATTTCCCACCGACTTTTGGTGTGTTAAACCACAAAGCACCATATGCTAATAATACTGTAAGGGCCTAAGGGATTATCCATCTCCCTTGATATTGAGCGTAATGCAATAATACTGCGCTCTCCAAAGAATTGGAAATTATTAAGCTGAGTTTGGGCCATGTGTCACACAGTTTTTGGTAAAACCTATTTGTTTATTCTAAACTACATGCGTGATCTTAGATTCTGTAAGACAATTGGCTCATTAGGTTTATTAAATGTATATTTTGTTTGTGTCTGTTAATGTATAGAAAATATGGGTGTTATGTATCCATACTGTGAGATGTATGTTTAAGTTCAGCTCTGCCATGTTTTACTTTTCTTTTTTGAAATGTGCCTTTCCCTTAATATGCCAGAACACTCAGACCCCCATATTTATAATATTTCATTAGGCTGGTAGACTGTTAGTCATTACAAACCCACAATTCTCATGTTTTAATCTCAATGTGGCGTTGGCCATAAGGGAAAACATAACCCTGCAACTTTACGCTTTAGTGCTAGTTACTAGGCTCCTTGCACTAACCTGGGCATAATTGGGTGCAGTTTTTTCAAGCTGCTTACAAACTGTGGGATAGACACATAGAGATTTTACATGTTGCACTTACTTACTAATTGAATCCCAGTATAGTCTTTCTTTCTGTGCTATTAATCATGTTTACTCTTTATGACAGACATGGAATACCATGCACCTTGTGTGATATTACTAGTTCCTTTACATTCGACTTTCTTCTCTTTAAGATATTTGAGGTTGACAGTTTACTTGCCCTAAATAAAATGACTTCAAAGCTGTGGAATCTTTTTGGAAATTTTCTTTTCCTCTGCTGAAACACCGCAGTGGGTAACCATGGGTTAATCCCTTCCACACTGTGTAGAGACCATCAAAATAATAAATCTGGGCTCCTCATCCTGATACCTGTTTTAGTTGTAACTGTTATTATTCGCAGATGGAGGGGAGGCAGTTTACCCTCTGCCTTGCGTCAGTGCAGAAAAATAAAATTTCGGTAAGTATGAATTCATTTTCCTTTTTCTTGTGCCTCCACATGTTAGTGGACAACCATGGGATATACCTGAGCAGTACAAAAAAAGGAGTGGAAGGAAAACAGTTTATTTAAAAAATTGAAATGTATTCTTTAGATACAGATTGCAGAACTTAAGCTGCAAAAGAATATGACACTACATCAAATTTGTAATGCCTGAGAAAAGTATTACAGGAAGACCACATTGCTACCTTACACAGGTCTTCAGGCAAAGCAGCTGCCACAAAGGCAATATGCTGACATCGCTCTGGTAGAATGAGCCCTGATGGTAGGGAGCTCCTCTCTAGATTTGACTCTGTAGCATGACCTGATGGCTTCCATAATCAAATTTGTTATTGTGGTTTTAGATGCTCTGCATCCCTTTTTGGTACCCTTGCGAAGAATAAATAGGAACTCTTCCTTTCTGAATGAAGAGGTTTTCACTAAATAGATTTTAACAGCCTTTTCTATGTGATTTGTTTAATTTTCTGGAAGTACTTGAAGGACAACCTCTTGATTAAAGGACATGTCCAGCTGTAAAATAAAATGTTACATTTAGGTTCAGCACCCCCCTAAACCCCATTTACTACAGTAACTGTTGGAAGTAGAAGACTTTACATATGCTGGGTAAAAGTCCCAATTGTTTTAATGATCCTCGTTCACAATCCAAGCTGTCATTTTCAATTACTGTAACTGTGATTGTAGAGAAGCCCCGTTTGAGAAGTTGAGAGATTAATGAAAGACGTAGAGGAGGAGCAATCAACATTGAGCTCACTATTTTACCTCCTGGGCCACCAAAGCAGGATTAGAATTGCTTTGACCTTCTCTCTGAAGATCTTCCCCAACACTCTTTGTATTAAAGGAAGTGAAGGGATTATATATACCATAATGAAGTTCCGAGGAATTGACAGAGCATCAGTTGCCAATCCCTGTTTTATTTGGAATCTTTAGCAGATCTGAGAGATTTTGGCATTCTGAGGGGTCACCATGAGGTCCACCTGAGATGTTCCCGGCTAAACTTTAGAAATATTATAAAATGTAACTCCCACTCTCCAGGTAGAATCTTCTTTCTGTTTAGAAAGTCCACTTTCACTTCCAGGTAAGTATGATAGATTCTGTCTTCTGACCAAAATATAATCTTCCCTGCTAATCCTGCAAGATTGTGTTTGCATCTGCCTCCTCTTTTGTTTATGTAAGCAACTACAGTGGTGTTATCTGAGCATAGCTTTCCCCAATATCAATGGTTTGAACCTCTGTAATGCCTGCCACACCATCATCATCTCTCTGAAATTGGATTACTTTAGTGGTATTTCCTTGGACCATGATCCCTGGGCTACCTGATTCTTTAAGGTTGAACCCCATCCCTGAAGACTTTCATCTGTCTAATTACTCAGATGATGTTTCAGTTATGATGACAAAAGGATTAGTTGCGTAGGATTCTGGTACTGTTTCCATTGGGAGAGAAATGCAAATAAGAGAATCATAGCCCACTGAACAGCATCTATGGTAGACAGTAATTTTCCTATAACCTGATGAATTAAAAGTGCTGGCACTACTGCCACTTTGCTTGATGTAGAACTACTTGAAATCTGTGTGTGCGTAAATAGACTAATAGATACTCCAACTGATGAGACAGAATTAAATGTTTTCCACTTTTTCAACCACCCATGATTCTGTAGAAGATTTAGAGTTTTCTGAAGATTGTGTTCCAGTAACTGTTTGCCAAAATCAGGATATTGTCAAGGCACTGTAAGCAAAACAGCAAATCACCATTATTCTCAGCCTTACTATAAGAGCTATCAGTACCTTGGAGAAAGATCTAGTTACTGTGGACCGTCCCAATGGTGTTGGAAAAGTTGATTTAGGATGTAAAACCTGAGATACTTCCTGTAAGACTCCATGCCTTAGATGTTGAACTACAACCCTTAAACTTGAGAGAGGTCTGGATTGGGACCAAAATTACTTTCCAGGAAACACCAGGAAATCCACCAATTCTTGAAGGGGGGGGGGTGATCTGTAAATCCTGGCACACACTGGAAACAGGAACAAAAAAAGTCAGGTATGAGAGGGAGGAATATAAAATACTAGCAGTTGTACCAGGCATTGCCCATGTACACACGTGGGTATAGTATTTTTTATGTGCAAGTGTGTGTTTGGCTTAGATGGAAGAGACAGGCGGAAAAAGAAGTGCACAGTTGGAAATATACGTAATGTATTTAATAGTTATGAGTTGAGGAGGTGACATTGCTTGAGGGACGCATAGCACATGTTTAGTGCAAAACTTGTTATCAGCTTTTCTACTTAAATATACAAATGTTGTGGTGAACCTACTTGTGAACATGGTACATGGAATTTGCCATTGGGAAAACGTGTTGATTGCAACTGAATATCGTAGCACTTGAGTGACTGACGGGCGTCGGTGTCTCTGATCATGTGATGTGTGTCTCTTTGTCTGTGTTGTTAAAGTCTGGCTTTATTCTGTTGCGCTGTCTGAGCGTTGTGTGTTTTTATTAAGTGTGCTCAATTTTTGCACATTTGTTAGCAGTATGTCACCTTGTTTGCACTTTAACATTTTATCCTTGCTTAAGGACCACTTTATATTGACTATTAGATCCCAATCAATAATGCTAGTTTCTGGTCCAAATTGAAAGTGCCATGATGTCTTTGTTCTTTTAGTCGTAACTATCTGTGAAGTGTGTGACATGTGGGCAGTGTGTGTCTGGTGATCAAGTGCAGGTATTTCCTGTGTAGTCTATACCCCCCAACCATCCCGGTTTGAATAGGTGGATGGGGCATGTCTGCGATATTGCAGTGGGTGGGAGCACAGCATTCTAGGGTTTGGACAGTCTTGGCCGTGTCTGTGATTTTGTGGTGTCCAGGAGGCTTGGATGTGACATTTTGTGGTCACGATTTATGGGGGCATGGCCATGTTGTGTCAAAGCGTGGGCGTGGCCATGCCATTTAGGGGCATGGGTGTGGTGTTTGTGGGTGTGCCCATGATATTTGGGGGTGGACCATAATGTTTAGGGTTTTTTTGGGGGATGACCACAATATCTGGTCATAACATTTGGGGGCATGGTTGCAATGCATGGCAGTTATCTTTGGGGTGTGGCCTTGATGGTTGTGGTATAAGCGTGACAGTGATGTTTGGGTGTGTGGCCGTGACAGCAATATCTGGGGCGTGGTCACATTCCAGGAGGCTCTGCTTTAAATTTCTTAATGTGATTCATATCACCAATAGTAACATACAGGGAGATTCAATAAAATTATTGTTTAAATTGGTGCTAATTTTGCCCAACCAATCAGATATTATTTAACATATGAAAGCTAACATCTGATTGGTTGGGGCAAAATTAGCACCGTTTTTAACGATAAGAACTTTTATTGAATAACCCAGATAGCCTTTCCAGGGTTTATATTTGTATATAAATGTGATTCATATTTCATATTACCAATAGTAAAATAGACTTTCCAAGGTTTATATTTGTATATATATGTGATTCATATCACCAATAGTAACATAGTCTTTCCAGTGTTTATATTTGTATATAAATGTGATTCATATCACCAATAGTAACATAGTCTTTCCACGGTTTATATTTGTAGATAAATGTCATTCATATCACCAATAGTAACATAGTCTTTCCAGGGTTTATATTTGTATATAGATGTCATTCATATCACCAATAGTAACATAGTCTTTCCAGGGCTCATATCTGTATGTAAATGTGATTTATATCACCAATAGTAACATAGTCTTTCCAGGGTTTATATTTGAAACCTTCCAGGAGCAAATTGTAATGTGTTACAGACCTTAAGGGAAATGTCTCGCCCTCTGCGGTAGAAGCTGTTGTTCTGTGTGTGCAGCTCTCTGAGTTGTGTAGCCGTACATTACGCTGTTGTTGTGTTACAGAAGTGGACTCTGTGTCTGTGTTGTTGAAGTCGGGCAGCACACAGAGCCCAGGCCCTTCATCTGAGTTACTGAAGTGGGGAATCACACTCTGCAAGTGACGTGCAGGATTTTTATTGGTCAAACTGGACTTCATGGGTGTCGGCCTTTTCAGAGCGCGTCGTCGTTATATGGAAGCATTCAGGGGTGTGGCTGTGAGGTGAGCGCATACATACATACATACATACATACATACATACAAGATTTTTGCTTTATATAGTAGATATCACATTATATAGTATATATATTGTCATTATATTGTCAGTGTTCAAAGCTTATTTTGTGTCAAAGATTAAAAGATCAACATCAATATAGACTTGGTCCCTCTGGGAAAAGGAAGTCAATGTAACCAAGATGGGAGTCTGATGACAGGAAAGGTTAATGTTTTAGCATCACATCCAGTGGCTTTATTACACAATCATCCTGCTAGTCCCTTTATGGTGCTTAGGTTGTATATGTTTGGGAAGTAGAAACAGACACATCTTCAATAATATTTTTGTAAGAAATCTTCAGAGGCTCTTTTAGTAGAGAAGGTGTAGCATAAACTGAACTTAAAAAATCCAAGTCATTGAGACAACAGGAACAAACTAGGTTTCTGAGCCTGGAGATACTTCAAGCAAAATAAATAAATAAAATCAATCTCTAAATTAGAAGTCAACCATATAGGAACAGCCAACAGAAGACAGTGAATTATATAGCGGATAATGTACCCCTACTGTAAATTATAAGGAATTATTATTCCAGCAGTATGTAATAATCTGTGAACACAATAGCAAGATATGTAACCAGAATTTTATCATTTTATAACCACATCCCATTGTCACACAATATTTGGTGAAGTTTTCTGTTAAGGGAAGAATCATTGCATTTGAATCCAAATAGTTATACATCTTATGGTAGGGTGATCTTAAAGGGGCATAATACCCCCTACAGAGCATAAAATGCAGTAGAGCCTCTTTTAAACAAAAGGTTCTTCACATTGCCCAAATAATCCAAACAACAATTAATTAATAAAATCGCCATTATGTCCCTGTAGCCACTGTAGCCAATGCATATGTTCAGAACCTCACATTATAACATGCAATACAGCCTAAAGGTATAGCACCATTTTTAAGCTATTACAGAGAGGTGCTTTCTTTAAGAATTGTAGACATGAATTGGAATCTTGTGCATCTGCCTTATAAAATGTATTTTGTGGGAGTTCTATAAAAAATATTATGCTACATTAAAGTAAATGACTTCTCTACGGTACCAGACTGTTTTACATTATAGATTATAAATAATATATCTTTACATTTTGATGACAGTGGGGTTAAGGGTCATTTGCCTATCTCATGCTTACTGGGATTAGGGTGCAATTATTTTGTCACCGAATGATCTAAATGTCGCACTGCAGAGCATTAAAATGGGATGTTGATGCTATAAATGGGATTCCTTTTATTAGGTATAGTCAATCTGCTTACAATGAACAGTATTACTGCTGCAATTAACTTCTCATCCCCAAATGGCTATGTCTTAGTTTTAGATATTTTCTGCTTTAAACTAACGAACCTTGTCTGATCAATGAGTAATTCATGTTACTTCTGTACCATTCCTGTGATTTCTTTTTGATGAAATGCATGCAGAGTATAAAGTAGTCATGAATCCCGGTTTTCGAAATTCGTAACTTTCGGTTTTAACAATCCATGGATACAGTGTAATTTTCACAATTTTCCAAACTTATTATCAAATATTTGTACATTAGATCGCAAAGTTGTGTTTAAGAATGGAAAAATCCAAATTGATACAGAATAATCAAAAATTCTAAAAATTTTATTCAGTTGGGTTCGAATCTGATTTTTGGAACATCAATAGGTTCCATGGAACCACTGTCAGAACTCAAATCGCCAGTTTTATTCAACTCTATAAACAAGTATTAGCTCTGTGCACTAAATAGGTACCTACCAAATTAATGTGGTGTCAAGTTGCCCCTGCCCTGGACTCTTCGCTGGTTTTCTCAAGTGAGAAAATTATTCACCCTCTTTTTCCTGAGGTCTGAGTGCAGCAGCCCCAACATCATCATTAAGACAGGTAACATGTACAGTATGGCAACACTAGCAGCTAATCATGCTTGCCCATCATGCTTCTCTATGGGCTATGATTGCCCATCCCTAGAACAAAACAGACAGGTCAGGCATAACAGTCTGCTCATTTGTCAACAGGGTTTATTTAGCCCATAATTGCATGTAGGAAACAAAGCAAGCAATGATGTCACTTTGGATAACAAATGCCCCACCAATATTAAGTAGTGAAGAAGATGTTAAAAGATGAGGCCAAATGAATTTGTTCACATCACAGAATGCGGTGATTGGAACATTGACTATATCAACTGAATCTCTCATCTCAAATACAGACTTGAAACTAATCTTACAGGGGAACTGTGGTCTCCATACAAGTGGCCTGTATTAAACAGAGCACACTCCTGCATTTAAAATGACTCCAGGATCATAATCCTAGCTCTAGATACCTAATCAGCTGTTAGAGTGGTGACTGCATCCAAGCCTTACTGCTACTATCCATTTGAGCAAGTCCCATTGGTGCAGTCCGAAGCAGCAGCATAACTAGATTTCTGCCTGCTAGATACCACTATCAGCTGTTTTTAAACAGCTGACCATGCTTATCTTAGTTAAAGGGACAGTTCAGTGGAAATTATCAATATTTGTTAAATTGTTAGTTTGTGTAATGCCTTCTTAGTTATTCTAAATATTCTCTTCCATTTTGAAAAATCAGTTGATTTCATACCCTTTGCTGTTCCCTGCTGTTGACATTAGTGAGCTGACATTTCAGGTACTAACGGTCCTTCTTCCCAGGATGCACCACTTCCTTGGAATGTTCCTAACAGTAATTTCTACTGATTGGCTGTTGGATGGGTCAAAGATGCTCAGATCTCTACTGAGCAACTGAATCACCCCAGACGCTGGGTCAAGGGCAAAACCATTACGGTCTCTACTAGGGGTCCTGCAAATAGGAAGTCAGTATTTCGGTTGCATTTATTTATACACAGACAAAAAGCTGAATTGGCAGATTAAGGTCATTGGGATGAAAAAATATTGCTCTTTTTTCTGAAAAGTATTTGCACCGAACTTCCTCTTTAAGGTGTTTAAAGACAGCTAATCGGTATCTAGCAGGTAGACCTATAGTTACGCTGCTGCTTGGGAATGCACAAATGGATAGCAGTGGTCTTGAATCCTGTAGAGGCCACAAAAAAACCTGCCATGTGCTCTAAATATTTTTTCCTCCATAAGGTGCCCATTTTCAGAGGAAAGGACAGAGAATGGTTGCAGGTCTGTAAAGCCCCCATACACCAGATCAATATTTTAAGCAGTTCTGTAAATTTGATTGACTTGCTCAAAAAATCGATAACTGTTTTTCCAATCGACCACTCAACAACATTAAGCAGTTTATTGGGAAAAGGTGGAGATCAGACCAGGCGGAAAAATCCGATCGGAAGAACATCTTCCTGTGTATTGGTAGCTTAACTAGCTTCAGAAAAGATCTGTTTTTTGGGGGGTTGGGGTTTCTTACACTGTTCATCATGTGCTTGCCAAAGACTCAGACAAATAAGGAACTGTATATTACAAGCCTATAACTTAATATCCAGAGAAGCCAGAGACATTATAATAGACTTGTTTTAAGGTATTGGATACCACAGTTACCCTTTAATGAAACTTTCTTTTTATTTTGCACATTTTCTTATATGAGGGACAAATAACAAGTAGAGTTTTCAAACCCAGTTTCAGTTTATGTTAAAGTTTAAACAATAACTTTTTATGTTTCTTGTATTTTCCCTTTACATTAGTACCCCCTTACTATAAAGCACTTCATAAACACAGAAATAAATCAAATAGAGAACTTCTGCGTTATAATATCCTTTCCAGACTGTAAAATAAACAGGGAGAGAAGGGACTTTTACTCAGCATGAGATAAGGTAAATCTGATGCTTAACGGCTCCTTTCAGGTAACAACAGGTGAAAGTGCACAATGATAAGTGATAAAGCCAAGATACTAAGTTGGTCCCATAGGGAGTTAATCATTTTCAACCTTTACATTCGTCTCAGAAATATAACCTGTGCTGTTGTGAGAAAAAGATTTTTTAATAGAGTTGTGGAATGATAGGTGTAGGTTCCAAAGACATTGCAATGATCTTAAAACACAAAAGGGAAGTTCAGAACAAACACATATGTTGTTCTGAACAACATTTTATTGAAAATATTTTTTCATTTCACACAAACTGACCATCCAGTGATTTTTATGTGTATAAATATATTATTCTAGTGTACTGACCCCTAATGGTTTATGGTTTCAGTCCCTGGGTTGACTCACTTAGTAGAGATCGGAGAATTTCTGACCCACCCAACAGCCAATCAGTAGAAGAATCAGAAGACGGGCCATTTCAGAACCTGCAATTACAACTTAGTACTGACCAAAGCAAAGGGTATGAAATAATTTTAACGTTCAAAAATAAGTACAAAACCGAGAATTCCTAGGTATGTGTAATATAGATAAACCATTTAAATAATAGCCTGTGCTATTGATCTGCAGCAACCAATCAGATGCTATTTAACCATAGCAGCCCAGTAATTGATGGGTTTCTGCAGATGAACAGAATAGGAATTTGTGCCTATTTAATACACCCTAAAGTGCTCTACAGTTAAGGGGACTTCCATATCAGAGTAAGCCAAGAAAGTCATCTTTAACATGTAATACTGTAAGAATGTGGGCATTAGTGAACTGTATCTTTGTGATTGATTAGTATCTCATTTTACAGACCCATTTATTAAACATAGAAACAAATGTTGCTTTATTAAATAGCCCGTAACTATATTTTACTGACTACTTTAATGAGAATAATTAATAATTAGCATGCTATCCTTTACATAAAAAAAAAGAGATTTCTACTTTGGAGTCTGCTAGATATGTTTGCAATTAAATAATAAAAAATGAAGGGTCTAATAATTGCATTTAGAATCTATGTCATAAAAATATTATATAAGGCAATATTCAGGCAGAAACACATAATATGGCTTTGTCTGCTAATTGCAATAATCCATTACATCACACACAACACATAAAGTGTTTACAGTAGATGTTTCCACAACAAACTAAAATATACCAGTTTTTACTTGAAAAATAAAAATTTTCGGTTCTTTTGATTTTAGCCATTGTTCTTCCAATTGGGACCTTCACCAAACCTGTCATAGGTAGAATAAGGCAAGTATAACTCTACCTTCTCTGAACAGTTTATCTGATGGGAAACCTATGCTGTTTAATACCACCTTCTCTGGGCTATCAGATTGCAAACTGTTTAAAGTGATGTTATAGTACACATATGCCTAGCAATACATCATTGGATTGTGAAGATCATAAACAAATATATTATTTAAAGGGGAAGTTCAGTGCAAATACATGTACCTTTCAGAAAAAGAGCAGTATTTTTTCATCCCAATGACCTTAATGTGCCAATTCAGCATTTTGTCTGTGTATAAATAAATGCAACCAAAATACTGACTTCCTGATTGTAGGACCCCTAGTAGAGACAGTTATGGTCTTGCCCTTGACCCAGTGCCTGGGTTGATTCAGTTGCTCAGTAGAGATCTGAGCATATTTGACCCATCCAACAGCCAATCAGTAGAAATTACTGTTAGGAACATTCCACGGATGTGGTGCATCCTGAGAAGAAGAAGGACCGTTAGAACCTGAAATGTTAGCTCACTAATGTCAACAGCAGGGAACAGCAAAGGGTATGAAATCCCATTTTGATTTTTCAAAATGGGAGAGAATATGTAGAATAACTAAGAAGGCATTATCCAAACTAACAATTTAACAAATATTGATAATTTCCACTGAACTGTCCCTTTAATGACTATTTGACAGTAGAGCTTCTAATATTGTTCTCTTGGAGGATTTGGAGGTGATGAGGAAGTGCTAATAAAAAAAAATGAATTTGCTGTACTTTATCTTTTAAACATGGGACTAGTGCCTTGACCTATTTCCTTTCCCAGAGGGAAGTAGATAAACTTTAATAGAATTAAATATGCTGGAGATGCAATTGCCACTTCCTTATGGTTGTGCAACCATAAGGAAGTCTTAGCAATCTGCTTGATAGAGCTCGTCGAGCACATCCAGTTTGTTTTTCCCTCAAGAGTCCCTATGAGCATAGGAGCAATGAATTGTTAAAGTGACCAACTCATGCCTTTTACTACCGAACACATATCAAATATAACTGGGCTGCCAGATATTAAATACGCAATTTAAGCTGCATATATTACAGTAAAGGTCAGAATTTACTGCATGTAATTAGCATGTTTGTAGATCTTTAATCATATATCCTTGCTGTACTATTTTATTTAACTTTTGCCCAGTAATAAATCACTGTTCTAAAGACCTACAGCGTTCTTTGACTTATTACTTCTTTATTTATTTCACTCTTCAACCATCACAGTCTCCTTACTAGTCAGTAGGGAATCAACACTAATGGTGAATGACAACATGGTCTGTGATCTTTCAGGTGGCTGCCTATCAAAGTGGCCAAATGTAAAAAAGGCCTAGACACATCATCAGCAGAAACAGCTCCATAAGGATATATTGGGGCAATATACTGTGCAATGAGTTAAGAATTCCGATTGCAAATAGCTGTCATAAAAGTCAAGCAAAAGTGATGATGTAATTGCAATATACTTATAGCATTTGTGCAGGCAGCACCGAGTGAAAGCTGTTCTAGGTACATTACTCCAATTGTCACTTTAAATACACTGAATGCAATAATGCCCAGTGTGGGCATTCCCCTGAACTAAACACAAGTTGTCTATAAATGTTATAGTTTAGTTGCCCTTTATATGGTAACAGAAGTTGACCAGCACATAAACCACTGGCCTAAAGTGTTTCTCCAGGGGAATCTTTAGATTTTATCTGCCATTGCATTTTGTACCCCCTTTCTACTGCAACTGTTTAGTGACTGTAAGCATAGCAGTCAAAAGTTCCTCCCCTGGGTATTAATCTGCTGACCCTATTCCTTTGTCATTAGTCTTAACCATTGATGCAGCGATAAGAAAACAAGGGAAAAAGAGAGAGAGCCCCTTTAACATTTCCAAGAATGTGAAGTCTTTTTAGCAATCATTTGACTTCATTTCTGCCTATTCAAAGTAGAAGTGTCAGGAACTGCAATTTTCTTCATCTTGTATAGAAACATTCAATAATTTGTTTCTATTCATCCTGAACACTTCTTGCCTGCTGATACATTTCATCGGAGAAACCTCTATCTACAAGCTTTCACCTTTACATATTTTCCCTTTGCTTTTATTACAAATTTTGTCATCACTTTTCTATAGTGCTGAGTCCTGGGTTATTTTAATAACTTGGTGCATTTTTCAGCTTGTGTTCAATATGGGAATGTGGGGGATAGTGAGATAGAGGAATAAGGTAATAAATAGAAGTTAGGCCAGTAAAATCAATAGTATCTGAAATATTGTAAATATAAACTTAGGAAACTCATACAAAGGAAAAACTTTTAGGGTCAAGTTTCTTTCTAATATACTAATGACATATAACATAAAGACAGCAATTCTGACTTAACGTACCAGCGTTCCTGGTGTGAGATGTTTGACCAACAACATAGGCGGTAGCAGTGATTAATCTAACCAGGGTATCATGGGAGCCGTCCTCTTCTTGAAATGTTGCGGCCTCCTCTTAAAGGGCATGTCTACCTACAAAATAATATTTAACTATCCCGTTGAAAACACCACAAACCCAGAAACTATTTTACTTTCAGACCTCCGATCAGTCCTAAAACATTCTAAAAGAAAAATGCCAGCCAGCCGGGCCGAAGCTATATCGGTTTAGGAACTGATCTGAGGTTGGTAAGTAAAACTATTTCTGGGTTGGGTGGTTTTCTTCAAGATACTAAAATCTTGTTTTGGGGGTAGACACCTTTTAAAGCTGTACAAGAGCTTTTTTGGAGTTCACACATGCACAGAGGAGAGGGAATGGCCTGCAGCAGTCAGTTATTAGCTGTGACCTCATGTGTTACAGTCGTGATTGACTGCTGTGCCTGGAAGAAGACAAAAGATAAAGCTTGACCAGGGAAGAGGGACAGCTTCCTCTGGATCAAATATCTCTCTTCAGTAACACTGGTAATGTAAGTCATTATTGTGTCTTTAGTTTTCAGGAGTGAGGAAGTATGAATTGTTATGTTAGGGGTGAACATGCCCTTTAAAGGGGAAGTTCAGTGCAAATACATATGCTTTTCAGAAAAAAGAGCAGTATTTTTTCATCCTAATGACCTTAATCTGCCCATTCAGCATTTTGTCTGTGTATAGATAAATGCAACCGAAATACTGACTTCCCTTTATTAGGACCCCTAATAGAGACTGTTATGGTCTTGCCCTTGACCCAGCGCCTGGGTTGATTCAGTTGCTCAGTAGAGATCTGAGCATCTTTTACCCATCCAACAGCCAATCAGTAGAAATTACTGTTAGGAACATTCCAAGGATGTGGTGCATCCTGGGAAGAAGAAGGACCGTTAGAACCTGAAATGTCAGCTCACTAATGTCAACAGCAGGGCAAAGGGTATGAAATCAAATGATTTTTCAAAATGGGAGAGAGTATGTAGAATAACTAAGAATGCATTACACAAACTAACGATTTAACAAATACTGATAATTTCCACTGAACTGTCCCTTTAACATTAGGCATGTTTTACAGGGAACCAGAGAAAGGAGTTTCAGAGAAAGCAGACATCAGCATGTCACCTTTAATTAATGCACATCTACACACAGAGTTATGCAGGTTTATTGGGTGTGCTTGTCCTCCTCGCAGCACCACTGTATGTACTTCTTCCTTGATTTTTTTTAATACGAGAGAGGGAAGGGAATCACTGAAATCATTAAAGGACAATTATACTCACCTCCCCCTCGTTCCTTTCCCCCCACTTCTGCAAAGTACCCAGGGTGAGGACCTAAAACGCTAAGTCCTCACCTCTGGGTACTTTACAAAAGTCCTGAAGTACTTACTTGTAATCCCCCTCGTTGCTCCGGTCCGATCCTCCCCATTGGCACTTTGAGTGACAGGTCGCGAGGCAGCCAATGGGAAGACGCGCTCTGCAAGGAGGCGTGTCTTCCCATTGGCAGCCTTCCGGACTGTCACTGACAGTGCCAGTGGGGAGGATCCGACCAGAGCGACGAGGGAGATTACAAGTAAGTACTTCAGGACTTTTGTAAAGTACCCAGAGGTGAGGACTTAGCGTTTTAGGTCCTCACCCTGGGTACTTTGCAGGAGTGGATCGGGGAAATGGTAAGTATAATTGTCCTTTAAACTATAAGTTCACACTTAGGAAAATAAATGACTGTCATTAACTCACATTTAGCTCAGTCCCAAATTGCATACAATCTTAAGGCTCATACATATGTGCAATTGCAGGGCCAACCCACGACGCACGGTGTGTAATGGACACTCAGTCAGGCAAAACGCCCATTCGGTCAGGCCTCGTTAATCATCTAACCTGGCAAGGTCGGCATTGCAATCACACTTATGTACGAGCCTTGTGAGGCAACCCAAACAAGGAAGCACCTGCAAAACTCCTTGGAAATCTAACCAATTATATTATCAAAGTTTTCAAGTGCAATTAATTATTGTGTGTTGCTGTTATCTTATTATGTATTTTTTACATATTATTATATTCATTTTAATAGCAGTAAAGTAGAATAAAATTTACCATTCACTGTGTATTGATTGCAATGTCTGGTTCTTTGTTTCAGGTTAAGCTGTTCTGCCGTTAATGATTCTGTGCCATATTCATTAATTAGCTTTGTTAGCAATTTCATATTTGTAAGAATTTTTTGGTTTATATCGGTTATCCAGCAATGTTCCGTTTTTACATCAGTGCCGTGCACTCAGACATAAATGGTACCCAGTCTCCTTTATTGATAGATAATTGTTGTTTTAATGGTGGTGGTTTATTTAATATGATACATCTTTTTTCATTGCCGTACAAGACCAAATATTCTTACTAATCCTACACTTGTCACATTTTATCAAATGGTTGAAACCACCAATCTGGAAAAGCAGTCAAAGGTTGTTTATGTCTGACCCAGAGTAATGAAATGCCTTACTATGCTATACGTAGCCTGGAGGGAAACTGTGTGTTTAACTAGAAATATACGAGTATCATAAGAGTCAATGACACTGGATGGTTTGGACATAGCACTAAGCACAGATAAGAAAAAAAGAAACCCAATGTGTCATTCATTCTATAGCAGCACTAGGGTGACACAAAGTAATAGGCTGTCTCTCTACAATGGTACAGTAAACATTTAGTAATAGTGACACTGTTTATTGATTCTTGCACAGTTGGGTAACCACGGAGGGTATCCTGTATCTCTAATTACGTCACATATCTTAATTCTTAATGCCTTCTGCAAATATGCATGTGACAGTTGATAAACTTGATTTTGCATGTGAACATTTTTATTTCACTCCTGGTTGTGTTATCCTAAAGTTGATGGTATTTTTTTATTTCTAGGAACCAGAGCTTTCCCGGTATGGGTGATGGCAGCTGCTATTGTGATGGCAGCAGAAATCGTAGCGATTCAGATCAGATCGCCAGGTTTCTCGCATAATCTGTCTGATTTTAAACTTCAGAAAGAGATAGGTTGTCAGTTGGTAAACCTGATCAGTGGTCTGTCTGGTTGGAATTACCTTATTACTGTATATACTTGAGTATAAGCTGACCCGAATATAAGCCAAGGTACTAGTTTTTTACAGATAAACCAGAAAAACTGCTTGACTTTCTCCCATACACAGCCCCATAGAAAGTCTCATACACAGCCCATAGAAAGTCCCATACACAGCCCCATAGAAAGTCCATACACAGCCCCATAGAAAGTCCATACACAGCCCCATAGAAAGTCCCATACACAGCCCCATAGAAAGTCCATTACACAGCCCCATAGAAAGTCCAGTACACAGAACCATAGAAAGTCCAATACACAGTCCCATAGAAAGTCCCATACACAGCCCCATAAGAAAGTCCCATACACTGCCTCATAGAAAGTCCCATACACAGCCGAGCCCCATAGAAAGTCCCATACACAGCCCAGCCCCATAGAAAGTCCCATACACAGCCACACAGAAAGTCCCTTACATAGCACCATAGAAAGTCCAATACACAGCCCCATAGAAAGTCCCATACACAGCCCCATAGAAAGCCCAATACAGAGCCTCATAGAAAGTCCCATACACAACCCCATAGAAAGTCCCATACACAGCCCCATAGAAAGTCCCATACACAGCCCCATAGAAAGTCCCATACACAGCCACACAGAAAGTCCCTTACATAGCACCATAGAAAGTCCAATACACAGCCCCATAGAAAGTCCCATACACAGCCCCATAGAAAGTCCCATACACAGCCCCATAGAAAGTCCCATACACAGCCCCATAGAAAGTCCCATACACAGCCCCATAGAAAGTCCCATACATAGCCCCATAGAAAGTCCCATACACAGCCCCATAGAAAGTCCCATACACAGCCTTGCTGAATCTTTATTCCAGATCAGTGTTAGAATACAAGAGTTGTACTGTATAGTTGCAACATAAAATTTGTATAATTGCAACAAGCCCTATACATAGCCTCATACACAGATGTGCCCTGCATACCTTTCTGTGCATCCTGAATATTAACAATCCCTCCTTTAGAGATGTTTGTTGAATCTTGTTAATTCTTTCCATGTTTTTTCCCTTTCCCTTACAGTCTGGGATGATCTATGTGTGAGCAGGACACCAATTGCCTAACCCACTGAAATCAAGAGGATTCTGTGTGTTACAGGGTACAGCTTTTGTTTTCCCAGGGCTGTGTGATTTTGTCTATCTGCTCCTTCAAGTTTCCAGATCAGCTCAGATCCGAGTATAAAACGAGAGAGGACTTTCAGGATAATTTTATCAGGTAAACATTTCTGCTGGGTCCAATACATTTTTCATCTGACAAAAAAATGGGTCAAAAAGTTTGGGTCCCGGGCTAAAATTTTGGTTGATATTCTCACTGAAATATTGGCTGCAGCGGTTGATCAAGTTGAAAAAGTGTAACCTTAGTTAACCTAAATTCAGATTGATTAACATGAATTCTCACTTAAATTTTCTTTTTGCTTACAAAGATTGTACATCACGTAAATTGGGGATTTTGCAATGCATTTTCTACAGGTGACCTTATTTAAAGGGCACATGTGGCAGCTCAAGTAATAAACATTTTTGAAACACTGGATGTAATGGTTTTTAATCTTCAAGATAAACCAGAATATTTTGAACAGAAGATGTACAAATGATTATATTAATTATCTCTATTTAATGTAAATTTGTATTAAGGCTTGAATTTAAACAATCATTGTTTTGTTTAACAGAAATGTACAGGTCTTAATATTTATGCAAAACAAACATTAGGTAATCCATATGTTCTGAAAATGTTTGCATATAGTATGACAGGGAAAACAGAGATACAGTATGATCATTTCTTTTTTGTAAAATAAAAAAATGTTTTATGGATTTATTTGGTTACAGGAAAGGATATGTTCCTGTTATTTAAACTAGACCCTGTTTATTAGGAGGGTTTGCTATTATGGTCGCCATCAAATTTACTAGAGATTACCATGCACAAATGCTTTTTCTAAGCAAATGTTGAAAATGCAGGCTCTTATTTCTTTGTTATTTTTAATGGTAGCTTGGAAGATATTTGTTGGATTACCCAGGTACCCTGACTGGAACACATCTAATATTTTGGCATGCTCAGCTGACAGGACCAACATTTTGGTCATTTGGACTTAAATTGGCCACAATTGTCTGTCCAAAAGATTGGATATGTTGTCAAAAAACATGTAATATATTGTGTGTACTGCTTTAATTCCTGACCTGCAAATTACTAATCCCAATATCAATCAGTAGTCTTTGGGAATATGGGTCAGATTATTACTATTTTCAGTGAGCTACATTGTATCACCCATGCATCAACAATCGAGAGGTGTGAGATAAGGTGACTGCAAGACTGATTTTACGCACTTCACAATAGCATACAAGGGCAAGCAAATTATGTTTTTAATTGAGGTGTCTGAAACATAATCTTAAGCCTGTTGAGGACCATACTATCAATGGTATCTACAAGGTAAATGTCATACTTTTTCATAAGGATGGCCCTAAAAAGAATTTTGATGAGTAAAGGCAGGCATACACCTTGCCTTCAGATTCGGCTGTATTTCAAGGTGATATCATCAAGGTGGGGGGCCCAAAAACTACCAGCCACGATGCCAAAACATTACTGCCATCTGCAGCGCAGATGGTCATTACCAAAGGAAAATTGGTATCTGCTCCCTTCACTTTTAAGGCACGTGTCTGGGTGCATAATATGTCAGCACATATGTGATCATAATCTCATGTGTATGGGTGCCTTAAAGTCAAAATATTATTATAGTTTGGGTGAATACTTATTGGACCTAAACGTCTTTGTTTTTAAGGTTAGAAACTGTACTAATATGACAATGGCTAGTAATGTCATCGCAGAGAAAAAACGGCAACCCCCTTCTATTTACATGTGCAGTAATTAGTAGCATTTAAAACTGGCAATTGTAGTCAGGTCCCCATAATAAGGGGAATCAACTTTTCTTTTCAGATAGAACTTCCTGCTTCTTAGTAAATATAGTAAATAGACCTTTTATTATTATTATTATTTTATTATTATTTACTCAAAGGAATAGAGATTACATTTATATATTATCACCCTCTTTTCAATGAATTCACAATTTATTGTCTTCAATGTAATATCGGTATTATGAATTATGAATCGATTATTAATTTGTTGACAACAATTGATTTGAACATTATGACTTTATTATGAAGTAAGTCATTTATGTGGTAATTTGGATCGATTTGTAATTCTGCAAATTTATTATTTGCTCAATTTTATGAGAACAAACCACCTACCAGTTCATATATTACAGAATGTTCCATGACTTGATTAATGGATCAAAATCTCTTTTCCTGAACAGTCAAGTAATTCATTTAGCATTTTTAGGCAGTTAGTTTAAAGGAGAACTATTTTGGGAATATCATCTTCATGACCAATTTTTTATATTGATATATCTTCAAAGATACAGCAATTTAAACACTGAATGCAGCCTTTCGTCAGAACCATTACTGTCTGCCGCTTAAGGTAACACTATCATGTGGTATGTGTGTCTAAGCATCAAAACATTTACTGTAGTACAGCACGAGAAAGCAGTGGAGCTAGGTTAGATCTGACATGACCACCCTGCCCAATAAGGAACATGCAAATGAGAGTCCAGTCCAGATTCTAAAGGGATGTGTAGCTAAAGTGTTGCATTTGGCCGACAAATACTTGGTGGCCAAAAACAAGGAGGGGAAAAAATAAAAAAGGGGTTTCAGTGTAATACAGCAATCCCTGCATTCAAGGTTTTGGCATCACGGTTTTAAAAGATCTAAATTTGTGAAGATTGAAGAAATGGGTGGTTGAATCGTGAGCTGTCAGTTCTGCTCTTGCAGTGGCTGACAGACATGACTATGATCTATCCCTTAGTATAGAGACTCTGCAAAAATCTCCAAATATGAATCAAAGTTTCAAAACTATCCTTCTTTCAAAGACTTATGCTCTTCCTAGTAGGACTGAGTTCCCAGCAGTATGAATCTGGCCGCAGAGGGAAGATCAGGATCTAGGTGAAGGTGATAAGTGCCATTCCTATGGAGTGTCAGTCTGCGAAAGGCGCCTAATGATTCTAACTGTGTTCCCCTTGTTTCAGCCAATCTGATAAGTCTGTAGAGCAGCCAAAACAGAAAGATAGAGACTCCAGTTTAGAAGAAGATGATAGAGCCTGTAGAGCTTGTGACAGAAAAGCTTAGAGGGGGAATAAGCTATACAAGTACTGAATGTCTAAAGTCAGTGAGCGTGACAAGCATCACTCCAAGAAGAAGCCTGATGTGCAGCCACCAGTCCAGAGTTTGGCGGACCAGCCAGACAAATTTCAGTGGATAACAGTAGATGTGGGGCAAGGCTTTAAACGGGTGCTCATCCACTCACTTCCACGGCTGTCAACCCAGCAGCAGAGCCTCAGTGAGAGATGGGAGAGCTGCAATTGCCTGACGACTCAGGAGGAGATTAGTGAACATATTCCATGTTTGAGATAGTAATGAGAGGAAGGTTCTCTTGTAAGCGATCCCAGATTTATGACTAATCTCCACCTTTGGTCTGGAGACTTTGGTCAATTCGGTGAAATAGTTTCGACAGGCACTAGGAGATAATCTCTAAATCAACAGACAGGAAAAGTAGTTTTCTTCCGCAGGCATCCAGGAGATTAAGGGGAATTTCCCAAAAAACGGCAGGAAAGATTCCCAGCAGGAGAGGTGGGGACTGGAAGGGGTTCTCCAGATCAGCTGAAAAGGGAGGCAGTACAGATTTTTTTCTAGGAAAAGAAAACAACCCCAGAGCCCCAAAAGATTTAAAGCCCTTATGAGATAAGGCCTGTCCATTCTTCCCAAGTCCGGGCCAGACTATTGAAATTCAGGGAATTATGGGCAGGGATGACGTTGGACTTGTGGGTTCTCTCAATTATCACAAGAGGCTATTGCCTAGAATTCCTAGAGAGGCCCAGAAAATCAAATCCAGATATCATCAAATTCTCAGGTTCTTTGGGAGTATGTATGTCAACAAGTTGTTGGCCAAGGGTGCTATAGTTCCTGTCTCCAAAGAACAGAAAAAAAAAATATAGGAGATTGTATTTTTCGCTATTTTAATAAAGAAGGCAACAGGGTATTGGCACTTCATTTTAGACCTTAGGACAATGAACAAGTACTTGAAGTACCAGCCCTTGAAGATAGAGAATTTGCAGAGTCATAGGGGCAATTTCAGTAGGGGACTGGATGTGCACCATAGACCTGACTGATGCATTTCTCCATACACCCATCGCAGAGGAGCACCAGCTTTTTCTGAAGTTCACCCTGGAGAATCAGCATTATCAGTTCACTTGGCTCCCATTTGGGCTCTCGACATCCCCCAGAATCTTCACAAAGGTTTTAGTAGTTGTCATAACTCATTTGAGAATGTTGGGCATGGAAATCTTCCTCCACCTCTTCAACTTCCTGATCATAGAAAGGCAGTTAATTCTAAACCGACAGCTAATATTGAAGATACTGCAGCAATGCAGATGTTTAATAAACGGAGTAAAGTCAACGATCTCCAACTCAGATATTAAACTTCTTAGGTGCCAACACTGATTTCCATTTGGGAGTAGAATCTCTACCCCACCAGAAGATTACACAGTTACAAAATTACATATTCACAGATGCTTCAGGATTAGGATGGGGAGCAAATATATGCCAACAGTTCATCCAGTGAGTCTCCAGAACAGATTCATTTCTCTCCCCTCAAGTGATAGAGCAATTTACCAGGACCTCAAGGCTTTTCTCCCGCTCATTCAAGATGCATCAGTGTGGCCGGTGTGTAAGATCACACAACTCGCGGTGTCATATACCAGAAGTGGCAAGAGAAGCAGGTTACTGACGAAGGACAGCCCTACACATTCCTGGGATCCAAAATCAGGTTGCAGACCTGTTGTCCTGAAGGCAAGTGGACAACGGGGAATGAAGTTTTAGCAGCAGGGTTTTCCAGGAGATTGTTAACAGATGATGGAGCCCAGAGTGGGACCTGATAGCTTTAGTGCAGAATTCTAAGGCAAAGATGTTCTTTTCAAGATTCTATCAGAAGGAGGCGAGTGGCAAGGATGCTCTCTGCCAGGATTGGAATCATATGAGGGCATATATATTTCCACCATTTTCCCTAATCTTCAGGGTGTTGAGGAAGATCATAGCCTTCAAGGTCTGGATAATAGTGATTATTCCAGACTGGCCGTGCAGTCCTTGGTACCCTCTGTTGAAGAGGTTGGAAAGAGGGCCACCTTCACATCTACCACTACTGAGAGATTTGTTCCAGCAGGGCCAGCTCCTTCACCTCAATCCGGAGAGCTTCAGGCTGGCAGCCGGAAACTTGACAGGGGAAGGTTAAGCTAATAGGGCTGCTCTGCTCAGTTTATTGAGACACTTTTAAGTGCCCGGAAACCATCTACGTCCTGCAGATATGCTAACATCTGGGGGACATTTAAGTTGTGGGCAACTCAGAGAAAGTTCCATTTCTGCAGCCTTCTATACCACAAGTTTTGGAATTCCTTCAGGAGGAATTAGATAAAGGGCTAAGCCTTAGTACCCTCAGGGTATAGGTTTTGGCCTTGTCTGTTGCTCTTGATGCAAAGTTATTTGAAGACAAGCTAATTAAAAGGTTCTTTCAGGGAGTCATGCGTTTAAGACCACCTAGGCGCCAGTTGCTTCCAGCATGGGACTTACCTGTGGTCCTAACAGCATTAACCCAATCACCATTTGAGGAAGTATTGTTGTGGGATTTGACACTGAAAACAGGGTTATTGGTTGCTCTGAGCATGTAAGATTGCTGACATGTCCATCAGATTCCCACATATGAATATGCTGCCAGAGACAGTCATCTTTCACTTGTAACATAATTTTTTGCTGAAGATTGTTTCTAGGTTTCATTTGGATCAGCCAATCGTATTACCTACATTTGGCCCAGAGGCTCATCAAAATGATGAAGACATGAGAAAGTTAGATGTGAGAGCCTGTCTACTCACTTATCTGATCAAGACAAAAGCTTCAGATAGTCTGTTTGTGATCCTATCAGGGACAAAGAAAGGAAGCTATTTCTACTAGCAGACGTTGGATCATCAGGACTATTCACAAGGCTCACAAGGTTTTAAAATTTTGCACCTCCCCAAGCAGTGACAGCACACTCCACTAGAGGGATTGCAACTTCTTGGGTGGCAGAAGAGGCAGCCACTACCAAGGCAGCCTGTCAGCCAGCCACACCGCAAAGCCCAATACTTTTGTTAAACATTATAAAATCAATGTTATGTTGATTTCTAAAGCAGATTTTGGACAGAGTATTAGAGTCCACATCTGAGGTTCAGTAAATTACTTTGCAAGTATTTGTCTGACTATTTTCCTGCCCACAGGAGAAGCTACCCATATGTTTTGAATGCTGCCTGTAGGGATGGCCAGGAAAGGAAACTCTTGATAAATATGGTAGAAGTTTCAGCTTTTCCAGCTCTGTTCAAGGGAACAGCAGGAATTGATAATACTATCTCCGCAAAAATCAGTTACTTGTATGAGCTACAGAAGTTTTCCAACCTTAACCAATAACCAGTCCTTGGTTGATCGAATGTAAAAAAAGGATTTTAAAGTTAAAAAAAAAATGAATGGATCGGTTAAATTTAAACAAATCTACTTGTATGGCTACCTTAAAGGGCATGTCCACGCGTTTTTACAAGTTTCTCTGTAATGTAGGGCTCCCAACCCCAACCGCTATAGTTATTTGAATCAAAACTCCCCCAATCATTACTTACATTGCCTCTCTCCTCAGACATTCAGTCCCGTCCCTCTGCTTGCATGAAACTGCAAGCAGGGGGCCGGACTGGCAGCCACATCCGTGATTGGGTGAGAGGCAGCCAATCACTGACACGGCTTCTGCTGTTCTGAACGTCGGAGGAAAGAGGCAATGTAAGTAATGATTGGGGGAGTTTTGCTTCAAATTACTATAGCGTTTGGGGTCAGGGGAGAGCCGTACACTACAGAAAAGTGGATTTACACTAGGGGGAGGGAGAGAGAAATGTGAGGGAGAGGGAAGGAGAGGGAGGGAGGGCTGCACTGAGCATGTCAATTTTTCCTGGAGGAGAGACAGGAGGCAGAGTACTTTTTTGGACTTTGGAGGGACATTAAGGGAGAACCATTTGGAGCTGGGATGTAAGGTAAGGATTTTTCTACACTACACAGTGGGTCAATAGTTTGACAATTCTAGTTTCGGGGGTGGACATGCCCTTTAAGTCATTGTTAAGAGTTTGTTTACATAAAATACAAACAAGGATGATGTGCTGCATTATTTTTATCTGTATACACACAGAACTTTCATGATAAGTGTGCCTGCACTATAGCAGTACAGAAAGCTTCAGACAAACAAATTGCCTTGTATGTAGTACCACACAAATTAAATGTCAGCTAAGCTCAGGACATGACAGAATACACACAGGCCTTTTAAATACATAGCTCATATAAGGCAATGACTTGTATAACTAATAGGTAGGTTTATGTAGTTTCAGAACAAAAGTAAATGGTATATGGTATAAGCCTAGCTAATTTTTTAAATTAATTTCAGTGGGTCAGAAAAGACTATGTAGAGCATCAGAAGTCATATAAGATGTTTCGAAATAAACATAAAAAACCCCCAAAATGGTACTTTGGAATTTTAAAAAATAATCTAGTAAATTGTTGATAGCCTACTGCTACCTCTCAAGAGAATTCAGCTACAGTTACACAATCATACAAACCAAGAAGAAAGATACCCTGTCGCAAACGCCAGTTCGCTGGGCATGTGATCTGACAATCAATTAAGGCTTTGAAGATGCCCACAAAGGATTATTCTTGACTCTCACTGACTATGCACACCCCTGTCCTGGCAGCTTAATGGTTAACACTACACCATTCACTCCAGCAACTAACTGGTTAATTAGCATCAGTCCTTCACAAGCAGTCAGAGTTAATTAGCATTTACACTGCACACTCCATTCAAACACATATAAACTTATCAGAGGCTAACTGAGTTCTTTTAGAGCATCAAAGACAAAACTTATTAAATTTTAGATTTAATATTCCAAAAGGTGGACAGTGCACATAATACAAAAATAAAATAAAATGGTGTTATAAAAAATGACATACAATAGGAACAACAGTTATATAAAATTAAAAGGATTAAAAGATTCACAGACCCTAACTTACTCTCTAGAAGTCCTGTGTCTCGGGGCGACAAGGATTTGGTAGCCCATTGATGAAACAATCCCCTACTTAGCTATGCATGAGGTGGAAGCATTCAGGAATGTCCAGATTTATGACTTGTCGCAATCCTTCATTCCCCCTCAGTTAGGCAGATTCCACATAAATGTAGATATGTACATTGTACTTGTATAGACCACATATTCCTCTCCTGTATTAATTATCAATTCCTGCAATACCAAAAATGACCTGTGTGTAATCCATATTTCCCAATATATTAATAACTCGCCTTGGCAAGGGAATAAGGTCTCCATGTTGGGTATCATTTTAATGGGCCTACCTTCCCATTCACCGAGTGCCTAGGGCTATCCATACTAGAATCAGGGCTACTAGGGTGGAGAGACTGCTTCCACCCTCCTGAAGGACAAATAGGTATTTCCTTTTTCCCATTGAAGCATTTGCTTAATTTGTCTGCTGTGATGGGTGTTTTAATATGTGTATCGGATTTTTAATGTATATTTATTAAACGTTAAGTTTTAGCCCACCCCTTCTTTGCTGGTTGCACTTTATAACCAATTGCTGTTTGCACCATAAGGGGGTATCTTTCTCCTTGGTTTGTAGAATGTTAAAAAACAAACATGCTAGCAATAATACTAAAAAATGCTCAAAAGCACAAGGGAAATGAAACTAAAAGAAATGACTAGGTAACACGTTTCTCAAACACTTAAGATCATGCATGCAAACTGTTAGCATGTGAGAATCACAGGGCAGTACATGCCAATGTGGGTAGCCAGATGGCATGCACTGCGATCCTTTTTCGCAGTGCATGCGATCACCAATGTTTTGAGGATCACATGTGCTCCAATTTCAGGCTGCTGTACAAATAGCAGCACAAACAGACAGATAGGTGCACGAGTCATGAGTCCAGTGTGGCCTCAAAATAAAGCGTTTATTTCCAAAACATAAACTTAATCATTCAATATGTTTTCCTGGATCCAAAGTGCCCCTATTAGCAAATCTATCATTAAACAAATTGTATTGAACACAATTCCTCAACGACATCCAGATTTTCTGCAGGTAGTGACAGTACAAATGGTGTATTACCCCAGATCCAGCTTGAAGATTATTTCTTTCCTTGCAGATACTGTATTTACCATGCTTTACAGAGGAGGAAGATTATGGAAGATTCTCTTCCTGGCTGAAAAATGACAAAGGAATTACATTCTAGCAAACATTTGCCATTTCATTTTTTTTCCAGTTTTTAGCATACAGGATTCATATTCATGAAGCATAAACTTGTCGGTTATTGTTTTGCTGCCAAAAAGCATTTTCTGGTTTGGAGGCACTGTTTCTGCCTGCAATCACAAAGACATATCATATGCTGCGTGTGATGGGGTTCCTTCAGTGTAATGTATAAGGTATAGCTAAAACTGTACACTAAATACATGGTTGATTACATCAGAAAGTGCAAGGGGTGTCAGTGTGTAAGTGGATTAAAACAATGGTAAACCAAGATGCAAATATGAAAAGACATGAAAAGCTCCGTACACATGCTTGATGAACACCGTGGCGCCCAGGGAACGATCGCTGGGTCAGACCACCATCAATACCTGACCGAATGCCCACACACATGCAATTAGCAGCCAAAAAGGCTTTTAATCCTTCACTTATTTGTCAAGCATCCTTATGCTTAGTGTCCTAATACCAGTATTAGAATAAACTGAATTTAACATGAATAAAGTCTCAGGTAACATAATTTAGTTTACCTGCTCCCCACAGTAATGACCACTGAGCTCACACACATTAACTATGCGTACAGGGACAGAAAGGAACAAGGATTTATTTGACAATATTTTTATTGGTTAGGATAAGGGGTGGTCTAAGGAGAGCAAAGGGATCAGGAAGGTGGTCAGGGATACGTTTCTGGTGAAGGAAGGCAAGGAAAGTTAATGCTGACAGCTGGGTAATGATATATTAGGTATAGGTGAGATTCTGAGTTAGGCAAGGAAAATATTTATTATACGGATAAAGAGAGACTTACTGTAGATATCTATGTAAAGTCATTCATATGGGGATTCACATGAATTTTATTCACCGATTCATTATCCTTAGAAAGGAATGTCAATTTGAATTTTCATTAAGTGTTAGTAGAGCTCAAGCTTTGTAGAATTGCAGAGGGATGTGTTAATGAGATCACAGCTACAGATTGGTTTTTTAGCTCATCAGTGTAAGTCAAAGTTCTGCTCAGCTACTTAGATCCACACCTTAAGATTGAGCTTGTTTCCCAACATGAAACCCAATGGCAGAACAATTGTCCATTGCAGTTCCATCAGGCAGACAATCCTATAATTAATATATTGCAGTAGGCTCACATATTTCTCAGCCTGCAAGTGAGTTTTTAGCTTTCAACACTTCTTGCTGTACATCATTAACATGGGGGGAAGTCAGTGATGTTCCTGACATAAACAGGGAGATTCAATAAAAGTTCATATTGTTAAAAATTGTGCTAATTTTACCCCAACCAATCAGATGTTATCAAATGTTAAATAAGATCTGATTGGTTGGGGCAAAATAAGCACCATTTTTAACAGTAAGAACTTTTATTAAATCTTCCTGAAAGTGTTTAGATCTGTCCAATCAGGGAAGGGAACAATTTCTGACAAATTATTTAAAAAAACACACAAACAGGTTGATCATTGGGCAAACGTACATATTGGTGCCACTAATGTAGACATTCACACCCTTTATGTTTATTGTTGGGATCATAAAATACAAGGTGTCATGTAACATAATTGCAATGTAATAACACAATGTCACATTTATTTTTTAGTTTCCAAGTGAAAACATATAAGGCATTGCTTTCCATTCTGTTTGAAACATACAGTAGCAATGACAAGAGATGGGTAGACACATCAGCTCAGTAGAGTAATAACCAATTATAGACACTTTATTTTGAGCCAGCCCCCTGACTATAAAAAAATCGCTGTGACACAGGAATGGAAAGTGAATGAACTTACAGGCGGTGCTTGGGTGCCAAAAGTGGTAAGGGAGGAGAGTTAAAAACAGAGGATCAGTGGCTGGAGCATCATGCATACATTCTCAATATCAGCTGCTGCCTCATTGTGAGAAAGTGAATAAGTGCAGGATTTCCATCATTCACTCTTTTTTCAAAATGCTGGTATCATATATGTCTTCCCCAGCTGATGGAGTAGAAGAAGAAAATATCCAATCTACACCTCTCAATATCTTTATTGGATCTTCTAATAACCAATATTCCTGAATTCCTTACTAATACTGGTGCATAATTGGAAAAGGTAATCACAATGTGGTCACTAGAGATGTGAACGAATCTGATTACTTTTGTTCCGATATCGGTTCGGCAGAATCAGTGGAAGTTCCCAAAAATCTGAAATCACCCAAATAAAATTTGAATTTTCAATAGCATTTTCGATTTTTTTTGTTAGACATTTCCAATAGACAATTATAGATTTTTGAGCAGAAACTTTGGAAGATTCAAACGCTAATTTTGAATTTTCGATTTTTCAATGAAAAGTTCAGAGTTTCGAAAATTTTGAAAAATCTGTTTTATCTTGGTTTGTTTTGAAACTGGGATTCATCCTGTTGTACAGACAACAATTTAATGGAAATACAAAAATTCTAAATTTTAGACATGCAAACCCCAGCAGGTCACTGCAACATATTAAATAGGGGGGATACATCAACAGGGATTAACGCTGACAGGGCTAGGCCACACTTGCACATTTTTTTTCGGCGGTGGCGCAAAAATCCCAGCGATTTCCGATGCACATGCGATTGTGCCAACATTTCAGTTTTGTTAACGCATGCGTTCACCATTTTTGGTGCGTTAACGCAGGCCTTTCCATAACGGAAAATGGAAAAATCACACGAGCAAACGAAAAACACACAAGAATCGCACACACAATCCCGTGCGATAATGCTCATGATTGCGTGTACGATTTGGTGCATCGTAGTGTGGCCTCAGCCTCATTAACAAGGTAGGCAGAACTAGGCTAAACCTCTATGGTGTAATACAAATGTTAGTACTAAGATGCTACCTCTCTCCTCTCCATTTAGTTGCCCACCCTAGTATGCTGTTATATCCCAATTTTATTACCCCTTCTCATTCCTCAGTATATTCTGTTGTTTTTTTGGGGGGGGGTGGTTATCTTGTTATCTAAATGCAATTAGCTTTTGCCTTTCTGTTAACCTTTGTTTCAATCAGTACTGCTCTGACCCGAGGAAGAGGGTTGATCCCTCGAAAGCTTGTCAACTAAAATAAACTATTAGTCCATTAAAAGTATCACAGTACTCTACTTTTTTCTACATATATTTGACTAATACGGAAAAACAATCATTATTTTTACCAAGATGAGTATATACTGTGTATACATACATAAGGGTTAAAGCACCCATAACATTTAACTATAGTCAAATATACTTTAGGATATATACATTAGGAGAAACAAAGATGTTCCTTGAACATAGAAAAGCAAAAAGCTTTGAATGATTTTATAAAGGCCACAGTATACAAATTTTGTATGTGTTCTTGTCCAGTGTTCATGTGATTTTGTTTGGTTCAGAAATTTTAATTCCTTTTTTTGTCATTTTTTGCAGACGTCAGTTTGGGCTGTGTAGGGCCCATGTTCTGTCTCCCTTCTGTTCAAACTGGGAATTACAGCATGCAAGTACAGTGTGTACAGGGATGCCAGACACCCCTAATTGGTTGAAACTCCCCAACTGCAGAATATGTATAAAATATATTTTTTTGTGTGTGTGTCAGCAAACCAACAAGCAAACTTCTTTTAATAACAAAAATGTATGCTGCTTCAATTTTCCCTTTGATATCTAGACTGCATGTCTCATGAACAGTAATATAGAAGTGAATTTTCATCACTGTCTAAAAGCTCGTACACACGGGCAATTCTGTGCAAGATGCCTAATGAACAAGTGTGCAGCCTTTTTGCAGATCAACTATTGACATCTGATCAAACGACTACACGCACGCAATAAGGGGGGGCGAAACAATGGTTCATCGCATGAACGTTGCATGCTCATTTGGCAGGCGTGAAATCAACTACCCAATATCTGGAAAACCTTTGATTTACTAATATACCTAAGTACATATTTACAGAAACTTTAAAGACAAAGAAAACGTAAACCTTTACTAACAACCTTGAGAGTTGTAGACATGTTGAATAGGATGCAATTTGGAAACCTTTGATGAATTTCCCCAGTAATCGCTGGGTCACATTTTATTACATAGATATAACATTAATCTTATCCACTGAAACTGTGCACATTTACTGGAACGTTAAGCAGTTCCATCTCATAAATGTGACGATCAGTCATGCAGATAACAGTGCCACAGGGGTTACATTGATGTGTCTTGGATCTGCTCATCATTCCTGTTGTGGTGATATAGCTTAGAGTTAAGCAACAGTCTTAATAAAGTTACTGTAAAACTACAGCTTATAGTATTTCATACTTGCTGCATTGTTGAGAAGAATTTTTTTAGAGATGTTTGTATTAAGAATATAGTTCTGATAGCTCCGGTCCGGGTTAGGGAGCGGGGCGCCTGACCTGGAGGGGGAGGATGCCATCCGGGGATGCTGGGAGCTGTAGTCAGCCGGCAAGCCCCTCCTCGCGGGTTCCGGCCGCGGCGCGCGCTGATGACGTCAGCGCGGCGCCGCGTGCCTTCCGATTGGCCGGCCGGGTCTCGCGAGGCCCGGGAACGTGACGTCACGTCTGACGTCACGCGGGGATATAAAAAGGGGGGCGGCCACGAGGTCTAGGCGCCATTTTAGATTGCATTGCCAGGGAATCACTTCTCTCAGGGCAATATAATCTGCAGGCAATTTTGGAGACAGCCAGGATGGCTCAGTCAGACAATCAGGCGATGCTGAATAGGATTAGGGAGAGGATCCAGCAAACATAGGAGGGTCCGGACATGCTGCAGAGATCCTCAGTGCAGACTCCCAGATAACCAAACGTGAGTACTGGTTGAGGCCCCTACCAGGTCTGCTAGCCGGCTGGCTGGCAGGCCTATACCCCCTCCTTTGCCCCCTCTCGTCTGAGTCCCAGTCCCCCACAGCTAACAGGGGACGCGGGGTTCACATGTAGAGGCACGGCAAGGGGCCGGGCGGTGACTGAGGGCTGCTCGTCCTTTAACACTGTACACCCATCCCAGCTAGTTCGGGTGGAGGTCCACCGCCCTCAGGTAGAGGCTTTGGAAGGAGGGCCTGTGGTACCCGCGCCCCAATTCAGCTCAAGGAGAGAAGAACCAGGGGCAGAGGTGGCTTTGCCCTGGTTTCCGCAGTCCGCCCGCCCGCTGTAGCACAGCATCGGCGGGGACATAGCTAGAGACCCTTTACCAGCACCACATGTCAGTGAGTCAGATGAGGGAGATCTGGATTTGTGGATGCCAGTCCACCATCAGGGGCATACCCCTGCGCCCACTAGGCTTAGGGAGCTGGAAGAAAGGGGGTCACCCAGGGAGAGGCACCTAGGGGGCCAGAAGCAGCCGCAGCATGCAGGGAGCGGAGCAGGTACTCCTCCTCAGACGAGAGTAGTGACGACTCCCCCGGCCGAGGACAGCCGGGCCGCCATGGGGGGGACCGCCGTAGGCGCCGCTCCCATTCTAGAAGCCACACGGGCGCAGACACTCGCGCCCCAGGGTCAGGAGATCAAGGGCTTCCCATCCCCCACGGCTGACAGGAGCAGGGTGTCATCGGTCGCAACCTCTGGAAGGGAACTACCAGGAGAAGAGCACTCCCCAAGAAGGCCAGCAGCTGCAGCGTACCGCAGCGAAACACCGGGCCCCGCAGAAGTCATCGCAATGCCAGGTCCATCAAGCGGTGAGTACACATGTCTGGGGCATGGGGGCGGCTAGTGGGGGAGATGGTGGTGAACTGGTCCAGTGTTGCGGGCATTGATGGATAAAGGAAAATTGGACACAATGCCTTCTGGCTCACCAGTGAGCTCAGTCCCAGGGGAGTAACAGTGCTCCCGCCTGCCCCCGAAGTTACATCTGTGGAAGCTCTAAAAGAGTCCTATTTTTGTGGGGTGAGCCCACTGGGAGTACACCTGTCCGGGGAGGTGAAGGAAAAAATCTGGAAAAACGACTATGTCGATTCTGGTCCCTGATTTCCACGACATGGTCACGGTGGAAAAGGAAATAGTTAGGTCGGACAAGGGGAAAGAACCAAGGGTGGCCAAAACATTCGGGAATTGGCTCCAACCTTCTGTGTATTAGCGGGGGTCATAGTAAAAAGCCCCTCAGAAATGCTCAGAACTTTTTGTCTATTAGACATGACTTTGGGCATACAAGACACACGGAGGGTCCGCCTGGCGTCAGTATGACAGGAATTCAGGCGACGCTTGGCGGTTAGCCTGAGATGGGGTGGAATATCAAGGCCCCTGTTCTTGGCTAAAATCATGTTGTCCCAAAGGTCTCCTATGGGTTCCGCCCCAGCCCCAATGCCAGCACTATGCATTTCAGGCCCCCGGGTTTAAAAAGTCGGGCCCCTCTGCTGGTTATTATGAAGGGAACTGCAAGTTCGGAGCAGCTTGCAGGTTTAAACATGAATGTTCCTTTTGCGGGGGAGGGGGACACTATGCCGCCAAATGTTTTCGGAAGTCCCGCCCTCAGGTAAACGAGGTAGTGGAGGTAGACCGCGGACGCCGGTGAACGTGGGGGCAATGGGCCTTGGCTCGAGGTTTACCCGGAGAGGGGCGGCAGCAGCCTCATCAGGGAGGGGTTTAAATACGGTTTTAGAATTCCGTTTCAGTTTTCACAGTTTCCCAAGTTTGCGCCGATCTGAAATCGATTAAGGAAGCACCTCAAGTGGCCAGGAAAAGGTCTTAGCGGAGGTTAAGCTAGGCGTATGTCAGGTCCGTTTCCCGAACTTCCTTTTACCACCTGAGAGTTTCCCCATTGGGGCTAGTCCCCAAAAAAAAAGTGGGAAATTCGCCTGATTCATCATCTATCTTATCCAAAGGGCAGCTCGGTAAATGATGGTATCAGTAAGGAAGAGGCCTCGGTTTCATATGTATCCTTCGCAGGGCTATTCACTGGGTAAGGAGGCCGGAAGGGGGGCCTTGCTAGCAAAATCAGACATCGAGTCTGCATTCGCCTATTGCCATTCACCCAGAATGTTTCCATCTGCTGGGCTGTCATTGTGACGGAATGACTATTACGACAAGTGCTTACCCATGGGTTGTGCCATCTCTTGCTCCCTGTTCGAAATATTCAGCTATTTTTAGAATGGGCATTAGCATATGGAACCAATTCCACGACATCATTCATTATTAGACATTTCTTGTTTGTTGGCCCGGAGACTCAGTTAAGTGTGAATTTTTACTTGTTCATTCAGTTTTTTAATGAAAAAGTTGGGTTCCCCTATCAGGATAAGAACTGTAGGCCCTACAACGTGTATCCTTCCTGGGAATAGAGATTGACACAGTTAGGATGGAGTGCAGGTTACCTAATGGGAAGGAAGATATGTTAGATGCAATCTCGGTTTTTCTTCAAGAAAGTAACGTTGAGGCAGTTACAATCCCTACTGGGTTCACTGAACTTTGCGTGCAAATAGCCAATGGGGAGAGTTTTTTCCAGGAGGTTGTCGTTGGCTTCTCGCGGTGTTCAGTTCCCTCACCACCACATTCGACTTACTAGGGTGTTGCAAGACGATCTGTGGCATTCCTTCTTGACTAACTATAATGGCAGGTCTTGCTTTCAGGATGAGGAGCTGTCTAGTCAGGAATTGCAGCTCTACAAGGACGCGGCTGGGTCCGTGGGGTTTGGGGCTATTTTGGAAAAGGAGTGGTGTGCGGCCCCTTGGCCTGCATCTTGGAAGGAAGGCAATTACTGTAAGAACCTCACATTGCTTGAGCTTTTTCCCATAGTAGTGGCGGTAGAATTATGGGGTCCAAAAATACAGAACAAAAGAATTTTGTTTTGACAGATAACGAGAGTGTGGTTTATGCCATCAATAATCTCACCAGCTCCTCTCCCCAGTGTTGGCATTACTCAGACACCTGGTACTCAGGTGTCTGGAGTTTAACATATCTTTCAGGGAGGCATGTACCGGGCTTTCTTAACTGTATGGCGATGCTTTGTCTCGTTTTCAGTGGCAGGATTTTTGTTCGGCTCAAGCCGGATGCCCAGCAGCAGGGATTGGACTGCCCAGATTCTCTATGGGAGATAGTCACCAGCATCTGACTCAATTGGTTCAATCGTCAGTCGCCCCTTCGACCTGGGCGAGCCACGGTAAGGCTTGGTCTGAATGGCTCTTATTTACAGTTGAGAAAGGTATTAACGTTGATTCTCACATTAGGTTGAAAACTCTCCTGGACTATTTAGAACATCTAAGGTCAACGGGATCGTCGGGCTTAGTAGCCCAACGTAGGTTAGCGGGTTTATCTTTCTTTTTCAGGCTACTAGGTTGGAAAGACGGGACCAAGGAGTTTGTAATAAGGGCCATTCTAAAAGGTTGGAGAAAAGAACATGTGGCTGTCCAGCCCAGGCGTCCCATTACCTTTAAATTACTGGTTAGGCTAATAGAAGTGCTGCCTTGTATTTGTGATTCTCCCCATTAGACCAGTTTATTTGAGGCTAGTTTCGCGCTTGCTTTCTTCGGGGCTATGAGAGTGGGGGAGCTAGTTTCAGCCAGTGCGAGAAAACCGGGGGGCCTATTGATAGAAGACCTATTTATCTCCAAATCAGTGATTAGAGTAACCATAAGGAGATCAAAGACAGACTTATTTGGGGAAGGAAAATGGTTTTCAATCTTCCCCATTTCATCTTCCTGGTGCCCAGTTCAAGCAATCTGTAAATTTGCCTCTATTAGACCGCCGGCTCCCTCCTTCTTAGCACATAGGAATGGTTCCCCATTAACTAGATTTCAATTCGAAGCGGTGTTGAAAAAATTCCTTGGTGTATTGGGTCTATCCCCTAAGGAATTTGGGACCCATTCATTTCGAATTGGAGCTGCAACAGAGGCATATTCATTAGGTTTTTCGGAAGAAAGAGTTCGCAGGTTGGGGCGCTGGCGGTCTAGTTGTGTAGCGCGTTATATTCGCCCCGATTTGGTCATTAACTGAATTTTCTATTCTAGGTGCACAACAGCCTTCGGTGTGGCTTGTGGGGCATTCTTACCTGTACTGGGCTGCAAAGAGAGCAGAAGTTCGTCCGGGAGGCCGCAACCTCGGATTCCAATCGGCGTCGTTGTATTGGAAAGGGATAAGGGGACTAGCTTGGTGGCAAGTAATGCTCGAGGTAGTTCAGATAAGCAGAGCCGATCCGGGGCCCACGGTCCTGGTCATTCATGCATCTGGGAACGACCTCTGCCGGAATCGTCTTTAGGATCTGTTATTTTTAATGAAAGCGGATCTGATGAGGTTCCGATCGTTATTCCGTGAGATGATCATAGTCTGGTCGGAGGTCATCCCTAGGGTTCAATGGCAAGGTGCTAGGGATCAGGGGGCAGTTGAAAAAGCCAGGAGGGTTCTGAACACGAGAATCTCGAGGTTCATTAGGTCTCAAGGTGGGGTGGTTATCAGACATCGCCAGTTGGAGGGGGATAATAGATCGCTTATGAGGCAGGACGGCGCACACCTCAACGAGATAGGGTTAGACATATTCTTATCCGGATTACAGGACGGAATTGAACAGGCGCTATATATGTTGGGTGGCGGTCGGAGTTCAGTGTAGGATTACACTGTCTCCTTTGTGGCGGATACATCCTTGCGAATGGTAGGGTTCAGAAGCCGTTACATGCCCTCTGGGGATCCAGAGGCCTGGCATTTAGCATTGGCTACGGCTAGGAGTTCATTGGAGTTAACGCAAGGATGTAAAATTAAGAGCTGGCCGATTGTGGTAACACAAGTTGTATTGTGTTAAATAAAGCTGTGGCCGTTTATTTACACCCAATCATGTTTCCGCCTGTTTATTTAATTTCCAAGTTAAGATTGTTTATGTGGGTAATGGTTAAACAGCCCATTTTATCCCCATCTAGGTCTCCTTTAATGCAATTTGCAATCACTGTGAATTTGTAATGATATATTTCTACCAAAAATGGGATCATTTGGCAACTGTAGCACAATTGGAAGGAAGGTATATTATTATGATGCAAATTAAAGGAAAAATATATTTTTTTCAAAAACAGTTAAAATGAAAAGTACCTTGGGCAGGGCGGTAAAAAACCTCCCAATATCATTTCTGTGAGGAGCGGCAGCATGCAGAAAACCTGCCAGGCTTCCTGGGTGCTTCAGCACTATCTTTAATATAGGAAGGCCCAGGGGCATAATCTGGCAGATGAAAACTGTAGGTGCTGTAGCTCCTTAATGAAACAATATTCGGAGGTGGGAATTATCAATCCTAACACAATGTTCCATGTACTTTTTATTTTTAAAAAAGTAAATCTTTACAGTTTAGTTGTCCTTTAAAATTATATAGTTTGATTTAAATCAAGGATCTAAAACTTGAGACTCTCTAAATGTTTGGAAACTATAACTCCCAGTATTTCCTGACTGTATAGTGCAGCCAGAGAATTCTAGAAATTGTAGGGCTGCTCGTTGTACATCCCTGATCTAAATAGTCACTATTTATAAAGGAATCAACAATAAAACGTATTTTTACTCAACTGGGTTCAAATGTTGAGTTGTAGAATTTAAGAAAAAGATTGCATTGTTTGATGATTTTTAAAAAACTCTTTCAACTGTACCTGAACTTAGCAGAGGCTTTGAAAGCAGTGTAGACCAAGGCAATCACACAGACATTTTCTGTCTTTTGATGTGATAACCTTTTACACAGGGAGAAAGTTAAGCCGTTTGCCACATTTAAAAGGCCTATTGGGTCAAACTGAAATCAATTCTGCTTTCATTCCAGTAGAACTTACTCATAAATGAGTAAATTACATTGACTCTATATTGTGTATTTTCTACCATGATTTTTCTAAATAGAACTACAGTATTTACAGATGAATTCATTCATAAATGACTATTTCTTCTTCTTGTTTTTTGGGCTGTATCTCCTCCCACAGTTTTCAAGCTAGAGACTTGAAGGGCGATTTACCCAGGAGCACTGCCAGCGCGCAGCGCTCCTGCCCCTTCATAACGTTGCGCTAACTGATTTACGCTCAGTTAGCGTGATGTTAAGGCTTGCTTTGTGGCGGCTGTGCGAGATCCAGAACACTAATAGCTGGCGTTAAATACTTACGTCAGAGTGAATTCACCCAGAGCCACACAGCCTCTGTTAAATCCCGTATGGGAGATTTGCCCACAGCAGTTGCGGCTCTGGGTGAATCTCCCTAATCTCCCTAATTTGGTAAGGATGTGTGGGATATTTCAGACGAGTGTGCTAGTGGATAATCAACACAGATAACCCGTTTCTTCATTGCATTCACCTGTGTTACAGAAGTAATCTATTCTGATTACCACTCTTGATTGCATTTACCTGTATTGGAGATGTAATCAACACTGATTACCTCTGTTTTCCTGGTATACAGCTGATTGGAGGATACTGTAACTTAAGGTTCGTACACACGCTCAATTTACGAGCGAGCAACCACCCCTGACGGCAGTGTGCTGCACGCGACGAACGGCCACTTCGGTCAAGGATCATCCACTTCGGTCGAGGATCATCCATTTGTATTCCTTTGGTCGGGGTCATTCGTTGATCGACCCCTGACCGAACGCATACACAAAGACGATACACAGACGTTTGGCCGTCGGGGTTCATTGCTAGATTGTAAATTGAACTTGTGTATGAACCTTTACACTGTGTCTCTCTGATACACACACACACTATTTCAAAATAAATGTCCTAATATTACTGACACACACATTACGCACACACACGTTATTTGAGATTTGTGCAGCCAAGTTTTTTCCCTTCCAAAATGTTCAAAACTAAAATCAAATGTATGCATAAATTTTCTGTTTTTTTATTATGCTGCTATTTTTGTAAAGAATTTTTATGATTCGATGAGCAAGCATCCTGTATACAAGCACACATTATTATTTGCATCTGCAGTTTTATTAAGCTACTGTTGCTCTTATCTTTTATAAGACTTATTATGATAAAACCCTAACAACCTATCTTATAAAAACCCATATGAGAAACTTCCTTATTGCACTCTTTCATTTTCTGATAACTGTAGTAGAAAAGTTAAGTGTAAGATATGCATTAAAGGTAAAAATGCTTGAGGGTGCCTTTTGCAATACCTGCGCATCCCCTGAAAGTAAGGAGTCAAAGTCAAGCAAGTATTCAGTAGGCTAGCTCGATTTTAACCCCCTTTCCCATTGCTCAGGTGATTACATCTACAGAAATAACTGATAAAGATACCATTTATCAAACATCTGTTAAACTGAAGTCCTATATTGTAGTGCCATGTCGGAGCAGACTAGCAAGAATAGTCATTTTGTTTGTGCTGGGGACATTTTCATTCTTTTAACATGTTTATGAAAAGCTGCATACAAAACTGGAGAATTTGTCTTAATGAGCTTTGTAAAACAAGCCTTGCTTGAGAAAAAAAGCCTTTCAAAATATGCAAATTTAAATGAGATAGGAGATATTTGAGGTAATTGCTTTATAAAATCCTTGCTTTTTTGCTTGTGTGTTCTATGAAAATATTTTAGCTCCTCAACAGAAGAAAATAGCCTGTCTGCTCTTTCAGTACACATTTTGCATATTAACACAAAATATTTGTAAGGCAATTTGATACATCAATACCTCTATCAGCCATTTTCTCTTGTTTAAAAGAAGTATTCACCCTAAAACAAAATGTAATTTGCGAATAATGAAGTTAGTGTTCTACATTAAACCTATGGACTAGCAAATGTTGAAGAATGAACTATTATTATATAGTGGATCAGGATGTGCTTTTAAGTAAATGGACGTTGCTTTCTGGATAAAAACAGAACCTAACAAAAGGGTTTTGGACCTAACAAAAGGAAGTTTCCTGTGAGTGAAACAAACTGAGTGAGTGTCCCATTCTCTTAAGGACCTTGATCTCAAGGACATAGAAAAAGAAGGACACTTAATCATTTGATGGTTGTATGGTGTGTGTGAAAGTTTGAAAATAAGGATTGTTTGTACTGTTATGGACTATGTGTGCAGGACTGTGTGTGCAGTAAGCAGACTAATCTTTCTTCTTCCAGTTAAAGGGGTGTGCTGGACTTCTATATTCTAGTATTGTACCTGTTGTAATCACAAACAGGCTGTGAAAGTGTTAATAAGTGTTTTTTTCCCCCTCTCATTCTGGCTCTTGCACTAATTGGTGTGGGGGTTGGGCCCTATTAGTTAAATAGGATTCACAGTTGTTGGGCCTGTGGTTTGGACCTAACAAAAGGAAGTTTCCTGTGAGTGAAACGAACTGAGTGAGTGTCCCTTTCTCTTAAGGACCTTGATCTCAAGGACATAGAAAAAGAAGGACACTTAATCATTTGATGGTTGTATGGTGTGTGTGAAAGTTTGAAAATAAGGATTGTTTGTACTGTTAAGGACTATGTGTGCAGGACTGTGTGTGCAGTAAGCAGACTAATCTTTCTTTTTCCAGTTAAAGGGGTGTGCTGGACTTCTATATTCTAGTATTGTACCTGTTGTAATCACAAACAGGCTGTGAAAGTGTTAATAAGTGTTTTTTGTTTTCCCCTCTCTTTCTGGCTCTCGCACTAATTGGTGTGGGGGTTGGGGCCTATTAGTTAAATAGGATTCACAGTTGTTAGGCCTGTGGTTTGGACCTAACAAAAGGAAGTTTCCTGTGAGTGAAACGAACTGAGTGAGTGTCCCTTTCTCTTAAGGACCTTGATCTCAAGGACATAGAAAAAGAAGGACACTTAATCATTTGATGGTTGTATGGTGTGTGTGAAAGTTTGAAAATAAGGATTGTTTGTACTGTTAAGGACTATGTGTGCAGGACTATGTGTGCAGTAAGCAGACTAATCTTTCTTCTTCCAGTTAAAGGGGTGTGCTGGACTTCTATATTCTAGTATTGTACCTGTTGTAATCACAAACAGGCTGTGAAAGTATAAATAAGTGTTTTTTGTTTTTCCCTCTCTTTCTGGCTCTCGCACTAATTGGTGTGGGGGTTGGGGCCTATTAGTTAAATAGGATTCACAGTTGTTGGGCCTGTGGTTTGGACCTAACAAAAGGAAGTTTCCTGTGAGTGAAACGAACTGAGTGAGTGTCCTTTTCTCTTAAGGACCTTGATCTCAAGGACATAGAAAAAGGACATTGAAACAAGAAGGGCAATTAAACAAGGTTTGTGCGTCACTGTGCTGGTGTGGTGTATTAGAAGGGACAGTTTTGTCGGTACCATGCAATGTGCATCGTGCCACATGTATAGGAACCTGGAGCAGACATTCCGGGGAACCTATGTCTGTGTCAGGTGTGAGTGGGTTGCCCGTTTGGAAGCTGAGGTGGAGAGTCTAAGGGGGCAGCTTGCAGCATTGCAGGGATTGGCAGAACTGGGGGTAAGCAGGCACTGGCTGGGGCCAGTATAGAGGTGGGTGGAAGAGGAACAAGAAAGGTTGAGGAAGGAGGTAGTTTTGTTAGGGTTACTAGGGGAAGTGGGGGACGGAAGAGTAGGGGGGCTTCTTCCCAGATTGTCCATCCCAACAGATTTGCCACCTTAGGTAATGAAGTGGAGGAGGACACCTCAGAATTAGCGTGTATGGAGGGGGCTAGTCCCTTGAGCACCCAGGGGACTGCCATCTCTGATACAAGGGAGGAGGAACGAAGGGTCAGGAATGCAAGGCTGGTGGTAGTGGTAGGGGACTCCATTATATGGAAGGTAGATAGGGTAATCTGCCACCAAGACCCTACATGCCGAACTGTGTGTTGCCTGCCTGGTGCTAGGGTTCAGCATGTGGTGGATCGTGTAGACAGATTATTGGGTGGGGTCGGGTGTGACCCGGCGGTTTTGGTTCACATTGGTGCCAATGACAAAGTTAGAGGTGGAGGTGAGGTCCTTAAACATGATTTCCGAGAGCTAGGGGCCAAGATAAAAGCAAGGACCTCCAGGGTAGTGTTTTCAGAAATATACTACCGCGCCAACGTGCTAAGCCAGGAGACAGCGGGAGCTTAGAGCATTATGCGTGGCTAAGAGAGTGGTGTAAGGAAGGGTTTGGGTTGATTGAGAACTGGCAGACTTGCTGTCGGCTACAGGCTCTTTAGTAGTGATGGGTTGCACCTCACTTATGTGTGTGCAGCTGTTTTAGGGGAGAAAGTGGCTGAGGGTTGGAGGAGATTTTAAACTAGGTTGGGGGGGGTATTAGCAGTCTCACTGGGATAGATAGTCCAGGAGGAAAGCAGGGTGTAGATAGGCCAGTGGTGGGCGGAAAGGGGGGTGGGGATAGCATAAGGGATAGGGAGGCATGTGTATTAAAGTGTACCAATAAATTACAGGATCATAATCTAAAATGTATGTTTGCAAATGCGAGAAGCCTGGCTGACAAAATGGGTGAATTGGAAATGATGGCATTGAATGAAAAGTATGATGTAATAGGTATAGCAGAAACGTGGTTGAACAGTTCTCACGACTGGGCTGTAAATATAGAAGTATATGCCTTGTTTAGGCAGGACAGAAAAAAAGGAAAGGGGGAGGAGTATGTGTTTATGTTAAAAAAGAATTGAAGCCAAATTTAAAAGAAGAGATAACTGGTGATATGGATGATAAAGTGGAGGCAATATGGGTGGAATTAGGCAACAGGAAAGGGGGTAATGTCATTGTTGGTGTCTGCTTTAAGCCGCCAAATGCTAGCAGAGAGGTGAGTCGACTTCATATGCAGTTGACAAGGGCTGCAAGTTTGGGGAGTGTGCTCATTATGGGGGACTTCAATTACCCTGACATTGATTGGTGTGGTGGAACTGCCATCACAGAAAAAGGCAATGAGTTCCTGAATTTGCTGCAGGATAATTTTCTCTCACAGGTGGTTGAGGTTCCTACTAGAAAAGGAGCTCTGTTGGATCTGGTAATATCTAACATTGTGGAGCTCATTATAGATATAAAGGTAACTGGAGGCTTAGGGAATAGTGACCATGAAATAGTGGCATTTGGACTTTGTTATCGAAAGGAAAAGTGCGCTGGGTTAACAAAGACATTTAATTTCAGGAAAGCAAATCCAAGTACAGATATCATAGAGTATAGTAGCAATAATGGTATAAAAGATTCAAGTGCACTTTGGTTAACCGAGGATATGGTACAGAAATAACTAAAGAAGGTTAATATTAATAAATCTCCTGGACCGGATAAAATACATCCTTGGGTACTTAAGGAGCTAAGTTCAGTTTTATCTAGGCCATTGTTTCTTATTTTTGCTGATTCCCTCATGTCCGGTGCTGTGCCTCTGGATTGGAAAAAGGCTGATGTTATTCCAATATTCAAAAAGGGTAGTCGTTCACAGCCGGGTAATTACAGGCCTGTAAGTTTAACTTCAGTGGTGGGGAAGATCCTGGAAAGTTTAATAAGGGAACATGTTCTAGAGTATGTTTCAAGGACTGACATTATAAGTAGTAACCAGCATGGATTTAGGAGGAATAGATCTTGTCAAACTAACTTGCTTGGCTTTTATGAGGAAGTAAGTAGAAATTTAGACTCTGGCATAGCAGTAGATGTAGTTTACTTGGATTTTGCAAAGGCTTTTGATACAGTCCCCCATAGGTGACTAATGAATAAGCTAAGGTCTGTTGGTCTGGGGAGTCACATTTGTACATGGATAGAAAATTGATTAATGAATAGGATGCAGAGAGTAGTTGTTAATGGGGCTTCATCATTGTGGACTAAAGTGCTAAGTGGGGTGCCACAGGGTTCTGTGTTGGGGCCGCTTCTATTTAATCTATTTATTAATGATTTGGAAGTGGGTATTGTCAGCAAGGTTTCTGTGTTTGCTGACGACACAAAACTTTGTCGACCATTAAAAACTTCAGAGGATGTGCAATCGTTGCAAGGGGATCTAGATAGATTATCACATTGGGCTGCTAAGTGGCAGATGAAATTCAATGTTGATAAATGTAAGGTGATGCATTTTGGACTTAAAAATCCTTGTGCTGCTTATACTATAAATGGCTCTGTGTTAAGTGAATCCCTGTTGGAAAGGGATCTTGGAGTTTTGGTGGATAACAAACTTAAAGGTAGCAAGCAGTGCCAGGCGGCAACAGCCAGAGCCAGCATGGTATTGTCTTGAATAAAGAGAGGTATGGATTCAAGGGAGGAAAATGTAATTCTCCCTCTTTACAAAGCATTGGTAAGGCCTCATTTGGAATATGCAGTGCAATTTTGGAATCCTGTGTACAAAAAGGACATCTTTGAAATGGAAAGGGTTCAGAGAAGGGCAACTAAATTAATAAGGGGATTGGGGGAGCTTGAATATGAAGAGAGACTGGAAAAGTTACAATTATGTACGCTGGAGAAAAGGCGCTTGCGTGGGGATATGATTACTGTGTATAAATACATTAACGGGCCATACAATAAACTATCTGGGGCATTGTTCACCAATAGAACATGTCAAAGGACACGAGGACATCCCTTAAGACTTGAAGAAAAAAGGTTTAGGCTTCAAGCTTGGAAAGGGTTTTTCCCTGTGAGAACGGTAAAGCTATGGAACTGTCTCCCAGTGGACGTTGTAATGGCAGGTTCATTGGTCAGTTTCAAAAAAAAGCTGGATGAGTTTCTGCAAACAAGGAATGTTGCAAGTTACTGGTATTGATACATAAAGTAGAGTTGATCCAGGGAAATTTCCGATTGCCACTTGGAGTCAGGAAGGAATTTTTTCCCCCTTCATAAATTTGGTGGGGTTTTTTTGCCTTCCTCTGGATCAACAGTTAGGCAGGAAATGAGGATATTGTTAGATGGGTTGAACTGGATGGACGTATGTCTTTATTCAACCTCAAATACTATACTATACTAAAATCGAACCACAAATAATGAAGACGTGCCATCAAGAGAAGAACGAGAATGATGTTGATCTTTACTTGTTTATTAGATAAAGTCATTGCATAAGGCATACACTAGGAGTGTTGGACTAACACAATTCTACAACAAATACAAAACAAAACAAAAAATAAAATTCATATGGTAGATTTGAGGCACTTTCAGGGAGCTGTAATAAAAGTTCTTATTGTTGAAAATGGACCTAGTTTTGCCCCAACAAATCAGATGTTTACTTTCAAATGGTAAATTACATATGATTAGTTGGGGCAAAATTAGCCCCATTTTTAACGCATCCTCTCCATAGGGTTGCATTTCTCCCTCATTGGTCTTTACATATACAGCTTAATTATATATTTTATCTCTAGGCCACTATCAAGCTTTTTAACCTGTGTGAAGTGCTGTGTTGAGAGATAAAATAAAGACTGGCTTTTAGGACGCCTGGCTTGACAGTTGATATATCCTACTTAGTACTCTCATTTCATTACTGTATGCCCGCTATGCTTCTAAAAGCCTCTTGGAAACTAAACAATTTAGTGACCTGATTCTGAGCCTGAGCATGCTCAGAAGAGGCAGCTAGGGGATTAGCATTCAGTCATTGGCTTTAATGTCAACTGTCAAATCCATAACTATTGCTAAATGTCTATGAGTCTTCTGAAATGATCTATTGGTGAACAAAGCACCAGACAGAATATTATACAGCTTATTAATGTATTTGTATAAAATGATCATATCCTTACGCAAACACTGCCTCTCCAGTGCAAACAGACCCAACTTTTTAAATTCCCCTGCTTAAAAGTGCTTTGAAAAGAAAGTGAATAATGTTTTTCGCCCTTGAATCTATATTCGATGGCTATATTCTATTTTTCTCCCTTGGTTGGTTAAGGTTATCGGACCACATTATTATTGGTTATTGAACGTTCAATGCTATTTTCGAAAATTATCGAAAATAGCCTCGGACATTCGATAATAATCGAAAATTTGTTCTGTTTTCAGATTTTCGGTTCTTTGGGATTTTCCCAAGATCCTAGAATCCGAAAACAGAATGAAACGGGTGAGTTTCGGACATCTCTAGTCCTGAGATGCATCCAAATTAAAAGAAATCAAATAAAAGGGAAATTAAAAAGGAAATCATGTAAGAGGTGAGTTCCGGTTTTCAAACAAACCTAGTTTTGATTCGGAACTGCCGATTTTTGAAAAATCCACTGAAATTTCAAAATTGTAAACCTTTATTCAAAACATTTTTCGTAACAAAAATTTCTGTTGAAAAGGGAAATAATTCTCCTGCTATTTGTCACTGTGACACTGGAGATATTTCAAAGTACCCACTCAATGAAGTTCACTTGTGTAATATAATAAAGTATTTTTGGTTTCCTAAGGTAAGTAACATTTAGTGATATTTTGTTTAATGGAAATTTTGCGGCCACATTTTTCTATAATTTTAAAACTATACAAATATCTATATCATTTTGTTACTTAAAAAAAAAAATTAACTGACTACTACACAGATGTTTTTCTGTTTCCCATTCAGAAAAGTAGTTCTCAGTATCAGCTGACGTCACTAATACATTAAACAAGGTAGGGAGAGAATTCAGGCTTTGATACTCCCTTTTCAGCAATATGCAAATAAGGAACAAAGACTTCTGGGAATTTTAGTCTTTAAGCTTCAGTTATTCAAACAGCTTATTATAAGCCTAATTAATTTTTTGTAATCGTATTCAGAAATCCTGTCATACAAGTGTGTGAACTGTGCAAATAGAGTCAAACAATGTCAATATTTGTAGCTCTGCAGTACCATCTTTTCTGCAATGGTATATGGAGATGTTGAGGACACGGCAAGTGAAAAACTAATAGAGAATTACCCAGCGTCGCAATTGTTCTGGGTAATTCTCCCTTATCGAATTCAATATCGCTTGTGCTTCTGTGTGACTTTAACACCAATTTTTAGCTAAATCTAGCGCAAAACTGATATTAAATTTTTTTGTGCCAGCTGCGTTGTCTTTTCCCATACACACAAAGCCATTGCTGTGAAGATTTTAACATTGCACTAACCAATATTAAGTTGGTTAGTATGAATTAACCCCATCTCTGGGTAAACGAGGCCCTTCCTCTTAATAAAAAAGTTTTTTAAAAAGTTAATACATTTTTTTAAAAAAGTATTTTCCTAAAATATATTATAGAACCACTGTAAGTGTTGTTCCTCCACCCCCTTCTGCCCAGGGCATAACCAATGAGAAGTTCTGCAATAAGTGCTTTTGGAAAAATTCAAGACTGAGGGGAGACAATACAGCTGTCCTTTATGCCATGTTTAACTATAGGAACTTTGTCATGGGACTCATTTAATCTTGTGCATTATTGGAAACAATGTAGCTTACAATGTAAAATATAACAATAAACAATAATAGAATGGGTTTTTTTTAGAATTTTTGGTTTTATGGAATTCAGTCACTTGCCAGTTTAATTAATTTGTAATGTTTATGATTATAAAATGAAAAATCATCCAACAATGCCCAAAGTAACCCTAGTATTGAAAGTCCGCATTTTTTATCTTGATTGCATTTGGTTGGATTTTCATTTCTATGACAACAAACATGTGGCTAAAGCCCCTCTGTATATAGTGTTTGACAATGCAAAGGCAGTGTAATGTTGTGTGGGGCCCAGGAATGTGAATTTGTTACTTTTTCTTTATATGATTATTTGAGCAGATTCAGCAATTTTTAAATCCATTTTAGATAGATAGAAACCATATCCCAACCCTAGTTTTGAAGGCGTTGTGCCTTTCATTTGTAGCATTAGATGAAAGGCCCTTTCCCTCTTTATAAAAGCCTGTTGTCAGGGGGTGAAAGCCTGCTACAATAATCTAATGCAAAAGTCTAAAAAAGAAGTTTCTCCCAAGATAAAGCTGCAGCATTTATGTAAAAAGTTTGGACCTTTCAGACTTATCTTGAGTGGGTAAAAAGCTTTAATGTATTCTCACAATAAGCGTGTGGTTGAGCCCTCTTTATAGTGTGTGCAGAAAGCGTGCTATTGTATGGGGCCTTGGAATGTGCATTGATCACCTTTTTTTGTTTGCATGATAAAAGGACAAACCTTGGTATTCCATTATGCAGCCCTGGAACTTCTAACATATTTATATTTTACAATAGATGATATATCATTGTCAATATACTGTCTCAATGACTAACTTATTAATGCTATAGACTGCATTAGGAGTTTTGAAAGAGTATTAAACTTCCATTCACTTTCAAGAGCCTTAAGCAAGTTCAGTATTTAGTAGCAGGTTCATAAACCATTCAGTTTAATTATTCTGCTTCAAGGGTATGGGATCCTTATCTACTGTGTGCTACAGCTAACAAACTAGGAATTGGAATTGAAAATAAAAAAATACTATAAAGAAGAAATGCACAGAATTTAACTCACACATACAGTACATATCTTAATATTTCCTTTGGATCGGGAGATTTAGCCTGGCAACATTAGATATCACAGTAGTGGATTATTATATAGCACCAGCATCTTACTCTTTACAATTACATGTATACATTCACATCAGGCCCTGTCCCAAAGAGCTTACAATTTACATTTATTTGGCACATACGACCTATACAGGTTGCTATATATCAGTGTTAACCACTGAGCCACCGTGCTGCCAAGTAGATCATAGATATCACTGTAGCTCCATCCCAGCCCCTTACTCTGTGGGTGCAATTATTAATGTTGTTTGCACAGCTCTGTATCCCCATTGCTCAAAAAGTTGTTTTTTAAAAAAAATGTATACATTACACTGCTTAAATGTCAATGAAATGGAAAAACCATGGAAAATGAAAGGGGTCTGTATGGATATTTATTCAACTGTGAATAATTAAGAAAAAAAAGGCATGGATAATGTTATGTGTCATTTAAATCCTTTTGACATTTTGTTGTGTCACATTAGGCCATCATTTCACATTTTACATTAAACAGCTGATCGTGCATGCCTTTACTACATACGTGCAATCAGCTGTTTAAATACTAGGAAAGGGAGGAGTATGTGTCAGGTGCATGGCCACACATTTTGCAGGGGGGGGTGTCCTGCAGTTTCTTTAGTGAATAACACAGATTCTATATAAGAAACAGAGGGAAATTGATGACTTTAAGATTTTCTGTGCACTTACTAATCTATAGTTAAATATGTATTTCCATAGATCACATATTCTAGTACAGCAGTGCTTGTGTATCTACCAGACCAGTACCAGGGAGAAGTTTAGTGGGTACCTTTACTACATACGTGTGATCATTGCGGTGAGATTGTGGGCCCGATTGTTACATAATTGGTGTTATGGGTAAGAATGAAAAATTGTTAGCTTGTAAGGCCCATTGATTGATTTCTTGAAAACAAGTTGTCAGGAATTAAAGTAAATTTCCTATTTTGTTTAACAGGAAGCTTTTCTACCAAAACCAAAAGTTCTCCATAGGCTTACTGTTGTTGCCTTTCAATTTTTATTTAAGACTCAACTGAAGATAAAGGGATTGTGCGGTGAAAATTTGAGTTTGCTTTTGACTTAAATTTCCTAAATAAATGTGAAGAATGTTATACTGTACGTATAATAAATTATTACAAATATTTGCCTATTGCCCTTATTAAAGGCCTGGGTCTGAAAGCAAACTGTTTTTAAAGCCATTAATATATTTTGGATTTTAAAGGTAACAAAATAGGTTTCCTTGTTCAGTGATAGTTACTGTTACAGCTAAATTCAATATACCGTACAACTGATTAATTAAATCAAGATGTAACAAAAATATTTACCTTTGACATCTTTTCTCAATGACCTTTTAAAGTCATTTACTTCTCCCTCAAATGGGTGTCATTGGAAGTTGTAGTGAACTTAGACTGTTTTTACTGTGAAACCTGTTATTGCTTTAATATTTTAACATTTATATTTAATAGTTAAAACAGAAATAAAAGATCATACACAAACTAATGCAATCCCCAAATGTTAGAATTATTTTTTAAAAGAATATATTATTAATGTGATATGTGGTTATCTTGAAATTCAATCTATAATGAAGTCAGTTATATCCTTTTATTACCCCTTATGGTTACCTTCAAATAATTTATGTCATTGAAAAGATGAAATAATGTTGTGCTTTCATAAAAACCTCAATATGAGAAAGGCAGCTAAATAAGCAATGAAGAAGACAAAAGATTTGTTCGGATATCTGGATTTTTCTGTTTTTTCCATTAAGGTGCTTCATCAGAAATCCATTTGCAGCAAACACCTTTTAAAGAATAAAGCATAAAAATCCTGTGAAAATCAATAAGGAAGCAGATTTACTGTATATAGACTAGTTTACAAGCTACATTTTCAGCAGATATTTTGATGAAAACCATCAATAAGTTTTTATAACCTCCAGTTACATTAACTCATTCCTAAATAGTGCAATTTGTTGTCTTATTAGCATAGATTGTAAGTATGTAACTATGATTGGGGTATGTTTGTTAATATAATTTTTTGGGGAAAAATAATACTGAAAGGATTTTTAAAAAAATGTAAAGAAATATAAGTTGATTTTAGTCACTCAAAATCAGTTTGCTTATTAATTGAAGGACACTAAGTAATTGAAAAATCCCCCTAGTGATGCATCGAATATAAATGCCGTCTACATTTGCCACTTAATAAATATGTCAAAAAAGTACAATTTTGTAGCAACATATGCCACTAAAAAGATAATAGCCCTCCCCTATAAATATGGACCTAGGTCTCACTTCCAATTCGCATTTCAACAACTAATTTAGGTTACAAAAAATCAGTCTTGTTGTAATACCATGCTACAACCTTTTCACAAAACTGATAGGAACAATATAAACATATTGTTATATGGGGGAGAGGTAATAATGTTTCTGATGTTACCTCTCCGGTAAACCCATTTCGAAGACACTGTATCACGGGATCCCGGTCAGGTCACGGTTTCTGCCTCCATTCATTAGGCCTTACGTTTTGTGCTAAACTTAACTTTGCCTCAATTGAATGTGCAGTGCTATTTCCAAAAAGTTTTGATAATAAAATATAATACATTAGGTAGCGTGGGTTTTACACTAATTCGGCCCAAATAATTATACAATCTAGACATTTGCTGAATTTCAATAACGGAAATCCCATATTTATGGGCTGTACTTCTCCCTTATTATTTGTAATATTAGAAAGAAAGTTCTAGATGCCTGGAGACACTCCCTACATTTTGAATTGTTCTGGAAAAAGCATAAATTGTAAATATAGGTTTTTGTATTACATTCTATTAGATTATCTCTTTTCTCTTCTAAATATCTGGTATTCCTAGACATATCCTCTGCACTGCCTTAGTGAACCCAGAAGGCTTTGCTTATAAGTTACTGAGCTTTTCTTACAAACTCCAACAGCAGGTCAATAATGACAGTCAATTTCTGCTGGTTTTAAGAATCTGCTTTATTCTCTATTCTATTAGAAACGGAAAATCTGGATTGCTGAAAGGTTCATTTCAGTTCCTTTCAGAACATTACTGTGAATTGCTTTCAGAAGCTGGTATGTTTCTGAGCTCTGAGCTAGAGAACAAATTCAAAGATATATCACAGACTGAGGTCAAGACTTGGAGCTAAGAGAGACATCAAAAAATAGGCAGATGCTTGGACAGGCAACAAATCAGCAAAGTCAAAGGAAAGACCATGATCTGCGATATAAGTATAAGGGATAAGACAAGGATACAGATGAAACCAGCAGCCATTGTATTTGGCTGATCTCAAGAAAGACTATAAACAACAAAGTTATAAACAGCCATTGGCAGCCATTTTCAAGTGTGTTAAGCTGGATACACACATGAAAGATCTGTAAAAAATGAATCTGTTACTTTCTAAAGATCCCTCTACAATGTATAGGGAAAATGCTCAGGACTGCAATTTCCCCCAGCTACGGCCAAATCCCTATAATTTAAGTACAGGGAGATAACTGCAGTCGAGGGAAATTTTCTGGCAATTCCGAACAATCGCGCCGGCCTCAGGAGCGTTCGGCAATGTGCTACAGACATTAATAATAAAGGGACAATACTGTTTAAGCCAACAATATTGTCCCTTTATTATTAGGTTAGGTTATTAGTTGATTTGTCTTTGAAATAATGCCTTCTCCCATTGAATTTTTGCCAACACAATTTTGGTTTCACAAAACTCGGTTTGTGAAACTGCTGGTGACGACGTCCTTAGTTTGCCTGCTGTAAATTTTTTGCAATTTTGACCTATAAAATTTCTGTGGCTACAATAAAATAATGTTTCCAGTTCGTAAACCTGTATTTCATGCATAGAGTGCGTGGCATGTAAATGTTGAAACAAGTCAGTTTTTATGTTTCCCCAATATTGAAACTATTTTTTTTTTACTCCAACAATGTTTCTCTGACACATACACACACACAAAACACACAATTTCAAATTTTAAATTTAGGAATAAAAGCCCAATAATAAAAACACATCTAAAACAAAGATTGAAATTTACACTCCCCCTTTTATCACAAATAGAAATGTTTTTATTAAAATTGCCAGCACATACAAACACACACATTTAGAGGACTTTGTACACCCATGTCCTGTTCCTATACAAATTGTGGCCTTTCAAGTTTATACTAAAATGGGAATATCCACCCTTAAAACAAAAAACCTGATGAGTCATCATTTATCTGCCTGTAATTGCAACTGCTCAGGGGAAACAGCAGTCAATCATTGATTGTGCAGTCTGCAGTCACAGCCTTGATTGACAGCATGGAAGGTGGAGCCAGCTTACTCTGCCACAATAGAGGCAATAATTATCCTTAAATATCTGTCTAACGAATTGTTGAATACATCAGTTGGGTCAGAGGCTGGCTAAAAACAAGTGACCAGTTTTTGGTTTTAAAGTGTTCATAGACATAACATAAATCATAACATAAAATGCTTTTTATTTCAATTATGTATGCATGACTGTATGTAGTAAAAAGGGGTCTATTTTGTGTTTCCAGTATTTCGACAGTCATATATGCAGAAGTATAATTATGTTTTATTTCATTGTTTGTGTTTATAAGAGTGGACATTTTTAGAATGTGCATTAATAAATCACGTTTTGTATTGACAGTGCATTATAAAACGCCCAACTTTAGAGCTGCACCTTCTCGATAAATGGCCAATAGTGTTCTTAGGAATAGGAGCTAAATCTGTCATAGGACTTGATTGATTGATTTCCCAATAGAACATCATAGTTGACATATTCCTTAGATACTGAAAGCATCTGAAACACTCAGACAAACAAACTTGCATCACACTGATAACCCCCAGTTGTTTCTAAGAACAAAGACAGGTTATTTTATTTTTTTAATTTTTCTTTTCTTTTCCAGAGCGATATGAAAGATCATTGTAAGTGACAATGCCTTGAAATGAGATTTTCTTTCAATCTCGCCTACTACAGTTCTCTCCCCATTTACCTGACTTGTAAGCATAATCTAGTGCCTTTAAAGTATTATGAAAATGATTGTCGGTAGAGGCTTGAACATATTTTACTGAATCCATAAATCACTTGGCTCGGAGAAGAATAAGTCATAAAACCAAGATTTCATCACACCGAGCAGTAGAGTATTATTTCTCAATAAGGAAATATATAGCTTGGTGGGTGCTGTCAGGTGTATTTCATAGAAATATTCATTCACATATTAATATGCAATGTGGATGTTGTTCTTTAAAGAAAACACAAGCTGCTGTTTAATACAAAAACCACAATCATATAAACAATAATAATTGGGTTAACCTTTTTACTGACGACACAATTCCTTGTTTCACAACATTGTTTTATGACTCAGCATCTGTTTAGCAAGCAGATTCACTGGTGTTTTTTTTGTTTGCTTCTGTATTTAGTTTTTACTTTTATTAGGAGAATAAAACGGACAAGGAGTTTGCAATTACGGGAAGATAATATATCATCCTTCTGCATTATGACATTCAACATTTTACCAAATTCTCAAGCAGTTCTGTCACTAAAAATAAATAAAAGTGATTTATTTAAATATTCTTCTTATTATTAAACAATAGATAGCTTAGATGAACTCAGTCCTGACAGAATACATAGAAGTCAGTAGACATCTTTCTCTATCTAGATTAAGGACATCCACCATGCCACATGTTTTTTGTTATGATAATAAAATCACATTGAAACACCTAGCAAGTTACGGTATTACACAGAGGTCAATCTCTTACAGTCCATTCACAGTTGTAAAGTGTACATAAAAGACTAAAAATACTCTAAGGGCTGTAGATGTGTTTTATTTATATGGGAATTATTTAACTAGGTGTCTAAGATATTTATAAATTGTAGAATTAGGATTAAATATATTTCTGATAGAGATGAGCTAGAAGTCAAATTCAAACCCGAGTTTGAATTGTTCAAACGAATTATTCGGAATTATTGAATAATCAAGGATCGAATTCGGGAATATATTTTTCGCAATGTATTGAATTTGTGGAAATGATTGTGAACCCTTGATTCTGTGTTTGGGAGGTTTACATATTTTGTTAACCCTCCATTCCGTATATGGAAGTAATACTGAATTTGTAAGCCCTCCATTCTGTGTATGGGGAAAACACAGGGTTCGTTGACCTCAATTCCCTATAAGGGAGGTTTATAGAATTTTCCAACCCTCCATTATGATTATGGGATAAGTATAGAATATCGAATGTGAAAGCTTGAAATTAGCGTGTGTGTGAAGGAAGTGACATTATATCAAGTTCTTGATATTTGTATGTTTCTCCGATGTAAAGTTTTTGTGTTATGATAATAAAACCACATTACAATAGCCAGCAAGTAATTACAGAGCTCAACCTCTTACAGCCCATTCACAGTTCAACTGCCATGCCATGTACAGTGCTGTTTTGACACCTTACCTTGGGCAGTTTCGATAACACCCCTTAGCCTCAATGCAATCACACCTTGCATTAGCAGTTCCCTAACACCTGGCTGTCATATGCTAATTGGGACTTCCCAGGGTACTTAATTGCCAACAGATTCTTGTACAAGAACTTAAAGTCCAGTTGATCTAACTGAATACAACAGATATACCATAACCTGGATTAATGAGAACCTCCACAAACACAGTTATTGTAGATTTAGGGATTAGAATTGCCATTTAGAGTCAATATGGAGGATTTGTTTCCCCTTCAGACAGGGTTTTATATGCCTTACTCTGGATTAAATGTAAAGGAGGCATTGTGAGTAGGGTACAATGGTTGATCTGGAAATAAAACTCAAGCTATTCAGCTTTAGCTACAATGTTACTAGATATGTTATAGTTAAAGTGGCTATAATGTGGCTGTGAGAGTGGGAGCAGGATGGCATTTACAACAATCACACAACATAATCTCTCTAAATGTTTAATCTGATTGGACAGTAGCAAACTTATAATTTACAGAGAGATAATCCATTTAATAAAAGATGTTCCCCAAATAAAAGAGCAATCCTTAACTTATAAAATACAAGAATTACTTTTTGTAATTACTCAGTTTAGAATGCTAGCAAATTGGAAATGCATGGTCTGCAAAAAAATGGTATTGCATTGTATTTATTAACTGTTACTAAGGAATAAAATAAAAGAAGAGGATTCCTTAGTAAGGCCTCTAGATAGGTGCTTCATTCAGAGTCCTTTATTGCACTGAAGATGGCTCAATTAAAGGGGAAGTTCAGTACAAATACATGTACTTTTCAGAAAAAAGAGCAGTAATTTTTCATCCCAATGACCTTAATCTGCCCATTCAGCATTTTGTCTGTGTGTCAATAAATGCAACCGAAATACTGACTTCCTGTTTGCAGCAACCCTAGTAGAGAGCGTTATGGTCTTGCCCTTGACCCAGTTGATTCAGTTGTTCAGTAGAGATCTGAGCATCTTTGACCCATCCAACAGCCAATCAGTAGAAATTACTGTTAGGAACATTCCATGGATGTGGTGCATCCTGGGAAGAAGAAGGACCGTTAGGATCTAAAATGTCAGCTCACCAATCTCAACAGCAGGGAACAGCAAAGGGTATGAAATCAACTGATTTTCCAAAATGGAAAAAAGAGAAATATGTAGAATAACTAAGTATTCATTACACAAACTAACAATTTAACAAATATTGATAATTTCCACTGAACTGTCCCTTTAAGCCGAAACCAGTCTATAACTGGCTTTCTAGTTTTGCATTTACCTAATGGAATGCTGTTAATGCCTCTTGGAAAGTATAGCATACACTTAGGGTACCATGGAAATTACACAGTAGTCTCTGTTCTTTATCTCTGTTCCTTATTTTTTTCTCATATACAGGATGATGTTATATAAGTTCTTATCGTTAAAAATGGTGCCCCAACCAATCAGATGTTAGCTTTTAAATGGTAAATAACATCTGATTGGTTGAGGCAATGTTAGCACCATTTTTAACGATAAGAACATTTATTACATCTCACTGTTAGTGCTTAACATGTTAATTGGCTTATCTATTTACATCTGACCCTGCCACAAGAGCTTACAATCTAAGGCTGGGCACACAAACATGCACAACACTGCCCGCAAAACTTGCACCAATTTTTGCAAGAACATTCATTTTTGTGAATAAGCCCCTAAGTTTCCTATTGCACACACTTCATATCAGTATAGCTTTATGAATGTTATGGCTGCTTTATTGTGACATACATTAAAATGTGGGCATTTGTGTTTGAATGTTGCTGTTTATGTGATCAACATAGTGACTTGCAAATGCTGAAATTCCACTACACACACATTTGAGCACAGTGTGCAAAGGAAAAAAATATTATTTCAATATTACTCAGAGGAACAATAACAGAAATGAAGTATGAAATGGACAGAACCCTAGAAAAATATCTTATTCTGAATGGGGAAAATTACTGTTTTATCTGCTTGGTGTACTTCAAACACAGTCATTTAATCTAGAAATGTGCTTAAGAGCAGAAAGTTATTAGACATTAAAGGACTTGTACTGATTCTTTTCACTGTGTGACCTCTGGGTATTAATGATAATCAGTCTTTGGTGGATTTGTTAACTCTTTCAGTGTCAGTCTTTATAATTTTTATATAAAGGTTTTCAATCATCCAGGTTATTGTATAACAAATGATGTGTGAATTCAACTGGATTTGTTTAGCTATTTGAAGATTCTTCACTGCTCTTTCAAGAAGATTTTTGAGTTGAAATCACAATTTTATTATGCTTTACGTACAGAAAAAAGGCAAAGCCTATTATTGCACTCAAACTTAACATTAATATTTTTTAATTTGTTGTAAAAGAAGTTTATTAACTCTGTAAGCCTGCCCCACATGAATAAGCTTCTGATTACAAATCAGCGGTGGATTGTTTACTTTTACTCCTTTGATTGATCTTTTTATCAAACACACTTAAGATAACCATGCACGGCAGGTGTTCGGAAGAACCTCTCGAAGAACTAACGATCGTTCTGCAGATCTCCCCTTGAAATCTTTAGAAAGATGGGGATCTTCATTTTTCTGATGAACCACTCAAATTTACCTAATCGCTCAAAAAATCGAGCCAGTGTATGGGGGTGGGGGATGGGCTTTAGTTCTGTGATATAATGAGGATCTATTCAGTCCTTTTCTTGTTATCAGTGGTCTACAGAGAATACTGACTTTGCTGATCACTGCTTTCTGCTGTTGTCTTCATCGAATGAATGGGGCCAAAATCTTGCCAATTTGGAGCCAGTTAAGTGAAAAAACATGCAGTGAGGAAAATATTAGGAAAAGACATGGAGTGGGAAAAGATTTCTCCAATTAATTATATAACAGTACATACTATAAATCTGCAGACAAAAGCATTCTTTTTAATTGAGGTGCATAGGGTAATTTGTAATGCTACTTTTTAACGTTCCAGTACTGATTTATTTTATTATTTTATGGTAGACTACATCCTGGTATTCTATATTTATTTCCGACCTGCTAGGAGGCAGCAACTAACTCCCTTACCATACTTAATGTATATCATGGCTATCTAGTGGGCATCTTAATGGCTTTGTCATTTTAGAATAAAGGTGTAATAATTAATTAGCTATAAATACCCTGAAATGTGTCTCAATTAGCATATAACACACATTACATATCGACTCATCCCAGGGTATTAATGGCCAATAGATTCTAACAAGTCATTTTAAATTGAGAAAACCAGTTGGATTGGTAGCGAAACATCTTCAAAAACTAAACTATTTGATCTAAGTGGATATTACAGATAATTGAGAACCTTCACAGTTGATACATTTTTTGTTTTAAGGGAGGACGTGCCCTTTGAATTGGCAGAACAGTCAGATTTCGAGATGTAAGACAAAAGTGCTCTCTTACCATTGTATCATTTTAGAAACTTTATATGCACTATAGTTCTCCTTTAATGTGTCCTTAATTACACCTCACTTTCCTCACTCTTCCAATGCGGTAACCTTTGAATATTGGTTAGTAGATTGCAGGACCAGGGTAAGGTAGCCATATTACATCTCCATTATGTGCTTCTAAATTTATAGAATGGATTCCACACTGATAAACTGTGGTTTAAACAAGTGGTTGAATGTATTTAATCTAGTGATTAACATGTTAATTTCCTCATGGAGTAGGGTAGAAAAGGCAGTTTGCACTGTAAGCTTTAGGGCAGTGGGATGCATGACCTGGATTAAATGCACAATGTAGTCATGTGAATATTCAGAACTACAGAAAAAGGGTCACTGATAATATACTTCCTTCTTGTTTGACAGACTGTGGATTAGTATTTACATTAATTTGCTCATGCTAGGATGATGAAGGGTTTAGATAATCAGTAGAGATTAGGTTTAATCTATAAGAAATGCTAAATATCTTTTCATATAGATGGTTTAATCTAAAGAGGAAATTACAACTGTATACAAGTTCTCAGCTGTGCATACCAGATTAAAATAATTGGGAGGTCAAAACCTAAAAAAGAAAGTACTATACCCGGGAGGGGAAATGAAAATACTATACATGGGAGGGTAAATATTAATTAAAATAAAACAAGTGTGGGATAGAAAGATCATGCTCTGTAAAGAACAGTGCACATTACATGATTCTGTGCATTCATAAGAGGGATGTGGAAACAATAGGGTTCAAGTCTTCAAAAACATGGCACCTGTTTCGGTTTACTCTAAAGTGAACTACTCTAAAGAAATTAGTATTTCAAATGGTGTATGTATCACTCCCTAATCAAGGATACACTCTGAAAGAACAGAACTCCTTGCAGTTACTGCCCATTTTTTAGCTGAGTGAGCTCAGACATGCTTAGTGTGATTCAGCCAGCGTGCAGTAATAAATATAACATCTTATGTGTTTGTTTTCTTCTACGTTGCCCCCTCATTTCTAAATATGACAGCCAGCTTTGAAAGAGGAGAAGGGAGGAGTTGTCCTTTTTATAATCTTTTTGGAAACCCCAGGCTAAACAATGGTGACAATATTTTTTTAGCAAAGCAATATGAATCTGTATTGTTTTTTAACACTAAGTACTAATAACCTCAGAAAATCACTATTTCTTAAAAGGACCTCACACTGCAATACTGTTGTATAGAGTATTTATTCCCCTATAGTAGCAATGGATAGTAAAGAAGGACAAAATAGTAAGAAATGACAGCAGGAAATACAGTAAATATAGAAAAGCTTCTTTAACCCCTAATTGCAAGTCTATTTTGTTTTGGGTGGAGAGACATATTGTAGCACTATGTACAATGACTTTCATTAAGAGTAGAATAATTCCTATTATAGAAACAACATCACTTAAAATTCAATTCACTGTTCCATTACAGATTTGGTGCAGTGTAAGCATTTTCTTAAATTGATTGTTTGTAATTAAAACAAGGATTTTTGAATCAAACAGGTATAGGATGGAATATCTTAACACAACAATGGTGGTTTAACCAATGTGCAGTAGCTAAAATGGATGTCTAAAAATTAAATGAATTTTATTAAGCCATTAAATATATGTGTGTGATCTGTTTATGATTAGAGATGTACTAGAACTCGAACCCGAGTTTGAGCCGAACTATGCGAGTTTGAACGGACTCGGAATACTCAAACTATCCCGGACCCGGATATCTCGGACATTTGTTTTTTTTCGAACTTTTGATAATTATCGAATGCTCGAATGTTCGAGGCGTGCGAATATGCGAGTAAATTGTCTATTATACCTATACGAGAGTATCGAATCCCTGATTAAAATGTCTATTATACCTATACATGATTAAATATCGAATCCGCAAGTAAAATGTCTAATATACCTATAGGCGAGTATCGAATTTGCGAGTAAAATGTCTATTATACCTATTTGCGAGTAAATATCAAATGATCAAATCCGCAAGTAAAATGTCTATTATACCAATACGCGAGTAAATAACAAATGATCAAATCCGCGAGTCGTCCATGCAATAATTATTGAATGTTTGAATGCTCGAAAGTAGGGCACGTGAGAGTAAAATTGATCTTTCGAAATTCCTGGATATTCGAACATGTTCCCCAGACCATTTCCCAGGTCCCACAGCCATTTACATTTAGTTACCATTGATATTTTAATTGTATTTCTTTAGAACTTTTCAAACTATTTGACTCACATTGACTTTAATGGGTCCATTTTCGAACTTTCTAACTTTCCATATAGTTCGAAAGTTCGAAAACGGACCGAACTTTCGAAAGTTCAACCATCTCTATTTATGATACTACAATTTTTAGATCTTTAAATGTCCACATGCGTGCAGACAATACATAACTGGTTAGTTCATGATTTGAACGATCTAGGAACTAACAATTTGGTAATATCTCTGATTACTTTCCTACATACTTCTTTACTCACCTTTAACACATACAATGTACATCAATGAGATTCTAATAGTCATCTTTATTGTCCCAATTAACTTGCAAAGAATCTTGCATGGCCAAACTAAAGGCTAATACACACATGTGATCATGGGGGCCGGCCCCCAAAGCACAATGTTTATGTATGGCTGTTTCGGCCACCTATCGTACCATGTATGGGCACTCTGTCGGGCCAACGGTCATTTGGAAGGGGCTCGTTGATGATCTGCCCAGCGAATTGTGCAACGAGCTCTCACCAAATGGCTGCTTTGGATGTGTGTATGCACCTTAAGAATTTATAAAGTTAAGCTGGATACACACATGAATGGCAACGTATGTACCGCATGCACAAACGAAAGTTCCAAAAGCCAATGAACGTACGTTGTTGGTATGGTTTGTCAGTATTGTTTGGGAAAATTTACCATGGCTGTGGTTGGCCCCCTGCACTAAAGTATTATATGGAGTCCCCTGCAGTTGTGGGAAACATGCTGTCCCGAACGTTCGCCCTATATTGTGTAAAGGGAGAATGCTCAGGACTGTGGGTACTCTCATCTTTGAGATACTGTCTGGAATTTTCCAGAGATTGGTACTGTGTACCAAGCTTTAGGTGGGACCTGGCCTAAGAGAACAAAACTCACAATTTTTAACATAAGGCAGAATCCATTATTGTGGAGTGCCATCTTAAACTTTTCCAAATTGAATATTTTTATGGTTAATGTCTTCATGTTAAATATCCCCTTCCACAAGAAAGAAGGCTGAGGTAATTGACAGTTCCTCCTCTTTCCTATCATTGGCCCAGCCATCAGTGGACAAAGGGGGCAGCTAATCTGCACATGTCCTAGCTAAGAAGAGCAAGGAACCTCCCGATATCAATCTATAATGAAGGAGTTTTGCCTTATTTTATTTAAAACATAATATTTTGTGTTTAGCTCCTTTAAGGAAAAAAGTTGTTTCAATTCCTAATAATTACAATTTCTTTCCATATAAAGTTACGGTAAACAGTGAAAAAACAAACTCTAAAACCTAGCAATATATAGTTGCTTCAATGCATCCTGTGTACATTCTCTGTCCTGGTTTGACAATGACTTCTTCAAATAAATGCCAAGAGATTGGGGGTGGGTGGGGGGGTGGGGTGTTCAATAGCAGTGATTGAAAGCATGTCAGCTAGATTTAAATAAAAGCAGGTAGGTGTGCTATCCAGCGTGTTACACTGTGTGTGACAGTTATACAGAAGTAAGACTTTATCAGCCTACAGAATTTCAGCCTATTTCTTATTATATTTTAATTGGTAAACATGTGACTTTTTAGACCTTTTTATTGTTTCCTGAAACCAAGAATTTAAAACCCTTTCAATTATAAAGCAATTTAAGCTACATTTTTACTGTTAATCTGTAGTTTTATGTGTTTATTTTAATCTCTCAATAATTCAGTAATGAGGAATGTGTGCTAACCCATAAGCAAGATTAACACATTTACTAATAACGATCATGTTGCTCTTTTCATAGGGACAATGGACTCTAATGTATAGCTAGGAAGGAAGATTTGTTTAAAGATGCAGCGTATTACCGTATTATTAGCTGGTTTTATCTCCACTAGTTGTTACAGACTGGAAAACTACTATGACCAAAGAAAATGTTATTTTACAGGGGTCAGTAATGGTTAGATTAGTCTACAATTATCCAGAGTCATTTTATCCTTCTGGCCATTTCCAAAACGTTTCAGTGAGTTTTTAATGCTTTAAAAAAGATTGAACTTTTGTTCATTTTCCATTTCACCGACAACTATTTATAAATAGCCCCCTCAACAGCTGTTTAGAATACTTTTCGATGCATCATATTGTGTTTGCGTTGAGTTTTAAAAATCCTGTGTTCTGTCTACCCTCTGGATAAGATCTCAAAATTCTAATGGAATCATCTGCTTTTATCCAACACACATGTCTCATTGGGGCCTGTGCATTTCCCCTTACAGCTGTTCTTTGACAAATCACCTAAATTACATCAGGCACTTGCTATGACTTTCCAAAGTGAGCTCATTTGAAAAGTGTGGTATGCGAAACAAGTAGGCTTGCTCACCCTAGAGGGCTAGAGAAAGAACCTTATCATTCTGCCTTGACTAAAGCATTTTGAAAACCTTACATTAATACACCCAATTTGCTCTGCTTCTATTAAAAAGCTGACACAACAAACAAAATCGTACCATTCTTACAAATGATGCTCATTTTATAACTATACTGCCAAGTCTACTACAGCTAAAACACAGAAATCAGCAAGCATCCCATTTTGGTTCCTATTTATTCACTAGAAAGGTGGAAAGAAACTTATATTGTACTGTACAAGACTGGTAGAAAAATTGACAGTGTGGTATGCAGAGGCTAAAATAAGTTTTTTTTTAATAAAGTTTTTGGAATTGCCACAAAGATTCTGAGGGTCCACTATAAAGGGTGACTACTTAATGTACTGTACAGAATAATGGTAACTACTGTATGTACTGTTAGCAGTCTTCCATTTTTATTTTCCCACTGAACTTGAGTTTTTTTTTATATATAACTACATTTTAAGCTCTGCGGAGCAGGGATTTTGCATAGTTTAGACACTTGAATACTTACTAATGCTCATACTTAATTTATGTATTTATTTATATTTTTGTCCCTTTTGTACAGCTTTTTGTAGTGAGTGGTTAAATTGTAAAACCGAAGCCCTGTTGAAAATCTGGTTCAAATAGATTTGTCTCTGAAGCAGTTCCTAGTGATAAAAAAAACTGCTAAGAATGGATATTTCGGGAATCTTTATTGTTTAAAACTGAATGGTAATTAAACAAAATCTATGTACTGGTATCTACCTGGGAAATAGGGAGTTATGAGAAGTTGGGGTGATGTTGTACAGTCAATCACACAATCCAAGATAAAGCATCCTGATATCTCATATAACATAAAATAAGCTATAAATTGCTGGGTGCTTCCAGAAACAAGCAATAAATAACCAAGGTTGTTTCATCATATTCCAAAATCACACTACTTAATATAGATTAAAAAACTGCAGTTAACTTACATTTTCAGATAATTTCTACCCAGTTCCCATAATTTCTGTTCCACCTCATTGTACAGAGATAAAAAGGAAATCTGGGCACACCAGACTTAAAAACAGAATTTATAGGAACTGCATAGAAATTATTTTAAAAAAGGAGTTGCAGTTTTTTTTATTTTCAATATGTGCTTTTACATTGAGTAGTTAGATGATGGAATATGATGTAACAACCTATGTTGTTAGAAAATTAGAAAACATTTGATAATATTTGATTGGTTGTGACATGTCCACTCCTCCAAGCCCCAGTGAAAATTACGTTACCGAGACCACAATACTCACCTTTGTTCTTGTGGTTCCTGAAAAATCTTTTTCCTCCCAATCTCCGTCTGCAGTTGTATTTTGCCTCTGTAAACTCAATGCATTCTTTTAAGAGCTCGTGCAGCTGTAGGGGAGATGTGTCAGTAAATCGGTCATGAAATCAACACCACAGCTGTGACTAATGCTATTAAAATGGAGGACTCTGGCACAAAAAGAGGACCGGCGGAGAGTGTGAAGAGGATGTAGACAGCAGGAACATTGGTATCACATTCTTGGAGTTTGGCTGGGTCCTAATTATCAATGAAGTTGGGGGGGTATGCGTGCCCTTTAACAGCACAGCAAAATTGTTCACCTCTTATTTAATAAGCCCACAGAGAGTGCACGTTTGTAAATACAAAATATCTATAGTGTAACTGGGGGTCTTTGATCTTGATTAGCTTTCTAGCTGGAGATAAGTAAAGAAAAGAATATAGGTGTTTTACCACCACCGTCTAGCATTTGATAACTTTCATTTTTTTAACCTATCAAAAAACTTTACCTGCCTTTTAAGAAATCCAGCGTTTATGACTTATTTTCCATTCTCACCAGTACAGAGTGTTCTTAAAATGGCATTTAAGTCATTTTCTTAGCAAACACAAACTTTTTCATCAAAAAATCTTTTGGCCGACAGCATTAAAGAATAAATGCCACATTTGCAATTGTTGCTCAAAACTCCTGACCTTTAGATAAATATAGCCCGTGTGTAAAAACATGCAAGCAGTTTGGCTTTTTGACTAAAACCAACAAAATGTTTATTTTTCCCCCAAAGGTCACTTTTACAAGAAAGATTGCCAATTAAGAATATAGAAATGGTTGATCTGAGTGAAACATACAACTTCATTGCATATTTATGGCCACTCAGTAAGAGTGATGACATTTCTGTATGTACCAATCTCTCTACATATATACATAGAACAAGACAACAAAAAGAATATGTTATTACCTATAAAACTTCCTCTTTTTAAAAAATAATGTGTCTTCAGTTGGTTTTATAGCATAAACAGATTAGATAAAGCATTGGGGTATTAAATGGCCAATATCTGTTGTATTCAATTAGATCAACTGGACTTGAAATGTAGTTCTTGAAGACGTTTCGCTAGTCATCCGACTGGCTTTCTCAATTCAGAATTTTCGCCAGTCGGATGACTAGCGAAACGTCTTCGCCAGTCGGATGACTAGCGAAACGTCTTCAAGAACTACATTTCAAGTCCAGTTGATCTAATTGAATACAACAGATATACCATGACCTGGATGAATGAGAACCTTCACAAGCATAAATGGCCAATCATATGCAAGAATTTTTTTTAAAATCAGCAGTAAAAGTGTGTAGACAGTTTATGTATATCCAACATGAATGCTAAAAAATATCTCATTGCTGTTCCCTAAGGTTCATCAGTAGTAGGTAGGTAGTTTGCCTAAACATTGCCTCTCTTGATATATTCAAGAGAGTGCTCAGATTACAGGAAAGATGTGCATCTGTGAATATATATCTAATACCCATAATTTTGTGGTTCTAAAATGTAACAGAGATCTCTTGATCAATTTTTGTGTGTACCCCTAAACAGATTTTTATATTACTAATTCTATTTATTTGAATACTGTTTCATTTTATTTATTTTACTTTACCTGTTTTTATTTGATCTGTGAATACATTCTTCTTAAAAACTCACTCAAAGGACCATAATCGAACTTGCAGGAACAACACACAAATTGAATGTTTAATAAAAGTTGTTTTATTGATGTTTTATGTTATTGTTATACATTAGATTTCTCACTCTCTTTTTGTTTTATATTCCTTATCTTGTGTTATCAGTTATTGGATACTTAGCTCAAATTTTATTCAATTAGTATGTCAGTGGGTTTTGTGCTTAAATAAATGTAAGGTTATCAAGAGCTCGAATAATAATGTTAGCAAAGTGTGTGATTCCAAAGAGCTCCTGTGAGGAACCATTGGGTTCCATATTTTAGTCACATTGTCTGCAGGCAAGTTTACATTGAGCAGATGTTCGCCTTATGTGACTTAACTACCTAGTGGGTTTATAGCTGGCTTGAGCAGTGGCACATTCTGAATTTTTTCTTCAGAGAAGAATTGGAAAACTAATGGAAATGGCAGTACAAAGGAAAACCTTTCATTACCTGGTTAGGATTGCTATTTCAACACCAATTTGTAACATACCAAATACTGTATCCATCAAACGGATACATCAAAAAATATCTTTTTTTAATTATTTCCTTTTTAAAAAAAAATAATTTAAATGTGATGTAAAAATGTTTACATAAAAAAAATAATATCTGAGCCACAAACAGCAACAAAGCCTTATGATAATAATAATACCCCAATTGTTTTAACCTGTTTATGATACTTTTGCTTATTTGTCTCATTTGCAGTATACTGATACATTACTATTTATTGTTGGAAGATCCATTCCCATGTTTACTCTTTATAAATAGATCCAATGTGCTAAATTTATATTCATTGTTTGTGAACCTTATTAAGCATCTATAAAAACCCAATGGCTGTCCAAACCTCTATCATGTAAAATCATTTGGTACTTTAAAAAAAATTATGTTTGTTATTTAGTACATTCCATTCATACAAAAACAATATGTAAAATAAGATTTTATTGTAAAGGTGCCATCATTTTACAGAAAGAGTCTTAAACTGCATGTCCATCACCTTAATGAAATGTTATTGTAAAGGACCCCCCAAACTCTTAAACCACAATACCCACACTTCTACAAGGAGTTTGTGAGACCAATGCCTCCTGCTCCTTTTTGGACTCCTCTAAACACTGAGTGAGCTCAGAAACCTTTGCACATGCTCAGAGAAGGAATCCCCAATAATAATGAACTAAACCTATGATTGTACTCCTTCCAAACCTCCGTATTGGCACGCAAGGTACTTCTCTGTAGCTTAGTGCTTACTTATTTGGGATCAAGATGTGATTTTCCCCTGTATATTAGTTACAGGAAAAATCTTTGTCTGCAAGGCAAACATTCTACTTTCCTTATAACTAATCAAATCTAACATAATTCGGATTGCCCTGGTGTCCTGAAGTTCTCCACCCCTGAGCGCAGAATCTAAGCACCCCCAAGGTTTTCACCAGAGCCTCTGAAGGTGAGGATGTTACTCTGCTTGGGAGTGCCAGGTTGTGGCCCCAGAGGGGAAGACCTGGGGAGGTGCAAATCCACAAGCAGCAGGAACAGGAATCAGGAAGAAAACTGGAGCCAGGAGTCAGACAGAACAATCTTATCCGCATGAACGTAACAAACTAACGTTCGTAGAACGAATATTTGTGGAGTGCGGAACTGGCATTCATGGACCAGAACACCTGGTTTCTGATCAACGATCAGATGTGTTTTCAAGTCTTCCGTTTTAAAAGATAAGATTGACATTGCATTATTTCTATTACATAACTTTAGCTTGTAGCCTTATTACTTTTAATGCTTATTGCACAAATTTCAAGTTATAATTTTTGAAATTACTTTAGGCTGTATATTTCGAACCATGTTTGTCATGTTTTGTGCCTGATTGTAACTTTATCAGATCTCATGAATTGCCAATAAGACATGAAAAGCATTAGGCATTGCTTCAATTCCTAGTTTATGTATATGTATATATTATATTTCCAAAATGTTGAATTTAAATCTGGGTCTGGTCTTGTAGGAAAGGTAAGCTTCATTATCAATATCTGTGTGTGGGTCTTTTGGCGAGGGATGAGAGCTATAATGCACCCTGAACTGACATGCCTGAAGTGAGTGGGTTGGGGATTAGTTTACCTTTCCCAGGGGCGTAACTACCAGGGGAACAGGGGGAGCAACCACATGGGGGGCCCAGGAGCCAAGGGGACCCCATCTTCTTATTTTTCGTATGACACAGATATAGCCTCGTCCCAGAAAATCACCATTGATGAAGCACGGATAGGGGCCCCATCATAGTTTTCCTGGGGGGCCCAGTGATTCCTAGTTACGCCACTGACTCTTTCCATAATGAAAGTGGTCTCTGATAACTACTTTGGCAAAGTGGTTGGGTTTTTTACATACAAACCACATCAATTTGCAGCATGCATCTAAATTATCAGTAAAATCAGCATCATTTTAAAGGGATTGTTAGTAAGTTTGCAAACCAACCCATAAAAATAAATGTATTACAAACAACAAGAACAATTATATGAATGCATGTCTAGAAAAATGTTAATTTATGTTTTTTCTTATTGGATAGTTCACCACCGGGTAACTGGGACCTAATAGTCATGGTAAAATTCACTATGGCCATCAGTGTGATCCATCTGTACAACCCATAGAAGACCGCACAATAGGCCATGATTTAACAAGCATGTCCATTAGGCTGATCTGGGCAAACAGACAACCACATCGGACGTAGGCAACTAAAAAAATCACTGCAGATTTTACCATCCGAACAACTAATATACGGAATTATCGATCAAAAAGAGTTTCATATATCTATGAAGCTTCCTGTGATACTAGAATTATCTAATGGGCCCTCATGATACTAAGGATTAAAGGTTTATTATTCTAAAACCAAACAATATAGCTGTGCATTGTGTGTTCAACGGATAAATACTGATAATATGAACATCCACGTTTCAATAAAAATAAGACTGTTATTAAGAATAAAAAAAACATAAAAATGTAATATATAAGGTTACACTTTATTATTTAAAATAGAATTACTACACATTCAGAATACAGACGCAGACTGTGCTTTCTGCCTTAAAGCTTTAAATATCTCCCTGCGTAAAATGATGATATGGGTGATTTGTTGTTTTTTTTCCATATAAATGTCAAGCAGATTTAATTCTACACATAACTAGGAAGAAACCAATGTTGAATGGCAAATTTCTGTGTGTCTGTGTTTGTACTACCGACAGTTTAATGCTTAATATGGAGGAAATGTTAAACCCTCTCGTGCTGTATTTTGTCCATCAGTACTCTGAAGTCACAAGGATTTGTTTAAAGATTAAAGTGCTTTCTCCAGAGCAAATAGTAACTGCCAGGTTCCATTTAATATAATAAACTCTACAGAGGAACCATGAGAAATCATAATGACAGGAGCAATGTCAAATATACCTGAAACAAGTCTCAAAGAGTTCCTTAGGATCAAGGGCAACCTAAAGTTAAAGCAGTTGAAAAACAGCAGGCAAGTCAGTTAGCTAACCTTACATTATATAACAGCCATGAGCATGTTGTGTCTTAATCCTGCAACTGGGTCTCATGGAGTCAACACTGTTTTTGACAATGCTTATCATTTAATACTGTACAATGATTACTGTACACCAAGTATGGTAGCTCAGTGGTTAGCTCTGAGTTCAAATTCACCCCTACTTACCAGGACAGCAGATCTAGAGGAGCCAGGGGGGCGGGGGGGCATATTATTTTTTCTCATCCCAGAAAATCACTATAGATGAAGCACTGATAGGGGCCTGATTATAGTTTTGTTGAGGGGAACAGTGATTCCTAGTTACACCACTACTAATTGAATAAATGAATGCGCTATGCCTGTGTTGGTTTGAACCGTAATTTAACCAAACCTTCTAACCTTTTTAGTAGGTATACTTACTGCAGCAACATGGTTAGGTTAATGACATTGATGTAATTTTAGCATTGCTTAGCTTTAGCATAGCTTGTAATGCATTTCAAAGCAATGTACCTATTTAAAGGCAGCGACATACAGCAGGAAGGAGGAAGTGGTCTCACAAGATGTCTACAGTAGTCACAAACCTGTAGGTTCTCAATGACTCTACTTTCATTTTACAATAAGATTGTATTTAGACATTCAAGTTGGAGGGAGGCAGAAGCGATAATATTTTTTTACCCATAAAGATCAATTGCAGATTTGTTTAGATAATGCCTGTCTACAAAATTCCACATCTGTAATGTACTTCCAAACTGGATCCGTGAGAAATAATCAGTCACTGCAGCTGCCTCAGTCTGCCTACTCAGGTGATATCTCCTACGTTCAGGTAGGTGTTTTACCCACAGAAAAGGAGCAGAAGAACGAATTAATCCAGTCAATTATACAACTTTGAGTATTTTAACGTAGGAATTAAGTTTCTGAAAACTTGAACTTAATTTATTGTTAGAGTTTAGTTTTCCTTCAGGTTTATTTAGCCATAATAAATAAAAAGCCTATAGCATCAACTTGGAAACCTGCAAACCTCCTGGTCTGTGACTAATTGATAAATTGAGCTCATTATGCTCCAATGAAAAGTGGCTGCTGCATTGACTTACTGTGTTGAAAGGTTCAGATGAATTTGGCAGTCACTGATGGACAGTAAGATGAATGCACAGCGGTTAAAACAAAATGCATTACCTTGGATTCATCAGGGAAGACAAAAAAATAAGCAATTCAGAATGTCTCCATTGTTCTTTTGGGCTCAGGATATTTATACACAGAGAAATTAGGTTGTTAAAGGAAAACTATACATATATAAGAGTTGTAATAGCTGAATATTTAAACACAACCTTGATTACAGAGAGGTCACAAACAGGTCAGCCAGTAGTTACCAGAGAATTCAAACAACAGCTGGAAAGGGTCATCTATGGCCTAGAAAACTCTTTCCCAATATCAAAGTCTATTTACCAGGGAGGTAGGGAAGCATACCCTGACCTCCATGAGTGGTCACTAGCATGACTAGTAAGCTGTCAAACTTCTGCTTGCATTGCAGATGATTTCATATCCAAAATATGACTCCAAATATGCTACAATGTACAATCCCTAAATGCAATAATTCTGATCAATTCTGTACCTCGCTGCCTGTGTGCTGCCTCCTGCTGCTGTTGTGAGTTGGTTTCAAGCAAGAACAGCAGCAGTGAGGTGCTTTCTGGTCGCGGCTGTCAGTTATTGGCCATGACATCACTGGTGCATCTAAGACTGACAGTCACGACCAGGAAGCAGAGTAGCAAAGAGCAGCAGAGCGACAAGGGACTTGGTCTGGTATGTAACTTCAGGGGCATCTTTGGGGGAGGTAAGAAACAAAAATGGGGTTGGGGTGGGGCTGAACCTATAGTAGAAAAACTACGGATCGTCTGGATTTTTGGACTTCGTAACCTATTTTCTATAATTATCGAACGTTCGAGGATTATTGAAATAAACCACAAAAATACGATTGGAAACTCGAAAGTAGTCTCATATTTTAGAGGATTATCGAATGTTCGATAATCCTTGAAAACTGCTTCTAACATTCGATAAAAGTTGAAAATTCGTTCCGTTTTCAGATCTTCTGTATTTTCCCGAGATCCGGGAATCCGAAAATGGAATATAACTGGTGACTTCTGGCCATCTCTATTGGTAATATGTCATCTACAGAGTGGCTATTCAGTACAGAGACCTTAGATCAAAATGTTTATATTCTAACAGTTTATATAAGAGATAATATAAATGGATTATTGAGCCTTTAAAGGGAAACTGTGATCTCCATACCTAACTTTAAAATGACTCCAGGATCATGCTCCTAGCTGCAGTATATCCAAAGTTGCAGCAGTATAAAGATTTTTCCTTCTAGCACTGTGAGCACTTTAGGTTTGGAGCATGCCCACTGCTGGGACAGAGCATCATCAGCTGCATGATAAGCCCAGCCCCCAAACTTCTAAATAATTTTAAAAGCTAGCCACAAGCCTAAAAAGGTGTCCAATAGTAAAGGATAGAGGATAGTTACAGGTCTGTAACTAGCTTCAGAATATTTTCATTTTTTTGTGGGGATGGGGCTTATGACACTGCTTGCAACACATGCCTGTCACCTGTGATGGAGACCACAGTTACCGTTTACTGTATACAAATGTGAATACTGGCTATACAGAGACAACCACATTTTATGATAGAGAAGTAAATAAGGCCATGTAATGTTTCTTTACTTAATACAAAGTAGAAAACTATTTCCATGACAGATCTGTTATGTAGAATTATATTTCTGGGAACTGCTCAGAATAGCAGATTAATGTCAAATCACAGTCATTACCCCATACAGAAAGCAGGGGACAACTTACTTAAACTAGCAAGGGGTTGTCTGATTGTCTGATTAATTTGGCCTCTACAGGGTGAAGGGAAGTTTCTCCTAATCTCTGTTAAACTGCGCAGTTTTTAAATCTTTAAACTCAGCTAGAGCCACAAACTGAATGAACAGAAATGTAAAAGTACAAAAGATTTTTTCAAGGACTGAAAAAGATTAATTAAATAAAACTGTTCAGCTCAGAAGTGCAATTTATTTTAATCTTTATTCTGAGAGTATAGATCCCATTTAATGTCAGCAACACAAAAAGACAAACTAAAGTGATTTTTTTTAGAACAAATGAAATACATAATTGTTTATAATACTAGAAATGTTAAGGGACCCAGGTATGGTGTATTGAAGCTACAGCGTGTGATATATATATATATATATACTAGCAAAAGTGTGCCCGTTGGTTTACTGTGGAAATTATGTGTGTGTATTAGAGATGGCCGAACTTTTGAAATTTCGGTCCGTTATTGTCTGCACGCATGTGGACATTTAAAGATCTAAAAATTGTAGTATCATAAATAGAGATGGTTGAACTTTCGAAAGTTCGGTCCGTTTTTGAACTTTCGAACTATATGGAAAGTTAGAAAGTTCGAAAACGGACCCATTAAAGTCAATGGGAGTCAAATAGTTTGAAAAGTTCAAATGAAATACAATTAAAATATCAATGATAACTTAATGTAAATAGCTGTGGGACCTGGGAAATGGTCTGGGGAACATGTTCGAATATCCAGGACTTTCGAAAACTCGATTTTACTCACACGTGCGCTACTTTCGAGCTCTCGCGTTCAAACATTCGATAATTTGCTCGCGTATTGGTATAATAGACATTTTACTTGCATATTCGTTAATCCGATATTTACTCGCGTATTGGTATAATAGACATTTTACTTGCGGATTCGAGAATTCGATATTATCTCGCGTATAGGTATAATAGACATTTTACTTGCGGATTCGAGAATTCAATATTATCTCGCATATAGGTATAATAGACATTTTACTTGCGGATTTGAGAATTCGATATTATCTGGCGTATAAGTATAATAGACATGTTACTCGCTGATTCGATATTCGATATTTACTCGCGTATTGGTATAATAGACATTTTGCTCGCATATTCACATGCCTCGAACGTTCGAACATTCGATAATTTTTGAATGTCCGGAAAATATAAAAAATCCGGGTCTGGGATAGTTCGAGAAGTCAGTCTGTTCGAACTCAAATAGTTTAGTTTGAACTCGGGTTCGAGTTTGAGTTCTAGTCCATCTCTAGTGTGTATATTTTGCTATGTGTGGCTATAGAATCTTTACACAAGTATGTTTTAAACTTACTTAGAAAGTCACCAGCATCAAGGGGAACCAAATAGGATAATCCTGCAGGTCTGAGAAATGACCCAGGCAATCCTGCCACACTATGTGGTTCAAACTAAACATGCTATGTTTATACATATTAGTATGTATTAGTAAATCTTCCTGTCCAAAGCTGTCTTCCTGTCTGTCTCCTCCTTGCCCTCTAAGAAGACAGTGGCATGCGCAGAGAAGCCCTTTCCTCCCTTCCGCCCACCCTTCTAATCCCTCCTTGGCTGCCCTTCATGTAGCATTATAGGAACAGCTATATAGGAAGTGTAAAAATAAAATCCGAACTGTACTTACAGATCCTCTTTCTTACAGCGTTCTCTATTGCTGGCAGCCACGGCTGTGATTGGCTGCCTCTCAGCCAATTACAGCCACGGCTGCTGGTCCGCCCCCTGCATTGCAAGCAGGAGGCTGGATCAGAATGAAGCTGGAGCGAGGGGCTGTAAATAAAGTTTTAATTCTATTTTTACACATCTAACATAACGGTTGGGGGTGGGAGGGGATGCCCTGCAATATATCAAAAATTAATATCGAGGGTGAAGATGTCCTTTAATACATAGAACAAATATAAAGAGAAAACATGGAGAATAAATGGTATTGCCAGCTCTGATGCCACCAATTTGTACCAGATCACTGCTTAATGGAATGATTATGGGTAGCATGCCACACAGGGCCCTATTTATAAAAGATCGTTATCAAAAAAACAACGATCGCTATCGTAAAATACCGACCGTTATTTTCTGATAACGACCGGTATTTTCCGATAACGACTGATATTTTCCGATATCAGGAAATACCGGGCGTTATCGGAAAATAACGGATATCGGAAAATAACGGTCGTTATCGGAAAATAACGGTCGTTATTTTAAGATAGCGATCGTTATTTTTACAATAACGATCTTTTATAAATAGGGCCCACGGTGTGTTACTCTGGTGGTCTGGCACAAAACAGACAGTGCACTTACTTTCTTTAAACAATATAAACCCGTTTTAATTACATTTAACAGTAAGTATTGCAATGATTTAATAACAAAAAATAAACAGTTTCCCCGCATAACATGTGCAGTAATGGAGTAGTCCCTGCCTATGGTGCACCACTTTAAATATTGACCACCCCTGTATATTGTGTGTCTTTGTAAGTTGGTGTAAACTTATCTGTTGCCTCAGAGTTTGTATCCAATAAGGTAGATTGTATGTCCAATAATCTGTTCTCCCAACAGGTGGTAACAGGATCTTATATACAGGATCTTGTGTTGCAGTCAATCATCACACTGTGCAAGGGATCACACCACACACTTCTAGTTACTTTCACTTTCTCTCCCCCTAGCCATTGAGAGCAGCGATGTCTTGTCTTTTATTACTCACTGACACCACCTGCAGGCTGGAGGTGGTATATAAGGAGCCTTGGTGTATATGTCCATTACAATACACATCACATCCTGTGTAGCAGACAGAAACATTTTTTGGATTACACTTCATTTCAGTATTCACATGGAGCAAACACAGGGGTGTGGTTTAAGCTGCCATTTTGGACATACCATATTAAAATAGGAGTCTCAGCTCTGTAAGTAAATTTATGTATTTTGTATATTTTGTATTGTACATAATATAAGTTAGTGCTATACTTTTATTGATGGTCATTTAAATGGTAATAGTGCGATGCAATCTCCTATGAAGATATAAATATATATAATATAAGGGATGAAATATATTCAAAAATACAGCAGCACTAGTCCAGAAATGTTCATTGAAATGTATATGTATATCTTGAAATAGGAGCATAGGAGTTTCCAGTGAGGAGTGCGGTACCTCATATATTATAACAGAAGTTATTATAACAGCCTTGTGTTATTATAATAGCATTGCCCTAATAATTTAACATATAAACACATATTTCTTATTCCCAGGTTACCTAGAGAAATGGTTTTATCCTTTATATCCTCTTTCATACAGATCTGGTTTAAAACCTGCTTCAGAGCACTTTTTAATAACTGATTTTTTATTTCAGTATTAAATCCTTGGTATACTGTACCTGCCTGGCTTTACCTCTAAGCAAAAGGCTAAGGACTTGCAAACGAGCACCTTCATCCCAACCATTAATAGTGGCTGCCAATTCAAATTGTTCTAGCCAATCAGTCCACTCCCTAGTTACCCCATCAAATGGATCAGGTTTAAAAATAGGTTTGACAATTGGGCCTGGTAGAGATACTGAGTCTAATTGGGGCATTTCATCTGCAGGTAAAAGGACAGGAGGATTAAAATCAATACTATCAGTAGCAGCCTCCATAGCTTAATACAGAGAACAAACATACAGAGAAAACGGAGAATAAATGGTATTTCCAGCACCGCTAAACAGGTGGTAACAGGATCTTATACACAGGATCACTTCCTTTCAGTATTCACATGGAGCAGACACAGGGGTGTGGTTTAAGATCCCATTTTGACCATACCATATTGAAATAGGAACCTCAGCTGTGTAAGTAAGTTTAGTTATTTTGTATATTTTGTCTTGAACCTAATATAAGTCGGTGCTATACTTTATATACATTTATTGATTGTCATTTATATAATAATTGAGTCATTTATGGTAATATTGAGATAGTGACACACATACATATACACCTTTCCTATATGTAATATCCTGTAACCCCCCACCTCATTGGTATTTCCTAAAAAAATGCAATTTCCTATGAAGATATAAAATATAATATATTTATATAATATAAGGGATATATCTATCTATCTATCTATATATTTATATATATATATATATATATAGAGAGAGAGAGAGAGAGAGAGAGAGAGAGAGAGAGAGAGAGAGAGATACTCTAAGGGTATTATCCATTGCCTAAGCAATGGATTCCTCAGCTTAAAACTTAAAGTTTGAGTTACTGTTGTAATTACAAGGTGCTGGATTGCTGTTTATTATTTCAGTTCAAATCTTTGTTGAAAACGCATGAAAACTTTAATATTATACAAGATAACAGACCCCATACTGTGTAAAATTAGGATATGGGAGTCAATTTGGAGCTCTAGGACCACATAAAGTAAATGTACAAGACCAGATGCTCCTCTAATAATCTCATATAACACAACAAGGGGTACAAAACCACTTATTTTATAAACTACTGGCACGTGTCCCTGAAGAGAGGCAGGGCATCTACTATATCTAGCTTAGCCATTGCTTACCATGCAACTGAATCAACAAAATATTGAAACTTCTGGCAGGAGTGTCTCAAAAATATATAAGCTGTACCTGCTGGGTTAGTGAAAATCTCCAGTTCACCCTATGGTGTGTCAAATCATTTCTCAGCAGGGTAAACAATTTATTTAAGCTCCAGCATAAAGAAGTCCCAGTAGGGTCCTTTGCTGGCAACAAACTATATATATAGAGAAAATTTAACATGCTGTGAAGCAAAATATGTGTTTTTATTTGTGCCCAAAATGAACATAATATGAAAAAGGAATTAACTTAAATATTAGGAAATCTACAGTCATTTATTTTGTGCTTTACATGAGAAAAGTTCCCATTTTACCTATAAGATTGAAGATTTTTCTGCCAACTTTGTTGAATGGCATTTTAGATTATTTTGTGGTAATAGCATATCAAAATTACAATTCATTTACAGCTGTATTTGTGTTGTTAAAGGGGAATTTTATTCAACTTTTTAAAACATACAAATGCAGGTAAAGGGTATCTAAGCTCGAAAAAAGTTTTTTTTTTAAATTGCCCATTACTGAAAACTATATTTCTTCCCAACTATTACCGTTTCATTTGTTGTGGATCCTTCCCATATTTCTTTAGAAACCCAATTTGAAGCATCTAACATTTCAGCTGTCAATCCAGTGCCTTATTATCATAATCTCTTGTGCTCTGTGCAGTTTTGGTGTAGCTGGAAGTGTGATAGTTGTTATGGGGGGCATTGTGGGAAATTTCCTCTCCCATTGCTGCCTCATAGTAATTACTGAACATGATTAGTCAGATTAGTTAGAGAAGGGGGATAATGAGCTCAGAGTAAATCTTACTAACATGTATTCATTTATAGAGTAAGATAGATGCAAAGACATTTTTCTCAGTTTACATACCCTTTTAAAAGTTATATTGACCCTTGTAGCTACAGTAGTTAGTCTTTTCCCACTTTCTTGGGGAAGTAATGCCACTCAGCTCTATAAAGAAGTTCTGCCCTACCTGGTGATTAAGACAACAGCAAGGAAAGCTGTACTGCATATTTTCCAGCACCCCTTGTAGCATAGATGGTCGCTTATACCAGCACCATGGACAAAAACTGTCCAGATGCCAAGATAAGTATATATGCAAATATTAAAATATAACAAGTGTATTTATGGTCTCAATAATTTTTTATTTTTCCATTTATCATCCTTCTGGATTTTCCTTGGAGCTCTTCTGCAGAGGGAATAGCATTTAGTGTAAAACTAAATATGTAATGGAGAAAAGACTGCCACCTCTTCTGTTTAAAACTGAAAACATAAAATCAGCACACTGAAATGCTAGCATAATGCAGGCCACACCAGTTTCACTGTAGCCACCCAGCATACATTAATGAGCTGGTACAGGATGCTCATCCGAAATGGGCATTTGTACATTATTGTACATTAAAGGGAATGTTTAGGGAAAAATATCAATATTTTAAAAAGTATTAGTTTATATTACACATACCTAGTTATTCTAGATATTCTCTCCCATTTTAAAAAATCAGTTGGATATCTACCCCTTGCTATTCCCTGCTCTTGACATTAGTGAGCTGACATTTTGGGTTCTTCTTCCCAGGATGCACCACTTTCTTGGAATGTTCCTAACAGTAATTTCTACTGATTGGCTGCTGGATGGGTCAAACTTGCTCATATCTCTACTGAGCAACTGAATCAACCCAGGCACTGGGTCATGTGCAAGACCATAACGGCCTCTATTAGGGGTCCAGCAAACAGGAAGTCAGTATTTCAGAAGTATTTATTTATACACAGGCAAAATGCTGAATGGGAAGGTTGAAGTCATTGGGATGGAAAAATACTGCTCTTTTTTCTTAAAAGCATATGTATTTCCACTGAACCTCCCCTTTAAGCTTTATAGTACAGGTGATTGTGGAATGTACAATGTGATGTGTATAATGTGTTTTGTTGTGAGATGCTTACCACATTTTCCTAATGAAGTAGCACAAATAACAATTTCACACTTCACTCAATGTACTGTTAACACATTGAATAGTATATGGAGCTGAATAGTTTAACAGTTGTGAATGTTACATTGTTACATCTTAGTAAATAGTTGCCTTTCAAAAATCAAAATAACTTTGCATTCATGCAGTTAAACTTTCAGAATACCTGCCAAAGTTAAAGGGCATGTCCACCCCAAAATTTAACTTTTGATATGTGGTAGGGCATGCTCCCCCAGCCCCAACCGCATTAATATAATTGTTAGAAAGTCCCCCGATTCTTACTTACCTGCCCTCTCTCCCCTGCTGCAGTGTTCAGGCCCTCTGCTTGCATGGAATTGAAAGCAGGGGGCGGGACCGGCAGCCGCGTCCGTGATTGGCTGAGAGGCAGGGAAGGCTGCACTGAGCATGCCTCAACCTTGATGAGGTTGAGGAAGTCTCAGGCACAGCATGAGTCACACACTGCTCCTACACAGCAGTTTCCTGGACTTTGGAGGGGCACAGCAGGGGAACAATTTTGAGCAGGAATGTAAGGTAAGGATTGTTTTAAACTACTTGATGTGGCCAGTAAGGGGTTAAATTTTAGTTTTGGGGGTGGACATGCCCTTTAAATATTTAGCAAAGTTTGTACACATGTCTTCCTATCATCATGCACTTGATCACCAGATGTATTTGATAAGTGAGTTCCTAAGCACAGGTTATGTCATGTTGTCATGGTCAGATGAAATATTAAGTATTCTCAGTGCTCTGATTACCAGAGCCTGAAAGCTATCAGAGTCTAAAATATAAGTTTGGCAGTGGAATCATCTATTATTTTCCTGTCCTAAATACCAGTGCAGAATAACAGTAATCATCGCAAACATGGTTCCATAAGCAGCAGCAAAAAAAATCAGTAAGAAAGGTAGAACATTAAATATTCATATATAAGATCATGGACTTATTTCCCATTTTTATGATTTCTTATGAGTTCTATTGCATTTGTTTTTCTTAGATGTAGACATAGATGTTTATTGACAACAGATATGAATCTATTACAGTTTTTAATAGTCTAAAATCTGTATGATTGTATATTGTGAAATTGTGTAATATTTGCAGGAATGTTAGTATTTCGTTATTGTTATTGAAATGTAATTTGATCTAAAAAACAATCGGGGAGATTCAATACTAGGAAACGAGCAACTTACCATAGCCCAATCCCACGATACAATACCTGACGTTAATGAGATTACGTCAGGTATTGCATCGCGCGATCGGGCTATGGTAAGAAGCGTGACTTAATCACTCCACAACCTGTCCCGTTATGTTTCGCGGTACGAAGTAGAGCAAAACGTAACGGTAGGGGTTTTGGATCGTTAGCATAGTGATATTTCCAAAAACATTTGGAAATGGTGTTGTGCTTTAAAATCCATCAAAAACCACGTTAACCCTTACCATCTTTCTGCCATCTGCAAGATGCCATCTTTCTGCCATCTGCAAGACATTGGCATTAAATCTAAATGGATCAAACCAGTAAACATATTATCTTCTACATAAAAGATGTCTAAAAAAACAACAACAAAAGATTTCAAGTGTTGGAAGGATTGAAGGATTGTAAGAAGAAGCAACACTCTCCAAGCTGGCCATACACTTTGTGATCTACTTGTTCTGGATGAAGAAACTTGAATAAAGACATTTGTCCATCCAGTCCAACCTACTTAGCAATACCCACATTTCCTGCCTTTCTTTTTTAAAGGGATGGCTTGTAAACCTTGGTTGAGCTAAACAGAAGGGAAAAATACAAAAACAATTACCAAATGAAACCATTTGATCATTGTGAAATTGCCAGAAAATATATTGTTCATACAGTAATTCTATGGAATTAACTCTCCTGATAACATGAGGTCCAGGTACTTAGAAATATAACAGATGGCAAGGTGACTCTGATAAGAAAAAGAAAATCCTTCTATTCTTAAAAGCTTGAAAGAGTCTAGAACTCTGAATGCAATGATCCAGGTGTAAGCAGATAAGCAATTTAGGATAAAAAAAAAACCTTGGCTATGTTAAGACAGTGGGTTGCCAAATATTTTAACCAAGCAAGCTATTGCTTTACTTGTAAAGGGAGTTCCTAGGCATTTGTGCAGAGTTTCATTTTAATGGCTTTCATTCCTTGAAAAAGAAGAAAGCGTATCTGTAAATAATGTATTATTTCCAAATATACTTCATGATCGTCTTTTATTTACACAAGCCTTTTACACTTGAAGTCAATAAACATATCATTATCTAAATAGAACTGAATGCTTACATTATTAAAATATGTTGGATCTGCTACTCCTGATCTCCGTTGGCCCCTGCAGTTTTCATTTTTTTAGTGCATCAGATCACATAATGACTCCTCTGCACATGTGCAAGCTTGTAAAGGGGCTTGAACAGCTTGGGAGGTGACAACCTTTGGCAAAGACCAAGAGGATTATCTGTCTTTAGGGATATTGTGGAATAAGTTAGGTATACTTTCCCATATTTAAAGAATGATATAAATGTATTTGTTCCTGCGTATTCTGTACTATAATTGATTATTTCTGTACATCGTCCAAACAAACCAGTTCTTTTTCATTTATCTTTTAGTGTTACAGAGTTTGTAAAGGAAGCCAAACAAACAAATATGGCTACTTTCACATGACCACATGCACATTGGTGAGCACTGCCCCAGTTCCGGCCGCTATCTTGCTGGTAGAAGAACATCTGAAACACTTGTAAGCAAATGTAATTGTGCGGTTTGTGTCAAAGTAGTCTAATGCAGTTACTTACAGTATGTAAAACACGGAAACTGCGTCTTAGATAAACTGCACATAATAAAACTGCCAGTATTTTCACACAATAAGAAAATGCATTGCTGTAAAACAAACAACACATTTTTGCTCTAACATAATTCTGACACTTCGGCTATGTCTGCAGATATATATTATCTGTGCAGGTACAAGATGAAATGTTGTATGTCACATACCCGCAGTGCAAATAGGGCAAATGCCCTATTATAGCCTGTATATATAGACTTCTGCAGAGTGTGTGTATGCCCATAAGCAAACAACTTGAAGTGAACAGCATCCTTCTCATTATGTGTTATTGGGGATAAGTTCTGACATGAGTAACCCAAAGCATTAGGCTTTTTCTGTTTTCCTTATGCTATCTGCATAATGTTAACTGCAGATTCTTCATCATGGTTAACAGGAACACAATGATTAATAATCATGTTTTTATGGGTATTGCCGATAACATTTAGATCCTATGTGAAATTGTGGGAGATACTGAGCTGTGCTTTATGTGCCCTGCATATGTTATAGGTTTATTCAAGCAATAGGTATTACAGTTTAGAATCCCTGTATTATTAAAGGGACACTATACTGAAAAAAAATACTTTGCCTCATCTTAATCTGTAATTGAATACAGAATCCTCTGATTTGTGTGTGTTGCTGCATGCCTTCAATCCAACACACATTTTGTTTAGGATCAGTATCCCACCTACCTCTTTTAACCACTCCCACTTCCATCCAACCTGACTTTTTTCCCACAAACCAACTGTCAAGCCTGCACACAGCATTCCAACTGTCAAAACTCTGTCACTATTCCAGCTACAGTAAAACTGCTTACAGAGGAATAGTTTGTGAGAACAAGGAACTTGATTGACAGCTGAAATATTAGAAGTTTTAGACTGGATATCTAAAGAAATAGGGGGCAGATCAACAAAAAAAGATACAGTGGTGGTTGGGAAGCATTATAGTTTCCAGTTATGGTCAATTTAAAATAACCTATTTTTCGGTATATATGCCCTTTAATACTACTATACTGAAATAGGCCTTGTCTATCATACTAGAAACGGTATGCTTTGAATCTGTTTTATCAGACTATATGCATTTTCCTTGTCAACAAGGTGCAATGTTTATTTTTAATGCTTTTTTATGACAAAGTTGGGTTGCTCTGACAACAGCAGTAATGTAGGTGGCTGCCTGAGAGGAACAGTAGTTTAACTGTAGACTAATTATAGCATTTTCCTCTAAATGGAAGTTGATTCTGAAAGCTCACAGTTTTGTGTAAGAACAATTTTTATAAATACATTATGTTGTAGATATATTTTTGTTACCTTTATCACATTCAAAATTATTGCATTTGGAATTTTACTTGTTTTACATATAAACTACATACTCTTCATAGCGGCAAGTCATATTTAATATAGAAATCAGGGTATTTTTAAGTAAACATATCATAAAAATCATTAAGGTTTTAAGGGCATGTACAACCCTTTCCACTTAAATCAATGTTTACCTCCAGGACCCCCCCCCATAGGATCATCATTATACTTACCTTTGTTCCCACAGTCCCTTAAGACCTGTAGCCCTGCAAATCAACCTTATCGCCAGGTCTGAGCACTTCCCCCTCCTCTGCAAGCTCAACAAGCTCTTTAAAAGATTATCAAGCCACAAAGGAGGCATTCAAGAATGGAGCCATAAGCCATTGACATCTCTGTCATCTCCTTCCTGGTTCCTGATGCAGGAACTAGGAAGGAGGACTGACATAAGGAGAGGATTGCAATGAAGATCAGTATGAATACAGGGATTCAGGGATTGTGGAATCGTAAAGGTAAGTTAACATTTTTGAGGGGATGGGTGGACAAGCCCTTTTAAAAAATAATATGCCACTATAGTTAACCATAATTTCATAATTTCAGATCTGCTTCATTTAAAGAGTTCAAGGCATTTATATAAAAAGTTCCATCAAATAAAATAAGATATAGACATATAAATGAACTACATAAAAAGGTGGTAATGTTCCCATATGACCACCTTCCCCTCACAAGACATTCATACTTTATAGCTTGGAAGGGCCTTGACAAAAAAAATCCTCCATCCCTTTGATGTACTAAACACTGGTGATAAGGGTAAAACTGGCAATAAATTGTTTGATTTTTTGGCAGATTTTAGGACTTTGATCAAATTAGGCAAAAATGGAATTCTTCCACCTTCAATAGACCCCTGATTGATTTCAAGCAGATTGTCAATAGAAAGGTGAATTTGACAAGTTTGAATATCTCCATCCGATGGGGACAGCATCAGGGAGATCAACAACATACTTTGTCCTGCAAACCAAAATCTATGGCACAATCTATTTATGATAAAGTCATAGTACTGTTAAATTAGTATAAGATGGTATAAGATTGTAACTCTCTAAACAGTTTTTAACAGGGAGTAATTTAGTCTACTAACTGTGTATGGCTAGTTTGAGAATAGTTGAGTTTGAATAAAGACATACATCCATCTACTGCAGTTCAACCTTTATACCTGCGTCTTTAACCCTAACTAACATTTGATCTGGCATTATAGATTTAATTTTTTAAACAAACTTACAATTTAGGACAGAAGTAATGGCCCAATAGCGTAAAAAACATGCCTCCCTTTACATCCTCTTATTTGTCTGTTCCTATAATACCACCCAAGATAGGGACAGTGGTCTGTAGAGATCATAGAACTTTGTAAATAATACCGCCTTCCACACCACACAGGCAGTAGTGGGGTTACAGCCTAATTCAATTACCCACCGCTTTGGAAACTCTCTACTAAATATGGGCCTACAGGTTTAAAGGGTATGTCCACCCTTTAAAATTTTTTTTTACATAATAATCCCCCTGTCCCCCCTGCCCCAACCCCCTATATTTTTTTTATCAGAAAATGCCCAAAACATTACTTACCTTCCCTCTTTCCGCCGCTGCGCTGCCAGGCCCTCTGCTTGCGAGAAAATGCAAGCAGAGGGGTGGGACTGGCAGTCGCGTCTGTGATTGGCTGAGCGGCAGCAAATCATGGACGCGGCTGCCGGGAGTTCAGTGCGGCGGAGGAAAGAGGGAAGGTAAGTAATGTTTTGGGCATTTTCTGATACTAACAATATAGCGGTTGGGGCAGGGGGATTATTATGTAAAGAGGATTTTACACTAGGGGGAGGGAATCCTGAGAGGGAGGGGGCGGGGGGGGGAGAAGGGCTGCAGTATGCATGCCAAACTTCTCCCGGAGACCAGGTAGGAGGCAAAGTCCTATATGGACTCTGCTATCCTCCTGGTGGGCAGTTTTTGGGACTTTGTGGGGGACTACAGGAGAACTATATGGGGCCATTAGTGGGGGGGATTATAGTTTTGGGGGTGGATATGCCCTTTAACATGATTGCTTTCTAATTGCTTTTTTATGCTTCTAAAAAAATATATTTATTTTAACTTGTATAAAATAACACATATAAAGTATGAGAGATTAAGGAAACAGACGTCTCTTTGTTCTGCTTAGCTGCAATGTGTTGCAGTCAATAGCAAACAAGCAAACAGAAGATTGATTTCTTTAGTTAATCGTTTGTAAAGCAATTGATTTCATTGGAACTCAGGCAGAAACTTAACTAATTGATTAATTATGAATGCATATTGAGAAATAAATTTAACCTGTGTTTATTCAGGGAAGAGTGAACTCAATCCCACCACTAGAGAAGCAAGTCTCCCTCTTTAAGGGCTGGTACACACAAGCAGATATGTTGGTGATGCTATAACAATATTTCCATATACCAGGTGGTCGGGCCAAAATATTGGTGGTGTATTTGTGTTGTGATGGATGTCAGCCGATTGTGTTGTCTTCTATTGACCACACTATTTTGGCCCAGCTGAAAAAAAAATTTGCCCATGTGTATCAGCCCTAAGACATTTATGTTTCTAAATCTTTATTCTGTAAAAAAACCAAACTGTATTTATAACTTTATAACTGTTCCAGAAAGCCATTCTTATATATTGATGGAACACTGAGCTTGGGATTTTGAAGTTAGGTTGGCTTATGACCAAACTTTGCAAAGATTTACATTCAAATGGCAAAGTGGGTGAGTTTTTTTTGAATTTTAGATAAAATGCTGCTATAGATCATCAATAGTAACGGGACTGAGTATCACAATTTTCTTATCATTTCATTGCACTACAAAACATATAACCTACTGTGCTATTCTGAACAATGTAAAGGAATATTTCACAAGAAGAAGCTATGTCTTAAATACATAAATAGAAAGAGAGAGACTCCACTATAACATGGAACACATGGTTCCATGGCACTCAACTACCAATAGCCCATAAAGTTATAGTTCATGTGGGGAAGGAAACCATATCCCATGATTCCCCACTGAAAGAGTGTATGCACACTGCTCGTCCAAAAATATACACTTCTTTATTTAGTCAAAAGGACACAACATAATATATAATAACCATAGAATAGACATATGAAATCTAGTGCCTATATCACACATAATATAGCATTAAAAGGCATAAAAGATTTTAGTAGGTAGTAAAAAGAGTGTCCAGGCAGCCTTTCTGTGAACACCTAAATTTCCAAGTTTCCGTGGGAACCTGGGCCAAAGCCCAGTGAACAGATACTGGTACGTGGTATACAGGTAAGTTCAACGATGGGGATCGCAAACAATATATATATATATATGTATCAGGGGTGCGTCCACCCCTCTATAAACAATGTAAGTGTATATTTTTGGATGAGCAGTGTGCATACACTCTTTCAGTGGGGAATCATGGGATATGGTTTCCTTCCCCACATGAACTATAACTTTATGGGCTATTGGTAGTTGAGTGCCATGGAACCATGTGTTCCATGTTATAGTGGAGTCTCTCTCTTTCTATTTATGTATTTAATTGTTATCCCCTCCGCTTAGCACCACCATCACTGGTGTATAATAATACCCTAATAAGTAGCAGGTGGCCTATGAGTCACCATTTATTTTATAATAAGCTATGTCTTGCCTTACGTTCTTCAATCAATTGAACATGAGCAACCAACGTAAAAAGAAGAAACTCACCTTACATGCGATCCTCCGCAGCAGCAGTGACAGGTCCTAACCGCTTCCTGGTTCAGATTAACTACAGTGTGCATGCGCGCTATAGCTACTCTGAACAGGAAGCGGTTTTGAATTTACACTGCTGAGAATCATATGTAAGGTAAGTTTCTTCTCTCTTCGTTCGTTGCTCCTGGTCAATTGATTGAAGAACTGGGGTAAGACAACCTTAAAGAGGAACTGTGGTCCAAAAATGACTTTAGGTAAATTGATAGGAATTGCTCTCCTGAGAATCTTTGCAATTTATTTTTATTGTTTATTTTGCATAGTTGTGAAGACATTTTGTGTGTGATATGGCAGCAGCATCACCAGGTCCCCTGCACTTCCTGCTTCCTGCTCTGAAACCTGTCAATCTGCCCTGTGTCTCCTCCCCTTTGCAGCCCCCTGGCCCCTTCCACTCATGGACCCCATGGTCCCTCCAGTTGCAGGCCCCCCTTGGCCCATTACCTTACAGCCCCATGTGGCCCTGCCCAATCGCGGGTGCCTAAGCCCCACCCGCTCACAGGTGCTGTGGGCCACTCTGACACCCCCCTACCCTCCCCCCCACAAAAAAAAGATAAAGATTCCACATGTACTAGACAATTTCTTATTAGCCATTGCGGCCTAGTGGTAGAAAGCTTTCAGGGTTATTCAATAAAAGTTCTTATCGTTTAAAATGGTGTTAATTTTGCCCCAACCAATCAGATGTTAGCTTTCAAATGTTAAATAACATCTGATTGGTTGGGGCAAAATTAGCTCCATTTTTAAGCATAAGAACTTTTATTGAATCTCCCTGTTTGTTTTTAGAAAGACACAGTATAGAAGGTTGCTGGTTCAATTCCCCATACTTACTTTTATTTTTTGCTGAAATGTTAAATGTTCTGTAAAGATTAGTTTTCTTTTTTACATGAAAAGCAAAGGAATTTATCATTGTTAGGGACAGGAACATTTATATATGTTTACAAAAAACTGCACTGAAATTTGTGTTCTGTGTCAGAGGGAGGGATCTCTGAGCTGTAACATGATTGGCTGTGAGCTTCAAGAAAGCAAGACTGCAGTTTCCTGTAAATGTGTACTGCGCACACTTAGCGGGGTGTTCCCAGATAAGGGGAATTTTGGGAGCTGACCCCTTGTACTCACAGGTTATTTTCATAAATCACCCAGCATCCACAGCAAAGGGAGAGATGAGACACAGCTTGTTGTGTGTTTCTGAATGTGCTCTGTCTATTGGGACAATGTTGTTTGGGGACTTTAGTTCTCCTTTAACAAATACTTATAACGAAAACTAGTAAAATAATAATAATCCCATATTCCTTACAATGATGTGAACACTCTATGATCTGGCAACAATAGAAACATTATCAACCAGAACAGGATCACTGTTCTTTTCATGTGGAATTAAATAATATGACAAGATCATTTTAATGTTTTGGTAAACTGTGAATAAAATCAGTTAATAATGCATTAGTCTAGCAGATACATTTTCATTGTTGATATCGGAACCTGAAACGGTATTTTAGACATTTCCTCTGTTTATTGTCAGTGTCTCTCAGGCAGGATCAAGGACTAGAACTGTGGAAGTAGCTACTTTTGCTTTAGAGGCAGTTATGTCTATGACAAATAGTCTTGCTTTGATTTACTATCCAATTCCTGTGAAAAATAAGCCTTCCTAGATGATATATTAGGCTTGTTTGCAGGTTACAGTGGGTGCACTGCACACTATTGGAACACTAGCTCATTTCTTTTTATCTGGCTTTCCAGTAAATGTTTAATTGCAAAGACTGCATATTTTTATGTCTGTTGAAATATGCAGGTACACCTTATAATTTAATGTGACATCATTATTAAAAAGAGATCATTTAGCAGCGTACACCAATGAAAATATGGCTGCTTTCAGCTGTTTTTTTTCCCTGAAGCAGATGCATTTATTTTTATTACTGTTTGCAGACATTGGTTCATAGAGCAGCAACAGTAAAATGATATTCTTTTTTTTTTTTAAGGTAATGGCCACATTTTAAATATATAATGTTATTTTTGTACTTTAAAAGGGTTAAGGCCACCCACTGAAAATACAATTGACTGTATTAATGGACAGTAAACCACTTGTTTGGCATAAATGAATAATGCTAGTAGTATATTGTATATGTGTTACCAAATTGTTTCCAACTGTTTCATCTCATGAAGAAATGTATTGAATCTATAGTCTGCTTATTCACATGAGCACAAAGTCTCACATTAAAAGTTTCTATCAAGAAATGTGCTTGCACTGTATACTCTGAGGGTTCGGGTGCTTATGCCCTAAACCTGTTGCTTATGTTAGATAGATGCCCTCTGTGGTGTAACATTCCAATTACAATGAAGAAACGCAAAACCACTGCTTCCAAATGGTGGTCCACGCCTGTGGAAAATGGCTTAATAAACATCAATTTATTAAGTATCTCCTCAGGTTTTAGCAATTTAGCTTTTTAAGTATTTAAAAATACAATATAATGGGGCTTATTAACAGAGAGTGAGGGTAACTGGTCTCTATACAAGTGCACCAGCATTTCATGCAAGCCTAGGATGATGTTTTTATGTATGTACAAACTTTATATATAGCAGCTCTGTTTTTCATTTATCAACTAACATGAATTGCTGAAAGCCTTCATGGAGCAATACAAAATAGTGAACTGATTTTAATGACTTGTTTTCATTGCAAAAGATTCTTCTGCATATGCAGTGGCTGACTGCTAAAGTGCTAGACTTAGAAACACAATGTAATATGTTTAAACAAAACCTGCATTCAAAGTGCACTCTGGGAGCTCTGTGACGCCCGGACCCGGTGCTCAAACGCTCAAAAAATATCTCAGTCTCCCGGTCCGATCCTATATCGGAAAATGTTGTGAATATTTTGTAATCCTTTTTGTGAATATTTTGTAATCCTGTTTCTAACAAATGTATGCTGTGGGCTTTGGACCTTTGTGTCCTTTTTGATTGCTAACGTTATATAGGTGGTCCTAGGTATTCTCTTTGGGTCTATTCAGGACACATATTTTGTTACGTATATTTGATTTTAATGTGTTTTAATATAGTGGTGTCCCATGGGTTAATAGTGGAGGTTACATAATTAACAGGTGATGGGATCCCTATAGAGCCCCTGAGGAAGTGGCATGTAGTGCCACAAAACACGTAGGGTGGAGTTATTTGCTGTCTGTTCCACTAGCCATGTGGGAATGTTGACTTTAAATGTTTGAATAAAGTTGAACTTTTTACTTCATTTCACCGGACTGCGGTAGCCTGCTTGAATTACTTACGTTCGGAAACAAAATCTGCACTTAAATCTATGTTCTGTGTCAGGAAGGGATGATCTCTGGGAACTAAAATGATTGGCTGTCAGCTTCCAGAAAGCAAGGCTGCAGCCTCTTGAGAAGTGTACTGTGTACACTTAGCTGGGTGTGCCCTGCTAAGGTGGATTAAGGGAGCTGACCCCTAGTACCTACAGGTTAATTTTCATAAATCACCCAGCAGACACAGCAGAGGGAGAGGTGAGACACAGCATTTGGTGTCTTTGTGAATGTGCTCCTTCTTTTGGGGCAATGTTGCCTCAAGACTTTAGTACCCCTTTAAGAAAAAACCCAGAAAACCCTATTAACTAATGGCATTGCAGCTGATTTTTGCAATTCACTGCAAAACACAAAAACTGGTTCAAAGCCATTTTCTTGGCTTTTTTACTTTACTGCCAGCAAAGCTGAGATGGAGTAAATAATTTCATGTAAAACCCTAATTAGTTTTTTTTAAAGCCTCAGGAGTTTGATGAGCTATATCCATGTCCACCCTGCACTTTTAGCACCAGACAAGATAATACATTATGTAGCGGGATACCAAAAGAAAGAAACTTTATGAAAATCGAAACCAAATTGTATACATTCTGTGAAATGGAATTCTCCATCTATCTAGTTAGAATTACCAAGACTGAAACCATTTACAATCTATTATATGGCCAACGTGATGCAAGAGATCAAGAATGCAAAAAAAACTTTAAGAAATAAATTGAAAGACCTTGAGATTGGCTGAATCATGTTTTAATAATAGCAAAGAAAGAGAGAAAGAGAAGAAAATACATTTTCACAATTTTCTTTGTGATAGCTTCTACAGGTGAGAAATGACTCTTTTGATAACTGGAAGAACTGTATGTTGATCCCATACACAGGGACAACCTTTCATGTAAACACAGAAAAGGCCAAACAATGTCCAGCTCTTAAAGGGACAGTTCAGTGGAAATTATCAATATTTGTTAAATTGTTAGTTTGTGTAATGCCTTTCATACCCTTTGCTGTTCCCAGCTGTTGTCATTAGTGAGCTGACATTTCAGGTTCTAACGGTCCTTCTTCTTCCCAGGTCGCACCACATCCTTGGAATGTTCCTAACAGTAATTTCTACTGATTGGCTGTTGGGTGGGTCAAAGATGCTCAGATCTCTACTGAGCAACTGAATCAACCCAGGCGCTGGGTCAAGGGCAAGACCATAACGGTCTCTACTAGGGGTCCTGCAAACAGGAAGTCAGTATTTCAGTTGCATTTATTTATACACAGACAAAATGCTGAATGGGCAGATTAAGGTCATTGGGATGAAAAAATACTGCTCTTTTTTTCTGAAAAGCATATGTATTTGCACTGAACTTTAATGCCATTGCATGAAATAGTTCAAAAAAGTTTCCTTCTAATGAGAGATTCTTTTATTTATCTTTATCATTAATGTGTTTGTGTGAGTGTGTCTATATCTTAAGCAGTAAAAAATAAATTGTGACTATGGCAACAGTGAGAAATACTAGGAGGCCTATTTTTGTTTTATTAGAGACAAGCTTTGTAAAGATAAAGCCTACATTATCTTTCAATTATATAAATAACAAAATAATGGAAGTGACAACGTCAGCATTTCAAGGATAAAACAAATGGCTGAATTTTATATTAATATTACTTTTCATCCGTATGCCTCTTGAACCATTTTTCTAGCTTGATGGTCAGTCCTGTCTAGGTTTTCTTCAATTTAATAAAAGCTTTCAGTGTTTCTAACCGCATCATCCATTTACTATACTAACCTCATTAAACTAACCTTAGTACACACACGCAATATACTGTGTGGAATGTTCATTTGCTCCTACTTGCTTGTGCCCACACACATCCCTACTCCAAACTCCACCCTCCATCCAATGTTGTGATTACAAAAAAAACAGCATTAACAGTGTTTGAACTTACAAGTGAAAATACCAGGGAGAAGGAATCTTGTTTTTCTGTTACTGTGATAAAAATGATGAAAATCTGTGTCTTTTAAGGAGAGCTAAAGGAGAATAAAATGGGGGCGATGTAGTATGTAAACCATCATTACTTACCTGCTTGAGATTCTATGATGCAGTAAATCCCTTTGTAAGATTTATTGCCATGCGGATTGTGGTCAGGTAAGATGCGCAGGCTTGTGCCCCATTCAATATTTTCCCAAAAGTTTTGGCTGTAGGCAGTGCAAAATCATGTCAAATGTTAAACCCACGCTACATTGGATAGCTTGAGTTTAACTGTGTATTGGCTGGTTGGATCCATTGATGTATTGTCCTGTACCTTTTTAAAACATTAAAAACATTAAAAGTACCTGGGGTAGGGGGGTGTTGATTGATAATTCCTTCCCTTATAGCTTCAACATTAGCATTAATACAGGGAATCCAGGACATGAGGTATGAATAATCAATTCTACCTCCCTGTCCTAGGTACTTTTCAGTTTTTAAAAGTATTTTTTACAGTGTTGTTGTTTTTAAGTCCTTAAAGGGCATGTCCACCCTTCTAATTAACTTTTTATATAATGTACTGCTCCTTCCCCCAGCCCCAACCGCATAAATATTATTCACAGAAAGTGCCCCGATCTTTACTTACCATGCCTCTATCCTTCATGGAAATGCAGACTGGGGGCAGGACCAGCAGACGCATCTCAGCCAATCACGGACGCAGCTGCCGGGAGTTTAGACCGGCGAAGGAGAGAGGCATGGTAAGTAAAGATCGGGGCACTTTCTGTGAATAATAGTAATGCAGTTGGGGCTGGGGGAGGGAGCAGTACATTATATAAAAAGTGTTTTATGGTAGGGAGAGGGAGACAAAATCGGAAGGGAGAGGGAGGGGGAGAATGGCTGCAGTACGCACGCCAAACTTCTCCCGGAGGGGAGACAGGAGGCAGAGTCCTATATGGACTCTGCTATCCTCCTGCTGGCCAGTTTTTGGGACTTTGGGGGGGGGGGACTACAGGAGAACTTTATGGAGCTAGGATGTGAGGTAAGGATTTTTACATACTACATAGTGGGGCCAGTAGTGGATTAAATTATAGTTTGGGGGGTGGACATGCCCTTTAAGGTAACATAGTAACATGTAATGGAGTTATTGAGAATAAAGACTTTTCCATATAGTCCAACCTTTATACCCAACCTAGCAAAAAAAAAAAAAGCTGAAAAAAGGGAAAACAATTATATCCTGACTCCAAATGGCAATCGGAAAGCATCCCTGGATCAACCACAACTATATGTATTAATACCATTCTGCTGCCCATTTTGATAATCTATCTAGGTCTGCTTGCAGCAATTGCACATCCTTTGAAATTTCAAAAGCTCTGCATAGTTTAGTGTCATCAGCAAACACAGAGACCTTGCTCTCAATATCCATTTGTAAGTCATTTATAAACTAAATAGAAGTAGCCCCAGTACAGAACCCTAAGGCACTCCACTAAGAACTTTAGCCCACAAAGATGTAACTCCATTGACCACCACTCTCTGTACATGATCCAACAACCAATTCCCTATCCACGTTTTTTTTCTAGGCCAACAATCCTTAGTTTATACATTAGTTGCCTATGTGGCAACTATCAAATGCTTAAGCACTGCCAGAATCTAAACTCACCTCATCATATACACCAAACAAGTTACTCTGACAAGATCTATTTCTCTTAAACCTATGCTGACTACTACTTACTAGATCAGTTCTGGAAACAAAGTCCAGGATATGATATTGGAATTATACTGGCTTTTTCCCCACAGGTATTAGGTGCTATCATCTCTCTCCGATGTTTGTTTTCAAGTAAATGAATTTCAATTCAGATATTTTAAACGTTATATTGAATTATTGTTGCCTTCCATGGCAGTCCTTGTGTAAAATATGCAAGGCTGCAATCAAACAAAGGTGTTTATTCTCTGTGTGATTATTTTCCCATTTGAAAAAAAAACCAAAATCTGCCAAAATAAACGATAATACAAATCTAGGGGTTTACAGATTTTATAAATATTTAAAAAATTACCACATTGCTGAAATTTTCTATTTTTATTGTCCAAAGTAAAGGCACTTAGCAGTCATTTTGGGCTAGTCATGGATATGATTTTTCATTTAAAGCGTTTATGGGGAATGTGTTAATCATAAATGGCTGTGTTGCTCCGTGATTTTAGAACTGTGTAAATGAAAGTCTCATAATAAATTTATGTCAGGTGATGCCCTGTGTAATGAGGGCTTTGTTTTTAAATTTTGAAAGAGAAAAAATACCTTAAACCAATCCAATTATTGACTCTCTCTTTGTTCACATTTCTCATGGTCCGTTTCTGCTGGGAATGTTAGCCTCATTCAAGGGTTTGGAGGTGGAGTGAAATAGAGATTTGGCACATGGGGAGGTGTTACCAAAAGACTGACATCTATCTTAAGACATCTAACGGCTTTAATATTTTACTGCAAAGGATTTCTGGTATAGACTTTTACTTTGATTATTTCCTGGATTTTAAGTGAGATTCATCAGTCAGTATGTCCCTGTCTGTTCCTTGAAAACTGCAATACAAACTACATCAGACAGCCATAATGGGCAATTTAATCACCTGTAAGAACCTAGCTTAGGTGTGACACTGCAGACCAAATGCCTTTAGGCAATTCATGGTGGTTTTATATATACAGTAGCTGTATACAAAATGACATGTTATTCTGTACAATTCATAGGGCTATTCTAGAGAATGGAAAACCTGGAATGAATGAAAAGACAACAGAACATTTCTGTTAACATCTGTTAAATCAATAAAGAAAATAAGAAAACATTTGAAGAGAGATAAAATATTGTAAGACTCCAAATCCAATAAATAATAACTATTGAAAATATATCTAGGGATCTAGAGGAATTTATGTTCAGTGTTCTCAGATGCATACATGGATAGATAAAAGGAAATGTTTTTGAATGTTTTTAAACTAAGGGGTTCAGGAACATATCTGCCATAAGACAACCAGAGACCAGAGATGTTTCTCGGGCAGCTGATTTGCACCCCATTAAAGACTACAAAGCACTCTTTATTGGGCCGGTGACAAGAGAGCGTCAGATGTGGTGCTAGGTGTTACCACCCCAGAAACAGCACTCCAGATGTTGAAATGTTATTATCGCTCTGCTTTAATGTCACTACTATCACTTAGAGAGGAACAAAACTGACAAGTTTAGGTCTGCCAGTGGATCTGAAAAATGTATTGAAATGCTGAAAATTAGAAAAGGAGATCCAAACTAAATGAAATTTTTTGCCTTTCGTCATCTCTAGTTACTACTGGTTAGTCATAATTAGAGATGTAATGTGGGTTCGAATAGAACTCAGTTTTGAATCGAATCTGAGGGTTTCGAAGTCCCGACGAAACTTTCAGAACTCTCGGATTTCACGGAACCCGGATTTTCCGATTTTTATTGAAGTAAGTAGCCGATTATGGAAAATCGAAAGTAGACAATTGTCGAAAATTGAAAGTAGCCGATTATTGAAAATCGAAAGTAGAAAATTATTGAAAATCGAAAGTAGACGATTATCGAAAATCAAAAGTAGATGATTATCGAATCCTCGAAAGTAATGTTCCTTTTCGGTAACTCTCGAAAATAGAATGCAGAAGCTTGAAAACAGCCCAATCATGAGGAAAGATAGTTTTAAAATAAGTTTTGGTTATATTTACGGGTTCCCAGACCATTCCCCAGGTCTCTGTGTCATTTACAGTAACCTACTATAACTATTTGTCCCTCAAAATGAACATAAACTTTCAATTTTTTTTCTCCCATAGACTTCTATGGGTCCATTTTCGAATCTTCGAATTTTCTAATTATCCAGAAAATTCGAAAACAGAGCAAAAATCAACAGTTTCGAACATCTCTAGTCATAATTACGCCCCTGCTGTAGATGTTTTCAAATTAAAGGACAACAATATATAAAAAAAACATCACCCCCATTACATGTCCACACTTCCATCAGCTGAAATCGCTTAATCACATTTACAACCATGCTGCCAATCCCTTAGATCACATAGCAAAGTGCTAAAAGCCCGCCTCCTAGATGGCCCAGGGCCATGGTTAACACAGCACTTGTCATTGACTGGTAGGGAATGTCTGTTACAACCTCTCTCCTCCTCCTCTGCCAGTCAAACAAACTTGAAATGTCCTGTTGCTAGGATACAGCCCACATAATCAAGCTGATCAAGGGTGGGTGGAGGAGTGTTTTCTCGCATGCTAGCTTTGAGTGACAGTTAGAGGCAGACAAAATAATGACACCCCCTTCACTGCATGGTTAATTGAAGGCTAATTGAAGGAAGAGAGAGGCTTGAAATCAGCAAAAAATGTATGGGGAGGGCTGCATACTTTTACTCTTTATAAAGCAAATATTTAAAAAAATGCATTGAGGCAATACAGTTATACTTTAACATTTACATTTTCTACATTTTATAAATAATTTAATGCAAAAAGGGAGATTTACCGAGAGATGCACATTGGTAATTCTCTTTTGAAAGTCATAGTAATCCTTTTGCACCAATTTTGTAAGGGTTAATGTGACTTTTAAAAGGGAATTGCAATGTCTGCACCCCTTCAAACATTTTTGAGACACAACTGCTTAAAAGTGATTTGATACCAAAAATGCTTGCACCAAAAGTGCAGCTAATAAACTACAAACAAATAGAATACCATGCAATTATTTCAGCCCGATAGACCGATACTCAATCGAAAATTGCGTTGTGTGTACAATGCTTAATAAAATGGCAACTAATTCGTCCAGGCATTATGTTATGGTTTGCTTCCAAGTCTTGTTATCTAGAAATTAACAAGCCCTCTGGAATAAAGGGCATTTCCACCCCCATACAAAAATGTATACCTTTCCCAATCCTGAAAAACCCAAGACCACAATATTTACTTGCCTTTCCAAAGCTTCTTAATTCCGATTCCACTCTCCTCTTCTTCCCAGATAGATGCCTACTCTTAAAGGAGAACTTAACTTAAATTAAGCTTTTCTCCCCAGAATACCTATACATTGAAAGATTCTTCTCTAGTTATTTGCATTTAGTAGATATAAGGAATAGATTCTGTAACAGTTGTAACAGTTGTACTGTTGTTGCCAGTACAACTCACATCCCATGTTGGCTTTAAAGAGCCATGCCCCTTGACCCCAGGATTCACTGTCTCTATGCACAGTTTCTAAATGTACCTGTGATCACAGTTGAGTTGCTGGTGGTGCACTGTGTAAATGCTGTGGTTTTTTGAAACAAACACACAATATGAAACAATATAACACAGTTTACTGCCTGAGTTTATTGCTTTTTTTGTTTGTTTGTTTCCATGTTTCTAAAAAAATATAAAGTTTCTGCATATGTACAAACTTTATATATAGCAGCTCTGTTATTTATTTACCAAACAGCGTGAATTGCTGACAGCCTTCCAGTAGCAATACAAAATAGTGAACTGATTTTAGTGACATTTACTGATTTATTACAACTTCACTGGTGGCGCATTCTTCTAAAGTGCTGGGTTAATAAAAAAATAGACTATTGGGGCACATGTTTGATTCCCCATGCTACCTTTATTTTTGTTTTATTTGTTTATTTTCCACATGTACCAGATAATTACTTGTTAGCCATTGTGGTATAGCGGTAGAAAGCTTTGTTTTTAGAAAGACACAGTATAGAAGGTTGCTGGTTCAATTCCCCATACTTACTTTTATATTTTGCTTAAATGTTCTGTTTCTTTAATCCATGCTAGCAAAGACATACACTGCAAAGATTACTTTTCTTTTTTGCATGAAAAGCAAAGAAATTTATCATTGTTAGGGACAGGAGCATTAGTAAAAAAAACTGCACTGAAATCTGTGTTCTGTGTCAGAGGGAGGGATCTCTGAGCTATAACATGATTGGCTGTCAGCTTTCAGGAAGCAAGACTGCAGTTTCCTGTAAATGTGTACTGCGTACACTTAGCTGGGTGTTCCCAGATAAGGTAAATTATGGGAGCTGACCCCTTGTACTTACAGGTTATTTCCATAAATCACCCAGCATCCACAGCAAAGGGAGAGATGAGACACAGCTTGTTGTGTGTTTCTGAATGTGCTCTGTCTATTGGGACAATGTTGTCTGGGGACTTAAGTCTCCTTTAACAATGTACAAGCAAATGTGCATGTTATCTAATAAAAAACACTTCCATTGTAAAGTCTGCACCAATTATCTTCAATACATCATTATTACTAATGTAGTGATATACAGTAACGTTTGTTTTGGTTATACATGGTCAATGACAAACAATGTATTGTATAGAAGAAAAACACCTGCACTGCATTCTGACCATATGAGTAATTTGTTACCAATGTTCCAGTGCTACATCACACCTTCTTTGGGATTACAATAACTACTGTGCTCTTATTACTGTGTCTCCCTAAGCTATTTTATTAGATAAGTAGTAGTGTTTTAAAGTTAAAGATTTGTCTCCTAAGGGATTGCCAGAACCAAACAAAATTGTTAAACTTACTGTAAGTAAAACACTTATTACAAAGTATAGACATTATTCTACAAGTCAACTTTAAACTGTTCACACTTTTAGCCCATTCATTTTTGCATTCCTTTTTTTCAACCCTTTGGTATAGTGGAACTTCTCTGAAGGTAGCAACATAAAATGATGCATTAAAAGATAAGCAAATTCCAATTTTCTGTGTCTATTTTTCTAATAATATGTTTTCAGTCGACCATCAAAAGAAGGGAATGTTTGTTCCTGGAATGAGAATGAATTTTGTGATGCAGTTTTTCTGATTGACATATTGGACTTAAATCCGCTAAGTTCTGATAAGCATGTTATTGAAAAAAATGGAGCGTGTTTGCCTGTATGTATTGATAGGAAGCTCTAGCTAAACTGTTAATTCAGTCCTAGATCTCATTTTAAATATTAGCACTCTAGCATTTTCCACCAGACACAGCTAAGAGGCGACCGGCAAGCAAACCTGAATTTTGTGGACACTTCCTATCCCAGAATCATATTTGTAGCTTTCTAAATCTCAATAATGACTATGCCAGTATATACTCTACAATTATAGACTTTTCCATAATAAGGATTTCTTTTATAATTGCTAGTTGTCTTATTTATAATGTAACTGAATAACAGTATAATAAACATTAATAATGGGTGGTGAAAATGTAGAATTTTGGCAATGTATACCATTAAATGTTATTTAATTTCATTTCTGTCACTGACATTTAGGGCTCACCATTCATTGTTAATTATTGATATAGGAGCTCGTATTGAAGGTCTTTCACAAAGTTTCATAGGAGAAAGGTTGATTGATTAAAGTGCCCATTAAAACCCCTTGACTGATGTTTGCATTCACCTGATAGAGATTTACTCTTTAGTGTTACTTTGCATATGAAATCAATGCACAAACTTTACCTAAAATTATTCTTCTTTCTCTAGCAGTGGTGGCTGCAATATTAAGACAGTCTTAAAATACAATACAGTATTGTCTTTATTACAGTAGTGTGCTACCAAATAAAAATACCAGTAACTAGTAACCCCCCTAGAAAGCTTTTAATTGTAAACATTATTTATGTATTAAGATTTGATAATCCAGTAGGTCAGAAAAAGAGTCTAAAATGCATGTATTTAATTATCAGTTTGTGGGCTATAAATCAGGGCAAATACTGTATGTTTACAGCCTGTAATTCTGTATAGTAATTGGGATCCTATATTTTTTCCCATTAATTTCAATTTCTTGTATTTATTTATTATTTTGAGTAGTATCTCCATTGTATAATAGAAAGATCGACAGACAGACAGACACATAGGGACAGGCTTTACCAGAGCCACAGCGCCGTTTGGAGTTAAATTCAGGTTAACCAATTCAATAAGCGCTACTTATAGTGTAACTATTTAAAGCTAGATAGTAGCAGGAGTTAAAAGTTGTACTGTGGGTTAATCTCTTTTGAGATTTACCCACAGACGCAAATCCCATATTGAAATCCCTGAAGAGAGATTTAACCTGGGTAAATCTCCCTAATAGTAACATACAGAAGTTCCTTTACTTAGATATGCAGCAGAATTGGTTATATAGCAATTATTGTCAATAAGCTTAGTTTACTTGGTCTTTAGTTAAGTTTCCTTGGTCTTTAATTTCCATGTGAGAATTTCTGGTTAAATTCTTACTGTTTTATACAAGGCTCCAGCTACTGCTATATGACTTTCAGTTCTAAAGATTTTATCAAACTGACAATAGAGCATGGTGCAGTGACTTAGCTAAAAATACTAAACAATATTAACACACAGAGCCCCCTAGTGGTTGGAGGATACTCCACACGCAAACATTTTTGATTGTTGTTTATACAAAAATGAATTGAAGAACCGGAGGTGAAAGAGCTATGCCTTACCTTCTGTTCTTTAGTTAATATAACTGGAGCCAGAAATGTAGATTGTAAAATATACCCATGAGCCCTTTTACTTAGCTGAATCACCTACCTCTTCTGGGTCAAACTATGTGAGGGAACATGTTCACTGGTAAGTTTTACTATCTCCCATTTTTTCAATTTTTGAGTGAGCCTATCCTTTAAACATTATGCATAGAATATCTAATTAAGCTGTGTATTTTTATTCTCTTATAATCTATATTTTCTTTTTTAAGAGATAACAGTTCAATATTCTGTATGCCTTAATAATGTATATTGCATTGTAATTGGATGGTGTTGGTTTCATTGTCAGTTCATGAGAAGACCTTCAAATAGTCCTAGTCCCACCAAGCCTACCTACTCTCACCTAATAGATAGTTCTTAGGAGTCCTTTATTGTATTTCATGTTTTATGTAATGGTACTAAGGGAATGTGTTCTTTAAATTTAGAATTACTCAGTCATGAAATAGTCTTATTCTTGTAACTTATGGGCCATGTCTGTTCAGTATGCAAATAACATTTTAACTACAGGGAACAGAGCAAATGAACCATTTTACAGTGAATCGAGGTCTTTAATTCTCAAGACATGCAAATATAACACATTAAAACTTGAAATAATTAAGCATTTTTAGAGAGGAGAAAAATATTTTTTAGCCTTAAATAATGAATCCACTTGTATTAGTTTTGGTTCTTCTTATATTTGATGTCTTTATCTTTTGCAACTATAAACATAAACTATGGATTTTTTTACTTATATCTGGGGTTGGGATATAAATATGTATGGTAACATTATATCAGAAAGTTTTTTGGAAAGATATCCAAGTTGGACCGGTCCACTCTGTGTCTGCCCTCTTATCTGTGCACTCTGACACTGGTCCGTCTCACTCCAAGATGCCAAGGAATAAATGGCATCTCCCACAGAATCTGATTGGATCTCGAGCGGTCGGATCCTCTTACCTCTCCAGACACACACCAGCCGTTCTCTAACAGATACGGCAGATTCCATGTGGGGAAGAGAGGACACAAACTACTTTAACAATTCCCAAAGTCCTACGTACGATTCGCCCCTCAACAAAAGTGGGCAGGGCTTCTTCATAGACATTTAGCATGTTTTAACTCCTGGGAGTAAATTCATTAGAAAGTGAGCCAATACTGACAAAATAATTCTCTTGGGAACAACCAATATTGATGCCTACAGCGGTAGTTTGTCTGCATCGTTGTCAGAAGTTTCTGGACCCACACCTTGCCAATTTTGAGCAAATCACATTGGATTAGATGGGATTTATTGGAAATTGTATTGTGTATAGTGTATTGCTACATTTACAGGACTCTTATTAAATGGCTATGTCTCTGCCTTCACAGAAATTTCACCTAGAAAGTGACAAAAAGTTTACTTTAGTTTAAATGTGTCAAGAAAAAAAATATACAGTATAGGTATTACTGTTAAAAAAAAACCTTTGTCCAAAAACATCACTGAAATGGCATTTTAATAACATATCTATTATAAGCAAGCACATACTGTACCAGAAACTAATCTTAATTTTGTTTTTGCTCCTGACGTGAAAGCTTTACTCCCCAGAACACCTACATATTGTAAGATTCTTCTCTCTAGTAAGTTACATTTAGTGCATGTAAATAATATATTTTGGAACGAAGAAGGCTTCCATGTTGTTGCCAATACAAACCCATATAGGCTTCAACGAGCTATGCACCCTGATCCAAGGATTTACTTTCTCTATGAACAGAGTTTTAAGTGAAAGATAACAGGATTATTCAGTAAAAGTTCTTACCGTTAAAAATGGTGCTTGTTTTACCCCAACCATTCAGATGTTAGCTTTCAAATGTTAAATAATATCTGATTGGCTTGGGCAAAATTAGTACCATTTTTAAAGATAAGAATCTCCCTGTATGTTTCTAAATGTACCTGTACTATTCGTTGTATCTCTGGTGGCACAACATATAAATGCAATGTTTTTAGAAACACATAGCAGGCCCTAATCCCCTGGTTTACTAATGAAACTATCCAAAATAGTCTATTGCCTGAGGTTATTGATTTTTTGTTTGTTTCCATCATGTTTCTTGAAAAATATTAAGTTTCTATACATGTACAAACTTTATATATAGCAGCTCTGTTTTTTAATACCAGTGTCAATTGCTGACAGCCTTCCTGGAGCAATACAAAATAGTCAACTTTTTGTGCAGACATTATATCCTAGCAGTAGATAAAGATTCTAAATATACCTGCTTTTATCTGTACGTGCAGGGGTGGCGCCCTGCTTAAATGCTAATTTTGGAAACAAGCAGACCATTGGGACACAGGTATAAATCCCTAGGCTTCCTTTCTTTGTTTCTATTATGTTTCTAGCAAAAGATATAGATTCTACATGTACTTATCCCATCTAATAGCTCTTGTGGGATAGTGGTAAAAAACAGCTTTTTAGCAAGACACAGTACAGAAGGTTGCAGGTTGATTCCCCAGACTTACTTATATAAATGTTAATATTGTTTCTTGTATAAAAAACAAAGGAATTTATCATTGTAAGGGACAGAAGCATTTGTAATATGTTTACACAAAAACTGCAAGTCTGTGTCCTGTATCCGAGGGAGGTGTGATCTCTGAGATGTTAGATGATTGGCCGTCAGCTTCCAGGATGCAAGGCTGCAGCTTCCTGTAAAGTGCACTGTGTGCACTTAGCTGGGTGTTAATAGCAAAGGTGAATTACAAGAGTTGACCCTTAGTTAACATACAGGTTAATTTATTAAATCACCCAGCATCCACAGCAAAGGGAGAGGTGAAACACAGCTTTTTGTATCTTTGTGAGTGTGCTCTGGAGACTTTAATTCCTCTTTATAGGGCATGTCCACCCCCAAAACTATAATCCCCCCCACTACTGGCCCCATTGTGTAGTGTAGTTTAATCCTTACCTTACATCCCAGCTCCATAGGGTTCTTCTGCTATCCCCCCCCCAAAGTCCAAAAAAACGCCCACCAGGAGTACTGCAGAGGACTCTGCCTCCTGTCTCTCCTCCGGGAGAATTTTGCCATGCGCAGAAGAGCCCTCCCCCCCCCTCCGTCTCCCTCCCGATTTAGATTCCCTCCACCTAGCGTAAAAATCTTTTTATGTAATAGTCTCCCTGCTCCCCCAGCCCCAACCGCTATAGTTGGGGCTGGGGGAGCTATAGTTTTAATATTTACCTTCCCTCTTTCCTCCGCCGCACTGAACTCCCGGCAGCCGTGTCCGTGATTGGCTGCCGCTCAGCCAATCACAGACGCGACTGCTGGTCCCGCCCCTCTGCTTGCATTTTTGCGCAAGCAGAGGGCCTGGCAGTGGGGCAGAGGAAAGAGGGAAGGTAAGTAATGTTTGGGGCACTTTCTGAAATTAAAACTATAGCGGTTGGGGCTGGGGGAGCAGGAAGACTTTTATATTAAAATTTTTTAAGAAGGGTGGACATGCCCTTTAAATGTCAATACATAAGGCATTCAGTAATTCAACTATACAGCGGTCCTAGCTTAACTCTCTTCAGCCAAGTAAATAAACTTCATATACTAAAAATCAACCTTTCAGTGTTTGGAAGCACAATGTATAGAACATTTGGTTTAATGACAGATGCCACTTCTAAACCATGTGACATCAGTGACTCAGTTTTTCTGGGATTAGATATGAACATCTTGAATCCATTTCTTTACTTTTTTAAAGCATAAAAGTGTTCCAGTGCCTTCTTAAAGAACACTGCTCTAAACACAAAGCCTACTTGTACTATTGTTGCTAATGCTCTAAAACAAATGTTTGTTATTACTGTGTCACAACCATATGTTATGATTTATTAAATCTACTTCTAAGTAAGATAGCATTTTCTCTAACAGGAAAAAAAGTTATTTTGTTTTACATTCATCTTTTAATGAGCTTTTTCAGTATCACCATAGCAATAGCAAATGTGTTTTGATAGAAATTCTGGCCTCCTTATTACTAATAGTTGTAATGGGTTGTAAACTGCATTTCAATACATTTTCAAAATATATACATGTTGGGAATATATCATTTAAGTAGAGATGGATGAACCTCATATGTGGGTTTCATGACATCTGGTAAATTACCAAACAAGGAATGTTGCAAGTTACTGGTATTGATAAATGAAGTAAAGTTGATCGAGGGAAATTTCCGATTGCCACTTGGAGTCAGGAAGGATTTTCTTCCCCTTCATAAATTTGGTGGGATTTTTTTTTGCCTTCCTCTGGATCAACAGTTAGGCAGGAAATGAGGATATTGCTAGATGGGTTGGACTAGATAGACATATGTCTTTATTCAACCTCAAATACTATACTATAAACTAATTACTGTATGACACCAACATTTTTTGGATGCTGATATTTCACATTACATCTAATGCAAAATTAGACAACTCTTGAGCAGAATGCTTTTGAAAGTTTTCACTCATCCAGGTCATGGTATATCTGTTATATTCAATTAGATCAACTGGACATGAAGTTTAGTTCTTGAAGATTTTGGTGCAGTTTTGATAACACCTCTGAGCTAAAATGCATCCACCCCTCGCATTCAGAAGGTCCCTAACACCTGGCTGTTATATGCTGATTGGGACTTTCCAGGGTACTTATTGCCAACAGATTCTTGTACAAGTCACTCTGAATAGAATCAAATGACTAGTGAAAAGTTTAAGCACTAAACTTCAAGTCCAATTGATATAATTGAATACCATGACCTAGATAAATGAGAATCTTCATAGGCTTACTGGATATGTACTAGCAAAAGTGCACAGTGGGAATTTTTGCGTGTGTATGTTTGGCTATATGTAGATATAGTGGATATATAGTGCGTACATCCCATAAACTAATACTTTGTTAAAGCACTTGTTGATTTTATTTAAACCGGTTGTTATGGAAAAAAGTCTATTAGTTATAGATCTGGAGTTGTCAATTTTTTCCTACTACTCATAGAAATGTCAGGAGAAATGATGACTAATGGATGTTCACCAAAAAGCCTTTTGTCTTGCTAACCTATCCCACAGCCCTTTCAAAAAATATCACAATTACCAGGGCTACTAGTGCCTCAAATAGCTCAATAAACCAAATCTCTAGTGAGCTGAGGTGCTCTATGAATCAAAATAATTACCACATGCAAACAAGAAAACAAAGACATCATGGCACTCTCAATGCTAACCAGAACTTCTGACCATCTATATAAAGTGCTCCTAGTGCATATATAAAGTGGTTCAGTGCAATCAAAGTGACATAGTGCAATAAATGTGAAAAAACAGTGCACACCAGTTAAAAACACACAGAGCTCAGATGCAGGGCTCTTCCCTGGTTATATAGTCATGGTAAAAATCAGTATAGGTTTACATATATTGCATATAATATAGGTGGACAAGTCACAAACTCTAAGTTTATAGGGAGAAAATAAACCCCCTTCCTCTCATCCTCCCTCCTTCAAAGATAACCTAGAGTATGTTTGTAAACCAAAAGTATTTCAACCCTGAAAAGTAGGGGGAACAAGGAGAAACACAGAAATATATTAATTAATCTCAAAAGAGAGAGACAGATCAATAGGGTTTTCAAATACATTGCAAGGGCACAAGAGGAAAACATATCAAGACACACACTTAGGGTGCCTGCCAGATCAAAACTCCATTTCTGAGTGAGCCATCATCAAAAGAGAACTGGATGTGTTTCGCCCCAACACACAACCATGGGCTTCTACCCTCAGCCAAGACATGCAAAGAATACAGATGATTGTTATCACATGAAGAGAACAAACATAAATGGTTTAATCCTTTAAATACTTTTTTGTGTTCCTGTCTAGATTGAGACCTTAAACTAATGTGATCCCTTTTATGTTTTAAAGATTCTTCAGGGAATATGGCTTTTTAGAATGAAGCCAAGAGAAATAATCTATTCCTGTCAGATATTCTTAATAAGATAAGATAAACTTACAGGGAGACTCAATAAAAGTTTTTAACGTTTAAAATGGTGCTAATTTTGCCCCAATCAATCAGATCTTATTTAACATTTGAAAGCTAACATCTGATTGGTTGGGGCAAACTTAGCACCATTTTTAACAATAAGAACTTTTATTGAATAACCCTGTTAATGTTTAAAGTTTCAATTAATAGAACATTGGGCCAGTATAATCAGTCCTTAAAGGGCATGTCCAATGTCCAATGAGTTGCTTCCTGATCACTCGATGCTCTTCTTTTATGTCATGGCTGTCAGCCTAAGGTGCGCCTGTGATGTCACAGCCAATAGCTGATGGCTGCAACCACAGTTATTGGCTGTGACATCACAGGTGCGCCTTAGACTGACAGCCGCGACAAGCAGAGCATCGAGGGACTGTGTCTCGTAAGTATCTTCAGAGGCATCTTTGGGGAAGGTAAGTAAAATGAAAGTGGGGTTTGGGGGAGTGTTAAGCCCATAGGTAAATTTTCATTCTATGGCTGGACATGCCCTTTAATAATATCATTGTGTGTGTTTGACCATAGCTGGTTAGAACACTGGCACTAGTTATTTAATTTTGTGTTCATATTGCTGGAAGTTGCACAATACCAAACTTTTTTTATACTTTATTTATGTATGGGACATTATAAGACGCCATTGCTAAAGTTATGTATGTATGGGCAGAAACATTTGAACTATTTCAGTTGCAAATCACAGACAGGGAAATGTAATACTTACCCTCCGCACTCCTCTTCTTTTCGGGTTCTAATGATGCAGAATTCACTTAGTGTGAGTTACTGCATCACGGGAATCTGGAAGGTAAGTTTAAGGAAGGATTTCAAACAAAGTACAAAAACGGTCTAAGCTCTAGAAAAATCATGCTTACCTGATGTTGCAAACAAAAGCATAGGGTTTAACATTATATCTCCTCACAAATGTTTAGATTCAAGTGCCTCTCTGGGTGTGTGGGGGATACATGGAAAGTGTCGCTGCTCTTTACTTATTCTCCTTGATCTGTCCTCTGCTTTTGATACTGTTGATCACTCTCTACTTTTTCAGGGACATTCTTTCACTCCTTCGCATTATTTCAATGCTTTAAGGACACTAATAGATGTCAATAAATTTGCTTGAACGATAACGTTGTTGAAACATTTCGTAGATATAGATGGGAACAATTATGCATTGAATACTAAAGGGGACTCAGAAACAAATTTTGTAGTTGACTGTAACTTTACCTTTAATGTCATGGTTTGTTTACAGAATTTGTTTGGTCTTCGAACTACCTCCAATTCAGATCTAGCCAAGGCCCACTCTGGTCTCCAATTTCAATTTAAAAATACTTTTAATTTTTACCCGATAGCCAGTAGGGGTCCTAACCTGGATTTTTCACAGGATATTCTGGAGAGAGATATCCACAAGCTAGCCACAAATACTGGTGGCAGATTTTCTAATAACCTTTCTAGAAGACAGAGGGAGGCCTTGGTGGATCTCAAGAACAACCATGCTATCACCATCTGGAATGCTGATAAAGGTGGTAGCGTGGTTGTCTTGGATACATCAGATTATATAGAGGAAGCCAGGCGCCAATTAAATGATACCGAGATATATACTAGACTTCCTAGCAATCCTCTAAAACAATATAAGATTGAATTACATTAATTACTGTATTTGTGAATTGAACGGAGGTGGGATCCGGGTTCAACTCGGACCTGGATGCAACACGGAACCCCTCGGTTCTGGAATCCGAATGTTCCATCCGAAACCGGAGGGATCGTTCGGACTTCAGGACATCGGAACGAGTTTACGATTTTTGGCAAACATTCAAGATATTTTCGAAAATTCTTGAAAATAGCCTAGAGGATTATCGAACGTTCGAGGCTATTTCAAGAATTTTCTAAAATAGCTCGAACGTTCGCTAAAAGTCCCAATTTTAAGTTCCGTTTCGGATTTCTGGACCTTTGGGGTTTTCTCGAGATCCGAAAATGGAATGAAACCTGGCAGTTTCGGCTATCTCTACTAGGGGTATTAAAAGAGGAACAGGCTAGGGCCCTCGATAGGGAAAATCACATAACCAATTTATTTCACCATCTACCTAAGTTGCATAAGTCACAGACAAAACCCAAAGGTAAACCCATTGTTGCAAGTATAGGCTCCCCCCTAGAAGGCCTGTCTGATTGGATAGATTTTTTACTCCAACTGGTGATGAAATCATTGTTCTGAGAGATACGAGTCATGTACTTCTGAAATTGGAGTCTCTTAAATGGGAATCCCATTATAAATGGGCTATTTTGGACATCAAGTTGGTATATACGTGTATTTCTCATGACGACGGGCTTCTAACAATTATGGAGCTCCTTTTGGATAAGGACATATATCCTGTTACCTTGGTTAACTTCATTGTGTAAAGTGTTACGTCTTTACTTACACATAATTATTTCATGTTTTCTGATTTTCTCCTTTGTCCCCTCTTATGCTAATATCTACTATGCATCTAACCCCTACAGGTCTACTATAGTTTGGTATGCTAGATATATAGACGACCTGCTTTTTGTATGGCGGGGTAGTCTTGATGAGCTCCATTTTTTCCATGAATTCTTAAATACAAATGACTGCAACATACAACTAACCATGCAGTTTGACCCCCACTCTATACAGTTCCTGGACTTGGAACCTAACTTTCAGAAGCAGGCTGAAGACCTTAGTGTCAGATTAAAACTGAGAGGGTATTCAGAGAAAAATATTAACTTGGCTTATAATGGGGTCAAACAATGCAAAAAGGGAAAATTTTCTTCATTACCAAATACAGCCAGTATTCGGTAATGAATAGTATAAAAAGATTTGTAAAATCATCTGTAGACACTTACCTATATTGCAGGAAGATAATAAATTAAGAGACATGCTTGAAAATTGTGAGATTAAGTATGTTTAAAAGAAACCCCCTACTTTGGGAGGGATGTTATTCCCCAGTTTGAAATGCGCTCCCAAAAAAGTGTTTCATATTAATAGAATATGGCTAACTGCCCCTGGTATATACCAGTGTGGAGATGGAAATTGTAGGACCTGCCAAGTCATAGAGACAAGCCGTATTTTTTCGTACACTTCAACAGGCAAGACCTATAACAATAGGTAATTTGCCAATTGTGGTACTAAAAGAGTTATATATTTATTGGAATGCAAGATTTGTCACATCCAATATGTTGGACAAACGAGATGTACTTTGAGGAGTCGCATTGGTGAACATATCAGAGCAATTGAATGCTCTGATCCAATTACCCCAGTGAGTATACAAATAATCCCAGCCTCTATACTGTACATAATCTGGACTTTAATGTTAAGTTTTCCCTCTTGTTTATCAATTATATGGGCTGATATTGCAGTATCTGATTTACCGTTAATGGTTGAATTTACATGTTCAGCCAGTCTTTTATGGGCTGATCTAATAGTTTTGCCAATGTATTGGCAGCCACATTCACATGTGGCCAGATACACTACATGTGTCGATTTGCAGTTGAAATAGCGAAGTTACCTTCTAATTACTGTAACTCATAAAAGTGTTAGAAATATGGATAAATGTGCATATTTTACATTGTTTATGCCCACATGAAAAACAACCTATGTACTTAAGAGATACAACCTTTTAGCAGAATACATGCTGGAGGACACTATAGCACCAACTGTCTGTCCTTTTTTGTAAATAATATTATGATGGGGAGAGACCACACCTTCAAGTAAGGGATCTAAAAGCAGAATCGGACAATGTTTTTGCAAGACCTTTTTAACTATCACTATTATACGTGATAATGAAGCCTGGACTCTTAGACTCTCGATGATTACCCTTGATGTGTGTCTGATTCCTTTTTCCCACTAATAACATGGACCTGTTACTGCCCACCGCTCTCTCATAGGCACTCCTAATGGCTCCCAGGGTATACCCTCTCGCAATAAAACAATCCCACAACTCCATGGACTTCTCCTGGAACTTGTCCCACATTGAACAAATTCGCCTCAAGCTAGTTCGTAAAAATTGTGAGACAGGATGACTACTGTCAGCACGTAACAGTGTATTCCTAGTTATGGCCTTGCGGAAAAGGTCAGTGGTTACAGTATGGCCATGCACTTTTATATATTAAAAACTCAATGTTTGTTTTGTTTTTACAAAATGAAAATGTGATACCCCAACCTGTCAGTCGATTCTTTCCAGATCAATATTACCCCAGTGGGTAGACACTTTACTACTTGTCAAGCTAACACAGTGCATTTGATTTTAGTGTCAAACTTATAGAAAAAGTTACATTACCATCTAGAGGTGGTAAAGGTGGTGATTGGATCAGAATACTAGATACCAGGGAGATACACTGGGTATATCATCTTGATACTAGAGTCCCTTTCAGGACTCTAGTGTATGTGCTACAATTATTATGGAAACACTTGGTTTCCTGAACTGCTGAATGGAACCCTGAAGCTAGTTATTAAAGCTTGAGTTGATATTACTGAACTGATATCCTGTTACAGTTGCAAAACACCAAACATATGAAGATATTTCTACCAAACAGGAAAATATTTCTACAAAACAGTTAGTTAAAATCTGCATTTTCTCTAAACCCAATGCTTCATCCCTTTGCATGAATCTACTTAGAAAAAACCATACAGCATTTTACCCTGAAATAATTTCTGTATGTGTGATACAGCAGTACATCACTCATCTCATTTTGTCATTTAGATAATGTTCACAACTTGACAAAGGGGCTCCAGAAACATCGCTGTGTGGAGGGAATTATGCACTTCATATAAATGTTTTTGAATTTCTTAAAATAGATGTGCGCCTCTCATTTTATATATATGATGCAAATGTAAGGTTGATGTCTGTGGGATTATATTTTATTAAACTCTCTCAACATCAGTAGCAATGATTTATATATAATGAGGTATTGGTATAAACCGTCATTTATGTAAATTACTGCATAAAACATTTGATTTTAACATTGATTATCATTTTTTCTCTGAACTGATGAATTTTTAACATTGTTCTCCTTTAATTATTAAGACAAAGTATTCTTACATAATATTCTTACTGTAACATTGTGATATAGGGGCATATTTGCAAAGAAGAGCTATTGCTACATATGACAATACTGCTCCTGTGCAATGCTTGAAAAACACCAATATCCCACCAATGAAATGCCATTGCAGTGTTTGGTATTCTTCAACACTGCCATTTTTTTTTACAACCATGCCATAAAATAATGTAAGTAATCCCTTTCAATCCCTTTGATTTATAACTATGCCCCATAATGTATTATAGAAGGCCATTTTGCCATTAAGAAACCACATTTTTGTTTACACTGCTTATTTCAATATATGGGCAGTCAGTTATGTTTGTGGATAGATTAAAGGACCTACCCATTAGTGCTATCTTTAAATGTGCATACAGCAATAATTTAGCATTTAACTGCTACCTCCCCTATAGACCATAAATGTCACTTTTTTTTATCTTTTTCTTTTTTTCTGATTTAAAATCTTAGAATGTTTGTTGTTAGTTCCATTACATTTTCTTCTGCCTAGTTCCTGGTTTTACATTTGCTTGTTCTTGTTTGTCCCCTTCATAAATTTGGTGTTTTTTTTTGCCTTCCTCTGGATCAACAGTTAGGCAGGAAATGAGGATATTGCTAGATGGGTTGAACTGGATGGACTTATGTCTTTATTCAACCTCAAATACTATACATACTACATACGGTTTGTTTGTTTGGGGGATCATGATTCTTGTAGAATTAAGACTTAGAAGCACCAATATAGCATAAGGTCAGACCAAAGTGTCTGCTATAGGCAGAGTGTGTTTGTATTAGAACACAGGAGCTCAGTCTATTTAGTTTATTTATCATATTTTTAGATGGCAATTGGTTATTTCTTTTTGGTGTCATCACTGTACTCAATATTTGACATCAAATATTATCTGTCCTCTCCAAAGGAAAAATGACGTCTTGTAAAATGTAGGCTTACCACAAGAATGAAAGAAAAAAAAAGAAAAAGAAAGATAAGAAAGAAAGAAAGAAAGGAAAAAGAAAGAAAACTTGCATTGTAAATCTGCTAAACTGAAATAAAATTCACAAACATAAAACATAAAATGTTGTACGTTTTATTCCTAATAAGAGATGTACAGTAAAACCGCTTGATTGCTTCATGTTTAACTCAATGTCACATTTATTTCACAAGAGATTGACAAAGCAATACCAGGAATTGCAACAAAGAAATAAATTCATTATATGTTAATGGTGCTTTGATTTTTGCAGAAAATGACCAAATAATAAAGATGAGATCAGACCAGAAAGAGATTTAAAATCAGACAACTGGTGATATTATTCCATCAATCAAAAATGAACAACGTTTACTAGACAGTAATGTTTCATTGACTAGGATGAAAGAAAGAAGCCATAGAGTTGAACACAGACTGTGACAGGGTATTGATATAGAATTTTATTGGGGTACACTCCCAATCATTTATTAATAGATGTTGGTAAAATTCTTGAAAATACAGACTGCTTAGTTTCAACTTTGAAAGGAAAACGAGCAACACTTGGGCAAGCTCTTCTTCTATCAAGCCCAACTCCACATGGCCAGACTCTGGAATGTATGGCCAGACCCCTGAATTCCCAAGCCATACAGTGGGAAGACCCAACTTTCTCCACCCCAGAACAAGACTCAGCAGCCTGGGTGAGACAGTTCCATGAGCCTCTGTGTCAGAGGAAAAATACTAACATTGAGATGAGTAAATTCATTCATTGTTTAATACGCAGAACAGGCAGCCCCATGGTTAAGAGCTGGAACTTTACTTAATGGTAGAAGCCAAGTTTAGATTTTTTTTCCTTTACTCTTACTAAGGTTTGTAATAAATCAATCCTATTTTTAGGCTCATACTGATTTATATGATCTGAAGCATAACATAAGCAAAGCGTTTAGGGTGCATTGTAGTGATGTATTGTTCTGGATGTAGGAGAATAAAATAGTTCACATTTTCATTGTATTCTTCACTTCAGCCCTCATTTACATAATGTAAGTTACAAACAGCATGAATGAATAAATATGAATTAGTCATTTAAAATGTAACATAAAACATGCATATGACATTACTTAGACAGGGTTCACACTTGCAGGATTGTAAAATGGCTGCCTCCAGGGTTAGCTGCCTGCTCTGTCCAGGCAAAAAAAAAAAAAGAAAAAAAAAAAGCAGGAAAAATGTAAAAAAAAAAAAGAAAAATGCAGGATTATCCTGGTGAACTAAATGCAACACGCAAGATAATTGCAAAAAGTGTTCTCCATTGGCTATTCTCAGGTGAAGCTTAACTACTATTTACAACCAATAAAGTATTAGCTACAGTAGTTACCTCCGGAATAGGCTCAAGATTCTGGCACAACCCAGATAGAATATTCTATCTAAAAATGTAAAAAAAATATAATACTCAGATACTTGAAAGTAATTAAAAAGGAATATCTCTTTAATATAATAACAGTACTACCATTAAATGTGACTAAATACCACAATTCTACAGTGCACTAGTGCAATGTTGTACATGAATAAAATACAATTTCCAAATAGAGTCACATAACATATTGAAGTGCAATTTCACTGAGTAGTGGACAAAAGTTGTTATTATAAAAAATGGCCATAAATCTACATAGTGCATTAGGTACAAAAATGTATTTGGGAAAGTCCACCTAGTCCTCCACATAAGAAAATATATAATATTTTTATGTGTATATTTTCTTATGTGGAGGACTAGATAGACTAGGTGCCAAATATAATTTTCGTATACGCCTTGCATGTTGCATTTAGTCCTATCAGGATAATCCTGCTTTTTAAATTTTTTTTTTACATTTATGGAATTTAGTTTAAATATTTAGAACAGACAGGGAGATGTAATATACGAAGGTATGGGGTAAAATGGATTCAATGACGAGGCAGGCAGCCGGGCTTCACATATCGCTAAAACTCGATTTTATTGGAAAATTAAAAACAACGTATCGGTGCGCTGGACTTTTCTTGATTACACGGAGCTCCTGGGATCAAGGTATTCTGACTACTTTTGTATCGTATGGGGTAAAATGGAGTTTAACTCACAATATAAAACCCTTGCGAAAACTAACGTCTTTTAAATTAAGGTTTTGTCTGCGCACTTTTTACATTATGGGTTCCCATGATGCAATAACTCAAGCTAAGTGAATACTGGATCACAGGAACCTGGAAGGCAAAAGGAGGGCTGAGGTAATTACTACATCTCCCTGATAATGTCCCTTCTGTAATTCAGTTTTGCATTTGTTATGTAACCATGACAAGCCATACAAATAGAAACATTTAGAAACCATATCATGCTAAAACACATTTTTAAAAAAATAATTTAAATATCAAGAGTACATTTTAATGTGTATCTGTAGGAATTACGTTGTGTTATACATCATGTACCAACATTAAGATAATATTAATAGGTATGTTTCCAAGGTTTTCATTCATCCAGGAATATAGTGGTATTCAATATTAGAATAACTGGAATTGAAGTTTCACTACTTATCCAATCGGTTTTGTCAATTCAGAATAGCTCGACACTAGGCAAGAATACTTTGGCAATAAATACCCTTGAATGTGACTCAATCAGCATACAACAGCAATGTGTTAGGGACCTCCCACCTCTATTCTGACTTGGTTTCTTTATTATGGCCTCCTTGATACCTCTTTTAAACAAGTCCTGTTCTTTGGCCACAATGTTGACTAGAGATGAGTCCTGGTTGCTAAACAAACCTCTGTCAAAAATCTGTGAATCTGGCTTGGAAATTCCAAAAGTCAGAATTCTAAAAAAAATTGCATTGAAAATTAGAAATTCTAAATCAAAAATAAAATAGAAAACAAAAATTTACAGTAAAATTTCTTAAAGCTTAAGTTTAGTTCTACAGAACTGCTGGCGGAACAAAACTCATCAGTTTAATTCATGTCTAAAGCGGGATTTTCAAAACCAAGCTTTTACATTTAACTTCAATGGTTGAAACCGAAATTCTATGCCAAAACTTCATGATTTCAATGTCGAAACTTGGTTTTGTGTCAAAATGTCAATGTTAGTTACGATAATTGATATTAAAGCTGTGAAAGGCAAAAATACTTTACATCCATGGAATTTCATTTCTGTGGCACATGAGTTCTGAAACATGGATTCATCACCAATTTTGTGTATGGTAATAAATATGGATGACATATAAACAGAAGAGGAAATTAGAGAGATTAGGAGAGAACCCAACACAGGTTTTATTTTATTTGATTGCCCATTTGAAAATACTTTCTGTATGTACCAGCTACAGATCACAAACTTAGGAGAGACCTCTTGTTATCGATAACTGTATAGTTTTATATTAGAGAGATGGTTTTATCTTCACAGATTTGGCTTTCAGACTTTGACAGGGAATAGAGCTGTGTCCCTAAGGAAATGAGCTTGTTGGAAACACTTAAGTGTGTTTTTCTGGCAAATAGCCATCCTTCCTTCTTTATTCTGCTATTCATCATTTTGAAATGAAGCAGAAATGTGCAAAAGCTAAAATTGAAAGGATTTGCTATCAAACGCCAGATAGAAGGATGGCAGCAAATCATTTAAAGTGATACCCTATTGCCAAAGAGCTCAGCAATTTGTGAGCCCTGACTTGGTTTCACAGTAAACAGGGCTTTATATAAGATGTGATGTTGTTTGTATACTGCAATGATTTTATATTCAATTTAATAGAATGTAGAGTGTACATAGTGACAGCAAAGTAAAAATAATAAATATGAATTGTGCATTAAGTGGTACCTATTTATTAATGCAGTGAATGGCTTTTATATGTTGTGATTCAATGGACACAATATAACTGTAATCATTGTTTGTCTTTTTATAGAGATGCCCCTTTCAATGCTTTACACTGCTTACACTGTAGACCAATTTATAGTACTGTACGATTAGAGCTAAAACCTGTAGAAAGGCAGCATTTTAGACGTACTTTGAACTGTAATGCTTTTAAGGACCAATAGAGGGCATGGTTTTCACAGAAGACATGCAATGGAAAATGTAAATTTCCCAAAATTCTTTATGTGATTCATTTAAAGAAAGTCTATTTAAAATGGACACCGATTGCTAAGCAAATCTCTAAATTGAACTCTTGGTTAAACTATCTTGAGTTTCAACCAGCTAAACCAATAAAGCAAAAATATATTCAAAATGACTATGATTTGATGACTGCAGTGATATGATAAAGAGCTAATCAAAAGCGCAAGAATGACCATTTTTTAAAATATGTCATAAAAGTCAACCGACATCCTTTACAAGAGGAATTCATTTGTCAGGTTATTTAGTGTACAATGTACCAGGCACATTATTTTAGAGTAATGATAGATAACAGTGAATATTTCTGCCCATTGACTTTATTTTGATTTAACTGTATGCATTGGAACTCCGTTAACTCTAACAGTAATCTATATTTTAGCCAGTGTATGATCTATTATGTTTAATTTAAATATGACATGATCAAAGACATTGTGACAATTGTAAAGAAGGAAAGATGCGCTTGAGTGATTTTATCTAAGTCAATATACATCAGCTTGAAGGATGTCACTGGTGCAGGGACAATACTGGGTGCCTTAGCTACTGTCCATTTAATTGGGTCATGGGGTTAATTGTCTGTTCTTGATAGTCTGTGTGCCTAAAGCTCTTTGAATTAGAAACAAAGATTTACAGGTCAATTGACTAAATCATAATAAATATGATGATTGGAGAAACAATTTACAAAGTATTATTGATAAAAAGGAAATGCTAACATATTGCCTGTTAGGATTACTTGCTTCAGATATTTCTTAACAATTGAAGGGAAAATAAGGTCACAAAGAGATAGAAGATAGAATCCTTAAAGACAATACAAATAGCAGAGATTTCTATGGAAGAAGTAATAGAGTAACATAGTAAAGGAGATTGAAGGATATGAATATCTTTCCATACGTGATCATATCCACACACAATAGCTGATTCTACAAAGTAACATATTTAGATCTATAAACATAACCTCAATATAATCTAAACAACACTTAAATTATTCCGGTTTAAAGACATTGACAATAACTATAAATGATTCAAATGACCACTTCAGAATGTCCTTGAAAAGAAGGAACTGTAGTTAATATTTAGAGTTGGACAATAGTTCACAGACAACTTGGGTTTGTGGCAGACCACCAATTTTGCTGTTTGCCTAGCCCAGCAAACGTTACAGGTGTTTGTAAGTAGTGAATCTCAGACAATCAAGATTAAGACATTCACTTGCCTCTCAACTGGTAAACCCAGGCCCAAGGAGGTTATCCTAATGACCTAAAAGGAAGCTGCAGATGTGGGAATATGCCACATAACCACTTGAATCTACCAAATTGGTGGTTTAGGTTGTTATGCCACTTCAACCGATTTGGTTGGAGATTCAGGTCAAAGATTTCAATTTTGTATCCCCAAACCTAAAATAGTTTTCTAACCAGTTAATAGAACTAAATTATCCATAGTGAAATACATCAGTTTTTATGAAATTCATCCTTATATTTTTTACATTTCTTTAAAGATAATATATAGTAGTAACATAGTAATTGAGGTTGAATAAAGACAAATGTCCACTATGTCTAACCTATACACCCTCCTCTTAACCCTACCTAACAGTTGAACCAGGAGAAGGCAAAAAAAATTCCTTTCTGACTCCAAATGGTGATTGGAAAGTATCCCTGGATCAACCAGAACTACAGAATATGTATTAATACCAGTAATTGTTTTTTTAATAAATATATATATGTCAATGTGTGTATGTATGTTCCAGAAAAAAAAACCTGGGACAATTTTGATGAGATACATATGTTTCAGGGCCCAGAAAAAAACATAGGCTACTTTACAACTTTTACAAACCACCCCTTATCCCCATTTTCGACCCCTTTTAAGTTAATTGGGGATGAGATCTATCCTGTGTGCTGCCATCTGGTGGTAAATCTAGTGATTGCCTAAGTTAATTTGGGTGAGAGCTGACCTTTGTACTATACAAAAAAATTAGATAGTATACTATGTTATTTTTTTTTATTTGCACTAACAGTAGTTTTCTTAAGTAAAAGCTTTGTGCTGTCATCTGTTGGTGAATCGAGTGATCGCCTAAGTTAATCTGGGATTGAGATCTAACCTAGATTCCGGCATCGAGTCCCAGTTTACCTGATTTACAGGTTGGGTTTCGGTAAATAACAGTGAGTTTGAATTGGTTGTGATTCAGGTTCAGTTACAAATCTACGGATGCAGGACAGCACAGTTAGTTGGTGTGGGTTGCGCGTCTGTTAAATATAAAGCAGAGTAGGTGTGGTTTTGGAACCCATGCAGGACTCTTTGTGCTGCTGAGTGATCGCTGAGAAACAACTGAGTCCAAGGTTTTAATTGAAACCCCCTCACAAACAATGCAGGGTACTCTGTTAGTATGTAAATAAAGTAAGATTTCCATCATCCTGTAACACATAATAACCAATCTTCAGTCTTGACTACTCCAGAAAACACTAAATGGTCTTTTATTCCTATAGGTTAGTGAGAAATATAAACTAATAAACAGGCAACAAATGTGCCCAAGTACCATTCATTACCCAATCACATATGATAGGGGCACTCGTGCTGCTGTATAGAACTAGAATCGTATAGATTAATAAGGTGATCTGAACAATCGTACGAAATGCATTGGGTTAAATCATGAGCTTTATTCAGAAAAATTCATAAAACCATAAATCCTAAATGAATCCCCAATAAAATATCAATAAAAAACATAGTAGAGCATATATATAATCACAATGAATATGATGCTAGGCGAGGTTAGTGAGAAATGCAGTGGTGTGGCCTAGCCCTTGGTGCTAGCATGTTACATAGTTACATATATGTTGAAGACCAGATGTAAATAACAATGTAATTTAATTGAGGAGTAATTTAATTTAGGAGTCAGCAACCTCTGACTCCTAAAGGGAAGAGGAATAGAGATGTCCGAACTTCGCAAAATCCGGTCCGCTCGAGGATCTGCGAATTTTCGGGAAAATTCGAAAATTCGAAAATCCGCGAGCGAACCCATCAAAATGAAAAATACCCTCGAAATTACGAGATTTTTTCGTATTTTCGAAAATTTCCGAAATTACGGGGTTCCGCGTATTTTCAAAAATTTTCGTAAATACGAGAAAACTAGTATCTTCGAAAATATGTATTTTCAAAAATACGAGTGATCCTCGTAATTTCAAAAATTTTCGAAAATACGTATTTATGGAAATAAGAGAAATCCTTGTATTTTCGAAAATTTTCGAAATTACGTAATTTCTAAAATTTTCGAAAATACGAAAAATCCGCATATTGGAAGTTCAGAAGGCGGAAAATCCGGGAGAATCCGCCGTTCACGAACGGGATAAATCCGCGGCGGATCCGCGAACCTGCCATCCCTACAGAGGAAGGACAAGAATAAGGTAAAACCAGCATTAGTACTGGATTACAATAATAAGGACCACACCCAAATAGTGGGAAAAAGACACAGTATAATTTTTAGAAAGCCGATTACTATTAAAAATATCTTGTCCAAGCAGCACACAAAAGTCAATATGCACACTACCCACACAGGTGCAAAAGCCCAGCTTCCCTACTTCCAAGGGAATATAGATAATCAATAAAAATAAGATACAGAGTCGCACTCCAGGGTAGATGGTGAAATATTATTAAAAATATCTTGTCCCCTAGTATGTTGCCAGGAGGCAATGTAATGGACACTAGAGACCTTTATATGAAGACATTAAAGGGAATGTTCAAATTCGGTAACTGCACGAATTGTAAATATGTACAGTATATACGGGGAGGGATTTTGTTATGTTGGGTGAAGAAAAACACATTTTATAATTGTAAATTGCACAATGTAATATATGGGATAAAATACACATGTGATAAGTGGTTTTATAGATAAACACTATATATATATAAAAACACATATAAATATATAAATATATATATATATATATAATTATATAAATATATATTATATACATTTATATAATATAAATTTAATAAACACTATAAAGATAAACCTGGTTCTTCATTTGAAGGGAGTAGTTTATTGGTATTGGGGTGGGGATTGACAAAAATGAAACACGCAACCTCACAGGTATGGCATATAACAGAAGTGCATTTAATGTGCACATGACATGTTTCGGCAGTCTAGGTCCTTTATCAAGACTTGAGAAAGCACCTAGACTGTGTGCACCATGGAGAGATATTGGGAGTAAGGGAGGCTCTACAACTAAAATAATTGTTACAAATATATGAGATAATAAGGACCAAAATAAGGAATGAAAAGGGGGAAATGTGAGTGTAACATATAAGGTATCATATAAATAAATAATTCCTAATATGTGATATAAATAAAGAAATCTCAAAGTAATTCTTAATATGCTTTTTAGTCGTTACCAGGGCTCGAGGCAATTATGGAAATACCAAATGCTTTTAATAAAGTTCATTTAAACTTAGAGTTTGCTGATAAATGAATGTCCATAATCAATAAAGTTTTAAAGTTCAGGATTCACCTGTATGGGAAAGCTAGTTGAGTGAAATGAGTTGCGGTGACGTCACTACCTGGAAGCAACAGTACAGCAATGGGACCGAGACAAACCAGAGACTGAGAGACAGTAAGCGTGTGTTCCGTGGAACTGAGAGAGGTCTATGTTAGAAGTCCGAGCATTTTTTCGCCCCTATAAAAATCCCAAGAGCTGCAGCTGAAGCATCTAAACAGTCTGGAGGACAGAAAGGATACTTACTGGAATACTTTACATTCCCTTTTTGGACTAGGGATGTTTAGTATTTATGCACTTTAGAAGCTATTTACAGGATTTCTTATGTGTGCGTACTTTATATTCCTGTAGCTTTAGTGGAACTTCACCTGAACAGACAAGCAACCATGGACCCTTGAGCTGTTATATTTATATAGTTACCTTGGAATTTTGAGCTGCAATATACAGATACTTTTAGGCCTGAATTTTTCATCTACTTTTATATATTTTGGACTTGTAGCTCCATTCATATTAAGAATTATTTATACCCCTCTATATGTTCCAAGGGGGGGACTTGATTTTACTACTGATTATATATCTTATATGAATGATTTTGTTTTTATACAAATAGATATAGATGGCCGAATCTCTTTGGATCTCGGGAAAATCCCGAAAATCTGAAAATGAAAATTAAATTTGTGACTTCAAAGTGCATTTTTGATTTTTATTAAACGTTAAAGTAGAGATGTCCGAACTTCGCAAAAATCGGTCCGCTCGAGGATCTGCGAATTTTTGAAAAAATTCGAAAATTCGAAAATCCGCGAGCGGACCCGTTAAAAGTAAAAATACCCTTGAAATAATGAGATTTTTCGTATTTTCGGGAATTTTCGAAATTACGAGTTTTCATGTATTTTCGAAAATATGTATGAAAATACGAAAAATCCGCGAATCGGAAGTTCGGAAGGCGGAAAATCCAGACAAATCCGCCGTTCGCGAACGGGATAAATCCACGGCGGATCCGAGTTCGGATCCGCGAACCGGCAATCCCTACGTTAAAGCTATTTATGAAAATTATCGAAAATAACCTTGAACCTTCGATAATCCCCGAAAATACAATCGGAAACTATTTTCGAGTTTCCACCTGTATTTTCCAATATTATCGAACATTCAAGGTTATTTTCGAGAATTTTCGGAAATAGCTTGAGTATTCGATAAATATCGAAAATGCGATTCGAAGTCCCGAAATCCAAACGATCCATCCAAACCTTTGGATTTCGGAACCGAGGGGCTCCATGTCGGATCCAGGTTCGACACGGACCCGGATCCCATATCTAGAAATAGATATACAGGGTTATTCAATAAAAGTTCTTATTGTTTAAAATGGTGCTAATTTTGCCCCAACCAATCAGATGTTAGCTTTCAAATGTTAAATAAGATCTGATTGGTTGGGGCAAAATTAGCACCATTTTAAAAGATAAGAACTTTTATTACATCTCCCTGACTGTATAAAAGGCTTTTGTTTTTCCTGTGATACCATAAACAGCATAATCTATTGGATAACCCTGAGTATATATTGATATATTGTTTTATATATGTGGGGTTATATTAAAATAATTCTAGATATAGATCGGTGTGTTTTGTATTAGGTTGTGCTGGTATTTTGTGCCCTTTCTGTTCATCTTTACTGTGCCATTTCGGACAGTTTAAACACAAAATAAATAAAAATGCAATAACAAAACATTTTCTCTACTGAACTATAAAAAAAATTGCTGGTAGTCTTTGATTAACCCGGAGCAATCCTTATTTTATTATAACGGAATAACTCTGCATCTGAATTCTTTTTAAAGTACAGAAGCATCCTGACAGGACTAGAACTCAAGGTTAATCTGCATTCACTACTAGCAAATGATTGTCAGTGTGATTGACATGTTGACAATGCTACATTATTACATACACTTAATTCTGTTGGCATTGCACTGTTGCTCTAAATAGCATTGCACTTTATTCGCCTGTATATAATAAAACTTGGATTTTAGAACTGCCACCCTCAAGGTTGAAACCTGAAACTGATATTCCCTCAGTCCTCAGTGTAATACAAATAATTGTTCATCTCTACTCTAATTATAGGAAAAGGACTAGATATTAGAGTTTAAATTCATGCTGTATTAAGGTGTTTTACAAATTTTAAGGCTGATCCCACTAAAGATTGTTGTTTTTTTCCCCTAATAAATTATTGTGCTAATTATATATTGCGCTGCCTTGTTAAAATTGTATTTCTCTGATTGGCTACTTATGTTACCCTATTAATATTTATTCTCTCTGATAGGCTGTTTGTGTTACCCTGCCAACATTTTAACTCTTTCATTGGCTGCTTCTGCTAGCCTTGTGTAAAATATAATCTGCACCTATAAATCAAGTCTTGTGTAAGCTGGGATGGTGGATATTTTAGATCTTTCAAAATACCTTCATGCTATGATACACAAAAAACAGTAGCAGTAACTAATACACACATAAAACAAGACTAAAATGTTTAATTTTGAAAGCAGTTTCACCATTTTCAGTCTTGACATGCCTAGATTTAGCTTAGGTTACTTATAGCAAAGACATACCATGAAATTATTATCACATTACTAATAGAATATTGAGACTGAATAGTGAAAATGGTTGTGGTCAAAGGAGTTTAAATTAAATCATTAACACTTATCAGTTTAATTACCACAGAATTATTATCCTTATTGATTTATATGGTATCACTATAATTCACAGAATAAAGCAATGGATCTACAAACAAATTAAGACTCCATAACTCTAAATTGGGCAAACACTGTCACTTTCCAATCAATCTCTATATTTCTATTACAAGTTTAGAAACCTATGTAATAAAAAATACAAAATGCAAAAGTTTGCCTGTGCTATTAATCTGCAGCAACCAATCAGATGTTTTCTAACTGTAGTAGATTGGTAAAAAGTTAATCTGATTGGTTGCTTCAGATTAATAGCACAAACAAACCTTTGCACGTCTTAATATATAATGGCATATTCTAGCAATCATACTATAGCTACAACATATTCATGCTAACATGTATTTGTATACTATATAAAGACCTCAGTTTAAGGTGGTAGCAACTAAAATGACCCTTCGCATTGATCTAGACATTGTTTTAGTGTTCCAAATATTAATACAGTGTTCCCAGACTTTGAGAAGCAGGGAAAATGATTGAAAGAATGAGAAGACAATAATGGTAAATACTAAAAATGATTGGAACCATCCATTAAAGGGGTTAAGTCAAGTGCAAATACACATACTTTTAAGAAAAAAGAGCAGTATTTTTGCATCCCAATGACCTTAACATGCCCATTCAGTATTTTGTCTGTGTATAAATACAGTAAATGCTTTCCGAAATACTGACTTCCTGCTTGTAGGACCCCTAATTGAGACTGTTATGGTCTTGTTCTTGACCCAGCACCTAGGTTAATTCAGTTGCTCAGTAGAGATCTGAGCATGTTTGACCCATCCAACAGCCAATCAGTAGAAATTATTGTTAGGAACATTCCAAGGTAGTGTGCATTCAGGGAAAAAGAATGACTGTACAGAACCTGAAATGTCAACTCACTAATGTCAATAGCAGGGCATAGCAAGGGGTATGAAATCAACTGATTTTTCAAAATAGAAGAGAATACGGAGAATAACTAGGTATGCATAATATAAACTTTTAAATATCATTTTTAAAATGCTGATATTTTTTTCTCTGAAACTTTCCCTTTAATGATAATATGAATCCATCAAAGGCTATTATTAGGATTTAAATGGTTCACATATAGTTATATAATATTTTTCTCTTGTGAAGCAGTTCAAAAGAAACTCCTCTTGGGCAAAGGAAATATTGTAACCACAAATCCTTTAAATAAAAAGCTTTGTCTCCTAATAATTTGACTTTTTCTTATGCTACATACTGTTTCTATAGCTACTACTTTCCAAGTTATTTTTATACCCTTATTATTAATCTTTTTATGTGTAACTCCCTTTTTTATTTTTTGTCAAAAGATGGAAACATTAACGTCAATATATTCTGCCTAGTTCAGCACTCAGGTTAAATATTTGATAGTTCCGAAAGTTAGTTTTTAAAAAATTCCATACAATAGCACCTATCATTAGCTGATACTTGGAGCAGACTGGCACTCTTTTCAAGGTTGTGTCTAACTGGAAAAAAATGTATGATATTGTGCATTTCTGTATGAAAATAATGTTAAATGTTTATTAAATGTTAAAAACAAAAATGATTTTCCAGACTGGGGTTAGAAAGCAGGCCTGACATTAAAAAGGGGAACTAAAGTCCAAAAATGAATAAAGTGTTACAGCTAGTCAATGGCACCAAAGACAAAATTCTTGTGTTGCCATTTGGGTTACCTCTAGGGGCAGACATATTTCTGTTTTTTTCATACCCACTTTTTGCCTTAGGAAAAATCAAAGAGGGTGTAGTGAAAGAAAAAGAGGAAAGCAGGGTTTTAATGTAAAGAATGCTCGTATTAGTAGTGAGTCAGATTTAAATGTACTTGTAGAATTCTGTGCTTCAGTTTCATTCACCATTACTAAATACACACATAATCTGAGGCCACACTGTAACATGCCCTAGCCAACAAGAAACACTCCCACATTGCGCAATCGGAGCACATGTGAATGCACAAAAACGCAGAATGCGTGCGCTACTATTAGCGGTTCGCAGGTTAACGCAAAACAGCGTACCTATTGTAGCGACAACCATTGGCCAACACTAGTGTGCGCTTTCTATAGCATGATCAGATTGCGCGTAAAATGTTGTAGTGTGGCCTGGCCCTTACTTAGATAAATAAAAGCAGAATGCTTGGCTTATTGGTAAAGACTAGAGATGTCCGAACTTCGCAAAATCCGGTCCGCTCAAGGATCCGCAAATTTTTTGGAAAAATTTGAAAATTCTAAAATCCGCGAGCGGACCCATTAAAACCTATTAAAATGAAAGTTCGGCAAAATCTGTTCTTCTAAAATACGAGGATTCTTTGAAAATACGGGGGTTCTTCGAAAATACGAGGATTTTTTGAAAATAGGAGGATTCTTCGAAAATACAGACCCGAAAATGTTGGTTGCTCCGTCTAAAAATTTAAAAAATCCGCAAAATTTTGAATTTACGAGGATTTCTCATATTTTCCCGTATTTTCGAAAATACGAGAAATCCTCTTAATTTCGAAAATTTTCGAAAACGCGGTTCGGAAAAGTTCTGAAGGTGGAAAACCGCAAAATCTGCGATATCCGCCGTTCGTGAACAAGGTAAATCGGCCGTGGATCCGGGTTCGGATCCGCGAACTGGGCCATCACTAGTAAAGACTAAACACAGTTAAATAGAAACAACTGAAATCTGATGTGAGATTCTAATATGATTAAAAATGACATCATACATTTTATTGTACATCACTGTCATCAAATAATCCTGCTATTGTACTTGGGAAGTTTAACCACTTCCAGACAGCACATGTGTGTTTCATTGCAGTTTCTCCATTAAGTGCTTTTAAAAGCAAAGTTTATTTAAATCCACAGTGATGTTGATTGTTTTACCTTTATACTATCCAGAAATTCCTAATTTATTGTTAATCTGCTGGCACATCACAACACACTACAAATTGCTGTTTCCACAACAGCAGTGCAGCAGACTTCTGCACACTGGCCCAGCCTGGGAAAGTCCATCAGTGGTTTCGATTGGAAGTAAATTTGCTTCTTATCGCTATTCTCTATACCAGAACTGGATTAGATGATGGGAGTAAACGTGCCGTGTACCAGTAATGTGTTTTTTAATTATTGTGGTAAATACAGGTTTGATATTTCAATGTATGAACAATGATTATATATTTTAAAGGGGAAGTTCAGTGCAAATACATATGCTTTTCAGAAAAAAGAGCAGTATTTTTCCATCCTAATGACCTTCATCTGCCAATTCAGCATTTTGTCTGTGTATAAATAAATGCAACCGAAATACTGACTTCCTGTTTGCAGGACCCCTAGTAGAGACCGTTATTGTCTTGCCCTTGACCCAGTGCCTGGGTTGATTCAGTTGCTCAGTAGAGATCTGAGCATCTTTGACCCATCCAACAGCCAATCAGTAGAAATTACTGTTAGGAACATTCCAAGTTATCAGTAGCATGGGACTAAAATGTAAAGTTATTATTTAAACAGATTTCATTATTCTTATATATGGAGACCAGGCAGCTTTGGGCAGTAGATCATGTATCAATATTGGACTGTTAACCATTTATTCTTAAAAAAAACTTACTTATGGTAAGAAATACAACAAAGCACAGGGTGGAGATGGTTCTATTAAATCACTTTGTATAACATGTCCAACATTTCATTGTTCAGAAATATAATCAGACCTATTAAATCCCACACAATAGAGTAAAATCATTACTGCCTTTATTAGCTGAGAACAGTCAATAGTAGACCAAGTCTGTTCTTCTGTGAGCCTACAACCCTTTTGTGCTGTCACTGGTCAAATCAGAATAAATGAACAGAAATAAACGTATACAAAAAAGAAAATAACATAGCTTTTTTTTTTTCTTCGTTTACTTCGGTGCGTTTAAATACACTTTCAGGGAGGTGTAATAAAAGTTCTTATTGTTAAAAATGGTGCTAATTTTGCCCCAAACAATCAAATTCCAAATGAAGCTTTAAAAATACTGTTGCCATATTTTTTTTTACCTATGTCCCTCCAGAGCCTAGCTTTGTGCCTTGAAAGTTGCTGACACCTTGTTACTGGTTTGCTGAATGTTAAGCTCCGCCCCTCTGAGATTTCCTCTGCTTTCTCCTGTTTGAGCCTCAAACGATAATGCCTGTGAGTTCCGTGCACATGCACGTGCATGGAACTCACAGGCATTACTGTTTGAGGCTGAAGCAGGAGAGTGCATGGAACTCACAGGCATTACTGTTTGAGGCTCAAGCAGGAGAGTGCACGGAACACAGGCATTACCGTTTGAGGCTTAAGCAGGAGAGTGCACGGAACTCACAGGCATTATTGTTTGAGGCTCAAGCAGGAGAGTACACGGTACTCACAGGTATTACCCTTTGATAATTCAGTAATTTGAAAGAAATATAGAAATATTATGTTAATTACAGAATGATAAAGTTAATTGAACTTTATATAGTATTGCATATTACCTTTATAAGAAAATACAGACAAATATTGGGTGATATATAATCACACACAACTCTACTAGAGATGGCCGAAACTCACTAGTTTCATGCCGTTTTCGGATTCCTGGATCTCTGGAAAATCCCAAAGATTTGACAACCCAAAACTGGAACTAATTTTCGATAATTTTTGAATGCACAGAGCTATTTTCAAAAATTTTGGAAAATAGCATCAAACGTTCGAAAATTATCGAAAATACGATCGGAGACCATTTTCGAGTTTCCGATCGTATTTTTCGAGGACTTTAAAACGTTTGATGCTTTTTTCGAAAATGATCAAAAATAGCACTGTACATTTGAAAATTATCGAAAATTTGTTCCGAAGTCCCAAAATCCGGACAATGCGGACGGATCATTCAGATTTCGGAACCTGGATGTCAGACCCGGATCCCATCTCTACCCTCTACCTGCAGCTCTGCACTATTTTCTTTTTTTAACAGTATGTTTACAGTATTAAAGGGGTAATGTTGGAGGGTATACTACTTGCAGTTTTGCACAAATTTAACAATTAACAAATTTAACAATTAAAGGGGTAATGTTGGAGGGTTTGCATACATATTCAATAAAATTGATGCCGCAGATGAACTGCCTGTGGAGAATTTTGCATAAACAAAGACACACACTTCCTACTCTCCATCATGGGTAGAGATGTCCGAACTTCGCAAAATCCTCCGTGAAATCCTCGTAATTTGAAATTTTTTCGAAAATACATATTTTCATGCATTTTTGAAAATACATGAAATCCTCGTAATTTTGAAAATTTTCGAAAATGCGGTTTTGAAAAGTTCGGAAGGCGGAAATCCGGAAAATCCGCGATATCCGCCGTTCGCGAATGAGGGAAATCCGGGTTCGGATCCGCGAACCGGGCCATCACTGATCTGATCACTGATCTGATAGGGGCACAATTAATGTAATTAGCAGGGCTGCATTGATTGCAAAGTGACTGCAATTAAACAAATAGTTTACTGCAATAATCTAGGAATCCAACCGTATATATCAACTATTTAATATTATAACTTTCCACAGTATGATTTACTAATAAAATTATACCGTGGCAATTATATGCATCTTTACCTATTCAAAATGAACCAACCCCCCCTATATTTTGGTATGTTAAGAAATAGCACTGTGGACACAATTCATTAAAATTAATATAAAATGCATGTGAAGGCTTCTTTCAATGAAAATGAAAGGATAACTAAAGTTTTTAAAAATGGAAAGAACCTGGGCAGGGATGTAGGATTGATTATTCCTACCTCACAGTGTTGTTACGTTGAGGAGCTACAACACTAACATTTTTCATATCCCAGATTAGTCCTAGACTATTCCTGTATCAATAGTGCTGAAGCCAAGAGGAAGACTGGCAGAATCAGATTTCTTTTGGCTGGTGCTCCTCACAGAAACAATATTGGGAGGTAGGAATTACCAGTCCTATATCCGTCTCAAGTACTTTTTATTTTAACTATTTTTAAAAAAAATTATACACACGATAGTTCTCCTTTAATATATTTAAAACCAGTTTCTTAATAAAACAGTTGCTGATTTGAGCGAAATAGTGTAATTAAACTAAATTTGGCCCAAATACAAAAGTTTACAATAAATAAAGAGCTCCAAGTTCCAACAAACAATAACTTTTCCATTAAGAATCATAAATAAATGGCAATTTATTTAAAAGTTAATTTAAATGATTTGGCGTCTTTATCCATTTTCCTGCTTTTATTGAATTCATTAGATGCTGCCAGGCTCTAAGCTAGGAAAGGGTTTGCACAGAGTTGGCATTAAATTCAATGATTTTTTATCTAATTTACACAGAAATTCACCCAAAATTTGTAGGAATTTACTGAAAAATAGTTTTAGCTGCATATCCTACAGAGCTTTTTTCTCTGCAGCTGGTGACACCTTTTTTGGTCACATCTTTTTTTGGCACCAGTCCCATTGACTTTAAGGGGTTGATATCACCAATCAAAGAAGAAGAGAGGCAGTGCTCCTGATTGGATTGAGTTTTTTGGATGTGTTAGCAATTTTAAAGGACAACTATACTCACCTCGCCCTCGCTCCTCTTCCTCCATAGCAGCATAGTACCCAGGATGAGGACCTAAAATCGCTAAGTCCTCACCCTGGGTACTTTCCCTAACTCCTGCACTACCTTATCAGTTGAGGCTCAAGCAGGAGAAAGCAGAGGAAATCTCAGAGGGGCGGAGCTTAACATTCAGCAAACCATTTAAAAGATGTCAGCAAATTTCAAGGCACAAAGCTAGGCTCTGGGGGGGCATAGGTAAAAAAAACCTATGGCAAAGGTATTTCTAAAGCTGCAGCTTCCAAATGAACATAACTTGATTTTACAGTGCACTTATTCTTTAGGCGAGTGGTTCAGAGCTTGCTTACCCGGACCACCGTTTAAATCAAGTGAGTTATAAACTAAATTTTTGAAAGTTGAAGTTATTTGGTAGCTACTCCCAATCGTTTAGAGAAAATATAAGGTGGATGCAATAGGGGATTATTGCACCCATATGTTACTGTATATATCTATTTAGGATCAGACTAGGAAGAAAAAATGCACTCTAAATGCAACAAGAACACCAATATATCTTGCAAAATACATTGTGTATCCAACAAGCACACCAATATATACTACAAATAAAATGTATAAAGTCATTTGCTTTAAAGAAAATATGGTATTCATTAAATAGTCCAGTTTTTCAGCATATCTCCGAATAGAATATAGATTTATTAAACTCATCATTTTCAGAAAAATCAATATTTTTATCCATCCAGAGATGGCAAACACATCAAGTAGGTATTCAAAGTATCAAGCTGATTGATTGCTTTAATGTACTCATAATCCTAAACCCTGTTACCATTAAAATGAAAGATACAAAAATGATATATCAATCTGTCATACTAAGTCATTTACATGACTGTTTCTTTTCTAAAGCTAAAACTTGTTCCGTATATGAGCATAACCCAAGATTCAGCAAAACTGGAGTTGAATATAGAAATGTTATTGTATTGTATTGAATAAGGGAAAGGGTGTGTGTGTGAAAAGCCTTGATATTTTTGCCTTTCAATATAAAATGACACAGTGCCTAAGGATTTCTCTGTATATTTCAAGAACAACTGTATATAAGGCTGGCCAGTCACAATAAGCATACAGTTTACACACAAGCAATAAAAACTATCAGGGAGATTCAATAAAAGTTCTTATCATTTAAACTGGTGCTGTTTTTGCCCCAACCAATCAGATGTTAGCTTTCAAATGTTAAATAATATCTGATTGGTTGGGGCAAAATTAGCACCATTTTAAACTATAAGAACTTTTATTGAATCTCCCTGTATACAAATAAAAACACTTTCATATTCAATATGTACTATTTTGTGATACCCTAAACAGCATAATCTATTGGATATTTTTCATCTTCTGGATGCAATATCCATTATATCTTGGACCAATTCTAAATGGTGACACTGCTAAGCATCAGGGCCACCATCAGATTTTTCTAGGTCCCACACCGGGTAAATTTCTGGGGCCCCCATAACATGCACCAACTCAGACACATGTTACACACAGACTAGATCACATATTAAACAGACACACTTTAGAACACGCATATACAATTACGGTATATACTTGAGTATAAGTCGATCCGAGTATAAGTCGAGGTACCTATTTTTACCTGAAAAATTTGTAAAAACTGATTGACTCGAGTATAAGTTGAAGGTAGAAATTATCACCACTACTGCCTTCTGATTCTGTGTTGTTTTTAGGCTTAAGTTGCCCTTTAAATGGACAGCAGAATTCCCATACATGAGTCCCATACAGTAATAGCCAAATCCAGTACCAGTAACCTCCAATTCCTTGGCAGTCCAGATGTTTGGAACTCCCAGCATGCTTTGTTGCATGGAGTTTCAGTTTCTAAACATGTGGAGTGGCAAGGTTCAGTAAACTTTTAATTAAGCTTACAATCATTTAAAATTCTCCTGACCCCATATAGTTAAAAGGCCCTCTGACCCCATATAGTAAAGGACTCTCTGACCCCAATAGTTAAAAATGTCACCTGAGAGTTGTAGTTTCAAGCTGTCATTTGCACTATACTAGCAGCTGTTTTTGCCCCAAACTGAGGAGACCCATCAGATTTACAGCATCCAGATGAGCAGTGACAGTGCTGAGTGAGTCCAGCAGCCAGACTACAGAAAGCAGGAAGTGTAAACCCAGATCAGCTCCTGTAACTTTATATGCAGGGTAACACAGCGCCACCTACTGGTTACTATCCGCAATTGCAGAATTTGGATATAAATTATGACTTGACCCGAGTATAAGTCGAGGTTAGGTTTTCAGGCTAATTTTAAAGCCTGAAAAATTCGACTTATACTCGAGTATATACGGTACACTTATATTGCACTATATAGTTCGATGTCTGAAACTGGGAAGTTTCATTCTGTTTTTAGGTTTTACCCAAAGATCCGAAAACTCAACATACTTTCGAGGGTTCGGAAAGTATTTTCAAGGGTTACTGAATGTACGAGGGTATTTTCAGTAATCCTCAAAAATAACCTTGTACATTTGATAACACTTGAAAATACAATTGCAAACTTGAAAGTAGTTTCCAATCTTATTCTCGAGGGTTATCGAATGTACAAGGTTATTTTTGAGGGCTACTAAAAATAACCTTGTACATTTGGTAGCCCTTGAAAGTACATTCCAAAATCTGAACAATCCACTTGGTTCCGACAGAATGTTCAAATTTTGAAACCGAGCAGTTCCCTGTCAGATCTGGGTCCTGGATCCAATCTCTAGCACAGACTTTGATAAATGGTTGGAACCCACACATTGATAAAATCATTGCTACAGACTCTGATAAATGCTTGGCTCAGACACCAGTAAACCCATTGGCACATGCTCTGATAACTGGTTGGTACCTACACACCGATAAAATCATTGGCACAGACTTTGATAAATGGTTGACACAGGCACAGTTAAAAATCATTGTCACAAACTCTGATAACTGGTTGCAACTCAAACACTGGTAAAATCATTGTCACATACACTGATACATGTTTGGCACACAGACACTGGTACAATCATTGGCACAGACTACTAACTGGTTGTCACACAGACTTGTAAATATAAAATGTCGCCTTAGACAGTAAAGCCACTTACTGACTGAATCACTGGAAGCCAGGAATACAAGTAACTACTCTTCTCCTTCTAGGAACGGAACTCCCCTGTTGTGTTATCAGTATTGCAGGAAGGAGGACCTTTTTTTTAACTACAGCCTTACCCCCACTTTCTGGGCCCCATACTGGAGTACCTCCTGTACCCCCTGATGGTGGCCCTATTAAGCATTATTTCTAAGAATATTATTACAGGATATTTGAGGCTTTGGGGATATTTGTGTTTCATACAGGTTATATATCACATGCTATATGATTCTGATTTATTTTTGTTATCAATAAAGAATGGTCAGGAGTCCAAAGTGAATGGTATATTTATTCAAAACCAAACATCACAAGTTTCACCTAATGAAGGGGGTTCACCCCCGAAACGTTGTGATGTTTGGCTTTGAATTAATATACAATTCATTTTAAAGTGTGACTATTTACCATTCTTTATTGATATTTAACATACTCCATGGGAAGTAGAGAGACCTTTGGGAGCCTGCACCCGTGGGCATCTGGACAGTTTATACTTTGGAATTATTTAGGTTATCACATATTTTCCCATTTAATATACATAGTTTTTTTGTAGTTGTGTTACATCTTTCAGAATTATCTGACAAAATATGAGCTCGGTTTAATAATCTTTATTTACACTAGATTTCATAAAATTACATTACACAATTAGTCATGAAATTGTTTATTTGCAAACATTTTTTTTTTGGTAAAGATAAAAAGAAGGAACACCTCCTATGTTTCTGCTTTTACATAGAATTTGTTTTATACAAAACTGAAAGGAGCTAAATTCATGAACCTTGTCTGACTAGTCGAGCACAAAATATAGGTTGGTATATCTACTAATGTGTGGCCAGTGTAGGTTATGGATTTGTGTATAAAGGTGGCCATAATCTAATTAGACATTACATGGAATTCAACGTTTGATCCAAAGAATGTAGAATTGGCTGTAATGTCTACGGCCTACCGGTTCTTACCTACTGTTACATTCTGCAGCTGGATAACTAGCATTGGGAAACTTCGGCAGGTAAGTTGCAGTGTATGAGCACTATTAAAGAGCTTAACATCTACATCATTTCCCTTATGTACTGCAGATGACTAGCGTAACTTGCCAAATACATGAGTCATAAATCCTTGTGTAAATAGATTTCTTGGGTATATTATGGAGATTGGAGAAAATCCAAGATATTTGAATAATCTTGATATTAGAATTGTAGGAGCCAAAATTGTAAAGTCTGCCATTATATGAACAAAATGTATGTTATTGGGATCTTAAACTACATTAACCAAGATCCTTTTTTAGTATTAAATCATCTGTTTCTGTATACGTACAATATAGTTTTAAAGTCTTTATTGTTAAATAAATGTTACTTCCTCTTTTATAAGCTGTAATGCTAAAATAAGTACATTATTAGTATGAAATGATGATCTGCTAGGTGACTGCTGTTTATTTCCTGTGTTATCAATGCAAAGAGGCTTTTGGAACTTTATATAAGTACTTGAGCCAATAGCCAGTAGTAAGGGTAACTTAAGGTAATTTGTTAAATGTAATAACGTATAATAATTCATATACAATGAGATATAATGAAATGTAACCAATGATATAATGCAACATGCTCCTACTGTGTGGCAGAATGTTGTATGTTAGGAAAAAAGAATGACACAAGGACATTCAAGGAAGGAAGTTAGATAATTCTCTCACCTTGCTTAGATCGTGTTGTTTCTGTGTAAGTGATCTTTCAATAAAATGTCTTTTCTATTTGAGCACAACTTTGAAAGTGTACCTGTGGATTATTTGGGGTTTATCCCCACAGAGAAATGTGGCTGAGATAATTAGGCTCCGTCAGAATTCCTCTTTTCAAATCAAAAAAATATTGTGCATTCTGCTTCTTCCTGAATCTAGCCATGTTCTAAACATTTGCAAAGAATTCTGTATCCTATAGTCCAATTATATAACTTTTCTATAAAGCAATATGGCATTTGCATGTACCATAGTGAAAGAATCTTTTTCCTGACTGATTCTTTAATATAGGCCACAAAGTCAGATCTCTTGAAGGAAGAAGAGTTTTATTCATAAATTCAATATAGATAGCAAAATACATAACCTGCAAGAAGTATTTCAGAATAAAGTCTCTTATATGATGTTTCTTGCCAAAGTATTTGAAGTCTTGGAGTAGAGAATGATGTTGGTTGTCCTTTTCCTCTGGAGATTCTGCTACTGACTTTTGTCCTTCATATGGTGACTTTTTATACCATTTGAGACAGTAGTTGATCCTGAAAACCTAACCAATTTAGGAATACCAACTAATTCTTTCAGTGACGATCCAGCCAGTTTGGGACACCTTTTTCTGTATCCGGTACGACGCTCCATTCTCCGGTAATTATAAGTCTGAAACTACGCTGTGTTTCATACTTAGAAGGGGGGTATTGTGTTGTTGTGAGAAGAATTAAGGACTATTTGTGCCAGAAAAGAGAAAAGAAAAGAACCTAGGAGGACACAAAGGGTTACAGGCTCAAGAAGAAGAGTGGGAACCAGTGATCACTGTCGTGGGAGGACACGTATTTTTCCTCAATATAATTTCTTGGACCCAGGCAGAGGCTCAAGAGACGTAAGATCAGAAACCAACTTAAAGTGCACGTTAAGGTGGGAAACAAAGATCTTTCGGTAAGTATGGAAATTATTCAGAAATTTGCAAAAGATAGTAATGTTTTGTTTAAGTTTTCTGCTAGTACAAAAACAGATGCTGATTTATCCTACACATAGCCTGAGCCAATCTGTAAATTACTGCCAGCATTTACTTTAATCTTTTTTGATAATTCTCCATCCTCCATCACTTTTTTTTATCTTGGCTTCAGTGACACTGTCACTGCAATGTCTCTTCTTTTTTATACATAAATATATATTGAAGCTACTAAAATGCTGTACAATTTATTGTTTCCAAAGTCAGAATTTTTAATGGCAACTTGATTAGCTGCCTTTTCATTTATGGGAATCTCTATTTTTTCTTTAGATTTACATCATACCATAACCCATATATACAAGAGGGATTCAGAATATCCTGGTCCTTGGGAAAATACAAGTGCTGATTAGTCTTAGTCCAACTCTTTTATTCTAAAAACATTCCAGAGAGGAAGCTTAAAGGGCATGTCCACCCCCAAAACTAAAACGTAACCCACTACTGTCCTCACTGTTGTTTTAAAAAATCCTTACCTTACATCTCTCCTTATGGTTCTCTTGCAGTGCTTATCCAAAGTCCAGGAAATGGAAGAGTAGGAGGTGTCTTCCTCCTGATCATCATATAGTACGGGTAAGTGTTTGCAGACTACAGGCTATAAAATACAATTCCTTATTACCCCTTATTACGTTGGGTTTCTTGCGTAAATTTGGGGATAGTTCTAGCTCTTTATGTTTGGAACCATTTTTTATCTTTGGCTTTTTTTTCTGTGCCAACCTCTGGGTGAGTTCCGATGCTGCTTTCATGCATTTAGAATCTTTGGTGCTGTTTCTTCTAATACGGACATATTGTCTGTATGGTATGGCTTGTAGGCAGGCAGGGTGGTGGTTGGAATCTGCTCTCAGAATTGTGTTTTTGTCTGTTTTTTTCCTGTAAAAAGTTTGGTTTCAATTACCCTATCTCCAGTATATATACATAGACAGCATGATGGCTCAGTAGTTAGCACTGATGTGTTGCAGCGCTGATGTCCTGATTTCAAATCCACCCTTGGGCACATCTGCAAGGCGTTTGTATTTTCTCCCTGTGCTTGCGTGGATTTCCTCCGGGGACTCCGTTTTCCCCCGCAATCATAAAGACATACTAATAGGTTGCACGTGTCAAAAAAATGTGCTTAGATTGTAAGCTCTTCAGGGCAGGGCCTGATGTGAATGTATCCATGTAATATATATATAAATCCGTAATAATAATAATCTGCCCCTATATGACACGTAAACCCCAAGTTTACCTTATTATGGTTCAAACCATGTAAGAGGTCCACAAGGTTGTAATCCCTGTGCCACCTAAACCATAAATAACTCTGTGTTAAGTGCATCTGTAATGGAAAAAGATTTGGGGGTTCTGGTAGATAACAGACTTAGCTGTAGCAAACAATGCCAGGTAGCAATGGCTAGAGCTAGCAAGATATTGTCTTGTATAAAGAGGGGAATAGATTCAAGAGAGAAAGATATTATTCTCCCTCTTTACAGAGCACTGGTAAGGCCTCATTTGAAATATGCAGTGCAGTTTTGGAATCCCATATACAAAAGGGAAATCTTGGAAATGGAAGCAGTTCAGAGAAGGGCAACTAAATTAATAAGGGGAATGGAGGGGCTTGAATATGCAGGCAGATTAGACAAGTTAGGGCTGTTTACATTGGAGAAGCGACATTTGCGTGGGGCTATGATAACCTTATACAAATATATTAATGGGCCATACAATGAACTCTCTGGTGCATTGTTCACTAATAGGTCATATCAGAGGACACGTGGACATCCTTTAAGGTTGGAAGAAAAGAAGTTTCATCTTCAGGTTAGGAAAGGTTTCTTTACAGTGAGAATGGTGAAACTCTGAAACTGTCTTCCAGCAAATGTGGTAATGGCAAGTTCATTAAATAGCTTTATAAAAGGCCTGGATAAGTTTCTAAGACTAAAAAATATTGAGAATTACTGGTACTAATACATATAGATCTGGTTGATCCAGGGATACTTTCTGGCATTTGGGGTCAGGAAGGAATTTCCCCCCCCTTTCTTGCTGGTTTTTTTTGCCTTCCTCTGGATCAACTGTTAGGTAGGGTTAAAAAAAAGGGGGGGGGGAAAATAGGTTGAACTTGATGGACTTGATGTCTTTATTCAACCTCAATTACTATGTTACTATGTAATTGTAAAATAGTAATTGAGATCATCAATATATATCCAGTTCAAGGCCACTCTTATGTCTCCCTGCATGAATGATGGTTGGGGATATAGAGTGGTTTACTCCCACTATCCCATATAGAGGTTGGCATATGTGGGGGCAAATTTCGCCCCCATCTCTGCCCCGCATGTTTGTAGGTAATACACCCTTTGAACTGGAAGTAATTTTGGGTAAACACATAGTGAAGACCTCGTAAAATAAAGAGTTTGCCCTCCTGTATGTATATACACAATGCCCAAATGAATGCTTTAACATTGATGGTGGTAAAGATATAACCTTGACCCCAGATCATGCCTTCCACTAATCACTGTATATGAGCCGTGTCTTTAATATTTGAAAAGAATCTCATTACCAGCGGTTGGAGTAAGATATCTAGAAGCTAAGAAAGATCCTATGCCCGATACTATGGGTCTACCTTGAATTGGGTGGGTTTCCTTATGTACCTTTGGTACATGATAAACAATCGGCATAATTGGGCCTTAAAAAACAATGTATATATACAATCTAGATTCTATCATCCCTAGGTTTATACACTCCTGTATAAGTGGAATGAGTACCTTTTTATATTCATATAGTGGGTTCTTCTTAAGTTTGGAATATTTAGTGGGATCATTAAGTCGCCTCATTGCCTCTGCAAGGGAGTCACCTTAATTTTAAACGACTACGGACCCCCGCTTTTTAGCATTTTTGATAATGATTGTCTTATCTTCACTGAGGGTTTTACAGGCCTGTCTCAAATCGTAATCTAAATTGTTCATCTTCCTAGTGCAGTTTTGCTACTATGGTGGAGTTTTAAAAATGTCCTGTTCTACCAAGAATTGAAAGCGATCTACGCATGTATTTCTTAGAATAACAGGATAAAAGGAGGATTTTTTTCTTAGTTTGCTCCTGTGTTCCTTGGGGTCAACCCCTATGTATTGTATAGGTGTACTGGGGTGGTTAGCAAGATGATAAAGGACATCCAGATCCTGTCCTGTTGTGTCCCTGTTCTCAGTGTGGGGCGTATCTGCTCCTACACATTCCATATCCCCCAATGAGTCTCCCCCCCTTGTCTGTCAAGAGAGCTAATTTCTGTATAATAGTCTTTCTAACAAATACATTCATTGTTTAACACATTAAACGATTGGGTAGGAGAAGTACAGGCTTTCAGGGTTAGGCCATCCAAAAAATGGTATCCCAGATGCACAACCCTCTATTGCTAAGGCTGTTGCGTAACACCCACCTATGGGTGGTGCTCACGATTAGGCCCCACTATGTGCAAAATCTATGTGATCAGTTTTTCAGATCACATCTGTTTTGCACGTCGCATGGACACGATGATTACATTATAATCACAGTGTCCATGCCCCACTTTATGCACTGCGATTTTACAATGTATGCAATAACCATGCATTGTCATTTGACTCAACTTAAAGGAAAAGTGGGGGTGCATTCACTAACACGAGATTTTTGGAGCAGTATAGTGGGGCCAAGGCCTTAAAGGACATGTCCACCCTCAAAACAAAAAACTGGTCAATTGTCAGTTATCTGCCCTCAACCCCAACTGATATATTTTGCACTTTATTACCTGCATTACCAATCAGATATTTAAGGATAATTGTTAAGGATAATCCTGGCCCCTCCCTCCATGCAGTCAATCAAGGCTGTGACAACTGTTGACTGCTGTTTTGCCTGCTGCCACCTCTGTACATACTCACGGTTATTGAGACCTTTGCCAGAAAGGAATAGAACTTATCATTAAAAATCTGGTTAAAAATGCATGTTATAAACTGGTAAAAACAGCAGTTTTGTTTTAACCCCGCAAAAACATTTTTAATACGTGGCAGGAAATGGGCATAAACCTCAACCTCGTCAGGTTTATATATCTAAAATCTCTCCCCAAATGTACTTACCAGTCCTCGTTCCCTCGCAGCCTTATGCCTGTCTTCCGTGCCTTTTCCATGCATGGAAGACAAGCAAAATATGCTCGACCGGCATCCACTCTTGTGATTGGCTAAGGCGGGATGTCTTAGCCTATCACAGGAACGGATGCCGGTCGAGCCCCTTCTGCTTGCTCCGTGCACGGGAGCAAGCACAGAAGAGAAGCAGAAGGCAGCGAGGGAACCAAGGCTCATTTTCTTTGGGGTGGACATACCCTTTAACGGTGGACATGTCCTTTAACGGTGGACATGCCCTTTAGGCAGATTAAATATAGAATGTACGTGCACTGCTGGCTTTTTCCTGAACCATGAAATAATTTACACTCTAACCTTACAGTTTACTTTATTTACCAAATATAACAATCCAACTTATGAAAGCTAGCTAAATGATTACCTAACATAATAAGAGATAAAAGAGCAAAACAACCGCAGAAAGCCATTTTGGGGGTTTTAATGAAATGCTCATATAATAGCATAATTTGATAAAGTTTATCAATTTGGCTGACTGTCTAATGTGTGCACAGGCTCTTGCCAACATTGTTAAGTGATCATTCCTGGCATATGTCAGGAAAAAGTGACTTTGTTCTCCTGTGCTACTGTAGGTCTTCTGCTTACCCTCAGCAGCCACTGCATAGATAATTGTCTTTGGTATGTGCTGATTCCACTGGCAGCAGTAATTGATGTTGATTGCCCATTTGCCCATGATTGGGTGAAAGGGTGATTGAACATGTCAGAAAATCACCGGTCTCCTATGGACCGCACGATCGTTAACGGCAAACTGTATATATACATTATATCTACTGTAGTACCCACAGACTTTCCAATCAGAATTTACTACTATTAACAACTTCTTCTCAGTGACACGTTGATGATATTGGAAAGAATTTTTTTAAATGCTATTCACATTATTGATCATATTTAACTGCAAAACTAAATCACAGAACTGGAAAGAATTTTGATTTAATAACATCCCAAAACATACATTTGAGTTTGAAAGAATCCATGTGATTATTTCAGTTGAAAACTTGAGGTCAGCTCTCTCACGTCAATGTAAATATCTGAAAAGTCAATACAATTTAATGTAAGTTTGCATTTGCTTAACTTTTAGCCTGTGCCTTGCCGACGATGCATTGAACCATGACATTCTCCTGTACTGAGCTTGATTCAATGCTGCTTGCTTTGAATGCATATGAGATTCTGAGCACAGCTGCCTGCCATACCAAAAAGATATGTGCACAGCTCAAAAAGAGTGAAATTGCTTGCTTCACTAGATATTGCGAGGTGTTATGCTCCTTTGGTAGCTCAATTAAAATTCCCTCCTATCTCTAGAAAGGTTACAGCAGATGCTGAAGCCTTGTGCTACATCAACATGTTTTCAATCGTTCAATTATGATAATGAGGCACCGAAGTGATAAGCTAATCAATTTGTGTCTTCTGTTTAGCTAATCATACTGTATGGAGTCAACTCTAACAATGAAGGTGAGACCAATGTTTCCATGCTAATATTCCATTTTCCAGCAAAATCAAGGAACTTCCTGTCCATCACCTTATCACTCTAACATTCTCTGTCTCCTACTGTATTGAAATAATTCCTTTGACTTGGAGCCTCAAGACTCTGTTCTCGGTTATATGGTACTTTCCCTGTTTCTACCTAAGCTTTTACTTAAAGGACATGTCCCCCCCATTTTTGGACTTTTGCCCATATAATAGATATCCTTCCCCCAGCCCCAACCGATCTTTACTTACCTTACCTCTTTCCCGTGGTGTACTGTAACGGCACTCTAATTGCATGGAACTGCAAGCAGGGGACGGGACCGGCAGCCACGTCCGTGATTGGCTGAGAGGCAGCCAATCACGGACACAGCTGCCGTCAGTGGAGAACGCCAGGGGAGAGAGGTAAGGTAAGTAAAGTTTGGGGGGAGTTCCTGTAAAATCTTTTTTGGCGGTTGGGGCTGGGGGAAGGATAGCTACTATTTGGCAACTTGTTTTAATGGTAGGGGGAGGGCTTGCAAAATAGGAGGGAGAGGGGGATGGGGGGAGGCCTGCAGTGCGCAGGACAAAATTCTCCCGGATGAGAGACAGGATGCATGGTCCTATATGGACTCTGCTATTCTCCTGGGGGCGGGTTGTTCGGAGGGTGGGGGGGGGGGGGAAATCCAGGAGAACCATTTGGAGCTGGGATGTGAGGTAAGGATTTTTATTCACTACACAGTGGAGCCAGTAATGGGGGGGATTATAGTTTTGGGGGTGGACGTGCCCTTTAACCAGTCCTTTTCCATTTCTGTTAACATATGGTCATTATCATTGTGGTGTCAGTGTGCCAGCTAGGTGCAATCTTTAAATCTTATCTATTGGTCTTTAATGTAGAATTATAGGGCTAATGCTCACTTTATTGTGAGCCTTAATATAAAGGTGTCAGTATTCCTACCTCCCATTATGCTTTCTATGCAGAGTGGCAGTATTTTAAAGTGTGCTTTGTTGGGTCTGTTTTTAACTTGCCAGGACCTATCTTTATAATAGTTCGGGATAGAAACCTGGCTGATCAGAAACGTAAATTCATGAAGCATATTTCATATCCAAGCCTCATAAAAGTGAGTATACTTGCCCTTTATTCACATTAAGAATTTTTTTACAGTTTTTTTCCTCCACAATATTACCTTTCTCTTCTTATGCAACAATGAAAATGCTTATGATTGTTTTTATCCTCTTAACTAATTAACCTTCCAATCTGTCATCTCTCTCCAATCTTAAACCTTATTGTTCAGTTCCTCTAGCTTTCTTTTAAGAACGAAGAGTTGCATTATTCTATTCCATTTTGCAGCTTCCTATTAGACAAAAAATAATGTTCAAAGCCTTGTGTAATAAACAAACATTTCTTCACTCCACCGCACCACCCTACATATCTCCCTTTTTGTCTGTACATTCATGGACTGGCCCTTCATTCCTCACAAAGCAATCTTGTCTAAAAAACTACAACACATGCCTCCTATCTTAAACCCTTTTCTTTTTCTACATCTTATTCTCACTCTTATCTCTTTAAGGTAGGCAATAAAAATGCTTTAAAATAGAAAGTGCTGATGTGTTTGGCAAAGCTGCAAATAAGGACAGAATGAAGCTAGTTGTCATCTCAGACTATTCCAATGAATAAATAATTATTAGAATAACAAAAAAAATGATGTAATGACCAGCTAAACTAGCAGAGGCACTCACTATAAGCTGTATTTTTGTTGCCCGGGTGCTACCACTCTGGTAATAAAGACAAAGTAAGGATCGGGGTGCACTCCAGGGTCTTGCAAACATCAGTTTATTGTAACATGCAAAGGCTTTTAAACTGATGTTTGCAAGACCCTGGAGTGCACCGCAAATCCTTACTTTGTATATATATATATTATATATATATATTAGCAAAAGTGTGCCCGTTGGTGCACGGTGGAAATTATGTGTGTGCATGTTTTGCTATGTGTGGATACAGTGGATATAGAATCTTTACACAGGTATGTTTTAAACTGATGCTGAGGTCACCAGCATCCGAGAAACCAAATAGGATAATCCTGCAGGTCTGAGAATTGACCCAGGCAATCCTGCCACACTATGTGGTTTAAACTAAACATGCTATGTTCATACTTATTAGTATTCACCACAGCAAGTGCCACATTTATAGCTGCTTATGTTAGCACAGGATACTAATTGGAGCAGGTTTAAAAAAAGGTTTGGCAATTGGGCCTGGTAAAGCTACTGAGTCTAATTGGGACATTTCATCTGCAGGTACAAGGACAGGAGGATTTAAATTAATACTATCAGTAGCAGCCTCCATAGCTTAAAGGGCATGTCCACCCCCAAACTAAATTTTAACCCACTACTGGCCCACTGAGAAGTTTAAAGAAAATCCTTACCTTACATCTCTGCTCCATATGGTTCCCCTGTAGTGCTTGTCCAAAGTCCAGGAAACTGAGTAGTAGAAGCTGTCTTTCTGTCCAAAAGGTTTCTGCCTCCTCCTTGCCCTCTGAGAGGACAGTGGCATGTGCAGGGGAGCCCTTTACACCCTTCCCTCCCACCCTTCTTGGCTGCCCATCATGTAGCGTTAAATTTTTTATATATATTGCAGGGAATGCCCTCCCACTCCCAACCGCTATATAGGAAATGTAAAAATAGAATCCGAACTGTACCCACGGCATTCTCTTTTGCTGGCAGCGGTGACTGTGATTGACTGCCTCTCAGCCAATCACAGCCATGGATGCCAGTCTGACCTCCTGCTTGTACTTCCAGCAAGCAGGGAGCCGGTTCAGAATGATGCTGGAACGAGGGGCTGCAAGTAGAGTTTGGATTCTATTTTTACACATCTAACATAGCGGTTGGGGGAGGGAGGGGATGTACTGAAATATATCAAAAATTTATATCGAGGGTGGAGATGTCCTTTAATACAAAGAACAAATATACAGAGAAGACAGTATTACCAGCTCTGCTTCCACCAATTTGTACCAAATCACTGCTTTATGGAAAGATTATGAGCAGCATGGCACACAGTGGGTTATTCTGGTGGTGTGGCACAAAGCAGACCGTGCACTTATTATCTTTAAACAAGATAAACCACTTTTAATTGCATTTAACAGTAAGTATTGCAATGATTTACCGGTAATAACAAAACATAAACAGTTTCCCCACATAACATGTGCAGTAATGGAGTAGTCCCTGCCTATGGTGCACAACTTTAAATATTGACCAGGCCTGTATATTGTGTGTCCTTATAAGTTGGTGCACACATATCTGTTGCCTCAGAATTTGTATCCAATAAGATAAATTGTCTGTCCAATAATCTGTTCTCCCAACAGGGGGTAGCAGGATCTTATACACAGGATCTTGTGTTGCAGTCAATCATCACACTGTGCAAGGGATCACACCACACACTTCTATCTACTTGCACTTTCTCTCCTTACTCACTGATACCACCCGCAAGCTGGAAGTTGTATATATGGAGCCTTGGCGTATATGTTCATTACAATACACATCACATCCTGTGTAGCAGAAACCTTTCTTGGATTACTCTTCCTTTCAGTATTCACATGGAGCAGACACAGGTTTAACCTACCATTCTGACCATTCCAATTTGAAATAGGAATCTCAGCTCTGTAAGTAGTTTATGTATTTTGTATATTTTTTCTTGTATCTAATATAGGTTAGAGCTATACTTTATATACATTTATTGATGTCCACTATTACCATTTATTGATGGCCACTATTACCAAATGGTAATAGTGAAATAGTACACACATACATATACACCTTTCCTATATGTAATATCCTGTAAACCCCCCACCCAACCACTTCATTGGTAGCTCCTAGAAACTCAATGCAATCTCCTATGATGATATAAATATATTTATATAATATAAGGGATATATAGGAATAGGAAAGGAACATAGAAAAGGTCTATATGTATGTGTGTAATTTTGACTATTTAATCAAAATCACCATAACAAATAACACTATACAAAGTATAATTCTGCTACTACTTACTACTGAATTACAAAACAAACAATATAAAATTAATAAAGTATACTTACTTTACTTGACACCCCTAAGTTTCAATGGAAAACTCAAAATGGTAGGTTTAGCCACACCTCTCAGAGTGCTACATGGGTCTCCACATTGACACTAAAAGGAAGTGGAATTTTACTAACATCCAATGAGGTTCTGATCTTCCACTGTTAGCAAATCAAAAAATTCTCTTAGGCATTGTACATGACAAGACAGGAAGTGTAAGGAAGTTCCTGTAAAATAAGACAATCCAGTTTCTATTTGCTAGACAGGAAGTGATGTCTATATATGATACAATGACTTTCACTTTAAGCTCTATTAAGAGCATATTTCCCTAACCTATATAGCCACTATCCTGTGCTGTCCTAGCCCCATAGTGATTGTAAATGTGGAACTTGCTGTGGTAAATATTAATAAGTATAAACATAGCATGTTTATCTGGATCCTTTATAGGGTCTTAGGTTGACCAATGGTGCTGTTTGGTTTGAAATGCACATTGTGACAGGATTGCCTGGGTTTGTTCTCAGACCTGCTGGTTTATTTTACTTACATTCCATGGCTTATAGCTGTCAGGTAGGTGGTTGGATGTGTGACTCCTACTGCCTGAAGTGACCTAAATATTCCTTCCCTATCCCTAATCCCTATAATCTTTTAATGTATGTAAGTCACTAAAATGGCAAATATTCCAGGATGTATAAAAATACAATTTTCCAGCATTCTATGCAGCCAGGGAATGCTGGGAGTTGTAGTTTTTAAACATGTGAAAAATGCAACACCCATGCTCTATATCATTACACTGCATTGCATCTTAATTCATTAGCCAATGGACATAAATAAGAAACGTACTGCTAACAGAGAATTCTGGGAGTTTTCAAACACGTGAAAGGTCCCAAGTTCAACACCCCTACTCCATACCATTAGGCTGTATTTCATCTGGACACATGCCTTACTTAAATGACATTAAGAAAAAACTTACTACAAACAGAGAATGCTGGGATTTGTAGTTTTTTAAACATGTGAACGGTCAACACCCCTGCTTTATGCTATTAGGATGAATTACATCTAGACACATGCCCTTAGCTACAGGCAATAAATTAGATACTTTGCATGTCCCCACTCATTTCTTTGGAAGTGAGAAATATCTGTTTATATGTTAGATTATTAGGGCAATGCTATTATAATAATATGAGGCTGTGTGGTACCTTCTGTTATAAGAAGGCTCTACTTCATTTTATACTTTGTGGGGAGTTTTTAGCTCCTTTAAAAACATATTTCCCTAACCTATATAGCCAATCAGTATCCTGTGCTGTCCTAACACCATAGTGATTGTAGACCTGGACCTTGCTGTGGTAAATACTAATAAGTATGAACCTAGCATGTTAATCTGTATCCTGTATAGGGTCTCTGGTTGTCCAATGGTGCTGATTAGTTTGAACTACACATTGAGGCAGGATTGCTTGGGTCAATTCTCAAACCTGCAGGTTAATTCCACATACACTGTCTAGATTCTAGCTGGCTGGCAGGTCAAATTGATAAGAGAGAGTATGTGTGTTATTTGATGGTATTGCCTAGGTCCTTTTTAGGACTTTCAGACTTATCCCATTGGAGCCTATGCAATATGAACCGTAGAACGGTCTTAGAGATGAATCCCTTTTTTTACTATTAAGCTATTAAAATACGATATTTTAAACATTTTTTATATAGGGGAAACATATAAACTTGAACTGAGGAGCTTTGTTGTTATTTATATTAGATATAATTCAGCCTTCTGCCCTCGGAAAATACTCTGAAACTGGAATCTAAAGTTAAATCAGTAACTGTATATTATGCATAAAAAGAGAATTTTTATGGCTTGTGCAGGTAAGCCATCTCAGGAGATTGGGACATTGCTATGAATTACAATGCGTCCACACAAGTTTGCTAGTTATCTAAAGGCGCCCTGTGAGGATAGACCCTGGGGATCCAAAATTTACATCTGCATATTCAGCGATATAAACAAGAACTGCAGGTTTTTGCCACCTTGGTGCAAGTTTAAATAACCCACAGGAGTTTGTTTAAATTACAAAATAAACCTGAAGTTAAACAAGATAAATGATCTCAAACGAACACAGGGGAATTTTACCTTTTATTATTGCTGCAGTGGCCATATCATGGTTCTTTGAAGAAATGTTATTTTATCACACACACAACTACTAGACCTAAAATCAACTTGAAAAAAAAGCAACAGCTTTTGAAACACACACACACGCGTACTGCAAATCTGCATTGTTAGGAATTAGCGTAATTCTTTCATTTGTAATGTTAAACAGGTTATCAAAGTTCAAATCCCATCTTGATGATGGAAATGTTTAAAATCTGCTCAGGTCAGACTGGTAAAGCTGGTAAAGCAGATCTGATTATATTAACCAGGAAATCAAACAGACATAATCTACGCGATAATGATTTATTTGCAGCAGAGAGCAAATGACATTTGGCATCAGAATTTTAAAAGCCTCCTTATTTCCCATATGTATGATTAAAATTACATGTTGCTTGTTGTAATATATGCTTCAGTTATTCTACAATCAAGCAAATCGTGTCATACTTGGACTGCAATCATTATCAATTAAAGGGATATTTAAAGTCCAATAAAAACTGTTCATATTGACATTTTAAACTGTTGGGGGATAGGACGGGAGTTACAGGAACACTAGCAAAAGTTATCTAAACCATCAACCAATTAGCAGCTGTTTTATTTATGGTCCTCTACAGTTAGTTTCCATTGTGCTGACCTTTAAGTACTGGTAATAGTGCAATTTTGTGGGGTATTTTAGAAGTCTATTATGGCTTCATGTGGCTTTTCTGTTTGTTTTTTTTTCTTTTCAGCACAAAATGGTCCATTACAGATCATGAGGTTGGTGTACATTTCAAGCATTTTTTTCTGCAAATTCAGATTTCTTGAAAATTCTGTCAACTAGCCCAACTTAGTCATTTTAGTCTGAGATGGAATTACCTAAAGATATTTGAAATTGTATCTGGATTAATGGTGTGAGCTGATGAGCCTTTTAATGTTGCTAAATTACAGCTCCATAATTCCAATTCAGGCAGTTTGTCCCACTAGTCTAGATAGATATTGTTGAAGCTTTATGAAGGTGAGATGTAATATCCTCTGCATTCAACCACATTAATTTTAACAACACCTTAAAGATCATTTGAGAAAAGTGAGCTTGACTATTTTAACAACACAATTTTCAGGTTGTGGCAATTTCCTTGGAGTGCATTCTAATCAGAAAAAATGTCAAATGTGATTACCATAAAGACCAGTGTAAGATTGCAATCCAAATATCTCAAGATTTCTGTTTTAGATCATTACCCAATCCCCACCTTGTAGTAGTAACTGTCTTTAAATAAGCTGGCCAAATTATTCAGTATGTGTCCATAGAAAAGGGCAGGCTTTTAAAGCATCATTACAATGAGAATATAGCCTGTGGGCAATTGCAATATAGATGAAATAGATATGAAATAGATAGCCACTTGGATTCTGTTTTGTGTATATGAATTCATATGGATGGGCACAGTCCCAAATCTATCTATCTATCTATCTATCTATCTATCTATCTATCTATCTATCTATCTATCTATCCATATCTGTCTGTCTGTCTGTCTATCTATCTATCTATCTATCTATCCATATCTGTCTGTCTATCTATCTATCCATGTCTGTCTGTCTATCTATCTATCCATATCTGTCTGTCTGTCTGTCTGTCTATCTATCTATCTATCTACCTATCTATCTAGCATGTGTGTGATGATTAAAGAGAACTAAAGCTAAAATACAAATGGTTATATATCGCCTCGGCGCACTACTTGAATTATTGACCTGTTCTAAGTCCTCTTGTTCCCAAAAAACCAGGACAAACACCCTGAAACAAACTCAGGGGGTCCCCTAGACCCAAAATAGCACTTCGACCATGACCATGAATCAGACATACAACAGTAATATGTCCAAAAATGCGTAAAGTTTATTAATAACCCCCTCCAAACCTGTGCATCCCCCTATAAAACACCAATCAATAATATATCATTAGTATAAAGTGCATAATATAACATAATATAACAATCTAAATAAATAGATAAAAACAGAAAAATCTAGATAAAAGTCCATAACAGTTCCTGCCCATATAAACGGGGAGCCTGAGGAGAATACTAGCAGCTCAATTCCAGCATGTAATTAACTCTCAGTTGTAGATAGTAATTCCAGTTTTGTATCCATTAGTCACTTTGTTGCCAAAGTCAAGCCTATATTGGACAGCCATCTAACACTTGGTAGCAATGTATATTTCAAATGTAGTTATTGCCAATGAAGCCCCTGGTCTCACCAGTCCTTGACTACAGTTTCATATGGGCTTTACTCACGATACCGGTATTCTGCTTCTATTTGCGTCTAGGAGCACTTGGATCACAAGTGCTCCGTATCGGGTCTCTTCACCCGCACACTCTGCGGGACTTGCTTACCTGGACCTCTCCTCCTGTAATGGACCGTTCAAAAGTAACACTGCTGCACACATGAATCAACTTTGAACTGTGGTTACAACCACTATACGTTAACGGTTCAGAACTCCCCAGATTATAGGGGAGATGTGCATGCTATATTACATTCTACATATGTGGTTATGATGGTAATTTAAGGGTATTGGTTGTATTATATATTTTTTAATATTTGTGTCAATAAAATGATTTTTAATTGGTGACCACAAGTTTGTGAGTGCTTAAGGTGGGCACTAGTGTGCTTTCCACACTTATATTAGAATTAAAATACAAAGGACCTGCATCAGTTTACATTAAGCTTTATCTCTAACATCTGAAATTAGCAGCATTCAGCAGCATATTGGAAAAATAAAATGTAATTATGCAGGTTTCTGGCTATTGTAGACCAAGTCACATCTTCCTTCCTGCCAAAGCTGTCAAAAAATCACTTGGTGACCTGCTCATGAACTCTGTACTTATGTCAATTATATATCCAAGAATTTTATTATTTATTATTATTGTGGATTTAAATAGCGCCAACATCTTCCGTAGCGCTTTACAATTACATGTATACATTCACATCAGGCCCTGCCCTGAAGAGCTTACAATCTAAGCATATTTATTTGACACTTACAACCTATCAGTATGTCTTTATGATTGTGGGGGAAACAGAGTTCCCGGTTAAAACCCACGCAAGCACAGGGAGAACATACAAACTCCTTGCAGATGTGTCCAATGGTGGATTCAAAGTCAGGACTTTATTGCTGCAAGGAATCAGTGATAGCCATTGAGCCACTGTGCTGCTCATTAATAAGGAGGGCTGCACAAATCAAGAAATGAGAAAAACCTGCACAACTCTATATAATTTCTTAACAACAATGTTTGTTTAAGAGGTGAGAGTTACAGGTATCAATTAATTAGTAGAGATGGCTGAACTTTCGAAAGTTCTATCCGTTTTCAAACTTCCGAACTATATGGAAAGTTCGAAAACGGACCCATTAAAGTCAATGGGAGTCAAATAGTTCGAAAAGTTCTAATGAAATACAAATACAATATCAATGGTAACTTAATGTAAATGGCTGTGGGACCTGGGAAATGGTCTGGGGAACATGTTCGAATATCCAGGACACTAGAAAAATCAATTTTACTCTCATTCGCGCTATTTTCAAGCTCGTTCGTGCCTAGATACCATGGACATTTTACTCGCGGATTCGATGCTCGCGTATAGGTTTTAATGGACATTTTACTCGCGGATTCGATGCTCGCGTTCGTGCCTAGATACCATGGACATTTTACACACGGTTTCGATGCTCGCGTATAGGTTTTAATGGACACTTCTTTACTCCTTGGATTCGATGCTCACGTATAGGTATAAGTTCAAGTTCTAGTCCATCTCTATTAATTAGTACTTAGGGAATCCATTTAGGCTCATTCACATTTTAGTTCTACTGGTTCAATCAGTAAATTCATATTTATTGAAGTTCATAGCTGCTTTGTAATCTATATGTATAGGTGTAAGCTGGTGTACTCTTAATAAAATGATCTATGCACAATAATAATATGATAAGTAGCAGGAGAAATATTATAATCAGTACCCCTAAAATTATTTTACCATGACATGCTATGCTGCACATTGTTCAAGTCATAACAATATACCTGCCATCTTTTTAATATAAAACCCCAGATAATCTTTTCTTACCCCATTTCCTTTGTTCCATTCAGTTAGTGTCTCAGATACTGTATAAGCAAGACAAGACTTTAGTTCCCAGAGCCGAGGATATTAATAATGTATGTGAAAGTGCCACTCTACTAAGGATGCTTTTGCTGCACAAGCAAAGCACTCGAGTGCAAAAATAAACAAGACCAGTTGGATGAAGGAATTACAAGGCAACAGTTATATTTTTTACCATAATAATGAATTGCAGATGCATATTTTATGCAGATGAGTGGTATGCTGATTGTGTTATTTACGTTCAGCCGAAAAAAATCTGTCCACAAAGAATAAAATATAGGAAAATGGGAGCAAAACAAATTTAATTTGCTGCTAAAGTTTCCTCTAAGCTGTGCTCTGAACAACACATAAATGACATGTGCAGCAGCAGCAGAGAAGAATTCCAGCCATAGAAAAGATTAGGTTGTGGTAAGTACGTTTAAAAGCATCTCTGGTAAATATAAGTATAGCTAAGGTACGTGGGTTTGTAGGGTCCTTTAAATAGAGCACACACAAAAATCTGAAAGAATAGATTTAATGTGGTATGTAGTGTACTAAATCTGATATTCTATGTAACTGTGCACACAGCGAATAAAAAATTAGTAGGAACATTGCATATTATTAATTTGGCTTGAAGAGTCAAATTACTGTTCTTTCTATTTCTTTCTATTTTCTCTTCTTTTTCTTCCGTTTTATTCTTCTGCTTTTTTGGACTGTATCTCCTCCCACATTTTGAGCTAGAGACATAAAATTCGATACAGACGTGTGGGGCATATAGGAGAAGTGTGCTATTACCTAGCGAAGAAATCTGTGGAAGCATTACAGTGTTATCGGCAAATTACGGGACCTTTTTTCCCATGACTATAATGGATACCCCAACCTCCCACACCCACCTACTGACCTACCTTTCCATTCCTGTTGCAGCCATACTTAAAGGGTAAATAAAGTCAAAATAACTAATTTTGATCAATCATCAATAAAAGTTAGTTATATGGTCATACATACAAAACACATACCCCCAACCTTACACGGGTACACACACCTACTGACCTACCTTTCCATTTCTGTGGCAGCCAGAATTAGGGTAACTAAAATCAAAAAACAAATTTTGACCAATCATCAAAAAAGTTTGTTTTTTAACCCACAACCTGACACAGGTACACACACCTTCTGACCTACCCCTCCATTACGGTTGCAGCCATACTTAAAGGGTAACTAAAGGTACACACACCTACTGATCTACCCTTCCATTTCTGTGGCAGCCATACTTAAAGGCCTACTATAGCCAAAAAACGAATTTTGATCAATAATTAAAACAGTTTGTTTTTTTAACTTCCAACCTGACACAGGTACACACCAAATGAGCTACCTATTCATTCATGTGACAACCATATTAAACGGGTAAATACTGTATAGTCGAAAAACACATTTTGACCAATCATCAAAAAAAGTTATTTTTTTATCCCCCAACCTGCCATGAGTACACACCAACTGACATACCCATTCATTCCTGTGACAGCTACATTTAAAGGGTAAGTAAAAAACAACAATGTCCATCATTGCCATTATTAAGTTTTAAAATCTGCAGCACAAACACACACTTTAAAATACGGCCTTTCAAGCCAAATTCAAAGTTTATACTTAAACTTTCCTTTTCTAGTTAGAATCGGGACTATTAGGACCAATTGTCCTCTTTTAGGGATGATGCCTTGTTTCAGGTTTCAGAGTCGAACCCGGTTCCTACTCAAAACTGATGGTTCTGAAGTTCCAACGGAGCTCTCGGATTTTTCAGATTGTATATTTGAGTTTTCAAATATTTGATAATTAGGGATCTTCAGAAATTAGATTTTTAGAAATAATCGAATATACAGAGCAAATTTAGTGTGTGCACAAGGGGGATTCATTTTTTTTGCCCCATTGTTGGGTAGGGAAGCCTGCAACCAAATTGCAAAACATATTGATTGTATGTTAATAATACACTGTATCACCCATGGAGATGATAACTTTCAGTGAAGTCAAGGGCTATAAAAAGAAATGAACAATAGATACTGATGACTGCTGAGCAATAAACCTCTTTAGAAGTTGTGTAATTTACAAATGTGCATGAAAGAATAAACGTGATTCTGCAATAACATTTTATGATCAGGCTCATCTTTAGATACTCTTAATGATGAGGAAATCTAGAATATGACTTTAATAAATGAAACTGCCTGATAGGTACCTTGTTTGTCTTCTACTGTGTGTTTAGTTCTATGGCTTTACAGAGGTGATTTTCTCTTGTGCCTTGAAGGATGTTTTAAGGCATTTCAGCATTGAACACAATATGTCACAGATTGCATGCAGTGTGCTTGTGCGTTTTTGATATATACTAGTGAAGCTCATACAGTACTACAGCAATAATCTATATAAACTATACCTTAAAGGGCATGTCTACCCCCAAAACTACATTCTCCCCCACTACTCTGGTAGAGTTTAAAAATCCTTACCTTACCTCTCTGCTCTAAATGGTTCTCCTGTAATGTCTGCCCAAAGTACTAGAAAGTGAAGAGCAGGAGCCTGGCTGGGAAGGAAAATGTTTCTGCCTCTTAGATGTCCTCTAAGAGGTTTCTGGCTTGCTCAGTGCAGCCCCCGACCCCCCACTCCCCATATATTCCTCCTTCCCGGTCCCTGTTTCCTCCAAGGTGCCCTAGCATAAAATCCAATTTCTGTAGTGTAGGGGACCCTCCCCCACCCCCAACCACTATATTGGTGTGTAAAAAAAATAACCTGAAATCTACCTTCAAAGCCTTTTCCCCCTGGCATTCTACACTGCCAGAAGCTGTGTCTGTGATTGGTTGCCTCTCAGCCAATCATGGACGCGGCTGCCAGTCCGGCCCCCTGCTTGCAGTTTCATGCAAGTGGAGGGCCGTGTCTGAACACCGGGGCAACAAGGCTGTCTAAGTAGAGTTTGGGTTATTTCTTTTACAAACTAATATAGGGGTTCGGGGTGGGAGATGGTCCCCTAGACTGCAGATTTTTTTTTAAAAAGAGGTGGACATGCCCTTTAATAACAATATAAAGTAGAAAACATTTTTAGTCAGACTTTGTTGAGAATGTAATAAGGTAGGGCAACAATGCAGTAGGATTGCATTCCTACATTCCTACATTCTTCTACTGCATATTTGGCATGAAGTTTATTTAAGCAATTAGTTATGTAAAATGGTCTTTTTAAGCCTATATCATGTTAAACATTTTATACTGAAACAGATACAGGTATCAGTGCATATCTACGATTATATTTATTTGATACAAGGTAAGACTAAAATTAGGAAAGGGACATTTGAAAAGCTAATAAAATTCATTTATTTAAAAAAAAAAGTGTAGTCCTTGTGTGCTACAAATTATGGAGCAAATGAGAAAGGACAGACATTTAATGTAGTCAGGTGTAAATGGAACTGAAATTACAGTAATGAGAATAAATGTGGATGTGCTCTGATACCTCCATTTATTTGATGAGTTCACTTTTTACTGACTTTGTATGATTTTGGACAGAAGTGTATCCTCTAAAATAACCCATTTTCCAATATGTCCATGGGGTTGTACAAGGTTAAAAGGATTTGTCTTGAAAACAAAATGGAACCTTATAGCAGCTCCGTGCATTTAGCAGGGTAGTTTATCTAAACATCTCGCTGAGAGTTAAGTATTGTTTTTGAGCCTCTAGTTAATCTCTTTTGTAGGATGACTCCCCGCTGTCTTACTATTGTGAATCCAACTGTGGAAAGAAAAATTGCTGCAGTGTTTGTGATGTATGCAGCTTTGCAAATAGAAAATTACTGAGTTAACAGGAGCGCATCATTTCCTAAAAGAATGTATTTGTTTCTGTATCTCATGTTAATGAATGTCTGCTTGCAGTCTATCTCTAAACCATTGCATTGCATCAACGAGCTGACATTGTTTGTGATGAATTTCTTATGCGCATTGTTTTCGAAAAACAATCTTACGCTCTATGTAATCTTCCCTTTAAAGTGTGATCGTTGCCCTTACACATCTCAAGCTCCTAATGCTTCAGCTTCAAAGTTTTAAAAATAGATAACATTTCTAAAACGTGAGATATGAGAATGGTCCAGGTCGTTTTCAGAATGTAATCACTACCCAGCTTGTGTTCTGTCACCAGGCTACATGCACTTATCAAAGACATGCATGAGCTTTGCAGAATGATGTGTGTGTATTACTACTAGAGAATGCAGATGGAAGTAATTCTATTATGTGAAATGTTGATATAAAAGCGTTGAATAGTTATGTCCACCGCCCCGCTTCTATGATTTGAGAAATACATTAAACAAAACACTGTCTCTATACTTGCATAGACTATAGAGCTGATCCACTGAGGAATAAATCTTATAAGGTAATAATGTTTTTTCCTCTTTGTATATATACATTACTGGATGAAATGTGAGTTGGCAACAACACTCATTCAATTCTTTAAAATTCAGACTTGACTGTTTATCATATTGTTATTAATCTTGCCCCAACCAGATGTTGGCTTTCAAATGGTAAATAACATCTGATTGGTTGGGTCAAAATTAGCAGCATTTTTAAAAATAAGAACTTTTAATACATCTCCCTGTAAGTTTAAACCCCAAATCAGCTCTTAAATGTACTTACCATTCCCTTATTCACTTGGTTCCTTCTGCTGCTCTTCCGCACAAAGGGGCCAGAATAGCAGCCGCTTTAGTAGCCAATCACAGACGCGGCTGCTGGTCTGTCTGCTTCTCCAGTTCCATGCAAGGAAGCAGCAGAAGGGGGCGGGAATGAGGGAACGAAGGCTGGTAAGTACCTTTAGGGCCAATTTAGGGGTTTTAACCCTAGATAAGTCTAAGTTAGGGGGGATTTACTACCTTCTCAGAATTTTTGGGTTTGGGGGTAAAGATACCCTTTAATGGTAGAAAGTAAAAAAGGGAAAAAGTAACTTCAAGCATGGATCATTCTTAAAGGGTATGTCCACCCAAAAATAAACTTTTTATATGTTCTTTATATAATAGCACCAACCTCAAACGCCATGTTCATTTTTCTCAAAATCATTTGCTTTGCCTGATATTTAATGAGATATATATCAGGCTGCACTTCCTCTCCACTTCCACTTTAGATGACCCCGAGCTGCAGCTTAGAAAAAAAAAAAAAATTCTTGCCTGTGTTTGTGTGTGTCTCTCTCTCTATCTCTCTCTCTGGGCTGGCTGGCTGCAGCTGTTGATCCTGGATTTCTTCAGTACACATAACTTTACAGCTGTGATTGGTTGAGAGGGAAAATCCAGGGATCCAGGGGTCAGACCATTACTGATGCAACTTCCTCTGTTCTCACTGCTGGATGTTAACAGACATGCTCAAGAACATGAAAAGAACAGAGGCAAGGTAATGTAACCTGTCTCTGTTCATCGCTGTATTGGTCCATGCTGCAGGATTAAGCCAGCTACAAAGGTCTGTAACTTTTGAACCACTGGACCGATTTACATGCTGTAAAGTTTGTTTTGGAGCACTTATTTGGGCCAAATAAATATAAAAAGTTAGTTTTGGGGGTGGACTTGCCCTTTAATTACAGCCATGTCATGGCCTGCTAAACACAAACACAACAGCAGCATACCTGCCATAAACCTCTTCTTCTATCAGTAGACATACAGGGAGATGTAATAAAAGTTCTTGTTTATTAAAAATATTGCTAATTTTGCCCCAACCAATCAGATGTTAGCTTTCAAATAGTAAATAACATCTGATTGGCTGGGACAAAATTAGCACAATTTTTAATGATAAGAACCTTTATTACATCTCACTGTAAGGAGGTAATTGGCAGTTTCCTATTGCTTGACCTTTCCAAGGGAGCAGCCAACAGATTTCAATGGTGAGTAACAATATTTTCTTGCACTCTTTCCTAATTATTTCCTTTGAATTATTTAATCTCAGTTTGTGAGGCATTCCGGTTGTCACAGATTTTAGATTTCTAGCCTTAGTATCAAACCCTCAAATTCATGTTTACATTTGTAAATGCAGCAGCTATTTTAACTGGTTTACTGGTGCAGGTGTTGTGTAATGCAAATGGTTTTTACATGTAAGTGTAGAGGTTCAGCTATATTTTATTTGAATACAAATGCAAACAACATAATAATAATATACTAATATTATTTTATAGTAATATTTCGTATCAATTAATACAGTAATGCATTTTTGCAATTCATTGATTGGATGTGTCTGTGCATTTTGAGTATGTGTATATCTTATCTTCATACTTAAAATCAGGGGAACTAAAGTCTCCACACAACATTGTATCAATAGACAAAACACATTCCAGGTATCCCACCCCTCCCGCATCTCGCGGGGGTCTCCCTCATTCTGGGGTGGTTTCCCCCACACCTGCGAGACCACCCCAGACTCCCAGACTTGAGGGGAGACTTGAGTCTCCTCCCAAGTCATGCCCCCTTTCAGTGGCCACTCCCCTGGAATGCCCCGGGGATGCCCCTAACTCCTCCCTAACCCCACCTCCCATCACCCCTAGAATGATGGCTCCGCCTCTGTGTGACATCACGTCCTGCCCCCACATGACGTCACACCCCGGCCCTACGTGACGTCACTCCCCGCTCACCATGCCCCCTTCTCCACCCTGCCTGGAAGCCTGAAAGGGCAGGGTGGGATGTCTGACACAAACATAAAATAAGCTGTGTCTTGCCTCTCTCTCACAGCTGGGGCTGCTGGGTGATTTATGAAATTAACCTGTGGGTACTAGAGATCAGCTCCCATAATCCACCTTAGCTTGCTGACACTCTAAGGGGCATATTTATAAAGAAACGATGTTAGCGCAAAAAAATTACCGCCGCACATCGCGGCCGCGAAAATAGCGCTATCGCCGTATTTATAACGGCGAGCGCTATTCCCGCGATACCTATCGCGGCCGCGATGTGCTGCGGTAATTTTAAGACCCTTCGCGGCGATACTGTATAGTATCGCCGCGAAGGGACTTAAAATCCCTTCTCGACGCCCGGTCCTAAGGGGGCGGGGCATACGCCCACCCCGCCCACAACCCCCGCGGCGGCAGGCGCGACCACCCGCGCCGCTTCCCAGCAGCCCCTCCCAACCCGTTCCCCGTTCGCGGCAATCTTGGAACGGGAGGCTAGGAGGGGCTGCCGGAAGGGGCGCAGCAGGTGGGTCGCGACCACCCGCCGCCCGCACCCCCTCCCCGGCAACCCTCCAAGCCCCCGCCCCGGCCGCTCCCGGGGAGGGGAAGGATGGAGCCGCTGGGGGGGTGGAGGCTCCCTCAGCGGGGCCCTGAGAAGGGCCTTTTGGGGCTTAGGGGGTCCCAGCCCTTATAAGGGCCCTTGTGGCACTGACAAGTGCCTTTGGCGGGGGTCCCGCAGCTGAAACCGGGACCCCCACGCGGGGTATAAGAGCCTTGGGCGACGTCTTCTTTCTTCCAGTCCCGGCGACACCAGCTCCACCGAGGCCGCCGACCCCCGAGAGGTACCCCCCGGCGGGCGCCGGCGACCTCAACGAGGCCGATGTTGCCGGCGTCTTGATGCGACGTCTTTGGGCTGGCGACACCAACCCCACTCAGGTCGCCGATGCCTGGCAGACTCATTGCGGCCGCCAGTGAGCCTGCTGGCACCGCGGCCTCAGCGGAGCCGATGTTGCCAGCCCTTCTTTCTTCAGCCATCTACTGCGATGGCATCTGAGTTCCGCGGCGGAAAGCTCCTCTTTATATAGGTTTGCAGAAATCATAATCCGTTTCTGATTGGTCAATTTTTAATACATTGCTTTACATTAACCAACAGATTTCTGGAAAGTTCTGAATCTGATTGGTTAATGTAAAGCAAGTATTAAAAATGACCAATCAGAAACGGATTATGGATTTCTGCAAACCTATATAAGAGGAGCTTTCCGCACGGAACTCAGATGCCATGCAGTAGATGGCTGAAGAAAGAAGCGGCTGGCAACATCGGCTCGCTGAGGCCGGCGGTGCCAGCGGGCTCACATGTCGGCCGCAGTGAGTCTGCCTGGCACGGCGACCTGAGTGGGGTTGGTGTCGCCAGCCCGAAGACGTCGCCCAAGGGCTCTTTTAAGAGCCGCACTGGGGGTCCTGGTTCGAGCTGCGGGACCCCCGCCAAAGGCAATTATCAGTGCCGCAAGGGCACTTGTCAGTGCCGCAAGGGCCCTTACAAGGGCCGGGGAGGGGGTCCTGTTTCGAGCTGCGGGACCCTAAGCCCCAAAGGGCTCTTGTTAGAGCGCAAGGGCACTTGTAAGTGCCGCAAAGGCCCTGATAGGGCCGGGGAGGGGGGTCCGGTTCGAGCTGCGGGACCCCTAAGCCCCAAAAGGCCCTTCTCAGGGCCCCGCCGAGGGAGCCTCCACCTCCAGCGGCCTCCTCCCTTCCCTCCCCGGGAGCGGCCGGGGCGGGGGGTTTGGGGGGGTTGCCGGGGGAGGTTGGGGCGCGGCGGTGGTCGCGACCACCTGCTGCGGCCCCTTCCCGGCAGCCCCTCCTAACCTCCCGTTCCGAGATTGCGCCGAACGGGGAACGGGGTTGGGAGGGGTGTGGGAAGCGGCGGAGGCGGGGGGTGGTCGCCGCTGCGCCGCGGGGGTGTGTGGGGGGGTGGGCGGTGTCTCCGCGGGAGGGTGCGACCACCCGACCGGGTTGCCTGCCCATCCCCGCTGCGGGGAGGTTGTATCGCACCGCGGAGGTTAGTATCGGCTGACTTCGCACCTTCAAGGTGGCGAAGTAAAACAGCCGGAACTACCGAGCGAAACCAGTAACGCCGCTTTATAAATAGAAGCGGCGGTAACAGGTAACTATCGCCGCGAAAGGTTAACGCTTCGTTCACTTTTCGCGCCCGTTTTCGGACTTTTATAAATTGCGGTAAACGCGATATATGCGTTAACGTCCGCGAAAACGGCCGCGAAAAGTTAACGAACCTTTATAAATATGCCCCTAAGTGTATGCAGTTCAATTCACATGCTCTGTAGTTCTCAACAAATAAAAACAAGGAAGCTGCAGCCTTGCTTCCTAGAATCTAACAGCCAATCACATAACAGTACAGAGATCATCCCTCTCCCTGACACAGAACAGGGAATTCAGTACAATGTTTGTATGAACATTTTTAAATGGTCCAGTCCCTAATAAGGATATATCTCTTTGCTTTTCATACAAAGTATTGGCAGCAACACAGAAGCCTTTTTAGTTACAGAATCTATTTCTCACATGTACGTAAATCCAAAAAATCTTACAATGTATAGGTGTTCTGGGATAGGTGTTCGGGGTAGAAAAACTTTCACATTAGAAGCAAAGAAATTTAAGTTTTTAAAGAAACATTATAAAATATAGAAAATTGTCCCTCTTAAAGGGCAACCCATATCTAGTGAAAAAAAAACTTTGTTGTGATACAATGATAGATCACCTTTTAGTTGATAATGCTGCCTTACTTCATGTTTTGTGTGGTACCGTATTTGACGAGATCGTTTATTATCCACCACCCACTTCTGGACAGAAGTTGGCAAGTCCCTCGGCCCCCCCCCCCCCCTCAGGGTAGTCCCCCTCCATCTCTGTCTATCCCGCTTCAATGCAGTGGACGGGCTGTATGACAGAGTCCCCGAGCATTGTCAGTTGTCGAAAGGAATTCTAAAATGTGAAGTGCTGAGATCATCTGTGAACCCCTCCCTTTCAAGAAGCTAGACTGCAAGCAGTATAGAGAAATATCAAGATACTGAAGGGAGGGGCAGCGGGGGGTGGGGGGCGGACTTCTTGGCCGGTGGGGGGGGGGAGGGGGGTTGGGGGGCTGGTCTGTGTTTTCCTTTGGGGGGGTGGGTGGTCGGGGGGGGGGGGGGCGGCCGGGGACCTAGGGGCCAGGGGGGGGCGTGGGGGGGGTGGGGGGAGGGGGTACGAGAGGAGGACAAGTGGTGCTGAGATTCTTTACAAGTAAGTTACTGAACTCTCCCTGTTCTCTAACTTTGCTAATTGTTATTTACTTTTTACCTAAAGTTCACATCTCCCCTGCTTAGATGAGATCATAATCACTGAAGAGAGAGTCAGTTGAACAGCAGCTTGTAGTGAGAGACCTTCACAAACACAGTGACACGCTGTTGTCCTGTTAATTCAGTTGCTTTAGCCTATATATTTCATAGATTGCACTGTGTGTCTTGTTGGTATATAGTCTGTATTACTGGATATATATACTGTATTAGTGTTCCATTTGAGTCACTGGTTTGTATGTATATAAGATTTTTTTTGGGGGGGGAGGGGCGGTTTATAGGTGTTATGCTCATATTGCTGGGTTAATGTTTATTGATTGTGTTAGCACTACAGAATTTGACTATTGTTGCACATGGTACATATAGTGTGGGTGAGAGAGTGTGTGACAGTACTGCATGGGAGCTTTGGAGTTGTGTGGTGTGTGCCTTTGAGTGACAGATGAGGGTGTGTAGCAGCTCCTACAAAATATACAGCATATTCAAAGGCTTATATCTCTGGGACTATGAAGAATTTAAAGAAAAACAAAGGTACCTGGTGGATGGGATGACTATAGGATACATTAGAAGAAATTTAAAAAAAACAATTTTCTCACTATAGTTGCCCTTTAAGGCTCTAGTACAACAGTCCATCTCCCGTGGTGCGTGCAGCTGAGCTGACCGAATAAATACAAACGCGTGTTTCCGGCCGAAACGGATGTTCGCCACGCGAATGTTTCGTACCGTCAGTGCTTGCCGCCGGTGGACATTGTGAAATTGGCCAGCGGCGACCACCCGCCGCCGTCTTCCCAGCAGCCCCTCCCAACCCTTTTCCCCGTTCGCGGCAATCATTGAGAACGGGAGGCTAGGAGGGGCTGCCAGGAAGGGCCGCAGCGGTGGTTCGCGACCACCCGCCGCGAACCCCTCCCGGCCAACCCTCCAGCCCCCCGCCCCGGCGCTCCCGGGGTGAGGGGAACGGATGGAAGCGCTGGGGGAGGGTGGAGGCTCCTCCAGCGGGGCCCTGAGAAGGGCCTCCTTTTGGGGATTAGGGGTTCCCAGCCCTTAAAGGCCCTTGTGGCACTGACAAGTGCATTGGCGGGGGGGGGGGTCCGCAGCGATGAAAACGGGACCCCAGTGCTGGCCTATAAAGCCCTTGGGCGACGTCTCTCGTTATTCAGTTCCCGGCGACACAAGCTCCACCGAGGCCGCCGACCCCCGAGAGGTACCCACTGCGGCCGCCCAGGGGTACCCCGGCGGGCGCCGGCGACCCAACGAGTGGCCGAGTGGCCGGCGTCTTGATGCGACGTCTTTGGGCTGGCGACACCAACCCCACTCAGGTCGCCGATGCCTGCAGACTCATTGCGGCCGCCAAGTGAGGCTGCTGCACCGCAGGCCCAGTGGAGCAGATGTTGCCAGCCCTTCTTTCTTCAGCCATCTACTGCGATGGCTCTGAGTCCGCGGCGGAAAGCTCCTCTTTATATAGGTTTGCCAGAAAGTCCAAATCCGTTTCTGATTGGTACATTTATTAAACTTGTTTACATTAACCAATCAGATTTCTGGAAAGTTCTGAAATTCTGATTGGTTAATGTAAGCAAGTATTAAAAATTGGACCAATCGAATACGGATATGGATTTCGCAAACCTTATATACAAGAGGAGCTTTACCGCCGGCGGAAGAACTCAGATGGCCATGCAGTAGATGGTGAAGAGAAAGAAGAAAGTAAGCGGCTGGCAACATCGGGTCCGCTAGGCGGCGGTGCCAGCGGGCTCACTGGTCGGCAGCAGTGAGTGCTGCCTGGCATCGGCGACCCCTGAGTGGGGTTGTGTCGCCCAGGACCCGAAGACGTTCGCCCAAGGGTCTATTTAAGAGCCGACTGGGGGTCCCGGATTCGAAGCTGCCCGGGACCCCCCGCCCCAATGGCCACAGTATCCCAGGCCCGCAAGGGCACTGTCAGTGCCGCAAGGGCCCTTTACAGGGCAGGGGAGGGGGTCCTGTTGCGAGATGCGGGACCCTAAGCCCCAAAGGGCTATTCTGTTAGAGCCGCCAATAAGGCGCACTTGTAGCTGCCCGCAAAGGACCACTGATAGGGCCGGGGAGGCCCGCCAGGTACCCGGTTCGAGCTGCGGGACCCCCTAAGCCCCCAAAAGGCCTCTCAGGGCCCCGCCGGAGGGAGCCTACCACCCACTCCAGCGGGCTCCTCCTTCCAACTCCACCGGGACGGTCGGCCGGGGCGGGGGGTTTGGGGGGGTTTGCATAGGGTATGGAGTGACGGCGGTAGAGCGCTAGACACCTGTGCCGGCCCTTCTCGCAGGAACCTCCTGAAACATCGTTCCGAGTTGCAAGGAACGTGGGACCACGGTGTTGTGGAGGGGTGATGGGAAGAGGCGAGAGGGCGGCGGTGGATGGTCGCTGAGCTGCCGACGAGGCGGAGGTGTTGTGGGCCGCGGGATTGTGAGGAGTGTCTCCCGGGAGAGAGGGTGCGACCACCGCCACGGGTTGCATGCCCCATCCCCGCTGCGGGGAGGTTAGTAGTATCGCACCGCGGCGAGGTTTAGTATCGGCTGACTCGGACCTTCAAGGTGTGTGAAGTAAAAACAGCACGATATACACGAGCGAAACCAGTACCGCCGCGTTATACAATAGAAGCCGGCAGGGTCGGTAACAGGTATCTTGACTATCCGCCGCGAAAGGTTAACGCTTACGTTCACTTTTCGCGCCCCGTTTTCGGATCTGTACTAAATTGCGGTAAACGCGATATATGCGTTAACGTCCTGCGAAAAGGGACCGACAAAAGTTAACAACCTTTATAAAACTATCCGACCTAAGGTATGCAGTTTCAATTCACATGCTCTGTAGTTTCACAAAATAAAAAACAATGGAAGCTGCGCAGCCTTGCTTCCTAGAATTTAACAGCCAATCACATAACAGTACAGAGATCATCCCTCTCCCTGACACAGAACAGGGAATTCAGTACAATGTTGTATTGACATTTTGTAAATGGTCCAGTCCCTTATAAGGATTATATCTCTTTGCTTTTCATACAAAGTTTGGCAGGGCAAACAAGAAGCCTTTTGAGTTACAGAATCATTTCTCACATGTACGTAAATCCAAAAAAATCTTACAACGTATAGGTGTTCTGGGATAGGTGTTCGGGGTAGAAAAACTTTCAACATTAGAAGCAAAGAAATTAAGTTTTTAGAAGAAACATTATAAAATATATAAAATTGTCCCTCTTAAAGGGCAACATATTAGTGAAAAAAAAACTTTGTCTGTGATACAATGTATAGATCACCTTTTAGTTGATAATGCTGCCTTACTTTCATGTTTTGTGTGGACCGATTGTCGTTTATCTATCACCAATCTGGACAGAGTTGGTCAAGCCCTGGCCCCCCCCCTAGGTAGTCCCCCTCCCATCTCTGTTCTATCCCCTTCAATGCAGTGGACGGGCTGTATGACGAGTCCCGAGCATTGTCAGTTGTGAAAGGAATTTAAAATTGAAGTGCTAGATCATCTGTTGAACCCCTCCCTTCAGAAGCGACTGCAAGCAGTAGAGAAAGTAGCAAGATATAAGAGGTACGGGGGGTGGACTCTGGCCGGTGGGGAGGGTGGGCGTTCCGGGGTGTGGGGGGGGGGGGCCGGGGCTAGGCCAGGGGGGCGTGGGGGGCGAGGGGGAGAGAGGAGGACAAGTGGTGCTGAGATTCTTTACAAGTAAGTTACTGAACTCTCCCTGTTCCTAACTTTGCTAATTGTTATTTACTTTTTACCTAAAGTTCATATCTCCCCCCTGCTTAGATGAGATCATAATCACTGAAGAGAGAGTCAGTTGTAACAGCAGCTTGTAGTGAGAGACCTTCACAAACACAGTGACACTGCTTGTGTCCTGTTAATTCAGTTGCTTTAGCCTATATATTTCATAGATTGCACTGTGTCTTGTTTGGTATATGTCTGTATACTGGTATGATATATACTGTATTAGTGTTCCATTTGAGTCACTGGTTTGTATGTATATAAGATTTTTTTTGGGGGGGGAGGGGCTGGTTTATAGTGTGTTATGCTCGTATTGCTGGGTTAATGTTTTTGATTGTGTTAGCACTACAGATTTGACATGTTGCACATGGTACATATAGTTGGGTGAGAGAGTGTGTGACAGTACTGCATGGGAGTTTGGATTTGTGTGGGTGTGTGCCTTTGAGTGACAGATGAGGTGTAGCAGCTCCTACAAATCACAGCATATTCAAAGGCTTATATCTCTGGGACTATGAAGAATTTAAAGAAACTAAAGGTACCCTGGTGGATGGGATGACTTATAGGATACATTAGAAGAAATTTAAAAAAAACAATTTTCTCACTATAGTTGCCCTTTAAGGCTCGTACACACGTCCGATGTGTGCAGTGAGCCCTGACCGAATAAATACAAACGCGTGTTTCTCGGCCGAAACGGATGTTCGCCACGCGAATGTTTCGGTAGTCAGTGCTTGCAGCCGAGTTGGACATGTGAAAGTGATAATGATCATTAGCAAAGGGAAAAGAAAACACAATGGTATAGGACAAAAGAAGTGATCTTGTAAGATATGATTAATGACTGTGAGGATGGGGGAATATCTTTTAATAACCAATTTTTGAACTTACAAATTAAAATGAAGTTGTATTTTCAACCTTCAAAAATAAAAGCAAGTCATGGGTTGGAATTTCAGGAAAGTGCAGTTGTAATCAGAGGGGCTGAAATGAAGTATTTTGCTCTGGTATACAAAACCCTATGCAGATAGAAACAGTCATATCTGACAGGAGTTTTATAGGGGAAAAGTAAACTATCATGGAGATGTAATAAAAGTTCTTATTGTTAAAAAATAGTGCTAATTTTGCCTCAATCAATCAGATGTTATTTACCATTTGAAAGATAACATCTGATTGGCTGGGGCAAAATTAGCACCATTTTTTAAAGGAACAGTTCAGTGCTAATTTATACATTTTGTAGGTAGATAACATAAATACACACTCTAAATACCTCCTTTCGAATCCTAAAGCGATGTTCCTGTCCCTGTAATATTCCCGTTGTCTGCTTCCACCAGTCAAATCCTGAATCTGGAGCTCAGCCTGTGCTCCAATCCACGACTATGAGAAATCCGGAAGGCCTGCGCATTGAGAAGCCACTGCAGTCGCGAAGCAGTGACCTCTCACTAGTCTCCAAACCACAAACCCGGCCGAAGATCGGGTTTCTCCGCCGATAATGGCAGCAGACATATCTCTAATCTCAAATTGGCATGCCAGGATAACAGCACGGCAGTTAATATTTATTTACATAGAAGTAAAACTGTAAACACTGGGATAGGGCATGGGGTTGTCTGTGCCTTGTTGGTGCTACTGTTAAGGTGGTACATTGTGATTGTCTCTTTAAAGAGCACTGCATTGTGTATTGACATCCTATAACAAACATGTAAAATGCTTTTTATTATGAAGCAGACTTTTAAATGGATGGCATTATCTATGCCTATAATTCTAGTGTAGCAATGCATTTTTGCTGGTATAATTGCAATAAACTTGTTTGCTTCCTAAGGGTATAGCACTGCATATGGGTTCAACATTGTTTCTAATCACATTGTAATGTGGAAAATAAACAGTTATGTGTACACTACTACTTTTTTGATTATTCGTAGGTTATGACAGCTTGACTGCCTTAGTGCTTGGTACCTTTATATAAGGTCTGTTCTCTAAACTACTTTTGGCTGTTTTTTTTTCCCAGACCCAGCACCTACATAAATGTATTTTGCTGCCCCAAACCGATATATTCTTTTTTTACCTAAAAGTGAAATCATTTTTGTACAAAGATGAATGTGTCAGAGCTCCTAAAAGTGCATCTACCCAGAAGTTTCAGAGCTTCCTTTATCTTCTGATAACATCTTTTGATGTTCAGCATTATCCAGCATAGAGAGTAGTCATCGGTGGATCATGTTAAGATAGTTCAAGGGTTTTCATAGGCAAGCCACAGATACCCTTTCAATATTGTACAAAACAAAACTCAGATTTTACACCACTCCCCTATTTCAACTAATATGCCGATAATGGCAGCAGCCAAAAAAACCTGGAGTTCTTTATATGTGACTACATTAAAACTGTGCAATATGATGTACAATCATTATTTATTGGAGGGGTGACCTGGTTGGGATGTGTTTTTAATATTATAATGGATTATGGGTGACAGGGGGGGGGTTGAAAATTATTGGTCAATTTTTGGAGATTGTACTCTAAGAATTATGGGGGACATGGGAGTGGTGTGGAATGAGACAGGGCATTGTAACTTTCACTTCCATTTTGGCACTTGGACAGGTTGGTCAAATTTTGGAGTATTAATCCTTTCCAATTCATACAGAAATTAGTTTATGGTATATACTTAAGTATTGCCATGTTTAACATGGCTATTACCAAACGGTGGTGCACAGGCAATATGGGTAGGGGAAAAGGTTGTGCGTGATGGATGGTAAAGCTTACTACCTAAGCTATGCCACACTGAAATTGATGCACAGGCAATATGGTTAGGGGGAAAGGTTGTGTGGAGGTGTATGATAAAGCTTGCTACCTACATTATGCCACACTGAAAGTGATGCACAGGCGATATGGTTAGGGGGAAAGGTATGTGTGATGGATGATAAAGCTTGCTACCTACATTATGCCACACTGAAAGTGATGCACAGGCCATATGGTTAGGGGGAAAGTTGTTGTGTGATGGATGATAAAGCTTACTAACTACTATGCCACACTGAAAGTGATGCACAGACCATATGGTAAGGGGGAAAGGTTGTGTTGATGGATGATAAAGCTTACTACCTAAACTATGCCACATTGAAAGTGATGCACAGGCAATATGGTTAGGGGAAAGTTTGTGTGTGATGGATGATAAAGCTTACTACCTAAAATATGCCACACTGAAAGTGATGCACAGGCGATATGGTTAGGGGGAAAGGTTATGTGTGATGGATGATAAAGCTTGCTACCTACATTATGCCACACTGAAAGTGATGCACAGGCAATATGGTAAGGGGGAAAGGTTGTGTGTGATGGATGATGACAGACACAGCTACACAAACACACAGACACACACAGCAACACAAACACACCGACCGACACACAAAGCAACATAACACACTGACAGACACAAACAGCAAACACAAATACACTGACAGACACACACCGCAACACAAATGCACTGACAGACACACACAGCAACACAAATACACCGACAAGACACACACAGTAACACAAAACACACCGACAGACACAGCTACACAAACACCAACAGTAACACAAACACATCGACAGACACACACAGCAACACAAAGACACTGACAGACACACACAGCAACACAAACACACACAGCAACACAACACACGACAGACACACAAAGCAACATAAACACACAGACAGACACACACAGTAACACACAAACACACCGACCGACACAGCTACACAAACACACAGACACACACAGTAACACAAACACATCGACAGACACACACAGCAACACAAAGACATCAACAGACACCAACAGCAAACACAAACACACACCAGCAAACACAACACACGCAACACAGACACACAAAGCAACCTAAACACACAGACAGACACACACAGAACACAAACACACTGACAGACACACAAAGCAACATAAACACACACAGCAACACAAATACACTGACAGACCCACACAGCAACACAAATACACTGACAGACCCACACAGCAACACAAATACACTGACAGACCCACACAGCAACACAAATACACTGACAGACACATACGTAGACACACACAAACTGATTGAATCACAGTAACACACTGCTAGAAACAAACATATAAAATTATAAACAATAAATACATACATTTTATTTCAATAAACAATACCAACTGAGGTTTAAGTTGTTGTAAGTAATTCTAAGTTCATAGATCTGCCAACAAACTGTACCTTATGAGCAGCAAAAAAAAGTGCACGTGAAGAGAGGGAAGTCTATTAGTCATGAGGTCAAAAGGGGCGGGGTTATAACATGTCAGTACAGCAGTAGAACAACAAGCAGTTCAGAGTGAAGGACACATCCCACCAAAACGAACAGAACTTTACAAGCTGATGCAGAGTACAAGCACGAAATTTTTACAAATAAAGGTATCCTTGGGGATGGGGCACAGGGGGGTTTATTATGCAGAAGTTTGTAAAATATGTCATTTCTGAGAGAAACTTCCTTTAAGATAAGAATTTGATTACACTCCCTTGTATTTGCTTGGTTAATCCCAAACCATATTTTTGCTGTTTTGAGACATTAAGCAGACTTCTTGTTTCTGTATTACTTTTTAAGTAGTTTATAAGAACATTTTTTAAATAGTTCAATATCATAATATAGCACAAAGTCGAAAAGGGTCCCAACATCTAGAAAAACAGTATAGGTAATTTTTAAAAAAATGTTTCCTATTAAATGTTCTGAAGTGTGGGAAAGTTTGCAATACATAGGGTAAATTAATATGTATGCCATTGTTGCCAAAAGTACATCCAGGTATACTTACAAGTCTCTGTATGTAATTAGAGATGCACAAACCTATCAGGGTTTGCTCAGACAGCTTTGACATTCCACATCGTAAAAATAAAATTCCAACTATTCAAATTACAGTAGTTCACCTCTTAATTTAGTGGGCAGTTTCAATGAAATTTCGATGGCAGAGATAGGAGTTTCACCCTGAAACCAATTTTGGGTCAAAACTTTTGTACAATCCTATATTTAGTAAGGAGTTAATGGGCATGTCTGCTCTTAAAACAACAAAATGGTGATTAATCTGCCCGCAATCCCAACTGTTACCAATTTATTACTTATAATTGTAACCAGATATTTAATGATACATTTTGTTCCATTTTAGCAAAGGTATCTGCCTCCTCCCTCTGTGCAAAAAGCTTTTTATTAGCTTGAGCATGTGCAGTTGAGGCAACAGAGGAAACAGCAGTCAATGATTGGTTGTGATGTCAGCAGTCACAGAATTGATTGAATGGAGGGAGGTAGGGGCCAGCTTACTCCGCCAAAATAGAGGCAAAAATTATACTAAAATATCCAGTTATTAATACACCTAATGAATATATAGTGCTGAATATATCAGTTGAGGTTGGGGCAAGTAACCGACATGTGACTGTTTTTTTTTTTTTTTTTTAATGGTGGACATACCCTTTTGGTCATGTAATTGATTAATTTGAATATATGTAATCTAGGCCTCCAGAAGGTACAAGGCTTTTCTTGTAATAGTTTCCTTTGTAGCTTCATGTGTTATATTTGGGAAAGATGGATACAAAAACCAGGAAATGTGTCACTGAAATGAAAGCCACTTTCAATGATTACGGAAGATCTTAAATTGACTAAAGAAGACACTTCGAGCAGTTTAGTAAGATTTAGTAACAAGGAAGCAGTTACATGTGGGTAGTTATTGGAGAATAGAAGAGGCAGAGGAGAAATGAGCAATCTAAGGGTATGGGCACATTTTCAGAGAAAATTGCTGCTTTGTTACAGAAACACCACTACACAACATATAAACAGGGTGATGTAATTAAAAATTCTTATCGTTAAAATAACAATTCTTATCGTTAAAATAAAAATTCTTATCGGTCACGCAGACACACTCAGTCATGCAGACACACTGAGGCACGCAGACTACCTCGGTGACGTAGACACACTCGGTCACGCAGACACACTCAGTCATGCAGACAAACCTCGGTGACGCAGACACACTCGGTCACGCAGACACACTCAGTCATGCAGACACACTGAGTCACGCAGACAACCTCGGTGACGCAGACACACTCGGTCACGCAGACACACTCAGTCATGCAGACACACTGAGTCACGCAGACAACTCGGTGACGCAGACACACTCGGTCACGCAGACACACTCAGTCATGCAGACACACTGAGTCACGCAGACACCCTCGGTCACGCAGACACACTCAGTCATGCAGACACACTGAGTCACGCAGACACACTCAGTTATGCAAACACCCATGAGTGACGCAGACACCCTCGGTGACACAGACACACTCGGTCACGCAGACAACTAAGTCACACAGACACCCTCGGTGACACAGACACACTGGTCACGCAGACACACTCAGTCACACAGACACCCTCGGTCACGCAGACACACTCTATCACGCAGACACACGGAGTCACGCAGCACCCTCGGTGAGCAGACACAATTGATCACACAGACACACTCAGTCACGCAGACACACTCAGTCACTCAGACACCCTCAGTCATGAGACACACTCAGTCATGCAGACACACTTGATCACACAGACACACTCGAGCACACAGACACCCTCAGTCACGCAGACACCATTGGTCATGCAGACACACTCAGTCACGCAGACATACTCAGTCATGCAGACACATGAGTCACGCAGACACCCGGTCACGCAGACACCCTCGGTCACGTAGACACACTGAGTCACGCAGACACCCTCGGTCACGCAGACACACTCGATCACGCAGACACTCGGTCAGCGACACACTCAGTCCCTCAGACACACTCAGGTTCATGCAGACACACTCAGTCATGCAGACACACTGAGTCACGCAGACAACCTCGGTGACGCAGACACACTCGGTCACGCAGACACACTCAGTCATGCAGACACACTTGAGTCACGCAGACAACTCGGTGACGCAGACAACTCGGTCAAGCAGACACACTCAGTCATGCAGACACACTGAGTCACGCAGACACCCCGGTCACGCAGACACACTCAGTCATGCAGACACACTGAGTCACGCAGAGACACTCAGTTATGCAAACACCCATGAGTGGACGCAGACACCCTCGTGACACAGACACACTCGGTCACGCAGACAAACTAAGTCACACAGACACCCTCGGTGACACAGACACACTGGTCACGCAGACACACTCAGTCACACAGACACCCTCGGTCACGCAGACACACTCTATCACGCAGACACACGGAGTCACGCAGCACCCTCGGTGAGCAGACACAATTGATCACACAGACACACTCAGTCACGCAGACACACTCAGTCACTCAGACACCCTCAGTCATGAGACACACTCAGTCATGCAGACACACTTGATCACACAGACACACTCGAGCACACAGACACCCTCAGTCACGCAGACACCATTGGTCATGCAGACACACTCAGTCACGCAGACATACTCAGTCATGCAGACACAATGAGTCACGCAGACACCTCGGTCACGCAGACACCCTCGGTCACTAGACACACTGAGTCACGCAGACACCCTCGGTCACGCAGACACACTCGATCACGCAGACACTCGTCAGCGACACACTCAGTCCCTCAGACACACTCAGTCATGCAGACACACTGAGTCATGCAGACACCCTCGGTCACGCAGACACAGTCAGTCACACAGCACCCTCGGTCACGCAGACACACTCGATCGCGCAGACAACACTTGGTGTCACAGACACAATTGATCACACAGACACACTCGGTCACGCAGACACACTCAGTCACTCAGACCACCTCAGTCATGCAGACACACTGAGTCATGCAGACACTCTCGGTCACGCAGACACACTGAGTCATGCAGACACCTCGTGACGCAGACACAATTGATCACACAGACACACTCGATCACACAGACACCCTCAGTCACGCAGACACCCTCGGTCATGCAGACACACTCAGTCATGCAGACACACTCGATCACACAGACACACTCGATCACACAGACACCCTCAGTCATGCAGACACCCTTGGTCATGCAGACACCCTTGGTCATGCAGACACACTTAGTCATGCAGACACACTCGATCACACAGACACCCTCAGTCACGCAGACACACTTGATCACACAGACACACTCGATCACACAGACACCCTCAGTCACGCAGACACACTCGATCACACAGAGACACCCTCGGTTACGCAGACACACTCGATCACACAGACACACTCGATCACACAGACACACTCGATCACACAGACACCCTCAATCACGCAGACACACTCGATCACACAGACACCCTCAGTCACGCAGACACACTTGATCACACAGACACACTCGATCACACAGACACCCTCAGTCACGCAGACACACTCGGTCACACAGACAGAGTCACGCAGGCACACACTCAGTCATGCTGGCTGGAAGGGCCGACTGTAACACTGGCAGTGAAAGGGATGAATCTGAGAGCTGGTAACACTGGTTAAATTCAGTCATATCTCTGATTCCTTCAAAGTGCTGCCCAGACTGTCGGGCAATGTAATAAACTGAAAATCTAAATGTTAGACACTGCTGAGCTGCTTCAATTACTGTGACAGTCTGGGCAGGAAGCTGAAAGCAGAAAATATGGGGGGAAGAGACTCAGTGATACGGACTAGCAGCACCCCCCTAGTCACCACATAAACAGTGTAACAAGTTATTCAGTGTCTACCAATAAACTAAATCTTGCTGCAGGTGGCAAAAAATCTTATAGAGTGATTTAACTAATGCTTTATTGAAAGACAGACATGAAGAGCAATTGTCAGTTTGTCAGCTAAATCACCGTTTTATCATTATATTAGATGGTTAGTGTTAATGGAGAAACAGGACTTGTAATTCCAATATACGGTACACAATACTTTTTAGTGGCAATTAATCTGCAGGACAACACAGATGGAAATGCCTGAATGATGGATATGTAAAAGGTGACATTTGGTGAAAGTATGTAAAGAAGTCAAATGGAATGGTCCAAGTTTGTATGGTGGCGTTCCCTAACTAACCACGGTCCAGTGATGCTGTAATCACTTTGTTGCAGTTATTGCATTGTGTATGTATGTATGTAGAATTTTATTTATAAAGCACCACTTGGGTATGCATCGTTCTACATTAAAAAAATATATAAAATATATATATATATATAAAAAAAAAATATATATATAAAAATGTAAAAAAAAGTATACAAACAAGGGGATAAGTGCATGCCATTATACAGATAGATTTAAATTAAAATAATTACAATTGCATACATTGGTTAAGAAAGCATATATTTTTAAATTATGTATAAATTGATATAAGTGCAACAAGCCATGACACATTAGGAATGAGATCCCTATCCCGAAGAGCTTACACTCTAAGTGGGAGGGACAACATACAGATACAAGTGGTAAGGAGTGTCGACTTGCCAAGATAGCCGCGCTTGCACACGAGAGTGAGGAGAAGGGGGGAGCATGGGAGAACTGACAGAAGAGACACAGTGGCACTGGAACTGCAGGATCGCAGTTTGAGAGGAGCAGGAAGCCAGCTAGACTCATACAGCAAAAGTAGGATATGGGAGGCTAATAGAACAACAACAACAAAAAAAACACTTCAGATTTAAAGCCACAGCTTTCCAATAAGCTAAAGTACATTTTACAGTGTATATACCCTTTAAATTCAGAAATCCTATGTGCTGGGTTACGGCCTGGTTGTGCTAAAAAAATAAAGAATAATTACAACTTGCTTTAAAGAACTTTGCTTTGATAAGTAATATCTAAAGAAAAGCCATACTGTGCATCATATGTAGCTGAGCCATTATTGTTAACATAACTATTGATTTTATGTCTTAACACTAGCTGCCATAAGACTTCAAAGAGTCCACACAAGCAGGAATATCACCCTCGTGTACTCAGACTTTCATGGCAAGATTTGGGTAAAAATGACAGAAAGGACCCAGGTTCAAGGAAGAATTTGAAATCGTGAATGTTTGATGCTGAAATTTGGTTTCAACAGTAGAAATGTGTTATCCCCGCAGCAAAAGTTGGACGGTATTTTCGGCCCAAGAAATTTGGAACCTGCAGTTTCAATCCAAAACCAGGTGAAGGTGGAAATACCAGTACATCCCTAGATTTGTTTATATAGGTTTACCACCCAGCCATTATTTCACTGACAAATATGTGTCGGTTAAAGTAAAAAATGTGAAATATACAGTCTGGGCTCCTCTGCATTGGATGGGTTGTTAAGCTGTACCCTAAATCCCTCCCACTACCATGCCACTATTTATTGGTCTGGGGGGGCAACCCTATAGGTATATAGAATGCAGAGAACAATAAAACATCTTTGCACTGGGCCATTGGGCTGGGGTGTTGGGACAAATATTTAACAACAGTATATACCTTTAATAATGAAAAGGTAGTGTGTGCAGGCAATGTATACAGGGTACTTAACATTTTCCAATAGTGATCACAGAGCACTTCATTTCTAGCAAATGCATTAGTTAACCCTGGACTAACATCAGCTGCAGAACTAAAAAAGTTTAAAAGCACATATTAACCCCTAGTTTTCTGCACTTCCTGCTCAGAACATTTATCAATATCTGCAGAACTCTGAGCAACGTAGACAGGGTTAAGCCACATTTAAGTAGGTCATTTGATACTGTATTAGTGTGGATAAGTCTGAAAGTTTAATTATTGAGGGTAAATGTAAGGTAGATTCAAACGTGTGGGACAGGCATCGACTGGGAACAAGGAAGTTTCCGCAGTGTGGATAAAATATCAACTTTACAACAACATTACTAACCAAATGGTCACACACCTGACATGTTTCGTGTTCAATCAGCACTGCATCAGAGGTGCCGCGCCTTAGAAGGATTGAGTCAACAAAGTACTCGGGGCTTTAACACACCCGGGTCAATGTATGAGTAGGTTGAGTCCACCTGGTTGTGATGCCCGGAATCCCTGAGTATACCTTCAGTGCCTATACCCCAATCTATAGCCGCTGTCTTCTCCTATAGACAAGCCCCGATCGCCAGGAGATTTGTTGCGCCTTGCTGCACACGGTTACCCCCAGGTCTTAGAGCGCAAGGTATAGACGCTGAGGCCGGGTATACTCTGGGAAACTGGAACACCAATGGAGCTGAACAGGAACTAGAAGACAAAGAAAATGACAATAATACAAGATAACAATAAACAATGAGAAGATAATAAGAAAAGGCAAGGAACCAGACTAGACTACAGGGACTAGATCAGGCTACTAAAACAGTAACAGAGACCACTAGCTTGGCTAATACCAAAACTATAACAGGCAACGAGGCTGAAATAGAAGCAGACCTAAATAGGCAGAGGGACCAATTGGAAAAGGACTGGGTGAATTCTGAAGCAAGATTGGCTGAGAGAGAATGTGAATTAATTGGATCTCTTCTGTCCAAAAACTGTCTGCATGGATGAAGGAGCTAAGAGGAGGCACTTGCGCATGTCCACGCACTGCCAGGAGGAAGCGTAGTGGTGAGCGCCTGGAAGAAGATGCGAAGACCCCGGACACCGCGAGAGGATGTTGGAGGAAGGCGTAAGTCGGCATGCACCGAAGCGCAGGTAAGCTAAGCTGCCTGACACTGGTATTTTAATATTTAAGAAAGTTGCTGAATGCTACAACCGGTCTGGCTTTTTTGGACACAACATGCAGCTATAGATCTAAGCGAAGGGGCCAGGGGCTTAGTCCACCCAACCCAATTTATTATATATATAAGCTCTTTTGAAGCTTTTTATTCAATATTTAATGTTTAATCCTGCATTTTGTATCCATTGCCTGTTATACTTTTGTTTGTGGGCAGCTAGTACACTGTATTAATCAAGGCCTGTTTCTTAGTATATGTAAATGTGAGGAAGTAGAACATGTGGCATACATGTAGGCTCATTTACCCAGAGCCGCTATTGCTCTCGGTAAATGCTGCTTACGCGATTCAATATCGCGTTTGCGAATGTGGGTAATTCCCGGTAAGGGACTTACCCACTGCGGGATTTTTAGCTGTTGTTAAAATCCTGTGCTAAAACTAGCGCAAACGCAATATTGAATCGCAAGCATCGGATGTGCGTGTGATTTTTGCGTTACTTGCGCATCCGGCGCAAGTAACGCAAGTATAGAGGTAAAGTAGCACGCAAGTATAGAGGTAAAGTAGCACTTAGCGGAGTATGGAGTTAAAGTAGCGACTTTAACTCCATATATTTGCCCAGCGAGTCTGGGTAAATCGGTCCTATGATGTTAAGTTAACAAAATATTTATTTGCAGAGCATTTACTGAAAGTAGAACAAACAATGCATTCATCCATTACAGATACTCTATCGATTTGTTTCAAACAAATGTGATTTTACTCTTTGTGTAGGTCTTTGGACAAAGAATGTCATGTTTCCTTGTGAAGGAGAGCTTAGCTGGAAGCATTAATTTCTCTTAATAATATTGAGGGGTTTTTCTTGACACACCCATCTTTTTGTTATGCATTTCCTGCACTGCTAAGCATGGTACACACCATGCAACATTTTCGCCTGCCGTGACCACATGATCGGCTGTGGTTTTTAGACATGCCCGATCCTGTGTTCGTCCGATACACTGAACTATTGGTCAATCAGGCCGAAATACTGCATGGTCTGTATCATGCTTTAGCTGTGTCCTGCAGCAATAAAGCAACAAGCTCAGTAGCTTTTCCGTGCTTGTGAGACCTCCTTATAAAAAAAAGCATGGTAGGGCTCTTTACCAGTTGGCTGGTGAATGCTACGTCCTTGTTATTCTATTGTCACATCCACACTGGATGCCAGTCTAAAGGTCATTTAGATGTGTAACAGTTTCCACGCATTTTGCGAGCACCTTGATGACATGGACAGGACTTTGATTCCGTGAGTCATGTAGCAAACGTAAAACCTATTGGTTCACATCTAACAGCAAGATGTAGGCAAACTTAACAACCATTTTCATATCCTGTCAAGAAGCTATTAATATAAAGCACAACAGTGGATTAAGGTAATTACGGTTCCCATACTGATAATGTTGTTGACAGTATTAATAACATTTCTTTAAAGCCCACTAATTAAAATATTGAAAAATGCTCACATTTTATTACTAGGAAAACAGTAATATAGCACTAAAGTGTTTCATTTCTTTAATAAGCAAAACATTTAAGTGTTTTTCCATGATTTTAAATGTTATGCATCCCCCACAAAACACTGCATTGCAATTATTTTCTCTGATTGCTGCCATAACCATTATTTGGAACATCATGAAATAGATATCCAATTTGCATGAAGACTTTTATTAGACTCGGCTATTATTACGGATAGAAGGTGTCAAAATCATTTCAATGTTGTGGAGTATTCATGCTGATATTTGGTTTAGAAGATTTGTTTCTGATGGTTGCACTGTATCTCCTACCTAGTAACACGTTAGTTTTATTCGATATATTTCTGCTAAATCCTATACTTGCTGGTAAACTGGTTCACCTGATGCGTTAGCCCTCTGATTGCATGCGAATTGGATGTGAATACATTTGTCAAATTGCACTTTTATGGTCATTTCATGCAGAGGGTGCATCTACTTTTTGTAAGATAAACGGAAGTGGAGTCATCATCCTACAGTGTCTGGCTCACCTTTTTAAACTTAAACATCCAACATTTATAGTGACCTGATATGTGGGTAATTATTATTAGTTAGAAAGTCTGTATATTTTATATTTTGCATTGCATAGAATACATGAAAACTAAGGACATTAAGGCTGTTAACAGATGATGTTTCACTGCAAGGCAAGAGTGGTAAGTGTTAAGTAAAGCACTGGGGTAAATTAGCACTTACCACAGATTCACCTGCTCTATATACATTGTGGTATACACTCTGTGAATATCAACCCCCATTGCTTAAAGGGCAACTGTGGTCTCAAAACAAGTTAGGATGCCTGCAGTATTTCCTTTAAAATGAGCCAACAATCACATCTCTGGCTGGAGCCTGTGAGAAATTACATTGGGGTGAATGTTCAAACTTCCTGCTTCCAGTAGGTTGAGTGACATCACTCGACCTCTGCCGGCCCTTTTCCCCCGGGGGAGAAGCATGCCCAGTTAAGACTTATTGCTGGGGAAATCAGGAAGTACCTGAGGAAAAAATTGACAGTTGAGAAGGGGAGCCTATTAATGCAGGCAAAGGCTGGCCACATGACTACAAACTGGTCACATGGCTAAAAACAGGAAGAGTTCAACCAGGAAGTTACATTGCTGAACCTTTCCAGCAATAGCTTCTCACAAATTTTATCTAGTGATGTAATTTAGGTTTTATTTTTAAGGTGTGATGGAAAGCTTTTTATATTATCCTTACTAGTTTGGAAGAATTTGAGACCACAGTTACCCTTTAATAAAAACTATGGGGGTGATTCACCCAGAGACGCTATCGATTTGGGTAAACCCTCATATGCGATTCAATATCGCGTGTGCGGCTTTAGCCTGTGCATGTCTTGTTATTGGCGCAACGTTATATGGAATCACTTATGCTAGCAGCACGGGTATCTTTTTTGACTCATGCAGCCGGGGACACGCTAACCGATATTGAATTGTATATATTTCTCTGTGTAACCAAGTTTAATACAGGATGTACCTAAAAGAACATTAGCATAAGTCCCTAATGAAAACTTTCTTTCAAGGATGAAATGTGTGTTTTAAAGGACAACTACACTGTAAAAATGTACTTTTTAAAATTAAAAGTATCTGGGGCAGGGAGGTAGGACTGATTATTTCTACCCTGTAATGTTATTTTATTGAGGAGCACACTGTTTTCATCTGGAAGGTTAGTGATGTGGACTTTCTTTTTTAAAGATAGAGCTGAAGCTAGAAGGAACCCTGACAAGTGTAAAACTGAATCAGGTTTCTCTATGCTGGCAAACAAATCAGGTTTCTCTATGCTGGCACACACAATGATATTGGTAGATAGGGATTATGAATCCTACCTCCCTAAACCTTACTTTTATTTTTCAAAAACTTTATATACACTAGTTATCCTTTAGAAAAGATTAATATAATCTATGCTAGAATATGTCTTAAAAATGAAGGCTTATCATCATCAACATTAATACCAATAATGATTTAGTCTGGGATATCAAGAACATCAGAAGCAGAAGGTAAGGCTGTAAGGGAAAATATAAGTTCAATAAGAATTTGGAGACGTCTCTGTTGTTACAGCTGCAAAGGTTTTACACGGTTCCGTTGCATTTTCAGTTCTATTAAATTTAATGCACACATTCTACCTCTTAACGTCTATTTATGGTAATTACATATTGTCTGAGCTGGAATGCAAGGTTTTTCTCTATAATATGGTAACTGAAAAAAATTTCTTTAAAGAGCAACTGTGATCTCCATAAAACTTAGGGTTAAAGGGCAAAAAAAAATTCTTTAAAGAGCAACTGTGATCTTCATAAAAGTTAAGGTTAAAGGGCATGTTTCGGGGTTGTACAATCAGATTAGTTGGCAGAATGTTTTTTAGGGGAAAAAAACCCATATGATTGTGGTCTGATTGTACTATACCGGATTGTTGCGTCTATGGCCACCTTATGTCGTCTAATGTACTGTAATCCGGTTACGTATGAGGCATGACATGTTAACTCATACTAGTTTGTATTAAAAATACTCTGAACTGCAGTTTCCTTCAAAATCTTGGTGTTAACATAAATATTTAAAATCTTGCTCTGATACCAATTAGGAACTTGCTGTATTATTATCTCTGGCTAATGTATGACTCTTGTCCTCTTTGTTCCTACTTCCTACTACATAAAAATGCTTGGAGAAGAGAGCTCTTAATAATCACATCTTTCAAAAATGAGTATTTCCTTTATTATATCCTCATAAAATCATTGTTACTATGACTGATTTAAATTGAATGACATTCCCAGAGGACATGTATTGTGCAATGAACTCAAAATGATTATGATTATTTGGCCTTTAGCTGTAGTTGGATGAAGTCAGCAAGCACAAGTGGCAGTGTGCCCACAGCTACACCTAATAAAATTCAGCACATCTGCGACTTTGACAGTAGGGAAATTCCATGAAAATGGCTTGTTATGTGGATTCTTCAGTGTGGAAGATCAAATTAAAATGTATTCTTTTTTTTTTTTTTTAATCAAATTAGAATGTTTAAATAACCGCAAGAAAGCATTAAAAAAGGTTAAATATACTTAACGAACATGTTGAATATGTCCTGATCTAATATTAACATTGTTCAGATTGTCATTTGTGCTTGTAATTCATTTAAATGTAATTGTAAAAAGAAAGGTATGTATTTATCAACCGAAATGTTATCTAGGCAATGACTACATATAAGTTATATACAGTATAAAACCAAAAAGGTTGAAATGTTAAAAGGCCCAAGTGTCAATTAGTATCTGTGAATGTGAGGTTTACCACAAGTACAGAGAATTCAATCACACATTTTGTTTAAACATTTCTAGTTGAACTACAGCTTTGTTCTTTGTAATTTAGTAATGGTAAGCTCTCCTCATATGTACTTACCAGCCTTCATTCCCTCAAGAACCGGCATCCGCTCCTGTGATTGGTGCAATATCTTAGCTAATCACAGGAGCAGATGCCGGTTGAACCCCTTCTACTTGCTTCCATGCATGGAAGCAATCATGGAAGACAAGCAAAAGGCAGCGAGGGAACGAAGGCTGGTAAGTACATTTGGGGAGAGCTTTCAGATATGTAATCCATTTTTGAAACTGGTAGTTTCGAATTACACTATCTATTTCAAAATATGTGAGAAATGCTATGATTTTAATATTTTCTTTAATGTAGATGTAGCCTATGATACTTAAGCTATTGCGATTATTAACAAGAGTAATGACTTTTGTGCACATGCACGTCTGGATAGGTTTTGTTATATATTTTTGTAGAATTGTATAATAATTAATACATTAATAATAAAAAATAATTGTATAAAAATAATGGCAGAACGTCTGGAGGATTATAGACAAGCTTGGTGATCTTGCATGAGTGACTTGTGCAACAGATATTTTGCAAGGTTTTAAGTTTGTTTGTTTTTTTACACGATTAGTGTCACCTACATACACTGCCTACTGTCCATAGATGGCAAATAATGGGGTTTCATAAATACTTATTAGGTGGATTAGAGATGGGATCCGAATGTTCCGAAATCAGAATGGATGGAAATCCGAATGGACCGGACGGATCGTTCGGATTTGGGGACTTTGGAACTTTGGAACATTATCGAATGTTCAAGGGTATTTTCGAGGATTATCGAAAATAGCTCAAATGTTCGATAATTATTGAAAATGGGACTAGAAGTCCCGAAAGCATTTTCCGTTTTCGGATTTTCTGGATTTTCCCGAGATCCGTAAATCTGAAAACAGAGCAAAACTTAACAGTTTCAGGCCATCTCTAGGGTGGATGTAATTGCTTGCAAAATCGATATTTGGATTTTCTTTGAATCTTTATTGCAACCACAATAAAAATCTTTTGATTATGTTCACTAAACTGTTGAGGTCTATTTAACAAAGTGGCCATGTATTTACAATGTTTTGTCAGTTTGGCATACAAGCAATCTTAGTATCAGTTGTTTATAGAAGTTATTTCCAATGTGTCAGTGAAGGTCACTTTTTGATACTTTCATTGTATTTCTTAAACCTTCCATCAGTGATCTTCTGTCACTGCTGCTTGGTGACTGTTGGCATTTCATAACAATTAGGATAAACATCTTAATGACCCAGAAAGTGAAATCAATGGCGGACTGATCTAGGAGTTTTTACTGTCTACAAAAGCTAACGGGAATGTGTTGATGTAGATTGTGTGTATACCTTGACCTTTGCTGTATTTTGTACCGTTAATGTCTACACAAGACTGCATGCACATTATATATCAGAAATCCATATTTCTTCTAGTGAAACTAAGGCTGTCCAATGAAGTGATTCAATGTCTAACCATTTTTTGTTTATCAGCAGTAAACATATTGAGACATTTTATTTAAATATCCTTATTTTAATTGTGAAATAAAAAAATCCATTAAAGGAGTAATTCAGACGGGTATGTGCTAATGTCCTTTATAGATCAACATTTCTGGAGCCTCTGTCTACCTTCATCAGGATAATGTTTGTGGTGTATGGGTGTCTGGTATACCACAAGGTCCCACCCAAGTTAATTGCTTCATGAAAAGCATTTAAACAGTAACAATAATTTTTCACATGTCCATATTTCTGATTTTACTCAATTGGTTGTTTTTTCTTTTATAAAATACTTATTTACTCATGGGCTAATTTCAGACCTTGATACCACTGGTAAAGAAATTTTGAGTAAAACTATGTACACAGTCCAATTTCTAAAGATGACAGACAGGATCTGCAAGATCCTGTCTGCCATCTTTCAAAGATCTGCATACACACAGTCCCGAGCGTTCTCCCTATGAACTTCATAAGGAGAACGCTCGGGACTGTGTGTTTCCATCGGCCACGCTAGACTCCTCTATAGGGAGTCTAGCGCGGCCGATGAAATTTTCGACCTTTCCCGAACGAGCGTTCGCCGACCCGATCGTTTGGCGGCCGCGCGCTCGTTCGGGAAACGAGCGTACACACATAACGATAAACCCCTGATACCGGTCGGATCCGACGTATCTGGGCTTTATCGTTAGTGTGTGTACCCACTTAATACCAGAAATATTGACATTATAGACTATTATGTTAATGTTTTTATGGTACATGTTTGAATGTTTTGTATAAGGTAATTTACTTGTATATAAGGCATCCATATACACCACACACATTATCCTGATGAGGAAGATAGAGACCTTTTTTTGTATTCAGTGGCACATCCAAGTGTCCTGAAGGTTACAGCACTAGAGATGGTAGGACATGTAGAAATACTCACTAATATCTCCAACAGCACTTGTTTTAGGGTTTACTGGCATAAATAAAAATATAATTGTTAAATCTTCTGATAACTTTTGTACCTAGTTATTGAAAGGGTATTTTGGGGCAAGTTAGCAATGAACAAGTACAGCTTGACAAACCAATACTAAGCAGTCACCCATTTTAATAACTTCACTAACAAACATTTTGTGCATATCCTGCATATACTGAGCCTGTGAAGAAAAACCCTTAAACGTGTTGCAATTAGTGATGGACACAAAACCGAACTCGAACCCGAGTACGAGCCGAATTTTAGTTCGGACGAACTCGTACTATTCAATTAGTTCAGGTTCGAACTAGTTAGTTTTTCTGACTCACGGCTGTATTTTTGATAATTATCGAAAAAATAGATAATTATTGAATTTACGAGCAGTTGGCTAACCCTAGAATGTATTGTTCACTAACCCTCGAATGTAGCCTTATTTTTTCAGTAACCCTCGAAAGTATAATTTGATTTTGGTAACCCTCAAATTTATCCTTCTATTTTCGGTAACCCTCGAAAGTATCGTTCGGTAACCCTCGAATTAGCCGTAATTGCACAAACCTGACAATTGCCCCTCGAATTAGCCGTAATTGCACAAACCCGACAATTGCCCATTCATATAATAAGAAGTGTTTAAACAGGTTTTGGTGCCACAACCATTTATAGTAAGTAGCCATTGTTAGTTTATCTGTAAATCATTGTCTGTAAATCATCCGAACTTTTCGAACAATTAGCTCCCCATTAACTTTAATGAGTCCTTTTAGAACTCTCGAACTTTTACTGAAGTTTGAGATTTCGAAAACAGACCAAACTTTATGAAGCTCGGCTATCTCTAGTTGCAATACTTAAAACCTTTTGAACCAATTATTTGTTCTAAGTGGCCAGCGGCGACCACCCGCCGCCGTCTTCCCAGCAGCCCCTCCCAACCCGTTCCCCGTTCGCGGCAATCATTGCGAACGGGAGGCTAGGAGGGGCTGCCAGGAAGGGCCGCAGCGGTGGTCGCGACCACCCGCCGCGAACCCCTCCCCGGCAACCCCAGCCCCCCGCCCCGGCGCTCCCGGGAGTGAGGGGAACGGAGGAGCCGCTGGGGGGTGGAGGCTCCCTCCAGCGGGGACCCTGAGAAGGGCCTTCCTTTTGAGGGATGGGGTCCCAGCCCTTGAAAGGCCCTGTGGCACTACAAGTGCCTTGGCGGGGGGGGGGGGGGGTCCCCGCCAGCTGAAACCGGGACCCCAAGTGCTGGCCTATAAAGCCCTTGGGCGACGTTTCGTTCTTCAAGTCCCGGCGACACCAGCTCCACCGAGGCCGCCGACCCCCGAAGAGGTACCCCTGCGGCCGCCAGGGGTACCCCCGGCGGGCGCCGGCCGACCTCAACGAGGCCGAGTTGCCGGCGTCTTGATGCGACGTCTTTGGGCTGGCGACACCAACCCCACTCAGGTCGCCGATGCCTGCAGACTCATTGCGGCCGCCAGTGGGCATGCTGGCACCGAGGCCCAGTGGAGCCGATGTTTGCCAGCCGCTTCTTCTTCAGCCATCTACTGCGATGGCATCTGAGTTCCGCGGCGGAAAGGCTCCTCTTTATATAGGTTTGCAGAAATCCATAACCGTTTGATTGGTACATTTTTTAATACTTGCTTTACATTAACCAATCAGATTTCTGGAAAGTTCTGAAATCTGATTGGTTAATGTAAACAAGTATTAAAAATTGGACCAATCAGAAACGGATTATGGATTTCTGCAAACCTTAATACAAGAGGAGCTTTCCGCCGCGGAGGAACTCAGATGGCCATGCAGTAGATGGCTGAAGGAAAGAAGAAAGTAAGCGGCTGGCAACATCGGGCTCCGCTGAGGGCGGCGGGTGCCAGCGGGCCACTGTCGGGCAGCAGTGAGTCTGCCTGGCATCGGCGACCCCTGAGTGGGGTTGAGTCGCCAGCCGAAGACGTTCGCCAAGGGTCTTTTAAGAGCCGACTGGGGGTCCCGGTTCGAAGCTGCCCGGGACCCCCGCCCAATGGCCACATTATCAGTGCCCGCAAGGGCACTGTCAGTGCCGCAAGGGCCCTTACAGGGCAGGGGAGGGGGTCCTGGTTCGAGTGCGGGACCCTAAGACCCCAAAGGGCTTCTTGTTAGAGCCGCAATAAGGGCACTTGTAAGTGCCGGCAAAGGCCATGATAGGGCCGGGGAGGGGGTCCCGGTTCGAGCTGCGGGACCCCCTAGCCCCCAAAAGGCCCTTCTCAGGGCCCCGCCGGAGGGAGCCTCCACCCCTCCAGCGGCTCCTCCCTTCCCCTCCCAGGGACGCGGCCGGGGCGGGGGGTTTGGGGGGGTTGCCGGGGAGGGGGTTGCACGGCGGGTGGGCGCGACACCTGCTTGCGGCCCTTCCCGGAACCCCTCCTAACATCGTCCGAGTTGCAGCGAACGGGGAACGGGTTGGGAGGGGCTGCTGGGAAGCGGCGGAGCGGCGGGTGGTCGCAGCTGCCGCAGCGGGGTTGTTGTGGGGCGGGGTGGGACGTGTCTCCCGGGGAGGGTGCGACCACCCGCCACGGGTTGCATGCCCATCCCCGCTGCGGGAGTTAGTAGTATCGCACCGCGGCAAGAGGTTAGTACGGCTGACTCGCGACCTTCAAGGTGGTGAGTAAAACAGACGATAATAACACGAGGCGAAACCCAGTACCGCCGCGTCTATACAATAGAAGCGGCAGGTAACAGGTAACTATCGCCGCGAAAGGTTAACGCTTACGTTCACTTTCGCGCCCGTTTTCGGACTGTTATTAAATTGCGGTAAACGCGCTATATGCGTTAAGTCCGCGAAAACGGCGCCGCGAAAAGTTAACGAACCCTTTATAAAATATGACCTAAGTGTATGCAGTTTTCAATTCACATGTCTGTAGTTTCACAAAATAAAACAAGGAAGCGGCAGCCTTGCTTCTAGAATCTAACAGCCAATACACATACAGTACAGAGATCATCCCTCTCCCTACACAGAACAGGGAATTCAGTACAATGTTTGTATTGACATTGTAAATGGTCCAGTCCCTACTAAGGATATATCTCTTTGCTTTTCATACAAAGTTTGGCGGGGGACAGCAACAAGAAGCCTTTTGAGTTACAGAATCATTTCTCACATGTACGTAAATCCAAAAAAATCTTTACACTGCTATAGGTGTTCTGGGATAGGTGTTCGGGGTAGAAAAACTTTCAACATTAGAAGCAAAGAATAAGTTTTTAAAGAAGAAACATATAAATATATAAAATTGTCCCTTAAAGGGCAATATAGTGAAAAAAAAACTTTGTCTGTATACAAGTGTATAGATCACTTAGATAAGCTGCCTTACTTTCCATGTTTCTGTGTGGCCTTTGTTTCTTCAACTGGCAGACGTTGGTACCAAGCTGGTTATAGCCCCCTCCCATCTCTGTTCTACTACCCCTAAGCAGTGACGGGCTGTATACGAGTCCGAGCATTGTCAGTTGAAAGGACTTTAAATGACAGTGCTGACATCCTGTTGACCCCTCCCTTCCAGAGCGGACTGCACAGCAGTAGAGAAGTAGCAATTTATTACTGAAGTGAGGGGCAGACCGAGGGGGAGAGAGGAGGACAAGGTGCGTGCTGAGATTCTTTACAAAGTAAGTTACTGAACTCTCCAATGTTCCTAACTTTGCTAATTGTTATTTACTTTTTACCTAAAGTTCATAATCTCCCCCCTGCTTAGCTGAGATCATAATCCTGAAGGAGAGTCAGTTGTAACAGCAGCTGGTAGTGAGAGACCTTCACAAACACAGTGGACACTGCTTGGTGTCCTGTTAATTTCAGTTGCTTTAGCCTATTATATTTCATAGATTGCCACTGTGTCTTTTTGGTATATCGTCTTATTACTGGTATGATATATACTGATAGTGTTCCATTTGAGTTCACTGGTTTGTCTGTATATAAGATTTTTTTTGGGGGGGGAGGGGCTGGTTTATAGTGTGTTATGCTCCTATTGCTGGGTTAATGTTTTTTATGATTGTGTTTAGCACTTACAGCATTTGACCCCACTGGTTGCACATGGTACAATAGTCTTGGGTGAGAGATGATGTGACAGTACTGCATGGGAGTTTGGATTTGTGTGGGTGTGTGCCTTTGAGTGAACCCCAGATGAGCGAGCCTGTGTAAGCAGCTCTTAAAAAATCACAGCATATTCAAGGCTTATATCTCTGGGACTATGAAGAATTTCAAAGAAACTAAAGGTACTGGTGATGGGATGGACTATTTTTTTGGGGCTACATTAGAAGACATTTAAAAAAACAATTTTCTCACTATAGTTGCCCTTTAAGGCTCTACACACGTTTCCGATGTGTGCAGTGCGCCATGCCGAATAAATACAAACGCGTGATTTCTCGGCCGAAACGGATGTTCGCCACGCGAATGTTTCGGTAGTCAGTGCTGCAGCACGAGTTGTACATGTGAAAGTGATAATGATCATTAGCAAAGGGAAAAGAAAACACAATGGTATAGGACAAAAGAAGTGATTTGTAAGATATGATTAATGACTGTGAGGGAGCGGGGAATATTTTATAACCAATTTTTGAACTTACAAATAAAATGAGTTGTATTTTCAACCTTCAAAAATAAAAGCAAGTCATGGGTTGGAATTTCAGGGAAAGTGCAGTGGTAATCAGAGGGGCTGAAATGAAGTATTTTGCTCTGGTATACAAAACCCTATGCCATATAGAAAACAGTCCTATCTGACAGGAGTTTTATAGGGGAAAAGTAAAACTATCATGGAGATGTAATAAAAGTTCTATCTGTAAAAATAGTGCTATTTGCCCCAACAATCAATGTATGTTTACATTTAAGAAACATCTGATTGATGGGGCAAAATTAGCACATTTTTAAAGGAACATCAGCCTGAAGATTTTAAATTTGATGAAACGATGAAATCTACACACTCTAAAATACCTCCTTAGAATCCTAAAGCGATTGTTCCTGTCCCCTGTAATATCTCCCGTTGTCTGCTTCCACCAGTCACATCCTGACTCTGGAGCTCAGCTGTGCTCCAATCCACGACTATGAGAATCCGGAAGGCATGCGCATTGAGAAGCAACTGCAGTCTGCGAAGCAGTGAACCTCTCCCTAGCTCTCACCACAAACCGCAACTATCGGGTTTTCCATCCGCCGATAATGGCAGCGGACCATCACGTATCTAATCTCAATTGGCGATCCATGCCAGGATACACGCATCGGCCAGTTTTAATATGTTATTTACATAGAAGTAAAACGTGTAAACACTACGGGCAGTAGGGCTTGGGGTTGTCTGTGCCTTGTTGGTCTCCTACTGTTAAGTTGGTACATTGTGTGTGTCTCGTTTAAAGAGTCCTGCATTGTGCGGTTAATTGATCCCCTATAACAAACCATTGTGTAACATGCTTTTTATTATGAAGCAGACTTAATGCCATGGCACTTGCCAATAATCTAGTGCGTGAGCAATGCATTTTATGCTGGTATAATTCACTAAACTTGTTTGTGACTAAGAGTGCCATCTTCCATCCAGCGGTTCACTGCTATCTGCTTCGTGGTTGCACAGTTGTTTCTATCAAACATTTAAATGGGAAAATAAACAGTTATGTGACACTACTACCTTTTTTGATTATTGTAGGTTTACTCGACAGCTTGACTGCTTAGTGCTTGGGTACCTTTACCCTATCAAGGTATGTTATCTAAACTACTTTTGGCTGTTTTTTTTTTTCCCAGACCCAGCACCTACATAAATGTATTTTGCTGCCCCCAACCGATATATTCTTTTTATACTAAAAGTGAAATCATTTTGTACAAAGATGAATGTGTCAGAGCTCCTAAAAGTGCATCTACCCAGAAGTTTCAGAGCTTCTTTATCTTCTGATAACATCTTTTGATGTTCAGCTTTATTCCAGCATAGAGAGTAGTCATCGGGGGATTCAATGTTAAGATAAGTTCAAGTTTTCATAGGCAAGCCACAGAACCTTTCAATATTGTACAAAACAAAACTCCAGATTTTACCACCACTCCCCTATTTCAACTAATATGCCGATAATGGCAGAGAGACCAAAAACCTGGAGTTCTTATATGTGAATACTTATCAAAACTGTTGAATATGATGTACAATATTATTTATTGGATGGGGTGCCTGGTTGGGATGTGTTTTTAATATTATAATGGATTGGGTGACAGGGGGGTGGGGTTGAAAAATTATGGTCAATTTTTGGAGATTGTACTCTAAGAATTATGGGGGAAATGGGAGTGGTGTGGAATGAGACAGGGCATGTAAACTTTCACTTCCATTTTGGACTTGGACAGGTTGGTCAAATTTTGGAGTATTTAATCCGTTTCAATTCATACAGAAATTAGTTTTGGTTATATACTTAAGTATTGCCATGTTTAACATGCTATCTACCAAACGGTGGTGCACAGGCAATATGGGTAGGGGAAAAGGTTGGCTGATGGATGGTAAAGCTTACTACCTAAGCTATGCCAAACTGAAATTGATGCACAGGCAATATGGTTAGGGGGAGGAAGGTTGTGTGTGATGGAGAGATAAGCTGCTACCTACATTATGCCACACTGAAAGTGATGCACAGGCGATATGGTTAGGTGGGAAAGGTTATGTGTGATGGATGATAAAGCTTGCTACCTACATTATGCCACACTGAAAGGATGCACAGGCAATATGGTTAGGGGGGAAGTTTGTGTGTGATGGATGAAAAGCTTACTAACACACTATGCCACACTGAAAGTGATGCACAGACAATATGGTAAGGGGGAAGGTTGTGTGTGATGGATGAAAAGCTTACTACCTAAACTATGCCACATTGAAAGTGATGCACAGGCAATATGGTTAGGGGGAAAGTTGTGTGTGTATGGATGATAAAGCTTACTACCTAAACTATGCCACACTGAAAGTGATGCACAGGCGATATGGTTAGGGGGAAAGGTTATTGTGATGGTGTAAAGCTTGCTACCTACATTATGCCACACTGAAAGTGATGCACAGGCAATATGGTAAGGGGGAAAGGTTGTGTGTGATGGATGATGACAGACACAGACACAAACACACAGACACACACAGCAACACAAACACACGACAGACACACAAAGCAACATAAACACACTGACAGACACAAACAGCAACACAAATACACTGACAGACACACACATGCAACACAAATGACACTGACAGACACACACAGGCAAACACAACACGACAGACCACAACAACACAAACACACACCGACAGACCCAGCTACACAACACACACAGTAACAAACACATCGCAGACACACACAGCACACAAAGACACTGACGACACACACAGCAACACAAACACACACAGCAACACAAACCACGACAGACACCAAAGCAACATAAACACACAGACAGACACAACAGTAACACAAACACACGACAGACACAGCTACAACAAAACACACAGAACACACACAGTAACACAAACACATCGACAGACACACCAGCAACCAAAGACACTAACAGACACACACAGCAACACCCCCAAACAACAGCAACACAAACACACTGAAACACAGACACACAAAGCAACATAAACACACAGACAGACACAACACAGCAACACAAACACACTGACAGACACCAAAGCAACATAAACACACACAGACAACACAAATACACTGACAGACCACACAGCAACACACAAATACACTGACAGACCACACAGCAACACAAAACACTGAACGACCCACACGCAAACACACAATACACTGACAGACACAACAGTAACACACACAAACTGATGTAATCACCCATAACACATGCTAGAAACAAAACATAAATCATATATAAACAATAAATACATACATTTTATTTCAATAAACAATACCAACTGAGTTTAAGTTGTTGTAAGTAATCTCTAAGTTCAATAGATCTGCCAACAAACTGTAACCTTATGCAGCAAAAAAAAGTGCACGTGAAAGAGAGGGAAAGTCTATTAGTCATGAGGTCAAAAGGGGCGGGGGGGGTTATAACATGTCAGTACAGCAGATAGACAACAAGAGTTCAGAGTGAAGGACACTCCCACCAAAACGAACAGACTTTAACAAGCTGATTGCAGAGGCTACAAGCAGAATTTTTTACAAATAAGGTATCCTTGGGGATGGGCACAGGGGGTTTATTATGCAGAAGTTTGTAAATATGTCATTTCTGAGAGAACACTTCCTTTAAGATAAGAACTTTTATTACATCTCCCTGTATGTTTGTAATCCCAAACCATATTTGTGCTGTTTGAGACATTAAGCAGACTTCTTGTTTCTGTATTACTTTTTAAGAGTTTATAAGAACATTTTTTAAATAGTTCATAATCATAATATAGCACAAAGTCGAAAAGGGTCCCAACATCTAGAAAAACAGTATAGGTAATTTTTAAAAAAATGTTTCCTATTAAATGTTCTGAAGTGTGGGAAAGTTTGCAATACATAGGGTAATTATATGTATGCATTGTTGGCCAAAAGTACATCCAGGTATACTTACAAGTCTCTGTATGTAATTAGAGATGCACAAACCTATCGGGTTTGCTCAGACAGCTTTGAAATTCCAAATCGTAAAAATAAAATTCCAACTATTCAAATTACAGTAGTTCACCTCTTAATTAGTGGCAGTTTCAATGAAATTTCGATGGCAGAGATAGGAGTTTCACCCTGAAAACCAATTTTGGGTCAAAACTTTTGTACAATCCTATATTTAGTAAGGAGTTAATGGGCATGTCTGCTCTTAAAACAACAAAATGGTGATTAATCTGCCCGCAATCCCAACTGTTACCAATTTATTACTTATAATTGTAACCAGATATTTAATGATACATTTTGTTCCATTTTAGCAAAGTATCTGCCTCCTCCCTCTGTGCAAAAAGCTTTTTATTAGCTTGAGCCATGTGCAGTTGAGGCAACAGAGGAAACAGCAGTCAATGATTGGTTGTGATGTCACAGTCACAGAATTGATTGAATGGAGGGAGGTAGGGGCCAGTTACTCCGCCAAAATAGAGGCAAAAATTATACTAAAATATCCAGTTATTAATACACCTAATGAATATATAGTGCTGAATATATCAGTTGAGGTTGGGGCAAGTAACCGACATGTGACTGTTTTTTTTTTTTTTTTTAATGGTGGACATAACCCTTTGGTCATGTAATTGATTTATTTGAATATATGTAATCTAGGCCTCCAGAGGTACAAGGCTTTTCTGTAATAGTTTCCTTGTAGCTTCATGTGTTATATTTGGGAAGATGGATACAAAAACCAGGAAATGTGTCACTGAAATGAAAGCCACTTTCAATGATTACGGAAGATCTTAAATTGACTAAAGAAGACACTTCGAGCAGTTTAGTAAGATTTAGTAACAAGGAAGCAGTTACATGTGGGGTAGTTATTGGAGAATAGAAGAGGAGAGGAGAAATGAGCAATCTAAGGGTATGGGCAAATTTTCAGAGAAAATTGCTGCTTTGTTACAGAAACACCACTACACACATATAAACAGGGTGATGTAATTAAAATTCTTATCGTTAAATAACAATTCTTATCGTTTAAATAAAAATTCTTATCGGTCACGCAGACACACTCAGTCATGCAAGACACACTGAGTCACGCAGACAACCTCGGTGACGCAGACCACTCGGTCACGCAGACACACTCAGTCATGCAGACAAACCTCGGTGACGCAGACACACTCGGTCACGCAGACACACTCAGTCATGCAGACACACTGAGTCACGCAGACAACCTCGGTGACGCAGACACCACTCGGTCACGCAGACACACTCAGTCATGCAGACACACTGAGTCACGCAGACAACCTCGGTGACGCAGACAACTCGGTCAAGCAGAACACTCATCATGCAGACACACTGAGTCACGCAGACACCCTCGGTCACGCAGACACACTCAGTCAGCAGACACACTGAGTCACGCAGACACACTCAGTTATGCAAACACATGAGTGACGCAGACACCCTCGTGACACAGACACACTCGGTCACGCAGACAAACTAAGTCACACAGACACCCTCGGTGACACGCACACTGGTCACGCAGACACACTCAGTCACACAGACACCCTCGTCACGCAGACACACTCTATCACGCAGACACACGGAGTCACGCAGCCACCCTCGGTGATGCAGACACAATTGATCACACAGACACACTCCAGTCACGCAGACACACTCAGTCACTCAGACACCCTCAGTCATGAGACACACTCAGTCATGCAGACACACTTGATCACACAGACACACTCGAGCACACAGACACCCCTCAGTCACGCAACACCATTGGTCATGCAGACACACTCAGTCACGCAGACATACTCAGTCATGCAGACACACTGAGTCACGCAGACACCCCGGTCACGCAGACACCCTCGGTCACGTAGACACACTGAGTCACGCAGACACCCTCGGTCACGCAGACACACTCGATCACGCAGACAAACTCGGTCAGCGACACACTCAGTCCTCAGACACACTCAGTCATGCAGACACACTGGTCATGCAGACACCCTCGGTCACGCAGACACAGTCAGTCACACAGACACCCTCGGTCACGCAGACACACTCGATCGCGCAGACACACTTGGTGTCACAGACACAATTGATCACACAGACACACTCGGTCCACGCAGACACCACTCAGTCACTCAGACCACCTCAGTCATGCAGACACACTGAGTCATGCAGACACTCTCGGTCACGCAGACACTGAGTCATGCAGACACCCTCGTGACGCAGACACAATTGATCACACAGACACACTCAGTCAGCAGCCCCAATAACACCACTCATCATGCAGACACACTCGATCAGCAGACATGAGAACGCAGACACCCTCGGTTACGCCAGACACACTCGATCACACAGACAACTCGATCAAACAGACACACTCGATCACACAGACACCTCAATCACGCAGACACACTGATCACACAGACACACTCGATCACACAGACAACCCTCAGTCACGCAGACACACTTGATTACACAGACACACTCGATCACACAGACACCCTCAGTCACGAAGGACACACTTGATCACACAGAAACTCGATCACACAGACACCCTCGTCACGCAGACACTCGATCACACAGACACACTCGATCACACAGACCACCCTCAGTCACGCAGACACCCTCGGTCATGCAGACACACTCAGTCATGCAGACACACTCGATCACACAGACACACTCGATCACACAGACACCCTCAGTCATGCAGACACACCCTGGTCATGCAGACACCCTTGTCATGCAGACCACACTATGCATGCAGGAACACACTGATACACAAGACACCCTAAGTCACGCAGACCACTTGATCACACAGACACACTCGATCACACAGACACCCTCAGTCATGCAGCACACTCGGTCACACAGACAGAGTCACGAGGCACACACTCAGTCATGCTGGCTGGAAGGGCCGACTGTAACACTGGCAGTGAAAGGGATGAATCTGAGAGCTGGTAACACTGGTTAAATTCAGTCATATCTCTGATTCCTTCAAAGTGCTGCCCAGACTGTCGGGCAATGTAATAAACTGAAAATCTAAATGTTAGACACTGCTGAGCTGCTTCAATTACTGTGACAGTCTGGGCAGGAAGCTGAAAGAGAAAATATGGGGGGAAGAGACTCAGTGATACGGACTAGCAGCACCCCCCTAGTCACCACTAAACAGTGTAACAAGTTATTCAGTGTCTACCAATAAACTAAATCTTGCTGCAGGTGGCAAAAAATCTTATAGAGTGATTTAACTAATGCTTATTGAAGACAGACATGAGAGCAATTGTCAGTGTCAGCTAAATCACCGTTTTATCATTATATTAGATGGTTAGTGTTAATGGAGAAACAGGACTTGTAATTCCATATACGGTACCACAATACTTTTTAGTGGCAATTAATCTGCAGGACAACACAGATGGAAATGCCTGAATGATGGATAGTGTAAAGGTGACATTTGGTGAAAGTGAAATAGTAAAGAAGTCAAATGGAATGGTCCAAGTTTGTATGGTGGCGTTCCCTAACTAACCACGGTCCAGTGATGCTGTATCACTTTGTTGCAGTTATTGCATTGTGTATGTATGTATGTAGAATTTTATTATAAAGCACCACTTGGGTATGCATCGTTCTACATTAAAAAAATATTAAAATATATATATATATATAAAAAAAAATTATATATAAAAATGTAAAAAAAAGTATACAACAAGGGGATAAGTGCATGCCATTATACAGATAGATTTAAATTAAAATAATTACAATTGCATACATTGGTTAAGAAAGCATATATTTTTAAATTATGTATAAATTGATATAAGTGCAACAAGCCATGACACATTAGGAATGAGATCCCTATCCCGAAGAGCTTACACTCTAAGGGGAGGGACAACATACAGATACAAGTGGTAAGAGTGTCGACTTGCCAAGATAGCCGCGCTTGCAACGAGAGTGAGGAGAAGGGGGGAGCATGGAGGAGAACTGACAGAAAGGACAAGTGGCACTGGAACTGCAGGATCGCAGTTTGAGAGGAGCAGGAAGCCAGCTAGACTCATACAGCAAAGTAGGATATGGGAGGCTAATAGAACAACAACAACAAAAAAAACACTTCAGATTTAAAGCCACAGCTTTCCAATAAGCTAAAGTACATTTTACAGTGTATATACCCTTTAAATTCAGAAATCCTATGTGCTGGGTTACGGCCTGGTTGTGCTAAAAAAATAAAGAATAATTACAACTTGCTTTAAAGAACTTTGCTTTGATAAGTATATCTAAAGAAAGCCATACTGTGCATCATATGTAGCTGAGCCATTATTGTTAACATAACATTGATTTTATGTCTTAACACTAGCTGCCATAAGACTTCAAAGAGTCCACACAAGCAGGAATATCACCCTCGTGTACTCAGACTTTCATGGCAAGATTTGGGTAAAATGACCAGAAAGGACCCAGGTTCAAGGAAGAATTTGAAATCGGTGAATGTTTGATATGTGAAATTTGGTTTCAAACAGTAGAAATGTGTTATCCCGCAGCAAAATTTGGACGGTATTTTCGGCCCAAGAATTTGGATTTGGAACCTGCAGTTTCAATCCAAAACCAGGTGAAGGTGGAAATACCAGTACAATCCCTAGATTTGTTTATATAGGTTACCACCCAGCCATTATTTCACTGACAAATATGTGTCGGTTAAAGTAAAAATGTGAAATATACAGTCTGGGCTCCTCTGCATTGGATGGGTTGTTAAGCTGTACCCTAAATCCCTCCCACTACCATCCACTATTTATTGGTCTGGTGGGGGCAACCCTATAGGTATAAGAATGCAGAGACAATAAAACATCTTTGCACTGGGCCATTGGGCTGGGGTGTTGGGACAAATATTAACAACAGTATATACCTTTAATAATGAAAAGGTAGTGTGTGCAGGCAATGTATACAGGGTACTTAACATTTTCCAATAGTGATCACAGAGCACTTCATTTCTAGCAAATGCATTAGTTAACCCTGGACTAACATCAGCTGCAGAACTAAAAAGTTTAAAAGCACATATTAACCCCTAGTTTTCTGCACTTCTGCTCAGAACATTTATCAAATGCAGAACTCTGAGCACGTAGCAGGGTTAAGCCACATTTAAGTAGGTCATTTGATACTGTATTAGTGTGGATAAGTCTGAAAGTTTAATTATTGAGGGTAAATGTAAGGTAGATTCAAACGTGTGGGACAGGCATCGACTGGGAACAAGGAAGTTTCCGCAGTGTGGATAAAATATCAACTTTACAACAAAACATTACTAACCAAATGGTCACACACCTGACATGTTTCGTGTTAATCAGCACTGCATCAGAGGTGCCGCCGCCTTAGAAGGATTGAGTCAACAAGTACTCGGGGCTTAACACACCCGGTCAAGACATGAGTAGGTTGAGTCCACTGGTTGTGATGCCCGGAATCCCTGAGTACCCTTCAGTGCCTATACCCCAATCTATAGCCGCTGTCTTCTCCTATAGACAAGCCCCGATCGCCAGGGATTTGTTGCGCCTTGCTGCACACGGTTACCCCCAGGTCTTAGAGCGCAAGGTATAGACGCTGAGGCGGGTATACTCTGGGAAATGGAACACCAATGGAGCTGAAACAGGAACTAGAAGACAAAAAAAATGACAATAATACAAGATAACAATAAACAATGAGAAGATATAAGAAAAGGCAAGGAACCAGACTAGACTAAGGGACTAGATCAGGCTACTAAAACGTAACAGACCACTAGCTTGGCTAATACCAAAACTATAACAGGCAACGAGGCTGAAATAGAAGCAGACCTAAATAGGCAGAGGGACCAATTGGAAAAGGACTGGGTGAATTCTGAGCAGATTGGCTGAGAGAGAATGTGAATAATTGGATCTCTTCTGTCCAAAAACTGTCTGCATGGATGAGAGCTAAGAGGAGGCACTTGCGCATGTCCACGCACTGCCAGGAGGAAGCGTAGTGTGGTGAGCGCCTGGAAGAAGATGCGAAGACCCCGGACACGCGAGAGGATGTTGGAGGAAGGCGTAAGTCGGCATGCACCGAAGCGCAGGTAAGCTAAGCGCCTGACACTGGTATTTTAATATTTAAGAAAGTTGCTGAATGCTACAAACGGTCTGGCTTTTTGGACACAACATGCAGCTATAGATCTAAGCGAAGGAGGGCCAGGGGCTTAGTCCACCCAACCCAATTTATTATATATATAAGCTCTTTTGAAGCTTTTTATTCAATATTTAATGTTTAATCCTGCATTTTGTATCCATTGCCTGTTTATACTTTTGTTTGTGGGAGCTAGTACACTTATTAATCAAGGCCTGTTTCTTAGTATATGTAAATGTGAGAGAGTAGAACTGTGGCTAGATACATGCAGGCTCATTTACCCAGAGCCGCTATTGCTCTCGGTAAATGCTGCTTACGCGATTCAATATCGCGTTTGCGAATGTGGGTAATTCCCGGTAAGGGACTTACCCACTGCGCGATTTTTGCTGTTGTTAAAATCCTGTGCTAAAACTAGCGCAAACGCAATATTGAATCGCAAGCATCGGATGTGCGTGTGTTTTTGCGTTACTTGCGCATCCGGCGCTAAGTATGGAGGTAAGTAGCACTTAGCGGAGTATGGAGTTAAAGTAGCGACTTTAACTCCATATATTTGCCCAGCGAGTCTGGGTAAATCGGTCCTATGATGTTAAGTTAACAAAATATTTATTTGCAGAGCATTTACTGAAAGTAGAACAAACAATGCATTCATCCATTACAGATACTCTATCGATTTGTTTCAAACAAATGTGATTTTACTCTTGTGTAGGTCTTTGGACAAAGAATGTCATTTTCCTTGTGAAGGAGAGCTTAGCTGGAAGCATTAATTTCTCTTAATAATATTGAGGGTTTTTTCTTGACACACCCATCTTTTTTGTTATGCATTTCCTGCACTGCTAAGCATGGTAACACACCATGCAACATTTTCGCCTGCCGTGACCACATGATCGGCTGTGGTTTTTAGACATGCCCGATCCTGTGTTCATCCGATACACTGAACTATTGGTCAATCAGGCCGAAATATGCATGGTCTGTATCATGCTTTAGCTGTGTCCTGCAGCAATAAAGCAACAAGCTCAGTAGCTTTTCCGTGCTTGTGAGACCTCCTTATAAAAAAAAGCATGGTAGGGCTCTTTACCAGTTGGCTGGTGAATGCTAGTCCTTGTTATTCTATTGTCACATCCACACTGGATGCCAGTCTAAAGGTCATTTAGATGTGTAACAGTTCCACGCATTTTGCGAGCACCTTGATGACATGGACAGGACTTTGATTCCGTGAGTCATGTAGCAAACGTAAAACCTATTGGTTCACATCTAACAGCAAGATGTAGGCAAACTTAACAACCATTTTCATATCCTGTCAAGAAGCTATTAATATAAAGCACAACAGTGGATTAAGGTAATTACGGTTCCCATACTGATAATGTTGTTGACAGTATTAATAACATTTCTTTAAAGCCCACTAATTAAAATATTGAAAAATGCTCACATTTATACTAGGAAACAGTAATATAGCACTAAAGTGTTTCATTTCTTTAATAAGCAAAACATTTAAGTGTTTTTCCATGATTTTAAATGTTTGATCCCCCACAAAACACTGCATGCAATTATTTTCTCTGATTGCTGCCATAACCATTATTTGGAACATCATGAAATAGATATCCAATTTGCATGAAGACTTTTATTAGACTCGGCTATTATTACGGATAGAAGGTGTCAAAATCATTTCAATGTTGTGGAGTATTCATGCTGATATTTGGTTTAGAAGATTTGTTTCTGATGGTTGCACTGTATCTCCTACCTAGTAACACGTTAGTTTTATTCGATATATTTCTGCTAAAATCCTATACTTGCTGGTAAACTGGTTCACCTGATGCGTTAGCCCTCTGATTGCATGCGAATTGGATGTGAATACATTTGTCAAATTGCACTTTTATGGTCATTTCATGCAGAGGGTGCATCTACTTTTTGTAAGATAAAGGAAGGGAGTCACATCCTACAGTGTCTGGCTCACCTTTTTAAACTTAAACATCCAACATTTATAGTGACCTGATATGTGGGTAATTATTATTAGTTAGAAAGTCTGATATTTATATTTTGCATTGCATAGAATACATGAAAACTAAGGACATTAAGGCTGTTAACAGATGATGTTTCACTGCAAGAAGAGTGGTAAGTGTTAAGTAAAGCACTGGGGTAAATTAGCACTTACCACAGATTCACCTGCTCTATATACATTGTTGTTACACTCTGTGAATATCAACCCCCATTGCTTAAAGGGCAACTGTGGTCTCAAAACAGTTAGGATGCCTGCAGTATTTCCTTTAAAATGAGCCAACAATCACATCTCTGGCTGGAGCCTGTGAGAAATTACATTGGGGTGAATGTTCAAACTTCCTGCTTCCAGTAGGTTAGTACATCACCCGACCTCTGCCGGCCCTTTTCCCCCGGGGGAGAAGCATGCCCAGTTAAGACTTATTGCTGGGAAATCACAGAAGTACCTGAGGAAAAAATTGACAGTTGAGAAGGGGAGCCTATTAATGCAGGCAAAGGCTGGCCACATGACTACAAACTGGTCACATGGCTAAAAACAGAGAGTTCAACAGGAAGTTACATTGCTGAACCTTTCCAGCAATAGCTTCTCACAAATTTTATCTAGTGATGTAATTTAGGTTTTATTTTTAAGGTGTGATGGAAAGCTTTTTATATTATCCTTACTAGTTTGGAAGAATTTGAGACCACAGTTACCCTTTAATAAAAACTATGGGGGTGATTCACCCAGAGACGCTATCGATTTGGGTAAACCCTCATATGCGATTCAATATCGCGTGTGCGGCTTTAGCCTGTGCATGTCTTGTTATTGCGCAACGTTATATGGAACACTTATGCTAGCAGCACGGGTGTCTTTTTTTGACTCATGCAGCCGGGGACACGCTAACCGATATGAATTGTAATATTTCTCTGTGTAACCAAGTTTAATACAGGATGTACCTAAAAGAACATTAGCATAAGTCCCTAATGAAAACTTTCTTTCAAGGATGAAATGTGTGTTTTAAAGGACAACTACACTGTAAAAATGTACTTTTTATTAAATTAAAAGTATCTGGGGCAGGGAGGTAGGACTGATTATTTCTACCCTGTAATGTTATTTTATTGAGGAGCACACGTTTTCATCTGGAAGGTTAGTTAGTGATGTGGACTTTCTTTTTTAAAGATAGAGCTGAAGCTAGAAGGAACCCTGGCAGTGTAAAACTGAATCAGGTTTCTCTATGCTGGCAAACAAATCAAGGTTTCTCTATGCTGGCGGCACACACAATGATATGGTAGATAGGGATTATGAATCCTACCTCCCTAAACCTTACTTTTATTTTTCAAAAACTTTATATACACTAGTATCCTTTAGAAAAGATTATATAATCTATGCTAGAATATGTCTTAAAATGAAGGCTTATCATCATCAACATTAATACCAATAATGATTTAGTCTGGGATATCAAGAACATCAGAAGCAGAAGGTAAGGCTGTAAGGGAAATATAAGTTCAATAAGAATTTGGAGACGTCTCTGTTGTTACAGCTGCAAAGGTTTTACAAGGTTCCGTTGCATTTTCAGTTCTATTAAATTTAATGCACACATTCTACCTCTTAACGTCTATTTATGGTAATTACATATTGTCTGAGCGGAATGCAAGGTTTTTCTATAATATGGTAACTGAAAAAAATTTCTTTAAAGAGCAACTGTGATCTCCATAAAACTTAGGGTTAAAGGGCAAAAAAAAATTCTTTAAAGAGCAACTGTGTCTTCATAAAAGTTAAGGTTAAAGGGCATGTTTCGGGGTTGTACAATCAGATTAGTTGCAGAATGGTTTTTAGGGAAAAAAACCCATATGATTGTGGTCTGATTGTAACTAACCGGATTGTTGCATCTATGGCCACCTTATGTCGTCTAATGTACTGTAATCCGGTTACGTATGAGGCATGACATGTTAACTCATACTAGTTTGTATTAAAAATACTCTGAACTGCAGTTTCCTTCAAAATCTTGGTGTTAACATAAATTTTAAAATCTTGCTCTGATACCAATTAGGAACTTGCTGTATTTTATCTCTGGCTAATGTATGACTCTTGTCCTCTTTGTTCCTACTTCCTACTACATAAAAATGCTTTGAGAAGAGAGTCTTAATAATCACATCTTTCAAAAATGAGTATTTCCTTTATTATATCCTCATAAAATCATTGTTATATGACTGATTTAAATTGAATGACATTCCAGAGGACATGTATTGTGCAATGAACTCAAAATGATTATGATTATTTGGCCTTTAGCTGTATTGGATGAAGTCAGCAAGCACAAGTGGCAGTGTGCCCACAGCTACACCTAATAAAATTCAGCACATCTGCGACTTTGACAGTAGGGAAATTCCATGAAAATGGCTTGTTATGTGGATTCTTCAGTGTGGAAGATCAAATTAAAATGTATTCTTTTTTTTTTTTAATCAAATAGAATGTTAAATAACCGCAAGAAAGCATTAAAAAAGGTTAAATATACTTAACGAACATGTGAATATGTCCTGATCTAATATTAACATTGTTCAGATTGTCATTTTGCTTTGTAATTCATTTAAATGTAATTGAAAAAAGAAAGGTATGTATTTATCAACCGAAATGTTATCTAGGCAAGACTACATATAAGTTATATACCGTATAAAACCAAAAAGGTTGAAATGTTAAAAGGCCAAGTGTCAATTAGTATCTGTGAATGTGAGGTTTACCACAAGTACAGAGAATTCAATCACACATTTTGTTTTTAAACATTTCTAGTTGAACTACAGCTTTGTTCTTTGTAATTTAGTAATGGTAAGCTCTCCTCATAGTACTTACCAGCCTTCATTCCCTCAAGAACCGGCATCCGCTCCTGTGATTGGTGCAATATCTTAGCTAATCACAGGAGCAGATGCCGGTTGAACCCCTTCTACTTGCTTCCATGCATGGAAGCAATCATGGAAGACAAGCAAAAGGCAGCGAGGGAACGAAGGCTGGTAAGTACATTTGGGGAGAGCTTTCAGATATGTAACCATTTTTGAAACTGGTAGTTTCGAATTACACTATCTATTTAAAATATGTGAGAAATGCTATGATTTTAATATTTTCTTAATGTAGATGTAGCCTATGATACTTAAGCTATTGCGATTATTAACAAGAGTAATGACTTTTGTGCACATGCACGTCTGGATAGGTTTTGTTATATATTTTGTAGAATTGTAAATAATTAATACATTAATAATAAAAATAATTGTATAAAAATAATGGCAGAACGTCTGGAGGATTATAGACAAGCTTGGTGATCTTGCATGAGTGACTTGCGCAACAGATATTTTGCAGGTTTTAAGTTTGTTTGTTTTTTTTACACGATTAGTGTCACCTACATACACTGCCTACTGTCCATAGATGGCAAATAATGGGGTTTCATAATACTTATTAGGTGGATTAGAGATGGGATCCGAATGTTCCGAAATAGAATGGATGGAAATCCGATAGGACCGGACGGATCGTTCGGATTTGGGGACTTTGGAACTTGGAACATTATCGAATGTTCAAGGGTATTTTCAGGATTATCGAAAATAGCTCAAATGTTCGATAATTATTGAAAATGGGACTAGAAGTCCCGAAAGCATTTTCCGTTTTCGGATTTTCTGGATTTTCCCGAGATCCGTAATCTGAAAACAGAGCAAAACTTAACAGTTTCAGGCCATCTCTAGGGTGGATGTAATTGCTTGCAAAATCGATATTTGGATTTTCTTTGAATCTTTATTGCAACCACAATAAAAACCTTTGATTATGTTCACTAACTGTTGAGGTCTATTTAACAAAGTGGCCATGTATTTACAATGTTTTGTCAGTTTGGCATACAAGCAATCTTAGTATCAGTTGTTTATAGAAGTTATTTCCAATGTGTCAGTGAAGGTCACTTTTTGATACTTTCATTGTATTTCTTAACCTTCCATCAGTGTCTTCTGTCACTGCTGCTTGGTGACTGTGGCATTTCATAACAATTAGGATAAACATCTTAATGACCCAGAAAGTGAAATCAATGGCGGACTGATCTAGGAGGTTTTTACTGTCTACAAAAGCTAACGGGAATGTGTTGATGTAGATTGTGTGTATACCTTGACCTTTGCTGTATTTTGTACCGTTAATGTCTACACAAGACTGCATGCACATTATATATCAGAAATCCAATTTCTTCTAGTGAAACTAAGGCTGTCCAATGAAGTGATCAATGTCTAACCATTTTTTGTTTTCAGCAGTAAACATATTGAGACATTTTATTTAAATATCCTTATTTTAATTGTGAAATAAAAAAATCCATTAAAGGAGTAATTCAGACGGGTATGTGTAATGTCCTTTATAGATCAACATTTGGAGCCTCTGTCTACCTTCATCAGGATAATGTTGTGGTGGATGGGTGTCTGGTATACCACAAGGTCCCACCCAAGTTAATTGCTTCATGAAAAGCATTTAAACAGTAACATAATTTTTCACAATGTCCATATTTCTGATTTTACTCAATTCGTGTGTTTTTCTTTTATAAAATACTTATTTACTCATGGGCTAATTTCAGACCTTGATACACTGGTAAAAGAAATTTTGAGTAAAACTATGTACACAGTCCAGATTTCTGAAAGATGACAGACAGGATCTGCAAGATCCTGTCTGCCATCTTTCAAAGATCTGCATAACACCAGCCCGAGCGTTCTCCCTATGAACTTCATAGGAGAACGCTCGGGACTGTGTGTTTCCATCGGCCACGCTAGACTTCTATAGGGAGTCTAGCGCGGCCGATGAAAATTTTCGACCTTTCCCGAACGAGCGTTCGGCCGACCCGATCGTTTGGCGGCGCGCGCTCGTTCGGGAAACGAGCGTACACACATAACGATAAAGCCCCGATACCGTCGGATCCGACGGTATCTGGGCTTTATCGTTATGTGTGTGTACCCAGCTTAATACCAGAAAGATGGACATTATAGACTATTATGTTAATGTTTTTATGGTCATGTTTGAATGTTTTGTATAAGGTAATTTACTGTATATAAGGCATCCATATACACCACACACATTATCCTGATGAGGAAGAAAGAGACCTTTTTTTGTATTCAGTGGCACATCCAAGTGTCCTGAAGGTTACAGCACTAGAGATGGTAGGACCTGTAGAAATACTCACTAATTCTCCAACAGCACTTGTTTTAGGGTTTACTGGCATAAATAAAAATATAATTGTTAAATCTTCTGATAACTTTTGTACCTAGTTATTGAAAGGGTATTTTGGGGCAAGTTAGCAATGACAAGTACAGCTTGACAAACCAATACTAAGCAGTCACCCATTTTAATAACTTCACTAACAAACATTTTAGTGCATATCCTGCATATACTGAGCTGTGAAGAAAAACCCTTAAACGTGTTGCAATTAGTGATGGACACAAAACCGAACTCGAACCGAGTACGAGCCGAATTTAGTTCGGACGAACTCGTACTTATCAATAGTTCAGGTTCGAACTAGTAGTTTTTCCGACTACGGTTGTATTTTTGATAATTATCGAAAAAATAGATAATTATTGAATTTACGAGCAGTTGGCTAACCCTAGAATGTATTGTTCACTAACCCTCGAATGTAGCCTTATTTTTTCAGTAACCCTCGAAAGTATAATTTGATTTTGGTAACCCTCAAATTTATCCTTCTATTTTCGGTAACCCTCGAAAGTATCGTTCGGTAACCCTCGAATTAGCCGTAATTGCACAAACCTGACAATTGCCCCTCGAATTAGCCGTAATTGCACAAACCCGACAATTGCCCATTCATATAATAAGAAGTGTTTAAACAGGTTTTGGTGCCACAACCATTTATAGTAAGTAGCCATTGTTAGTTTATCTGTAAATCATTGTCTGTAAATCATCCGAACTTTTCGAACAATTAGCTCCCCATTGACTTTAATGAGTCCTTTTAGAACTCTCAAACTTTTACTGAAGTTTGAGATTTCGAAAACAGACCAAACTTTATGAAGCTCGGCTATCTCTAGTTGCAATACTTAAAACCTTTTGAACCAATTATTTGTTCTAAGGACATTATTGAGATTTTACTGTCTTTTAATTCTGGGACTTTCAAAATTATTTGCAGCTGTTTTAAATAGAGATCTAAATTAAAACTTCTTTTTTTATTGCAGATAATTAAGAAATTGCAGGATTCCCAATTAGAATTCTTTAGAATTTTAAAGTGCCGTCCAGCCTCGACTTAGCATTTGAATTCTTTCTAACATGTCCAAAATTCTCATTAAACCAAGGTGTCCACCTACACATGCACATACTGTAATTATGAGAATTATAGCTATAAAATGTCAGAAGTGATTGAAAACTGATAAGCATACAGTAAAAGAGACTTTTTAATCTTTCTTTTTAACTCTGTAGAAAAAATCAATTGAATTCAGAAGCTAAGGAAAGCAAATCCCAGCAAACAAATGTGCCTGGTTTGAAGAGGTTATTCTACTTAGTTTTATCATGTTCGTTTATCCCCTGATTGCATAGTCTTATGTAGTGTGGTCGTGTGTTACATGTATAGTAACTTGCTGTCTGATTTATGATTTAAATATATGTGTTGTAAACAACCTTGGGGTAGATCAGGATCCAGTTTCTCCTCATGGTATAGTAACCATTATTGGGTGCATTAGTCCATTATAGTTTTGTGCCTCATATTACCACTCCATTCTTAACTGGAATCTATTTAATTGGAACTGGCAGACACTCTGTAAGGTGGGCAGGTTTTCACTGTGGCTTTCTTCACATCATTAATCTTTCAAACGAAACATGTAATGCAGCATGCATAATGCATGAGACTAGGTGGGAGTATTCATAAACGGGGCTACAAACAAGTGTGCTTTTAACATGTGCAATGCAGTAAGCTATCCATGTTATTGCTAACCTGGATTTTGGCTACTGTTACAAAATGGAGCAAATTTAACATGATCATTTTTATTTCATTTAACATGCTCTAGAATAGAATTCTTGATTTGAATGTAAATGAGGAGGAAAAGCCTCTTCCTGTTACACACACACCTTTCTAAAAAGAAAATCTTAAGAAATATTAATGATCACATAACAACCTGCCTTAAGAAGGCCATACACATCAGCGATAATGGGTAAATTGGTCATCCCCAATGGGATTCACCCAGTATTAGAAGTATAAGGGGCCGATATTAACTGTCCGTAATGCCAATGAATGAGCGTTGTCGCCTTTGAGGTTGGTCGGTATAGAAGGTGTAATAGAACTTTTACGGTATAAATACGGTAACCTTTAACAAATTGACCCATAATATGAGACACATAAAACCATAAAATACAAATAATACCATCGACTGTAAGCAATAATTAAACTGATGCAAGAGATGTAAAAAAATTTGTAACTGAGCATCCTACCATCAAAAAAAGGTCAATATAAAAAATCCTTATGGGGTACTAAACCTAATAAATATCAAGTGAACTTTGCTTTATATATAAACTCCTGTACTTAGTAATAATTTATTAGGGTATTGTACCCCATACAGATTTTTTATATTGAACTTTTTTTGATAGAAGTTGGGACATTCAGTTACAATTTCTTGCAATCTAATTATAATTTTTATTCGATGGTACTGTTCGTATTTTATGGTTTTAGAATCTATAGTGTTTATTTTATAAGGTTTTATACTGTGTAACATATTATGTTTCAATACTTGGGATAATAAATTAGAGGTTTTATACACTATATTGGTGATAAGTGCAGGATTACTTGTTTAATAGATTCTATACATACTTACACGCACAATCCCTATTGTTTCACTTTCAGGGCGATGTAATAAAAGTTTTTATTGTTAAAAATGATGCTAATTTTGCTTTAACCAATCAGATGTTGGCTTTAAAATAGTAAACATCATATGATTGGTTGGGGCAAAATTAGCACTATTTTTACAGATAAGAACTTTTATTACATCACCTTCTTGATGTTTCATTTTTTGTCTTTGGAGCTCATTTCATTATTGAAATGTTATTTTCTTCACTTTTTTGTTTTACTAAAAACTAAAACATAAAAGGTGAAATTTAAACAAATAAATAAAATATAACCACGGCTACTCTGTTTACAAGATTTGGTTCAGCAAAACCAAGCAAATTGCTTCGGAAAACAATATTTCAGCCAATGACTAAATTCTGTTCCAGGAAAGAACTAACCTTAGAGTAGCAAAGCTCTGATCTCCCATAATATTTCCTTAAAAGTCACAGTTTTAATGAAGCACGGTTTAGTTTAACATTCATTTATTAGAACTTTTCTATTCACTTTTGCCATAAAAGATCTGACAATATTCCATTCTCGGTAACCTATTTAAGCAGTTAAATATAACAGCAACATTTTGCTTATGGAAAATATAGGAATATATTTATTATGCAGTAAAAGCTACTTAAAGGTTGTCAGACAAAGCGCCTCTCTACTGTGTCTGGAATGAACTTAATATTAAGGGATTTTGTTTTTCATTAAAATCTATTTCTAGGTGACTGGTTTCTTAAGTCACTCCTCTGTAGGAAGGATCAGGGTTGGTGGCAGTGTGTATTTGTAAACATCAAGACTTAGAGCAGCAGGCTATTTCAAAATGCTTGAATAACTATTTCACTTTGGACGGTAACTATCAACAAGAAAGGGCATGGGGTATGTTAATCCCTTTGTTTGTTATAGTTGCCGTCTTCTGTATTTTCAGACACTGCTGTTTTTGTTAGTTGTGCACAGCAATACTGCATATTGGCCAGTTAAAAACTACCATTTTATTTCCCAGAATACAGACACATACCATTCCAGTGTTTGCCTCTTTTGACAAACAAACCATTATATAAGAAAACAAACAAGATTTAAAAAAAAGACTTGCTTAAACATACAGCACATATTGATCTGATCAATAACATGTTTACTGTTTGGACTATGCATTCATTTTGTGATTCATAGACCCATAGTGGCTTTTTTGTCTTTAATATCTGCTGAAAAGGGATGTGAGCATAAATGTTTGTGCTTGTGTTTGTGTTTGTGTAAGCTCTTTGGGACAAGGCCTGGTGATTTAATTGCAAAGTGACAAGTTATATGGTAAGCGCTATATAAGAGAGAACAAATAAATAATAATAGTTTAATGGAACCTCTTATGTCCCTGACACTGTGCTGTTATATGCATATTGAGCCACATCAGTCATGTGGCTGAAAGACTTTCTCAGCCAGTCAGATGCCAAGCGAAATGTCTTCAAGAACTAAACAAAATACCACAAATATACCATGACCTGGATGAAGGAGATTAAACAAAGAAAAAGTTTATGACGCACTGCTTCCCCCACTGTGAATGGAACTGAGGAGAACATTCACAAACATACATTACGAATAAATAAAATATGTGGCACACCCATACTGTTAACCACCAAGTCTGAGTGAAGAAACACTACTGTTCAGTAATTTTTATTTGTAACCATCATTGTAGCAGTGAAATATATTCATGAAATGGCCTGCCCACTGTAGCATTACCTCTGTGACAGAAATATTAATTGCTAGGGTACTCAGAGGCTTTCTGATATACAGTGCCTTTGTTATTTGTTGCAAAGAATGGATTAAGATGCCTCCCAATTAATTGATTTATTCTTGACTGGGTTGTTTAGCAGAATAGTGTGCAAATCAGTTTGTGCAAGTTAGAATTTATTATAATTTACTGCCATGTGACCTGTGATTGCAATATAATCAAATCCAAAAATGCGTTTCTTATATTTGAATAGACTTTGAATAGAATTATCCACAATAATTGTCTTTCAATTTGATAATTTGATATTTTATTCACAAGGTAAATAGTAGATAGTGAACACCTTGTTGGAAATTAAAAGGATGTTTAAGAAGATGTATTATCAGTATAATAGTGTACACTAGTGTATATACACTATTATATAGAATTTTTTAGGGGTTAGAACCCTGCACACCTTAACCAATGCAACATAAGAAAAGATCCAGAAAAGTGCTTCAGTCGCTATAGCCAACAGTCCATACATCAATAAAAATGGTAGCTGGGCACACCAATCTTAAGTGCAAACAAATTTTATTTGTAACGTTTCTGAACCTTGGTGTTGTTCCTTCCTCAGACAAACATAATTTTTTTTATACACTATTATACACAAATGGAAATATGTATTAGTTGCAAATTTCACAACTCCCCAGCTACAAATTCCAACAAGATAACCAGGTTCTCTGAGATTTTAATAGCGGTTAGCACAACTTCACTGTGCCAGCTGCATGGGTATAGCAACAAGAGGAAAAACAGATTGAGGGTCACAGTTGAATACTTAATTTATTTAGTGACCAACATCAAAATCACAACATTTCGGGGGGAGAAAACAGGTGCCCCCTTCCTCAGGTGAGGAAGATAATGCATTGAGCATGTCCACATTTATACATGCCGATCATACCTAACCAGTTACCTTTCAACCGTAAGTTACTATTAAATTCATTTGGTGATAATCTATTTCCGATGGTAGTTGAACGTCTAGAAACGAATCTGCAGTTATTGATTACATTCATCAACCCAATTTCTAGCGGCCCTCAAAATAGGAAAGTGTTTCTTAATATGTCAACTATATCATGAAATTGATGACTATATTGGGAAACAAAGTAACTGGTTGTGTTCTCTGCTTAGTGTTCTTATATTTAGACTTATATAAAGCTTTTTCCTGTTAATACGAAATGCTCTCAAAAAAAATTCTTGAGAGCAGCAAATCTGTATCCTCTGTCTAAAAAGTGACCCCGTAATAGGCATGCTTGTTTAATATATTCATCATCTGTGGTGCAATTCCTGCGTAACCTAATATATTGGCTAAATGGGATGCCTTGGATACAATGATGACAGGACTTAGCATGGAGAAGAGTGTTTTTTGTTTTCTGTTTTCTATACACTGTAGTAAATATTTGACAATCTTTTATAAAGATGAAAAGGTCCAGGTAGTTAGTAAATTCTTTCCCATATGACCAGGTAAAGCGTAAATTCATATTATTATTATTATTAAGACTATGAATCAATAATTCAAATTCGCTCGCTGTACCTCCCCAAACCCAGAGCAGATCGTCAATATAACTTTTGTGATGGATCAATTTGTCTATGTGCAAATATAAAAGATGATCAACATTTAGATGACATTCTTCCCACCACCCGAGGTATAAATTGGCATAGGTGGGGGCGAATTTCACCCTAATCGCCGCTCCTTGGGTTTGAAGATAGTATTTCCTGTCAAACATGAAAAAATTATGAGTCAACAAAAATTTTACAGCATCCAAGATGAAATCCTTCCACTCTACAGTGTATCCGCTATACAAATCTGAATGGTAGCGAATAGCTTCAAGGCCTTTGCTATGAGGAGTACACGAGTAGAGTGAGACTACATCAATGGTCCTATGATTAAGGACCGCATGGTCCGAAACGCATCAGGCGTATTGTAATAAAGCTGTGTGTTCACTGTGTGTGTGTAATTGATTAATCATCGAATCAATTAAAGTTCTTCAGGGAGATTCAATAAAAGTTCTTATTGTGCTAAATTTGCCCCAACCAATCAGATGTTAGCTTTCAAATGTTAAATAAGATCTGATTGGTTGGGGCAAATTTAGCACCATTTTAAACGATAAGAACTTTTATTGAATAACCCTACTTATCTTTAAAAATTATGCTAGTTTTGCCCCAACCAATCAGATGTTAGGTTTCAAATGTTAAAGGGCATGTCCACCCCCAAAACTATAATTAAACCTACTACTGGCCTCATTCTGTAGTTTAAAATAAACCTTACCTTACATCTCTGCTTCTTATGGTTCATCAGCTATGCCTTTTCAAAGTCCAAGAAACTGAAGAGACCAAGCTGTCTGTGAGGCTTCTGATCCACACTGATTCCTGGACCTCATCAAGGTCTGGGGCATGCGCAGAACCCCCCCCCCATCCAGATCCATCCTCAGCCATCCTTGCTCCTATCTTCAAATCCTTTGGGGGTAAGTTAGGTAACCCTACCCACTCCCAGCCGCCACAATATTTCTGTAAAAAAATCCCACCCTCTACTTAAACAGCCTTCTCTCCCGCAGCATTTCACATGATGTCAGCCTTGTCTGTGATTGGCTGCCTCCCCTTGCAAGCAGGAGGCCCGATCGGATCGCCGTGGGAGAGAAGGCTGAGAAAGTAGAAATGTGGGGATTTTTTTACAGAAATATTGTGGTGGTTGGGGATGGGTAGGGGTTACCTACCTTACCCCCAAAGTTAGTTTTGGGGGTGGACATGCCCTTTAAATAGGATCTGAGTGATGGGGCAAAATTAGCACCATATTTAAAGATAAGAACTTTTATTGAAACTCCCTATCGGTAAGTTTGGGGATTTGAACCTGTAACCTGTGGACCTATATTCTTTTCCTCTGTCCTAGCATGCTCACTGGTGTCTTTATTGCTCAGACAGAGAAAGCCCTCTTCACTGAGAGCTGGTAATTATAATTACCGGGAATTTTTAAACCTCTTACCAAAGACTATAAAATGACGGTTAATTGTTTTGTGAAATGCTAGTTATCATCTATCAGTGCTCAGAGCTTCCTTTCTGTCACAGCTAGAGGGAGACAGTACAAGCAGGAAATGTTAACCTCTTCATTGTCATAACTGCTTACACTGCAGCTACAGTGATAATCCTGGGCTCATTAAAAAAAACAAAACCTTATATATAGACCAATTGCTGCAAAACAGCATTGACAATTTAAAAAAGATAAGGACAATTAAAGTGGCACATACCTGTAGCACATACAGTGTTTAATATCTGCACCGTTTTTCTATCTCACAAAATCCTTTAAATTAGTTGCAAATGGGCTCTGAAGCAAAAGTTACACAATACAACATCTTCAAAGTTTTTCGATAGAGCAAAAATTTACTGTAGCACGGGTTTTAAACGCATCTGATTCACTAGTGATTTGCTGCAGCATTAACACATAGGCTCTTAAGTACAGTTATTATGATTGACAAACAGAAAGCAATGACTTTAACCTTTACCCACAACTCCAAAGGTTTTGGCAGCTTGTAAATAATCCCAGTTACTACCCAAAGGATGAATATAATAATAACATGGCTTGAAATGTTCTTTTCTTCCAACCACAAACCCCTCTGACCACAAAGTACAAAAAAGAAGCGTCAGGTATGCAGCAGGCAGAGCTTTCATCTGGATTTCAACATTGTGCATGGTAAGCAAAGAGAAACATGCAAATCATTAATGATTTATTTTCATTTCATTCTGGCTGGAAAAAGACTAGGGGGCAAATCAATAATTCAGTGAAACCTCCAACTACTTAGATGCTAGCAAGGGCTTCTATTCAGCATAATCAAGTGACAAACGTATGCACATAGCATACTGTAGCAGAACAAGACAGCCAAACAGAAATTCCTTAAGCACATATGAAACATAGAAACCGTTTGTATTAGAGAACAGTAAGAGAGCGACCACACAATCTGAAGTACTGGGGAATTAGGTAAACAGTGCTTTTGTAACTAAGGGGGTTATTAAATTAGGTGAATGAGACCATCCTAAAAAAGTAGATGAATTGCCTCTTATTAAACAGAAAAAAATGTTAATATAATCTACATTTCTACCCAGCCTCCCTTCCACCACCTCCATCTTTGTTGTAAGCAACTTTTCCAATATTACTAAACATAGATTTTCAAACCTTCTCTCCAAGGCCCATCTTACCACATGCACCCTTGACCACATCCCCTCCTTTCTCATTCCCCAACTCTTCTTCTTCTTCACCTATCCACTGGTACCTTTCCCTCCTCACCTGCTATAGTATCCCCTATTCTCAAGAAATCTTTTCTTGATCCATCTACTCTATCCAGTTACCGGCCTATCTCTCTTCCTCCGTTTGCATCTAAACTGCTTGAAAGACTCATCTATGCTGAACTGGTCAATCACTTTTTTGATAACTCCCTCTTTGATCACCAACTGTCTGGCTTCTGCCCTAACCACTCCACGCAAACAGCTCTCACCAAAGTTACTAATGATCTGCTTAACTCTAAATCTAATGGCCATTTTTCCCTACTTATTCTGCTTGACGTGTCTTCAGCCTTTGATACAATTGATCACCCTTTTCTGCTTCACATCTTATCCTCCCTAGGTATCCAGGGTTCCACCACTGGCCCTCTCCCTGTGGGGGTACCACAAGGCTCCGTTTTCGACCCTCTTCTCCATATACATCAGTGATGCCCAACCCGTGGGCCGCAAGCAGCCGGGCCGCATTTTTCCATGTGCAGCCCGGCCGCATGTGAATGTGGAAAGGGGTGGGTGCATTCTGGGGCATAACCGGGTGGGCCGGGGGCAGAACTACTGCTCACTGACAGTGTTCAGTGACGCTAGTGTGGCCCCCTGCATCAGCTGAGTTGGGCACCCCTGATCTACACCTTTGGGCTTGGTCAGCTCATTAGTTCATTTGGATTCCAATACCACTCTGAATGCTGCTGGACCAACACTTGAATTATTTGCACTTTGTATTACTTGCACTACCCTTGTATTTAACATGTATGTTTTCCTCATGTACATAAATGCAACTATAAAGCGCCATGGAAGATGTTGGCACTATATAAATCCACAATAATAATAATTAATAATAAATGAAACACTAGTTAAACACACCAACATTATCATCTAATCCTTAATACATTCTTAATAAATAGTAATAAGTTAACACTGATTCTAGATGTTAATTGCAAATTTATAAACTGGAGGTGGAGCCAGTGGAGTCAAATCGCATTTCCTCTTCCAAAAAAACCCACAAACATCTCAGTTCCAATAACTTATAATATTGTTTCCAGTAGTAATGTGTTCTTGTGTGGTCATTATGGTTGCCCTGTCTACTTGCTGGCTGTTTGCCTAAATTATTAACTTACTAATGTGTTAAAAATGCATATCTGTTTGGGAAGAATGGGCTCATCTCCAATTAAGGGTGTCACACCTGAGGAAGGTGTTGTGTGTGTGGTTACTTTAATAAATACGTGAATTCCCCTCAGTAGTGTGCTCCCCTACTTCTTTCGTTTGTTGGAGACTTCTCTGGCCCCTAGGAGTGGAGGGCCTATGGGATTGCACCTACCTACCTGTCTGGCATACAACCAACAGCGGTGTGCTGGAGTGTTCCTTTGACGACATCACCTGAATATAGCATACATCAATTCCAATAACCATATAAACATATTGCCAGATCATATTTCAGTAAAAAAATACAGTATAAAAGTTAAGAAAAGACACCTTTATAAAAAGCATAACTGTGATAAATTAGTACATTATTGTTTGTAAATGTGTATTTTTGTAATAGTAACTTGGCTGTATATTCACACAGTATATATTTCCGCACAGTGGTTTCCAACGTTTTTGCACCAAGGACCTGTTTCATGGTAACATTTTTTCCAGGGATTAGCCATTATGCATGCATAATTAATGATAATAACAATAATAATAATAAATTAATCTAATAAAACAATGTAATGATTAATAAATAATACAATTTACCATAATGTAGAACCCCCCTTCACAAGAATACAATGTTGGACATAAAAGCAGAGTTTTCAGTGCTATTGTGACAATGTCTGGACAATCCACCTTGATATTAATCTAGAATGTAGAAGTTTTCTTTTCTAATAGAAGTTTCTATTATTAAGCTTTTAAGGCCATGGTCATTTGGAATCTGAAGCAGTTGATCTACTTTCAGCATTAAGGCTACTTTGACATGAGTAATTATGGACCCAAACCCAAGTTCGGGCTGAACTTAATGAGTTCAGAAAAACTCAAACTATCCAAACTATCCGAACTTGATGACTTATTTTCGATAATTATTGAAAATTCAACAATTATCGAATTCGTGAATCAGTAACTCTCAAATATATCCTTCAATTTCTTTAACCCTCCAATGTATCATTTGTTTTGGGTAACCCTCGAATGTAGTCTTTGATTTCTGTAACCATTGAATGTAGCGGTTGATTTCAGTAACCCTCGCATGTAGCATTCAATTTCGGTAACCCCAAAACAAGATCCCTTTTACATTTAACAGTTATTTTAACAACCACTGAGAGATCTGGTGGTTGTCAACATCATTCAAATCCTCTTAGTTCTCAATAGATTCAAGATGTTTAGCTTCTCAGATATTGTCTTGTGTATTGGGTGTATGTAACATTGGGGATGTATGAAGGTGTGAGCTTTCATCGCATTAGTTTAGCCCAGTCAATTTTCTGCATAGAAAATTATAAATCTAAACTCTTAAAGCCTACTTTCATGACAAAATCGTGTTAGTGGCTCTTATGTAAATGGTCCGAAATACAAACATACCCTGAAGAAGACATGTTCCAAGGTGTTTTCTAGCATTTTATCGTAGGCACATTCATATTTTAGTTCCTTATAAATGATGCAATCCTTTAGCTTTTGTTCAGTTTTTCCATAGAATAGCAACTAAAGAAACAAATATTTTTTAGAAACCCAGTTTTACAGTTTGGAAAAACAAAATGGTGATAATTCCCAATAAATGTAACAAATATCTGTTCTATTAATTAGAAGTTCTATTAATTACCATTTCATACTTACATCACCAGACTACATATCATAGATGATAATGCCGAAAGCCCGCCAATATACAGATCGAGTCTATCGAGTATCCTTTCCAGGAGGATTTACCCTCAACATACTCTCACTGCACCCAGCCTTCTCATATTAATTTATATTGGGGGTCAGGGGCATAACTACCATGAGAGCAGACCCGGCACGGGCCCCCATCTTCTTATTTTCCCTATGACAGATACAGCCTCCCCCCAGAAAACCAGTTTAGATGAAGCAGGGAGAGGGTCATCATTATAGTGTTGCAGCAGTTACCCACTGCTGGGGGGATATTTAGACATGGCCCATCTGAAGGAGTCTAAGCACACAAACAATAATATTAGATGGTCTAGTGAGCATACTGATAATATAAATGGTATTAAAAAAACTTCCTTCTGTGTTAGTAGCAAAAAGGGATCCATTTTGTCTTATTTCATTGTTGGTGCCCTCACAATACAAATAGTGTACAATACAGAGTAATATTGTACAGTATCGAAGATTGTATGGCCTTCCTGAGTTATTTGCTTAGGTGAACATTATAGATAATGTATAGCTATAACAATGTCCCTGATTTAGGACATTTTTCATCCCTTTAATGGTGCAACTATACTGATTCTCTATAATTGAGTCCTAGGCATGGCAACCCAGTGTCTGGGCATAAGAACAAAGGATCTTCTTTTATCCAGCCCTTTTAGAGCAAATCGAATAATTTGTACCAAGGCGATCGGTGATATGAAGGGAACTGCATGGACCTCGCTAAAGGTTTAGGCTGGTAAATGTTATGAATATAGAAATTCTATAGCTATGGGTTGATAATTCATTTAGTCTCTCATTTAACCCATAATTATTTCCGGACTGTAACACAATTAGTATCTGATTATGAAGTTAATGAAGGTATAATATTCACACAGTCCCTGCATATAGGATTGGGCCATAGCTCAATTGTGATATTAACTCCCCCAGAGGAGCAAACTCTATTACTAAACATTCATGCTGTTCTATGGTAAAGGAGCTCACTCAGTGGATCAAAAAGGGGTTTTGCTTTCTCTGAGCCAATCCATCCTTCTCTACTTCAAAGCTAAAAGCTAAAGTATACAAAACTCAAACTAGTGCAGCTTAACTGATAAAACACTGGGTTAATGGGGTGTCACCCTAGTAATCATTATAATAGAGGGTTATAATAATAAAAAAATGGCTCCTCTAGCAGATCAAAGATTAACAATGGAAATCTAATGGGTACTTAATAAACAAAAACTTTCTATATGTAGTGAGAATCTACCTTTAATAAAATGCTCTGGAAATCTATCATTGGTATGTGTCCATAATTACTTTGTCCTATTAAACTCTATGGGGAGAGTTACCCAGAGCCACTATCGCTTTGGGGAAATCTACTTTCCATCATTTAATATTATGTTTGCTCCTGTGGTTAAATCCTAAAAGGGACCCACAGCATGATTTTAAAGCCGGTTACTAGCCGGTGTTAAAATCTTGTGCTAAAATGCAATATTAAATCACGAGTGCTAATATGGAGTTAGCAATAGCAAATTGGTTAGTGCAACTTTAACTCCATATAACTGGGTAAATAAACCAGTATGTTTTCTAATTGTAATTATTATAAATCTTATCTTATCTTCGTATGCTAAACTCTCATATAAGATTTTAGAATTTAGAAAAATGGTTGATATAAAAAAATGACTATTCACTATATAATTCTCTATTTCATCTCAAAGTACAGGGCTAAAATTTCTATTGCAATTGTTGTCTTTGCGCAAAATGTAATTTACCCCCGACAATTGGTTAAAGACCTTTGATTTAAATCATACAGAAATTACAATAACAAACATGCAAATGATATCTTCTCAGTAGTGGCTTGGTGGTCCCTTCAAGCACCCTTATGGCCGTCAATAGGAACTTCTTCATTATTCTGCTTGATTATTACTTAAAAAATAAGATGTCTGAACTTCCTGTAGTTTGGTTCGTTTTTGAACTTCCAAACTTTAGGAAAAGTTTGGAAGTTCGAAAACAAACCCATTAAAGTAAATGGGTAGAAATAGTTTGAAAAGTTTGGATTTAATTCAATTAAAATAGCAATGGTAACTTACTGTAAATGGCACCTGGGTAATGGTCCGGGGAACATGTATCACCAAAACGTGTTTAAATACTAACCGACTCATTTACCCATAGCTGCTGGGCAATAATATGGCGCTAAAGTCATGCTAACCTGTTCGCTATTGGTTAACGCAACTTTTACTCCATATTAGCGAAGGATGTGCAGGTTTCTGGTGCATATGATTCAAGATTGTGTTTGCGCTACTTTTAATGCTGGATATTAACTATTAGCTGGTGTTAAAATCCTTCTGTGAGCAAATTCCTATTGGGATTTACCCACAGTCTCAAACTTAATATTGAATTGCATTCGGTACATTTACCTAGAACGACAGCAGCTCTGAGTAAATGAGTCAGTAATTTTCCCCACGATTCGGCAATTGTTGGGTTTCCAAATGCTAAATTTGAGGGTTATGGTCAATTTGAGGGCTACCGAAATGGAATGCTACATTTGAGGGGTTGCCGAACGATTCATTCAAGGGTTACCAAAATCAAACTAGTTTGTAGTTCGTGAATTCGTGAATTTCGAGTTCGTTTGAACTATTAAAGTTTAGGTCGAACTCGGGTTCAGGTTCAGTCTCCCTGAGCAGTAATTTGCTCAGGGAGATGTAATAAAAGTTCTTATAGTTAAAAATAGTGCTAAATCTGCACTAACCAACCAGATGTTAGCTTTCAAATGGTAAATTACATCTGATTGGCTGGAGAAAAATTTGTACCATTTTTAACAATAAGAACTTTTATTACATCTCCATGCAAGAGTCATATAGACTTTCTAATTGGTTTATCCTATTTAATGGTGTTTCATTGGCTGGGCTTTGACATACTTCTTTTACTGTGAATACTGTGTAGACTGAGTAGCAGGAAGACCAAGTAGGGAGAAGTTACTCATAAATAGAGATGTAATGTGGGTTCGAATAGAACCTAGTTTGAATTGAATCTGAGGTTTTCGAAGTCCCGGCGAAACTTTCGGAACTCCCTAATTTTACGGAACACGGATTTTTTGGATTTTTATCAAAAATCAAAAGTAGACAATCATCGAAAATTGAAAGTAGACAATTTTTGAAAATCGAAACTCAAAATTTCGAACGTTCCGAAAATTTTGAAAATTCGAAAACGGAATGAAACTCAACAGTTTCGAACATCTCTACTCATAAATTATTGATGAACAGGCAAAGTTGCATTTTTTTCCCACTGATTTCATCCGATTGTCTGGAAATCCAAAGTAAACTACTTAAAGGGTATCTCGACTCGTTTTTTGAAGTTTTTGGAATCCAGTTCTATTGAAGAACGGGAGGTAAAGGAGCTGTGCCTTACCTTCCGTTCTTCAATAGAACACACAGGAGCCAGGAGAGAAGGTAAGAACTTACCCGCTCGCTCGCTCCCCCGGCGCGTAGTCTGACAGGTCCCGACGGACCTTGTCTTCTATACGCATGCGCGATCTATGCGCATAGAAGACAAGGTCCGTCGTATAGAACTGGATTCCGAAAACTTCAAAAAACGAGTGGAGATACCCTTTAAAGCAGAAAACTTTTGGCCCTTTCTATAGTACTACATATCCTGAATTCTCTATACTACCATAAAAATGTGTGTACAAATATTACTATTTATTTTTTTACTTTCTTGAGGGCTCTGGGAAAATCTGTGTGAGAAAGGAATAATTATTATTTGATTATTCTGTTCCTGTGCCTTAACATTCTATATAGCTTTTGCCTGGAAAGGTACTGGGAATCTTTTCCTACAGAGCTTATATTAGCTGATAACAGCAGAGGCCTGATTTATTTGCAAGAAAATTGCTTTTAACCGAATTGTCAGATTTTCTTCAGTGGAACCTCGAGAGCTTTTCCTCACTTTATTCAAAGAAAAAGAAATAAAAAGCAATTTTGTAAGAGAAAATTAGAACTTTTAAAATCAAGTGGCTGCGTGTATTTTCCTAAGCTGTTTATTCAACAATTTAAAAAAAAAAAATTGACTACAATTTGGGTCTAATCCTGCACAATAAAGGGAACAATTTTCTTTATCCAACTTTCATTGAATGAATAATAGAAATGGGCTTAAAACAGGAAACAGAATGACTGAAATTCGGATTTACTGTACCATGTGCTTCTGGGTAAGTACTATATGCATCAATATATGTAATATTACTTTAAAACTATAGTAGTATACATAATATATTATTATATGTTATATACATAATAAAGGACAACTTAAGCCTCTGACCAACATTGAATGGAGACACAGAAAACCCTGAAACATAAGCAGCAATGTTTGTCTCCCATTTTGGTGGGACTTTTGGAAAATGTACATTATTGACACGGAGCTTATGTGCCTTGTTTCACTTTCCTATACTAGCACAATTTAGTTACATATTACATATAAGGGGTACAAATATTTTAGTTTCTTTTGCCTTTAAAATATTTACTGTACATGCTAGGAGCCCATCTCTGACTTCTGAATGTAATAAGTGTGATGGTCCAAATTAAACATTAACCAAAATACTTCTTGACTGGGAGATTGATCTGCAAAGAGCCATGGCTAATGGATTACTGTATAAGAAAAGTCATTACTGTCAAGTTAATGACATTGGCAGCCTTTGGTCCAGGGGTGCTATACAAGTAAACTCGTTTCATTTTATAATGCATTTAATAACTCTTCTTACAGCTGGACAGTAAGCATATACAGGGTTATTCAATTTAAGTTCTTATCATTTAAAAAGGTGCTAATTTTGCCCCAACCAATCAGATCTTATTTAACATTTGAAAGCTAACATCTGATTAGTTGGGGCAAAATTAGCACCATTTTAAATGGTAAGAACTTTTATTGAATCTCCCTGATAGTTTATTAATAAAGGAATGGGGTTGCGATGAAGAGGGAAATATTTTTCTAGTAATGTTTTTGGAACATCACTAAGGAATCAAGTAAATGCCCATACACACGTAAAATTTTGGCTGAGGGTTGACTACCAACCGAGCATTCTAGGTGAGGCTTGTGCATGTAAGGGTGCTTAGTTCGATGAGGGACAAACAAACGACCACCCACCAAGTGCCCATACACAGACAATCCTCAGCCAGAATGCTCATTTGCTGATATGCCTGTGGGCTTTTAACCTGAGGTGTGTGTGTTGCTGCATGCCTTCAATCCAGTACTTGTTTTGCTCAGATTCAGTATCCCCCTCCCTCTCTTAACTTACTCCTCCTTTCCTCAGAACTGACTTTTTTAAAACTGAGCAGGCTTGGTAATCACTCACTATCATCTAGCACCAAGAGAGTGAATTCCCCAACTGTCACCCATCTAGTTACAGCTACACACTTCTAGTAACAGCAAAATCCAGTACTTGCACACAGCAGACGATAAGGTACTTGACTGACAGCTGAAGCAACTCATGCTTCAGATTAGATATCTTAAGAAATAGGTGACTGATTAACAAAAAAAATGTTACAGTAATAGTTGGGATGAATGATTATTTTCAGTAATGGCAATTTAAATTTTTTTTTTATTGCCCTTTAAAGAGCATGTCCACCCCCAAAACTGGGTGCTGGCCCAACTGTGTAGTTTAAAAGAAATCCTTACCTTACTCCTCGGCTCCTTATGGTTCTCCTGTAGTATCTGTGCAAAGTCCAGCAAACTGAAGAGGAGGTATCTTCCCATGAAAGGTTTCTTCCTCAAATCAGCCTCTGGGAGTTAGGGTGTATTGGGATGTGAAGCCCTCCTACCCTCCGGATCCCTCTATTGCTGCCCTTCCACCTAGCTTAAAATCTTTTGGGCATATTGTAGCTCTCCCCTGCCCACCCCGTGTTTAAATACTAACCGACTCATTTACCCATGATGCTGGGCAATAATATGGCGTTAAAGTCATACTAACCTGTTCGCTATTGGTTAACGCAACTTTTACTCCATATTAGCGAAGGATGTGCAGTTTCTGGTGCATATGATTCAAGATTGTGTTTGCGCTACTTTTAATGCTGGATATTAACTATTAGCTGGTGTTAAAATCCTTCTGTGAGCAAATTCCTATTGGGATTTACCCACAGTCTCAACTTAATATTGAATTGCATTCGGTACATTTACCTAGAACGACAGCAGCTCTGAGTAAATGGTCAGTAATTTTCCCCACGATTCGGCAATTGTTGGGTTTCCAAATGCTAAATTTGAGGGTTATGGTCAATTTGAGGGCTCCGAAATGGAATGCTACATTGAGAGGTTCCGAACGATTCATTCAAGTTACCAACAATCAACTAGTTTGTAGTTCGTGAATTCGTGAATTTCGAGTTCGTTTGAACTATTAAGTTTAGGTCGAACTCGGTTTCAGGTTCAGTCTCCCTGAGCAGTAATTTGCTCAGGAGATGTAATAAAAGTTCTTATAGTTAAAATAGTGCTAATCTGCACTAACCAACCAGATGTTAGCTTTCAAATGGTAAATTACATCTGATTGGCTGAGAAAAATGTACCATTTTTAACAATAAGCTTTATACTTATCTATCGCATGCAATGCTCAGTCATATGACGACTTTAGCTAAGCGTTGCGTTTATACTCTCATGTATTTCTGTTTTTTTAAAATATAGTTTGTTTCTTTCTTTTACTTTTTACTATGACTGCTGGTCTGGGGGCAGGGCACAAGAGGCGTGTCTTGGACCGGGAGTGAGGGGTACGAGTGGGGTAATGTGTTAGATGGCTGTCAGTGATGTAAGGCCGAAGTGTATGTCTATATCTGTGAGGTTTTCAAGTCCGCGAAACTTTCGAATCCCATAATTTTAACGGAACACGGATTTTTTTGGTTTTAACTCAAAAATCAAAAGTAGAACATCATCGAAAATTGAAAGTAGACAATTTTTGAAATCGAACTCAAATTTCGAACGTTCCGAAATTTTGAAAATTCGAAAACGGAATGAAACTCAACAGTTTCGAACATCTCTACTCATAAATTTTGATGACAGCAAAGTTGCATTTTTTTCCCTGATTTCATCCGATTGTCTGAAATCACAGTAAACTACTTAAAGGGTATCTCCACTCGTTTTTTGAATTTTTTGTGAATCCAGTCTATTGAAGACGGGAGGCAATTAAAATAGCAATGATAACTTACTGTAAATGGCTGTAGCACCTGGGAGATGGTCTGGAGAACAAGTATATATTACCAAAACTTCATTAAACTTAACCTTTCCCCACGATCAGGCAATTGTCAGGTTTCCACATGCTATATTTGAGAGTTAGGACCATTCAAGGTTTACCGAATGCTACATTTGAGGGTTACCAAACAATGGTTACATTCGAAGGTTACCAAAATCGAACTATTCATTCTAGGGTTAACGAAATTGAAGGCTACATTCGAGGGTTACCGCAATTGAACTATACATACGAGGGTAACGGAACAATACATTCAAGGGTTACCGAAATCGAAGGCTACATTTGAGGGCTACCAAAACTGAACGCTACATTCAAGGGTTATTGAAATCGAAGGATACATTTGAGGGTTACCAAAACCGAACGATACATTCAAGGGTTACCGATTAGAGAATCCAATAATTAGTGAAAAGTCCGTGAGTTTGAAAAATCTCGATTAGTTTGCAGTTCAGGAAGTTTGGAAGAGTTCGAGTTCATCCAAACTATTAAAGTTCGGTCAAACTCAGGTTGGTTCAGTCCAAGCTACAGATGGGCACAAATGACCATTAATAGAGCCCAGTATGCACCACTGTCCAACAGAAGTTTACATCAATTCCTCCCACAAACATACACTAGTTACTAGACTCCAAGATATGGAGTGTGAAAATAATAAGCAAGCTGCGTGCTCTGACTAGGCAACAGGATTATAGAACTACTAATGCCTTTTTTACACCTTGACAATCAGAGCAGAACACTTCAGTGGCACTTCAACAGAAATTAACACTTTGCTAACAGTTTAGCAGAAAAATCAGTGCACAGTAAAACCACACAAGTGAACTAAAACTTACCAACATTTCCTTTCCTTGATCAAATGTATTGTAAATATACAAAGTGTGAGCAAGAATGTCTGGCTTGTTCTCAACAGGCAACAAGATTATTAATTCACAAAACTATAATAATTTGTAGTTACCTATTGAGAACCAGTCATTCTTACCCATTTATTGATTACATACAACATGATTGCACAGGTGTGAAATCACTATGCGTGAAGGGAATTGTATGTTCAGTAAGCCTTTATTGTGCAGATGAGGTTAGTGTGAAGAGGCATAATACAAGGGGAGGGTCTTATTGAAAAAAACAAAAACTATGCCTAAATGAACACCTTCTAAATAGATTTAAATAATTATCTTTATGTAATCACAGAAAACTGGGTCTGTGCTGAAGAAACTTTCTACCCCCAACATTTTGCTTTTTAAAAGATTAAATCTCTGTATTTCACAAATGGATTGGAATATCCAGGTAAGTGACACTTCATTGGATTCATCTAATAACAGGCAATTGGCAGATGTTGTTTAGGTGTTACATTCTAAACTGAAGGTCCCCTTTAATGTTTAGGTTATTTAAACTTAATCAGGGTTTTTTGCTACTGGTCAAACTGGTGTAGTGCGTGCAATTGTATACATAGTTGATTTATATTTACTAAGTCACTTCAGGACTTTTCATTGGGGTTTTTGGATGACATTTAACTAACATGTGTGGGGACCTTTAGGGACACAGTTCAGCTAGTTAGAGGAAGTGAGTACTACACTGCCAACCTGTCATAGGCCTGGAATCCCCTCTTTCTGTCTGCTCAGTGCATTCTGCTGTTCCACTTCTCCTGGTGTCTATAGAGTGTTACATAGCTTATTACATATATTGATACATAGACTGTTACATAGATTGTTACATAGACTGTTACATAGATTGTTACATAGACTGTTACATAGAATGTTACATAGACTGTTACATAGATTGATTACATTGTTAATTGAGCTGTGAGTTAGAAGCAGCAGTTTTTTGTTTTAAAAATGTATCCAGTCTGCCCTGTGATTGACAGCAGCACTGAGATCTGTATCAACATTAACCCTGCAGCTGCCTGAGGTGATTGCTAAGACGGGGTTTATATACAATACTTGATCTATCTACTTAACTGTAATGGAGTTTAGTGAGCAGAAATAGAAATCCGGGAGGGGGTTGTATTGCTGACTGTCAACATTGTATTATATATATATATTATATACAGGGGTGATTGTTCTATTTTTTTTTTATACAGAATGATTGTTCATATTCAGCAAATTCTGCCAGATCCGCCATCAGTGTCACAACAACTAATGGTTTTTATATTTGCAATTACCTGCCAATGACATCAACAACCAAAATTGGTTGGTTGGCCAAAAAAATCTGTTTGTGTGTACCCAGCCTTAAATACTTTACAACAAAAGTAAAGGGGATATCTGTATTGGCCAACTCTGATGAAGGCAAGTAGAGAATATATATAATATTATTACATGATCCATATCTAATATAAAACATGGATATATTCAGTCATGAACCTCCTTCTGGGCTTGTTCAGTGGTAATCCATTTAAAAATCCCACCCTTGAAAATCCTGGGCATGCCATTGTGCAATGTAAGGGGTAAGGGTACAGGTTTTGGTCTGGATATTGTAACAGTATTAAGTAGTGCTTTTTCTAGTAGACCTGTTATGGATATATGAAATAAACCAGGATGCAGGATGTTTTGGAGCAACATTTTAAAAAGGCACTCATTGAGCTGTGTTCATTTGGTTGTTGAACTGCAACTGTGTTGAGTGTATCTATGGACCACTTCCCAGGAGTAGGTTGGTACAAAGTTAATCCATGATTTAAAGGGCATGCCCACCTCCCAAACTAAAATTTACGGTTAACCTTATTACCCCCAAAACCTAGTTATCGCTAGGTTTACAACTCTCTGTGAGGCTTCTAAGTATACTGACCAGCACTCGCCCCCTCGTCTGTCTTCTTCTGCCATTTAGAGCCTTTTCCACGTCTCAGCCAATCACTGACACCGATATGGAAAAGGCACTGTGCAGCAGCAGGCTGACAGACGAGGGAACAAGTGCTGGTAAGTATACTTAGAAGCCTCGCAGAGGGGGGTAATTAGGTTAAAGGGCATGTCCACCCCTTTTTATAAATTTTGGGGTATAGTAGCTCTCCCTCCCCCAGCTCCAAGCACTATAATAGCTTTTACAGAAATTCCCCCGATCATTACTTACCTTACCTCTCTCCCCCAGCGTGGACATGCCCTTTAACATTTGAGGGTGGACATGCCCTTTAACTTTAAATTTTAGCTTGGGGTGGACATGGTTTAATTATGTGTTTTATACTGTATAGTGCACTTTATTACAATGCTAAGCAAATACTTAGATAGATAACCTAATATGGCCTAGTCTCAGCAGGAAATGGATCAGATTATTTTTTATTAAAGGGGAACTGTGGTCTCCAAACAAGTTAAGCTTAAATGAAAGGCCAGTTTTCTACCTTTAAAACGAGCCATCAACCACCTCTCTATGTGCTCCACAGCCCAAGAGTCCTCTATCTCATTGTAACACAAATCTTGACACTGACCAGAAAGTTAACTGGGTCATCGTCTGGGAGGCTGACTTTTTGGACCTATCTTTTATCCTTGGGTGCTGTCTTCCCTCTTTCCAGCCGTGTGCACCCTTGTTGCTTTGTTGGCGAGCACAGCTTCAGACTCCCTCAGTGTGTGAGGGACAGGGGTCCCCTCCTCCTCTGCTGCGTGTGAAGTCCTGACAGAGAAGGTAAGGGAATCACAGCCCTTCTCTTTCACTGTTCTCACTGCTCCTGAAAAGAGTTTTCGTAGGGGGGGGGTCGAGATAACTCTGGCCCCCGCGAGTGTGCTGCTTAGGCACCTGTGAGTGGCGGGGTTTAGGCACCCATGGTGGTGGGGCTTAGGCACCTGTGAGTGGTGGGGCCATGGCACCCACGATGGGCAGGGCCACGGCACCACGGGGGCAGGGCCACAGGGGCTGTAAAATAATGGACCATGGGTGGCCTGCACCAAGTGACCATGGAATCAATGAATGGGAGGGACCAGGGGGGCTGCAAAGGGGAAGAAGACACAGGACAGAATGACTGACGTTTCAGAGCAGGAAGCAGGAAGTGCAGGGGACCTGGTGATGCTGCTGCCATATCACACAAAAAAATGTAAAATCTTCAAAACTATGCAAAATAAACAATGGAAATAAATTGCAAAAATTCTCAGGGGAGCAATTCCTATCAATTTACCTCAATTTACCTAAAGTCATTTTTGAACCACAGTTCCCCTTTAATATTGTGCTTGTAAAAATAGACGTATGAAGGTTAGTGTTGAAGGTCCATTCTTTTTAATATTGTTCTAACAAGACACCTTATCAAACATCACACTCCTATTCTCCCTATAGACATTTCGATTGGGGGGAAAAACAGTTGTTAAATTGTATGACAGTTTTGACATTAAAGAACATCATGGATAAATGATATAAATTATTATTCTGTGGGTCTACCTACTGATTTCAAGCTTTTCTAGTCCATATACCTAATAAAAACAGAGCTAGTAAAAGTTTACATAAATGGGTATAGCTATTGTTGTATGTAAAGGTTTGGCCAAGTAAGTATCAATAATTACAGGAAACACGTGGTACTTATGTAAGATTTTGCCAGTGCTGTTTAACCATCAGATGGTTACAAATATTTTCTAACAGCAGTACACCAGTAAGAATGTATCACCTAACCAGTTACTGCAATTTAATGTGCAAAATTATGCACCTTTTATTTTTTTAAAGCCAGTGTTAAGGGAACTATACTGTAATACTGGAAAAATAATCTAACTGAAAAGTATAACATCCTAAAAATAAATTACTTCTATATAGAAAATAATTACATACCTATATTAATATTGCTTACCTAAATGTATGTCCAAGCAAAAACATCATGTTTTCGTGATTTCTGGGATTTAATATTCTCTGTTTCCTAATGAGCTATGCCACTGTAATATTGGGCTTTAGTGATTTCAGCAGGAATACTCCAAAACGTGATTTCCTGTAGTCAGGAAATGTGGATATTGCTGGCTAGGTTGGATTGGATGGCATTATTTATTAAACTCAAATACTATATCCACTACTATACTATTTACATGTATATACAGTGTTTTACAGTGTGCCCTGATTTCAGCATAAATCTGCGCAAAATTTATAATTAGAGATGGACCCAATCTGAAACCAAACTCGTTCCACGATAGATTTCACAGATCTGCCGGAACGCTGACCTTGCAGATTTCTGAATCTTTTGATTTTTCCGAACTGTAGAAGTATTTTTGAAATTTCTAGATATTTCGAAATTTTCGATTTTGAAAGTTTTCTAAAATACTATGCCATATGGCAAAACAGGAAGTGCATGAGTATGCAGTACTGGAAGGTGTTTTTATAAAGATTTTGGGCATTGATACATGTTCCCCAGACCATTTCCTAGGTCACTGAGCCATGTACAGTAAGTTACCATTCTATTTGGATCTTATTTGAAACAGAACTTTTGATTTTTTACTCCCATTGACTTTAATGTGTCTGCTTGAGGGTTTAAATTTTTTTTTTTAAATCCGCAGATCTGCAAGTGGAACATATTTCAGTGAGTTTGACCATCTCCATTCATAATTAAAAGAAATCATTAATAACAGCATAAAACTGGATCTCAACGTATAGTTGCAGGATTGCTATCATTGCTTTCTTTTTTTCATTTGACTAATTCTATCCATGCTTCTCCAGTTTATGACCACTTACTGTTTGTAGGTGGCCAGAGAGATTTGAACACCTGGAGGATACCCTACTTCATGTGAAGCTATGACATTTTTACTAAGGACAGTAGGAGTAGGCTACTGTCATCTGTAAAAATGTCATAGCTTCACAAAAAGTAGGGTATCCTCCAGGTTTTTCAAATCTCTCTGGCTACCTCACACCAGTAACATATATCCACAAACAAAAGAATGTTGTCTCATAAAAATATCATAGCTCTGCAATAGGGTCTTTAAAAAGGGAGAGGACATAGGGGCCTTTACACATTTTAACCAAAAAGGAAAAAAGTGTGATTTACTGAATTATAATTACACATTTGGTTCTTAATACTTCTATTATTATGCAAATACCTAAGAGAGAACATCTTGTATGTTATTGTTCTGCCAGTTATGTCATTAAAGCTGTAATGCTGGATTATGACGGTAATGACTTACATATAACCAATTGTCGAAGAAGAATGTTATCATATTACTTAGGTTTGTTCCTGTTTGAAGCTTGGCCATTCATCCTGAGTTTAACTTCTTCTGTTTAACCCCAACACTAATAAAACATGACAGGTTTAAAATGATTGGCCGTGAACAGTTTTATCATTTTTCCTGCAGATTTTTGCCCAACGCTGGATTTTGAAATCATAGAGGGATTGTCCGACTCCTTGTTCCGCACTCCGCTTCCTAGCAACAACATTAATGATGTCTCGAATGTGTAAGACAGAGAGGGAAAAAAAACACTTTGCTGTAGGGGAAGTTAATAAAAGGTTTGGAGACAAATGTTTAAAAGCAGCTTAAAGATTATACAGAAGCTAAAAGAGTATTTCCATGATTTGCATAAAAACACAAAGACACGATTTTGTCTTAGCATTCTCATTGGAAACTATATTTAGAATTTAAAGATCATACAAATTCTTTGCAGTGTTTTCAGCAATTCATCTGAAATGTAATTGTTCTTTATTGTTAAAGATGTTAAAGGAGAATTATACTCCTGCATTAACTGACTGCTTTCTAGCATAACTGACAATTTCCAAGCCCCTCCCCACCCCTCATTACATATTTCCCCAGTGTCATGGATGGGAGAATTGTCATGACAATGATTGTGGGAGGAGTATAATTGTCCTTTAACCTGTTCACTGCCAAGTAAAGATTACATTCATTTAATAGATTATTGTCCTTTTCCCCAATTTCTTGTATATTTCAATATCATTTCAGAATGTTTAACATAATTAATAATAAAAAAACTCCATATATTTATAAAATCTCAAATCACTAGAAGAGTTTAGCACATTTAAAATAATTATGTTTAAGAGAAACTACTTTACTATATGAAGTATTTGGCAGGTGGATCTATAATTCACAGGGAGGTGGAAAGCTTGTTCCTAAACAGGGTTTAGAAAAGATGGATATCGGGCCAGCCGCTGTTCAGCTGTTTATAAAAGCAGCGTCTCTCAAGTACAGCAGTTGAATCTGCCACAGTTTAGTTGTTCGCACACAGGAAGGAAGAAATCAGCACTCCTACCTCCTTGTGAATTATATATCCACCACCAGGTGGACTTAATGTGGGAACGGAAGTAAAATGGAGTAAAATCCCATGCTTCCCAATGCAATATCAGGTTAGTGTGGGGTTAACGCCATTTTTCCAGCCTGTGCTGTTTTTCTATTAATGGCAGAGGACTGTAAAACAGATAATGTTTGCTGTTTATGTTTTGTCAATGTTATTTCAAAGCCAGCGCTACCTTTCACATGATTGCTGCATCGTGAAAATCCAAAAAAGGAGAACACAAAGAAAAGTATAACATCTCCCTGCAAATTTTAGTTTTGAGTCTCTTTTTTTAGTATGTGTATGCATTAGTTTTGAGCCAAACCTGTTTTCGCTATAAACTACAAACTTTGGCATGGAATTTTTGGTTTTTCGACTATAAAATGATACATCAAAACTTGGGTCTATTCTCAGACAAAATCCCAGAGGGTTTTGTGCATCCTTACTTTTTTACAGGTTATCTGCTATCTAATATAATAAAATCCTTGCTTGCTGTGTCCGGCTCTGTCCCTCTGTGTGTCTCTGCAGTTTCTATTGATTCACCACTAAGAGGAGACACACTGTAGAGAAAAAAACATGGCGGCACAGACACAGCTACTAAGGTAAGGTTTTAATGTAAGGCACGGATACGTGGAGATTTCAATGTTACCAGTATACCCTTACCATAAACCCTTACCATTAATAAGACAAGATGACATGCAATCTATTATCATGTTACATATCCCCCTTTGAAGTCTGACATTGCTATCCAATCGAGCCGTGTACGGGAATACTGACCACATAGCCACAGAAACTGAGATAGAAATCATGGTGGTCAGTTGAGAGTAACAAGGTTCCATAAGTTATGCGGCAGTGCACGACTCTCTCGCACGGCATGTGGCGCCATCCTCTCGAATCTGCAAACTTAGAGGGGAGAGAGGAATCAGCTAGTCTATTATCCACCTCTGGTACATCTTTTGCCCTGAACCAGATGTTGTATATAAGCATAACAAAACAAGCTCTCTGGTGAGTTATCTGATGTCTGATGATTGATGTATCCACTGCTGAAAGAATGTCACATCAAACACAATTCGTTTATTCCCCTTCTAAGTACCCCATAATGCCACAGAAACCAAGATGTGGAACAACTCAAGAAAGGAAGGTTCCTAATTAAGTCAGATGTTTTCCATGAATTAGGTCACTGTTCACGCCACCAGCGACCATTGAATACCCCCAATCCCATTCTTCCTGCCACATCAGTGCAAAATTTCTGGTCAGATTTAGAGGCACCTGGAGCCTGCCAGCATGTATGATCTAAACTGAACCAAAAATTGTTGCTACACCTTCAAATCACCTTCATAGCCTTAGTGATGCAGTTTTGAATGATGCAGTTTTGAAATCCTCTTGGTCGCTAAAGACAGCCTTCTACAAAATACTCTAGCCATAGGGCCACCCTGCATGCGAAGACCAAATGACCAAGGATGGACTGTTATTGACTCAGTTACCCTCTTTGCGGTTACAGTTCTGTTAAAAGTAAAAACAGGGATTGAAGTTTTTCTTGCAAGAGTCTAAAAACCATACTGACAGAGTCTATTTCTATATCTAAAATGGTGATACTGTCTTAGGACGTCTATTTAATCTCTGCTATTGGGACACCAAAATGAGCCATAAGATGCATAAAGACTGCAATAAATTGGGACATTTGTTGGTATTGCTTGGACCTATAAATAAAAAATCTAAAAAAAAAATCTAAATAATCTAAGCTAAAATGAGCTTAACACCTCAAAATAATAACACGAGATTGAACAGCCCATTGGTAAACTCATATCCACAAAATAGCTATCATTTAAGAACATCCTAAAATGGTAACATTCCAGGTGTACGGGAAATAATTGTAATGCAAATTGAATATCTGATTTGGCCAAAAGAGCACCTCCAAACAAACCTACTGCCTTGTCAAATGAAGAATTGACTCTAGACTCCTCTTTTGCAATTCCATATGACAGATGAGCCCCTGGGATAGGAAAGGTGGTTTGGCACTAGCCCAAGAGGGAGACTCTAAGATTATAAAACGTCAGAACTTTAAAGTGGCCAGCCATCCTCCACAAAGTCCACTCCGTAATCAGCTTTTCCCACACCAAAGGCCCATCAGCCAAAGCAGACTTAAAATTTAGAAGAAAAGGGAGGGGTATCAACTGTCTGAGAGGGAATTCAAAACCCTGTCTCAAAACCAGACTCCAACATAGGGCCCCCTACGCTTATTGTACTGACTAGCCATGGTTGAAATCTTATATACATAAAAATCCTGATTGATTTTACTACTTGTTGCAGGGTGTGCTCCCCACAAAAGGAGCACTCATGTTTGTATCTGCAGGAGGAGAACCACCTGCAGTGGTTCTCATTATATAGCCAGCAAGTCCCTTATCTTCCAGAAGCCCCAATGCCCCAAACTGCAAAGCGCCAGCAGTTCCAGGATTGGGTGCGAGGCCAGGCCTACTAGGCATCATGTTTAAAGGCTATGTCCACCCTAAATAAAAAATTTAGTATGTGATCCCCCCTGGGCTCCCAGCCCCAACCGCATACATTTTTTTTTAGAAAGCCCCCCAACTCTACTTACCTTCCCTTCTTTCCTGCGCCGCGCTCCCGGCCCTCTGCTTGTGGGAAATCAAGCAGAGGGGCGGGACCGGCAGCCGCGTCTGTGATTGGCTGAGCGCAGCAATCACGACGCGGCTGCCGGCAGCTCACTTCCGCGTAGGAAAGCGGAGAGGTAAGTAAAACATTGGGAGCTTTTTAAAAATACAAAGTATGCGGTTGGGGCTGGGGGACATAGGGGAGGGATAGCGAAGGGTTAACGCTAGGGAGGGGTAGGGGGAGGGAAGCAGAACGGGAGGGAGAGGGAGGAGAGGGAGGGGAGGGAGGGGAGAAGGGCTGCAGCACGCATGGCAGGAATCTCCGGGAGCCAGGTAGCAGGCAGTGTCCTATATGGACCTGCTGCCTCCTGGTGGCAGTTTTGGAACTTTGGGGGGGGACTACAGGAGAAACCAGATGGAGTTGGGATGTGAGGTAAGGATTAAACTACACTACATGGTGGGGCCAGTAGTTGGGGGGATTATAGTTTTGGGGGTGGACATGCCCTTTAAAAGCCACAAATTTAAATCCGGACAATCCCATTTGACACTGCTCTAGAAGCCATACCCATGGTAGAAGGGCTGCACTGTGCAGGCTGACACCTATTCCAGATAAGCTATAATAATTTAAGGATGGCACCTGTATCCTTCCCTACATCCCTTTTTGAGCTCCCCAAATGGATGAAGGATTAGACTCACCACCATCAAGGCAGCTGAGCCGGTAAACTGGAGATGTTGAGGCAGGTCTCATTGAAGCCTCAGATAGCTCCATTCTGCTGTGCTGTCGCTTTGTTGTACTGTGCCCTACCCATAACCCCTTTCTCCTATCAATGGATCATCTCTCTTACCCTTCTGAGACCTTACATTCGGGCTGAGAGTAAGATGCCTATGAGAGCGGGATCTTCTGCTCCTACCAACTGCACCTGCTGTATCCTTCACTCAGTTGTCAGAAGCTGGGGCTTAAGATGAGCCTGGTACTAACAACTATGAAGCTAGTCATTGCCATGTCTTTCAGTGGGTTCCTTTACCTTGTAGACAACTGCTCCAAGGTAAGCTAGACTCCAATTGGATGCCTCCCTTTCTCCATTGGCCTATCAGCCAAGGCTCATCTCCAGCACATTCCTAGTGATGTCTACCATCAGTAGATCCCAAATTCCTACAGAAAGTAGTCACTATTGAAATGTGCTGGGAGAAACTTAAATTATGTCTTTATTTTCTATAAAGCGATTTTCTGGAAATTTGGTGAAATGTTATGAGAAGAGGGAAGACATTTTAGCATTGGTTTAAATTTAAAACATATTGAAAATAATCTTTTATGGATAATTTGTATTGCTCATTACCCAATTAAACGAGCCAATAAAATGCAAGTTACTTTATTTATGCTACTAGAGTCAACGTGCAGTGTTTAGAAATTATATCAAACACTGTAAGGGAAAATTGTTACCTTTTTTAGACTTTCCCATCTTGAAACATCCTAGAGTAGGCCACTAAATTCAGAAGAAAAGGTAATGACAGACAACAGAATTTCACTGTGGTAATGGTGTTATTGTGAGCCCCCACGCAACATGTTTTGGTCTCACATTGGAATCTTAGGAGAAAAACATGTACATTTATACCTAGTCCAAGTATATTTCTTTCTGTAGCATTAGTGTATACAGTAGTTTTCTCTGTTCAACTGCATAGATGTGTGTTTTTAACCAGTAAATAGTGTTTCTATAGAAATTATAAAAGGATTACCGTGGGAGTAAATCACATACAACACAATTATCATAAAGTCAAAGATGAGTCACGACATGTTTTTGCTGGATATTGTCAAGGTTTTAAAGTCTGCAGCATTTACCTCACTACTTTACTACTTTTCCTTGTATGTATGTATGTATACTTATACTATATATAAAATATTTTATATCTTCATAGGAGATTGCATTAAGTTTTTAGGAGCCACCAATGAGTTGGGTTATAGGATATTACATATGGGAAATGTATGTATATGTGTGTACTATCTCACTTTTATCATTTAAATGACCACCATCAATAAATGTATATAAAGTATAGCACTGACTTATATTAGGTACAAGACAAAGTATACAACTCGTACAAAATATATAAACTTAATTACAGAGCTGAGATTCCGATTTTTATGGGATAGTCAAAATGGGAGGTTAAACCACACCCCTGTGACTGCTAAGGGGTCTCCATGTGGAGAAGGAAGTGGTAATGTCAGTCTAACATCCAATGATGTGCTGTTTGTAAAACGTGTGACAGTCCTGTATGCTACACAGGAAGTGATGTGTATGTAGGAAAGAAGATATAAAGGATGATAATTTGCATGTAGCTGGGATGGAAAAATATGTGTATATGTGTTAGATTATTATGCACTGCTATTATAATAACATGAGGCTGTAAGGTACCTCTGCTATAAGAAGGCTCTATTTTATTTTATACTCTGTGAGGAGCTTTAGCTCCTTTAACCCAACCTCACCTTAACCTTTAAGCTGGTCAGTATCCTGTGCTCCCAAGTACAACTGTAAATGTGGACCTTGCTGTGGTAAATACCAATAGTTTTGAACATAGCATGTTAGTCTGGATCCTGTTTAGGGTCTCAGGTTGCCCAATGGTGCTATTTAGTTTGAACTGCACATTGTGGCAGGATTGCCTGGGTTTATCTCAGACCTCAGGTTCATTCCACTTATCCCTCCTGGATTCCAGCTGGCAGGGAGGTGTAATAGGAAAGGGAGGGCACGTTTGGTAAGGTTCATGACTGCTACTGCCTAAAGTGACCTATATTATCCTTTTTGATTCCAATAGGAAATAAGAAACTGAATGCAAAAAGAGAATGCTGGGATTTGTAGTTTTCAATACAGTATGTGAAAGGTCACCACCCTAAGTTCAACGCCCCTACTCCATACCATTAGGCTGTATTGCATCTGGACACATGCATTAGCTACAAGACATTATGAAGAAACTTACTGCAAACAGAGAATGCTGGGATTGAGGTTTTCAAAAATGTGAAAGTTCCAAGTTCTACACCCATGCTCTATACCTTTAGGCTGTATTGCATCTGGACACATGCTTTAGCTACAGGACATTAAGAATAAACTTACTTCAAATAGAGAAATCTGGGATTTGTAGTTTTGAAACATGTTGAAAGGTTCCAAATTTTACACCTTGCTCTATACCATTAGGCTGTATTAAATCTAGATACATGCCTTTGTCGCAGGCTATAAATTAGATACTTTGCATGTCCTGCCCATTTCTCAATTTGTGTTTCTTTTTAGATTAGACTATTAAGTACCTTTTGTTATAAGAACACTCTATTTCATTTGATACTCTGTGGGGAGCTTTTACTGTAGCTCCTTCCGTTTGTGTGGGGGTCCCAGGGCTCGGTTTCAGGACCCTTGCTGTTCTCCCTCTACACTATCTCTCTGGGAGAAATAATCAGTTCTTTCATTGGTATCACTTATATGCTGATGATACCCAAATTTACTTTCCACCCCCACGCAAACCCCTGAAGTTCAATCCCAAATCTCTAATTGTCTGCTTTCTATCTTCCTGGATGGCGCACCGTCGCCTTAAACTCAATCTATCCAAAACGGAATTAATCATTTCCCCCCTAAACTGGGACCTAGACCACCCTTCTCCATCTCTATTGACAATATGGTCATTAACCCAGTTGAATCTGCACACTGCCTTGGACTAATCTTTGACTTCTCTCTTTCCATCCATCATCACATTAACAATGTCGGACCTTCCATTTTCTCCTCACAATATTGCCAAGATCCGCCCTTTTCTAAAGTCTACAGTATATTTATATGGGGTTGCATATTTGGCACACTTTATAATTTATTTGATTGTGTAATTAGCAATGTATTAAATTAGCAATGTATTAAATTGCTTATAATTCTATTGCAGTAAGGAAGATGCAAGGATTCAAAATGAAATGAGTTCCACATCTATTTAGTCTAAATTCTACTTACTTTTTTCACCCTAAGGTAAAATAGCACCTACTGTACAAGATGATGAAACTTCCCGGACTATCAGCTAGTTAGGTTAATATTTGGAGCTTTAAGGGTATGTCCACCCTTAAAAATATTTTTTGATATATATTCCCCCTGTCCCCCCAGCCCCAACCGCTCTATTTTTATTCTTAGAAAGTGCCCAAAACTCTACTTACCTCCCCTCTTTCCATCCCCGCGCTGCCGGCCCTCTGCTTGCGAGAAAATGTAAGCAGAGGGGCGGGACCGGCAAACTTCTCCCAGAGGCCAGGTAGGAGGCAGAGTCCTATATGGACTCTGCTATCCTCCTGGTGGGCAGTTTTGGGACTTGGGGGGGACTACAGGAGAACCAGATGGAGCTGGGATGTAAGGTAAGGATTAAACTACACTACACAATGGGGCCAGTAGTGGGGGGGATTATAGTTTTGGGGTGGACATGCCCTTTAAGGAGATTAAAACATAGAAAATGCATCCCACCTTAATCCCCCTCTTATTTTAGCTTTTTTTAATTACTGCTGTATCATCGTAATAAGTCTGTATGGGTATTGGTGTCTGAGGAAAGTGTGTACACTTTGTGCTTTTAAGAAAGAGATATTATCAATCAGGAAACTTACTGTAAGCCCTTGTGTTTTGTTGTTTTTACTTAACATACTGTATAAGAATCCTTTTTTTTTTAAGACATGTGCCTCAACATACTAATTTATGTGACACAAATGTCCAATATAATATTTCATTTACATTTTAAAATCACAATATAGAATTCTGTAAAAAAAACGAAATAGATTACATCTACTCAGGGTATCAGAAGTATTAATTGACAAGGTATACTGATTAGATTAATAATTCCATTTCTGATTGAGTAAGATGGCCGAAACTCACCAGTTTCGCTCTGTTTTCGAATTCCCGGATCTCAGGAAAAGCCTAAGGCTCCGAAAATCCAAATTTCAATTGTTATCGAATGTTTGAGGCTATTTCCGCTAATTTCTAATTTTTAAAAAAGCCTTGAACGTTCGATAACACTCGAAAATACGATCAGAGACTACTTTCTAATTTCCGATCATATTTTCGAGGAGTATCAAACGCTCAAGGCTATATTTATAATGCTCAAACATTTGATAATTATAGAAAATAGGCTCCGAAGTCCCGAAATCCAGACGATCCGTTCAGACGGATCATTTGGAATTCGGTACTGAGGGGTTTCGTGTCGGATCCGGGTCCGGATCAGACCGGATCCCATCTCTATGATTGAGTGAGTGGTAGGGCTTTGAGTTAAAAAATTAAGAAAGGACTGCAGTAAAAATACTTCATATGGAGGGTAAACATCAAGATTCTCCATTAATAATGGTGGGTATAACATATAGCAATCCAGTCCAAAGTTACACTCCAGCACACCGTTGTTGACCTTAAGCCAGACAAGTAGGTAGGTGTAATCCTCTTGCCCTCTACTCCTTAGGGCAAAACATCCAAGCAAGATACCTGAGGAAGGTACATAGCATTCCAGAAACATTGCATGTGCATGTTGTTTTTGCACTTATAAATTGAAGTTTTAACTTTATGTAGTGTGCTCTCCATTGCTTTATTCTTGCTTGGATGTATAACATATAGCAACATGTCTCGAGTCGCATTTCATCAGGGCTTTGAGTTGACATGGTAAATGTTATTTTCCACAGATTTTATTTCCCACATTGTTTTAGATTTTTTCTTTTCTTCCAGGTTAATTTTATTCAACTTGTTCATGTAAGTCTGGCAGAGGATGGTGAATCTGAAATGTTAAAATGATGCCCCAGACTGGAAAAGTAAAGTATTAATTAATGCTTATTGGATATTTAGCAATATCCAAGGTTGAACCAAGTAAACAAAAACAAAATGAACATTTGAGCATTATCAAGCAAGGAGCAATACCCAATCAAGGGTCTGAGAGCTAACTTAAATTTTATCTAGACCATTGTTCCTTATCTTTTCTAATTCACTTTTTGTTTAGAGATATGCCTCTGTTTTAATACTAATATTTAAAAGTGTAGTTGTTCGCAATCTGGTAATTACAGACCTTTAAAGGGCAACTGTGGTCTCCAAACAGTTAGGGTTAAATGAAAGCCTGCAGTATTTCCTTAAATGAACTTAAACATATCTCTGGCTGGAGCCTGTGAGAAATTTCATTGGGGTGAATGTTCAAACTTCCTGCTTCCAGTAGGTTGAGTGACATCACCTGACCTCTGCCCTGCCCCTCTGCCCCGGGGGGGAGAAGCATGTGCTCAGGTAAGACTTTATGCTGGGGAAATCAGGAAGTACCTGGGGGGAAAATTGACAGTGTGAAAAGGGGAGCCTATTAATGCAGACAGGCTGGTCACATGACTACAAGCTGATCACATGGCTGAAAACAGAATGTTCAAAGCAGGAAGTAATATTGCTGAACCTTTCCAGCAATAATAACTTCTCATGACTTTTATCTAGAGATGTGATTTCGGTTTTATTTTGAAGGTATGATGAAAGGCTTTTTATATAATTCTTACTAGTTTGAAGTATTCAAGCCCACAGTTACACTTTAAGTTAAAACATCAATAATAGGGAAGATACTGGAAACTTGTTACACATCATATTCTGGATTATGTCTCAAGAACTGATCTTAAAGTGGTAATCAGCATGGATTTATGGAAATAGATCTTGTTAAACCAATTATTTTTTATGAAGGTGGAGTAATAATTTAGATTGTGGCATGGCAGTGGATGAGGTATATTTAGTTTTTGCTATGGCTTTTGATACAGTGCCACAACTACAGCCCTTCTCTTTCACTGTTCTCACTCTGCCTGAAAAGAGTTTTCTGTAGGGGGGGGTCTGAGTAACTCATGGCCCCCGCGAGTGTGCGGGGCTTAGGCACCTGTGAGTGGGCGGGGTTTAGGCACCCATGGGTGGGTGGGGCTTAGGCACCTGTGAGTGGGTGGGGCCATGGCACCCACGAGTGGGCAGGGCCACGGCACCACGAGTGGGCAGGGCCACATGGGGCTGTAAAATAATGGACCATGGGTGGCCTGCAACCAGAGTGACCATGGGATCAATGAATGGGAGGGACCAGGGGGGCTGCAAAGGGGAGGAGAAGACACAGGACAGAATGACTGACAGTTTCAGAGCAGGAAGCAGGAAGTGCAGGGGACCTGGTGATGCTGCTGCCATATCACACAAAAAAATTTAAAATCTTCAAAACTATGCAAAATAAACAATGGAAATAAATTGCAAAAATTCTCAGGGGAGCAATTCCTATCAATTTACCTCAATTTACCTAAAGCATTTTTGAAACACAGTTCCCCTTTAATATTGTGCTTGTAAAAATAGACGTATGGGTTAGTGTTGAAGGTCCATTCTTTTTAATATTGTTCTAACAAGACACCTTATCAAACATCACACTCCTATTCTCTATAGACATTTCGATTGGGGGGAAAAACAGTTGTTAAATTGTATGACAGTTGACATTAAAGAACATCATGGATAAATGATATGAAATATTATTCTGTGGGTCTACCTACTGATTTCAAGCTTTTCTAGTCCATATACCTAATAAAAACAGATGCTAGTAAAAGTTTACATAATGGGTATAGCTATTGTTGTATGTAAAGGTTTGGCCAAGTAAGTATCAATAATTACAGGAAACACAGTGGTACTATGTAGATTTGCAGTGCTGTTTAACCATCAGATGGTTACAAATATTTTCTAACAGCAGTACAACCAGTAGAATGTATCACCTAACCAGTTACTGCAATTTAATGTGCAAAATTATGCACCTTTTATTTTTTTAAAGCCAGTGTTAAGGGGAACGAACTATACTGTAATACTGGAAAATGATCTAACTGAAAAGTATAACATCCTAAAAAATAATTACTTCTATATGAGAAAATAATTACATACCTATATTAATATTGCCTTACCTAAATGTTGTCCAAGCAAAAACATCATGTTCGTGATTTCTGGGATTTAAATATTCTCTGTTTCCTAATGAGCTATGCTACTGTAATATTGGGTTTAGTGATTTCAGCAGGAAATTACTCCAAAACGTGATTTCCTGTAGTCAGGAAATGTGGATATTGCTGGCTAGGTGGGATTGGATGGGCTATATTTATTTAAAACTCAAATATATTACACTATACTAACTATTACATGTATATACAGTGTTTTACAGTGTGCCCTGATTTCAGCATAAATCTGCGCAAAATTTATTTAGAGATGGACAATCTGAACCAAACTCGTTTCCGAAGTAAGATTTCACAGATCTGCCGGAACGCTGACCTTGCAGATTTCTGAATTCTTTTGATTTTTCCGAACTGTAGAAGTATTTTTGAAATTTAGATATTTCAGAAATTTTCGATTTTGAAAGTTTTCTAAAATACTATGCCATATGGCAAAACAGAGTGCATGAAGTATGCAGTACTGGAAGGTGTTTTATAAAGATTGGGCATTGATACATGTTCCCCAGACCATTTCTAGGGCACTGAGCCATGTACAGTAAGTTACCATTCTATTGGATCTTAATTTTAAACAGAACTTTTGGATTTTTAACTCCCATTGACTTTAATGTGTCTGCTTGAGGGTTTAAATTTTTTTTTTTAAATCCGCAGATCTGCAAGTGGAACATATTTCAGTGAGTTTGACCATCTCCATTCATAAATTAAAAGAAATCATTAATAACAGCAGTAAAACTGGATCTCAACGTATAGTTGCAGGGATTGCTATACATTGCTTATCTTTTTTTCATTTGACTAATTCTATCCATGCTTCTCCAGTTATGACCACTTACTGGTGTGAGGTGGCCAGAGAGATTTGACACCTGGAGGATACCCTACTTCATGTGAAGCTATGACATTTTTACTAGAGGACAGTAGGAGTAGGCTACTGATCTAGTATAAAATGTCATAGCTTCACAAAAAGTAGGGTATCCTCCAGGTGTTCAAATCTCTCTGGCTACCTACACCAGTAACATATATCCACGAAACAAAAGAATGTTGTCTATAAAAATATCATAGCTCTGCAATAGGGTCTTTAAAAAGAAGGGAGAGGACAATAGGGGCCTTTACACATTTTAACCAAAAAGGAAAAAAAAGTGTGATTTACTGAATTATAATTACACATTTGGTTCTTAATACTCTATTATTATGCAAAACCTAAGAGAGAACATCTTTGTAGTTATTGTTCTGCCAGTTATTGTCATTAAAGCTGTAATGCTGGATTATGACGGTAATGACTTACATATAACCAATGTCGAAGAAGAATGTATCATATTACTTAGGTTGTTCCTGTTTGAAGTTGGCCATTCATCCTGAGTTAACTTCTTCTGTTTAACCCCAACACTATAAAAACATGACAGGTTTAAAATGATTGGCCGTGAACAGTTTTATCATTTTTCCTGCAGATTTTTGCCCAACGCTGGGATTTTGAAATCATAGAGGGATTGTCCGACTCCTTGTTCCGCACATCGCTTCCTAGCAACAAACATTATGATGTCCGAATGTGTAAGACAGAGAGGGAAAAAAAACACTTTGCTGTAGGGGAAGTTAATAAAAGGTTTGGAGACAAATGTTTAAAAGCAGCTTAAAGATTATACAGAAGCTAAAAGAGTATTTCCATGATTTGCATAAAACACAAAGACACGATTTGTGCTTAGCATTCACATTGGAAACTTATTTAGAATTAAAGATCATACAAATTCTTTGCAGTGTTTTCAGCAATTTCATCTGAAATGTAATTGTTCTTTATTGTTAAAGAATGTTAAAGGAGAATATACTCCTGCATTAACTGACTGCTTTCTAGCAGTAAAACTGACAATTTCCAAGCCCCTCCCCACCCCTCTTAACATAGTTCCCCAGTGTCATGGATGGGAGAATTGTCAGTGACAATGATTGTGGGAGGAGTATAATTGTCCTTTAACCTGTTCACTGCCAAGTAAAGATTACATTCATTTAATAGATTATTGTCCTTTTCCCCAATTCTTGTATATTTCAATATCATTTCAGAAATGTTTAACAAAATATAATAAAAAAAACTCCATATATTATATAAATCTCAAATCACTAGAAGAGTTTAGCACATTTAAAATAATTATGTTTAAGAGAAATACATTTACTATATGAAGTATTTGGCAGGTGGATCTATAATTCACAGGGAGGTAGGAAAGCTTGTTCTAAACAGGGTTATAGAAAAGATGGATATCGGGCCAGCCAGCTGTTCAGCTGTTTATAAAAGCAGCGCTCTCTCAAGTACAGCAAGTTGAAATCTGCCACAGTTTAGTTGTTCGCACACAGGAAGGAAGAATCAGCACTCCTACCTCCTTGTGAATTATATATCCACCAGCCAGGTGGACTTAATGTGGGGAACGGGAGTAAAATGGAGTAAAATCCCATGCTTCCCAATGAATATCAGGTTAGTGTGGGGTTAACGCCATTTTCCAGGGCCTGTGCGTTTTCTATTAATGGCAGAGGACTGTAAAACAGATAATGTTTGCTGTTTATGTTTTGTCAATGTTATTTCAAAGCCAGCGCTACCTTCACAGTGATTGCTGATCGTGAAAATCCAAAAGAAGGAGAAACACAAAAGAAAAGTATAACATCTCCCTGCAAAAATTTAGTTTAGTGAGTCTCTTTTTTTAGTATGTGTATGCATTAGTTTTGAGCCAAACCTGTTTTTCGCTATAAAACTACAAACTTTGGCATGGAATTTTTGGTTTTCGCATATAAAATGATACATCAAAACTTGGGTCTATTCTCAGACAAATCCCAGAGGGTTTTGTGCATCCTTACTTTTTTACAGGTTATCTGCTATCTAATATAATAAAATCCTTGCTTGCTGTGTCGTGCTCTGTCCCTCTGTGTGTCTCTGCAGTTTCTATTGATTCACCACTAGAGGAGACACTTGTAGAGAAAAAAACATGGCGGCACAGACACAGCTACTAAGGTAAGGTTTTAATGTAAGGCACGGATACGTGGAGATTTCAATGTTACCAGTATACCCTTACCTAAACCCTTACCATTAAATAAGACAAGATGACATGCAATCTATTATCATGTGTACATATGCCCCCTTTGAAGTCTGACATTGCTATCCAATCGAGCCGTGTACGGGAATAAGCTGCCACATAGCCACAGAAACTGAGATAGAAATCATGGTGGTCAGTTGAGAGTAACAAGGTTCCATAAGTATTCGGCGCAGTGCACGACTCTCTCGCACTGCATGTGGCGCATCTCTCGAATTCTGCAAACTTAGAGAGGGGAGAGAGGAAATCAGCTAGTCTATTATCCACCTCTGGTACATCTTTTGCCCTGAACAGATGTTGTAATATAAGCATAACAAAACAGCTCTCTGGTGAGTTATCTGATGTCTGATGATTGATGGTATCCACTGCTGAAAGAATGTCACATCAGAACACAATTCGTTATTCCCTTCTAAGTACCCCATAATGCCACAGAAACCAAGATGTGGAAAACTCAAGAAAGGAAAGGTTCCTAATTAAGTCAGATGTTTTCCATGAATTAGGTCACTGTTCAGCCACCAGCGACCATTGAAATACGCCCCAAATCCCATTCTTCCTGCACATCAGTGCAAAATTTCTGGTCAGATTTAGAGGCACCTGGAGCCTGCCAGCATGTATGATCGTAAACTGAACCAAAAATTGTTGCTACACCTTCAAATCATCCTTCATAGCTTAGTGATGCAGTTTTGAATGATGCAGTTTTGAATCCTCTTGGTCGCTAAAGACAGCCTTCTACAAAATACTCTAGCCATAGGGAGCACCCTGCATGCGAAGACCAAATGACCAAGGAGGACTGTTATTGACTCAAGGTTACCTCTTTGCGGTTACAGTTCTGTTAATAAGTAAAAACAGGGATTGAAGTTTTTCTTGCAAGAGTCTAAAACCATACTGACAGAGTCTATTTCTATATCTAAAATGGTGATAACTGTTTAGGGACGTCTATTTAATTCTTGCTATTGGGACACCAAAATGAGCCATAGATGCATAAAAGACTGCAATAAATTGGGAAATTGTTGGTATTGTGGACCTATAAATAAAAAATCTAAAAAAAAAATCAAATAATCTAAGCTAAAAATGAGCTTACACTCAAAATAATAACCCGAGATTGAACAGCCATTGGTAAACTCATATCCACAAAATAGCTATCATTTAAGAAACATCCTAATAAATGGTAACATTCCAGGTGTACGGGAAATAATGTAATGCAAATTGAATATCTGATTTGGCCAAAGAGCACTCAAACAAACCTATGCCTTGTCAAATGAAGAATAATGGACTCTAGAATCCTCTTTTGCAATTCCATAATTGACAGATGAGCCCCTGGGATAGGAAAGGTGGTTTGGGCCCTAGCCCAAGAGGGGGAGACTCTAAGATTATAAAACGTCAGAACTTTAAAGTGGCCAGCCATCCTCCACAAAGTCACCTCCGTAATCAGCTTTTCCCACACCAAAGGCCCATCAGCCAAAGCAGACTTAAAATTTAGAGAAAAAGGGAGGGGTATCAAAAGTCTGAGAAGGAATTCAAAACCCTGTCTCAAAACAGACTCCAACAATAGGGCCTCCTACGTTATTGTACTGACTTAGCATGGTTGAAATCTTATAATACAATAAAATACCTGATGATTTTACTACTTGTTGCAGGGTGTGCTCCCCACAAAAGGAGCACTCATGTTTGTATCTGCAGGAGGAGAACCACCTGCAGTGGTTCTATTAATAGCCAGCAGTCCCTTATCTTCCAGAAGCCGCCAAGCCCCAAACTGCAAAGCCAGCAGTTCCAGGATTGGGTGCGAGGCCAAGGGCCTACTAGGCATCATGTTTAAAGGCTATGTCCACCCTAAATAAAATAGTATGTGATCCCCCCTGGGTCCCAGCCCCAACCGCATACATTTTTTTTTAGAAAGCCCCAAACTTACTTACCTCTTCTTTCCTGGCCGCGCTCCCGGCCCTCTGTTGTGAGGAAATGCAAGCAGAGGGGCGGGAAGGCAGCCGCGTCTGTGTGATTGGTGAGCGGCAGCCAATCACGGACGCGGCTGCCGGCAGCTCACTTCCGGTAGGAAAGCGGGGAGGTAAGTAAAACATTGGGAGTTTTTAAAAATACAAAGTATGCGGTTGGGGCTGGGGGACATAGGGAAGGGATAGCGAAGGGGTTTAACGCTAGGGGGAGGGATAGCGAACGGAGGGAGAGGGAGGGAGAGAGGGAGGGGGAGGGAGGGGGGAGAAGGGCTGCCGCACGATGGCAGGAATCTCCGGGAGGCCAGGTAGCAGGCAGTGTCCTATTGGACCTGCTAGCCTCCTGGGGGCAGTTTTGGAACTTTGGGGGGGGACTACAGGAGAACCAGATGGAGTTGGGATGTGAGGTAAGATTAAACTACACTACATGGTGGGGCCAGTAGTTGGGGGGATTATAGTTTGTTGGGGTGGACATGCCCTCTTAAAAGCCACAAATTTAAATCCGGACAATCCCCTTTGACACTGCTCTAGAGCCAAGCCATACCCTGGTAGAAGGGCTGCATACTGTGCAGGCTGACACCTATTCCAGATAAGCTATAATAATTTAAGGATGGCACCTGATCCTTCCCTGACATCCCTTTTTGAGCTCCCCAAATGGATGAAGGATTAGACTCACCCCAAAGGCAGCTGAGCGGTAAACTGGAGATGTTGAGGCAGGTCTCATTGAACCTCAGATAGCTCCATTCTGCTGTGCTGTCGCTTTGTTGTACTGTGCCCTACCCATAACCCTTTTCTCCTATACAATGGATCATCTCCTCTTACCCTTCTGAGACCTTACATTCGGCGGAGAGTAAGATGTCTATGAGAGCGGGATCTTCTGCTCCTACCAACTGCACCTGCTGTATCCTTCACTCAGTTGTCAGAAGCTGGGGCTTAAGATGAGCCTGGTACTAACAAATATGAAGCTAGTCATTGCCATGTCTTCAGTGGGTTCCTTTATTACTAGAAAACTGCTCCAAGGTAAGCTAGACTCCAATTGGATGCCTCCCTTCTCCATTGGCCTATCAGCCAAGGCTCATCTCCAGCACATTCCTAGTGATGTCATACCATCAGTAGATCCCAAATTCCTACAGAAAGTAGTCACTATTGAAAGTGGCTGGAGAAACTAAATTATGTCTTAATTTTCTATAAAGCGATTTTCTGGAAATTTGGTGAAATGTTATGAGAAGAGGGAAGACTTTTAGCATTGGTTTAAATTAAAACATATTGAAAATAATCTTTTATTGGATAATTTGTATTGCTCATACCCAATTAAAACGAGCCAATAAAAATGCAAGTTACTATTTATGCTACTAGAGTCAACGTGCAGTGTTTTGAAATTATATCAAACACTGTAAGGGAAAATTGTTACCTTTTTTAGACATTTCCCATCTTGAAACATCCTAGAGTAAGGCCACTAAATTCAGAAGAAAAGGTAATGACAGACAACAGAATTTCACTGTGGTAATGGTGTTATTGTGAGCCCCACGCAACATGTTTGGTCTCACATTGGAATCTTAGGAGAAAAACATGTACATTTATACCTAGTCCCAGTATATTGTCTTTCTGTAGCATTAGTGTATACAGTAGTTTTCTCTGTTCAACTGCATAGATGTGTGTTTTAACCAGTAAATAGTGTTTCTATAGAAATTATAAAAGGATTACCTGGGAGGTAATCACATACAACACAATTATCATAAAGTCAAAGATGAGTCACGACATGTTTTTGCTGGATATTGTCAAGGTTTTAAAGTCTGCAGCATTTACCTCACTACTTTACTACTTTTCCTTGTATGTATGTATGTTACTTATACTACTATATAAAATATATTTATATCTTCATAGGAGATTGCATTAAGTTTTTAGGAGCCACCAATGAGTTGGGGGTATAGGATATTACATATGGGAAATGATGTATATGTGTGTACTATCTCACTTTTATCATTTAAATGACCACCATCAATAAATGTATAAAAGTATAGCACTGACTTATATTAGGTACAAGACAAAGTATACAACTCGTACAAAAATATAAAACTTAATTACAGAGCTGAGATTCTTCGATTTATAGGGATAGTCAAAATGGGAGGTTAAACCACACCCCTGTGACTGCTAAGGGGTCTCCATGTGGAGAAGGAAGTGGTAATGTCAGTCTAACATCCAATGATGTGCGTTTGTAAAACGTGTGACAGTCCTGTATGGTACACAGGAAGTGATGTGTATGTAGGAAAGAAGATATAAAGGATGATAATTTGCATGTAGCTGGGGGGAAAAATATGTGTATATGTGTTAGATTATTATGCACTGCTATTATAATAACATGAGGCTGTAAGGTACTTCTGCTATAAGAAGGCTCTATTTTATTTATACTCTGTGAGGAGCTTTTAGCTCCTTTAACCCAACCTCACCTTAACCTTTAAGCTGGTCAGTATCCTGTGCTCCAAGTACAACTGTAAATGTGGACCTTGCTGTGGTAAATACCAATAGTTTTGAACATAGCATGTTAGTCTGGATCCTGTTTAGGGTCTCAGGTTGCCAATGGTGCTTTAGTTTGAACTGCACATTGTGGCAGGATTGCCTGGGTTTATTCTCAGACTGCAGGTTCATTCCACTTATACCTCCTGGATTCCAGCTGGCAGGGAGGTGTAATAGGAAAGGGAGGGCACGTTTGGTAAGGTTCACTGACTGCTACTGCCTAAAAGTGACCCTATTATCCTTTTTGATTCCAATAGGAAATAAGAAACTGAAGCAAAAAGAGAATGCTGGGATTTGTAGTTTTCAAATACAGTATGTGAAAGTCACCACCCCTAAGTTCAACGCCCCTACTCCATTCCATTAGGCTGTATTGCATCTGGACACATGCATTAGCTACAGACATTATGGAAGAAACTTAGCAAACAGAGAATGCTGGGATTTGAGGTTTTCAAAAATGTGAAAGTTCCAAGTTCTACACCCATGCTCTATCTTATAGGCTGTATTGCATCTGGACACATGCTTTAGCTACAGGACATTAAGAAAAACTTACTTCAAATAGAGAAATCTGGTTTGTAGTTTTCTAAAAAATAAATTACTTCTATATGAGAAAATAATTACATACCTATATTAATATTGCCTTACCTAAATGTATGTCCAAGCAAAAACATCATGTTCGTGATTTCTGGGTATTTTGTTTATTTTTACATGACACACAGGATTTAAATATTCTCTGTTTCCTAATGAGCTATACCTACTGTAATATTGGGCTTTAGTGATTTCAGCAGGAAATTACTCCAAAACGTGATTTCCTGTAGTCAGGAAATGTGGATATTGCTGGCTAGGTTGGATTGGATGGGCATATATTTATTTAAACTCAAATACTATATTACACTATACTATACTATTTACATGTATATACAGTGTTTTACAGTGTGCCCTGATTTCAGCTTAAATCTGGGCACAATTTATAATTAGAGATGGACCCAAATCTGAAACCAAACTCGTTTCCGAAGTAGATTTCACAGATCTGCCGGAACGCTGACCTTGCAGATTTCTGAATTCTTTTGATTTTTCCGAACTGTAGAAGTATTTTTGAAATTTCTAGATATTTCAGAAATTTTCGATTTTGAAAGTTTTCTAAAATACTATGCCATATGGCAAAACAGGAAGTGCATGAAGTATGCAGTACTGGAAGGTGTTTTATAAAGATTTTGGGCATTGATACATGTTCCCCAGACCATTTCCTAGGTCACTGAGCCATGTACAGTAAGTTACAATTCTATTTGGATCTTAATTTTGAAACAGAACTTTTGGATTTTTTAACTCCCATTGACTTTAATGTGTCTGCTTGAGGGTTTAAATTTTTTTTTTTAAATCCGCAGATCTGCAAGTGGAACATATTTCAGTGAGTTTGACCATCTCCATTCATAAATTTAAAAGAAATCATTAATAACAGCAGTAAAACTGGATCTCAACGTATAGTTGCAGGATTGCTTACATTGCTTTCTTTTTTTCATTTGACTAATTCTATCCATGCTTCTCCAGTTTATGACCACTTACTGTTTGTAGGTGGCCAGAGAGATTTGAACACCTGGAGGATACCCTACTTCATGTGAAGCTATGACATTTTTACTAGAGGACAGTAGGAGTAGGCTACTGTCATCTAGTAAAAATGTCATAGCTTCACAAAAAGTAGGGTATCCTCCAGGTTTCAAATCTCTCTGGCTACCTCACACCAGTAACATATATCCACAAACAAAAGAATGTTGTCTCATAAAAATATCATAGCTCTGCAATAGGGTCTTTAAAAAGGGAGAGGACATAGGGGCCTTTACACATTTTAACCAAAAAGGAAAAAAGTGTGATTTACTGAATTATAATTACACCATTTGGTTCTTAATACTTCTATTATTATGCAAATACCTAAGAGAGAACATCTTTGTATGTTATTGTTCTGCCAGTTATTGTCATTAAAGCTGTAATGCTGGATTATGACGGTAATGACTTACATATAACCAATTGTCGAAGAAGAATGTTATCATATTACTTAGGTTTGTTCCTGTTTGAAGCTTGGCCATTCATCCTGAGTTTAACTTCTTCTGTTTAACCCCAACAATAATAAAACATGACAGGTTTAAAATGATTGGCCATGAACAGTTTTATCATTTTTCCGGCAGATTTTTGCCCAACGCTGGGATTTTGAAATCATAGAGGGATTGTCCGACTCCTTGTTCCGCACATCCGCTTCCTAGCAACAACATTAATGATGTCTCGAATGTGTAAGACAGAGAGGGAAAAAACACTTTGCTGTAGGGGAAGTTAATAAAAGGTTTGGAGACAAATGTTTAAAAGCAGCTTAAAGATTATACAAAAGAGTATTCCCATGATTTGCATAAAACACAAAGACACGATTTTGTCTTAGCATTCATCATTGGAAACTATATTTAGAATTTAAAGATCATACAAATTCTTTGCAGTGTTTTCAGCAATTTCATCTGAAATGTAATTGTTCTTTATTGTTAAAGAATGTTAAAGGAGAATTATACTCCTGCATTAACTGACTGCTTTCTAGCAGTAACTGACAATTTCCAAGCCCCTCCCCACCCCTCATTAACATATGTTCCCCAGTGTCATGGATGGGAGAATTGTCAGTGACAATGATTGTGGGAGGAGTATAATTGTCCTTTAACCTGTTCACTGCCAAGTAAAGATTACATTCATTTAATAGATTATTGTCCTTTTCCCCAATTTCTTGTATATTTCAATATCATTTCAGAAATGTTTAACATAATATAATAATAAAAAAACTCCATATATATTTATATAAATCTCAAATCACTAGAAGAGTTTAGCACATTTAAAATAATTATGTTTAAGAGAAACTACATTTACTATATGAAGTATTTGGCAGGTGGATCTATAATTCACAGGGAGGTAGGAAAGCTTGTTCCTAAACAGGGTTATAGAAAAGATGGATATCGGGCCAGCCAGCTGTTCAGCTGTTTATAAAAGCAGCGTCTCTCAAGTACTGCAAGTTGAAATCTGCCACAGTTTAGTTGTTCGCACACAGGAAGGAAGAAATCAGCACTCCTACCTCCTTGTGAATTATATATCCACCAGCCAGGTGGACTTAATGTGGGGAACGGGAGTAAAATGGAGTAAAATCCCATGCTTCCCAATGCAATATCAGGTTAGTGTGGGGTTAACGCCATTTTTCCAGGGCCTGTGCTGTTTTCTATTAATGGCAGAGGACTGTAAAACAGATAATGTTTGCTGTTTATGTTTTGTCAATGTTATTTCAAAGCCAGCGCTACCTTTCACAGTGATTGCTGCATCGTGAAAATCCAAAAGAAGGAGAAACACAAAAGAAAAGTATAACATCTCCCTGCAAAAATTTAGTTTAGTGAGTCTCTTTTTTTAGTATGTGTATGCATTAGTTTTGAGCCAAACCTGTTTTCGCTATAAAACTACAAACTTTGGCATGGAATTTTTGGTTTTTCGACTATAAAAATGATACATCAAAACTTGGGTCTATTCTCAGAACAAATCCCAGAGGGTTTTGTGCATCCTTACTTTTTTACAGGTTATCTGCTATCTAATATAATAAAATCCTTGCTTGCTGTGTCCGTGCTCTGTCCCTCTGTGTGTCTCTGCAGTTTCTATTGATTCACCACTAGAGGGAGACACTTGTAGAGAAAAAAACATGGCGGCACAGACACAGCTACTAAGGTAAGGTTTTAATGTAAGGCACGGATACGTGGAGATTTCAATGTTACCAGTATACCCTTACCATAAACCCTTACCATTAAATAAGACAAGATGACATGCAATCTATTATCATGTGTACATATGCCCCCTTTGAAGTCTGACATTGCTATCCAATCGAGCCGTGTACGGGAATAAGCTGACCACATAGCCACAGAAACGGAGATAGAAATCATGGTGGTCAGTTGAGAGTAACAAGGTTCCATAAGTATTGCGGCAGTGCACGACTCTCTCGCACTGCATGTGGCGCCATCCTCTCGAATTCTGCAAACTTAGAGGGGAGAGAGGAAATCAGCTAGTCTATTATCCACCTCTGGTACATCTTTTGCCCTGAACCAGATGTTGTAATATAAGCATAACAAAACAAGCTCTCTGGTGAGTTATCTGATGTCTGATGATTGATGGTATCCACTGCTGAAAGAATGTCACATCAGAACACAATTCGTTTATTCCCCTTCTAAGTACCCCATAATGCCACAGAAACCAAGATGTGGAACAACTCAAGAAAGGAAAGGTTCCTAATTAAGTCAGATGTTTTCCATGAATTAGGTCACTGTTCAGCGCACCAGCGACCATTGAAATACGCCCCAAATCCCATTCTTCCTGCCACATCAGTGCAAAATTTCTGGTCAGATTTAGAGGCACCTGGAGCCTGCCAGCATGTATGATCGTAAACTGAACCAAAAATTGTTGCTACACCTTCAAATCATCCTTCATAGCCTTAGTGATGCAGTTTTGAATGATGCAGTTTTGAAATCCTCTTGGTCGCTAAAGACAGCCTTCTACAAAATACTCTAGCCATAGGGAGCACCCTGCATGCGAAGACCAAATGACCAAGGATGGACTGTTATTGACTCAAGGTTACCCTCTTTGCGGTTACAGTTCTGTTAATAAGTAAAAACAGGGATTGAAGTTTTTCTTGCAAGAGTCTAAAAACCATACTGACAGAGTCTATTTCTATATCTAAAATGGTGATAACTGTCTTAGGGACGTCTATTTAATCTCTTGCTATTGGGACACCAAAATGAGCCATAAGATGCATAAAAGACTGCAATAAATTGGGACATTTGTTGGTATTGCTTGGACCTATAAATAAAAAATCTAAAAAAAAAATCTAAATAATCTAAGCTAAAAATGAGCTTTACACCTCAAAATAATAACACGAGATTGAACAGCCCATTGGTAAACTCATATCCACAAAATAGCTATCATTTAAGAAACATCCTAATAAATGGTAACATTCCAGGTGTACGGGAAATAATTGTAATGCAAATTGAATATCTGATTTGGCCAAAAGAGCACCTCCAAACAAACCTACTGCCTTGTCAAATGAAGAATAATGGACTCTAGACTCCTCTTTTGCAATTCCATAATTGACAGATGAGCCCCTGGGATAGGAAAGGTGGTTTGGGCACTAGCCCAAGAGGGGAGACTCTAAGATTATAAAACGTCAGAACTTTAAAGTGGCCAGCCATCCTCCACAAAGTCACCTCCGTAATCAGCTTTTCCCACACCAAAGGCCCATCAGCCAAAGCAGACTTAAAATTTAGAAGAAAAGGGAGGGGTATCAACTGTCTGAGAAGGAATTCAAAACCCTGTCTCAAAACCAGACTCCAACAATAGGGCCTCCCTACGCTTATTGTACTGACTTAGCCATGGTTGAAATCTTATAATACAATAAAAATACCTGATTGATTTTACTACTTTGTTGCAGGGTGTGCTCCCCCACAAAAGGAGCACTCATGTTTGTATCTGCAGGAGGAGAACCACCTGCAGTGGTTCTCATTATATAGCCAGCAAGTCCCTTATCTTCCAGAAGCCGCCAATGCCCCAAACTGCAAAGCGCCAGCAGTTCCAGGATATGGGTGCGAGGCCAAGGGCCTACTAGGCATCATGTTTAAAAGCCACAAATTTAAATCCGGACAATCCCACTTTGACACTGCTCTAGAAGCCATACCCATGGTAGAAGGGCTGCATACTGTGCAGGCTGACACCTATTCCAGATAAGCTATAATAATTTAAGGATGGCACCTGTATCCTTCCCTGACATCCCTTTTTGAGCTCCCCAAATGGATGAAGGATTAGACTCACCACCATCAAGGCAGCTGAGCCGGTAAACTGGAGATGTTGAGGCAGGTCTCATTGAAGCCTCAGATAGCTCCATTCTGCTGTGCTGTCGCTTTGTTGTACTGTGCCCTACCCATAACCCCTTTTCTCCTATACAATGGATCATCTCCTCTTACCCTTCTGAGACCTTACATTCGGGCTGAGAGTAAGATGCCTATGAGAGCGGGATCTTCTGCTCCTACCAACTGCACCTGCTGTATCCTTCACTCAGTTGTCAGAAGCTGGGGCTTAAGATGAGCCTGGTACTAACAAACTATGAAGCTAGTCATTGCCATGTCTTTCAGTGGGTTCCTTTACCATTGTAGACAACTGCTCCAAGGTAAGCTAGACTCCAATTGGATGCCTCCCTTTCTCCATTGGCCTATCAGCCAAGGCTCATCTCCAGCACATTCCTAGTGATGTCATACCATCAGTAGATCCCAAATTCCTACAGAAAGTAGTCACTATTGAAATGTGCTGGAGAAACTTAAATTATGTCTTTAATTTTCTATAAAGCAGATTTTCTGGAAATTTGGTGAAATGTTATGAGAAGAGGGAAGACATTTTAGCATTGGTTTAAATTTAAAACATATTGAAAATAATCTTTTATTGGATAATTTGTATTGCTCATTACCCAATTAAAACGAGCCAATAAAATGCAAGTTACTTTATTTATGCTACTAGAGTCAACGTGCAGTGTTTAGAAATTATATCAAACACTGTAAGGGAAAATTGTTACCTTTTTTAGACATTTCCCATCTTGAAACATCCTAGAGTAGGCCACTAAATTCAGAAGAAAAGGTAATGACAGACAACAGAATTTCACTGTGGTAATGGTGTTATTGTGAGCCCCCACGCAACATGTTTTGGTCTCACATTGGAATCTTAGGAGAAAAACATGTACATTTATACCTAGTCCAAGTATATTGTCTTTCTGTAGCATTAGTGTATACAGTAGTTTTCTCTGTTCAACTGCATAGATGTGTGTTTTAACCAGTAAATAGTGTTTCTATAGAAATTATAAAAGGATTACCGTGGGAGTAAATCACATACAACACAATTATCATAAAGTCAAAGATGAGTCACGACATGTTTTTGCTGGATATTGTCAAGGTTTTAAAGTCTGCAGCATTTACCTCACTACTTTACTACTTTTCCTTGTATGTATGTATGTATACTTATACTATATATATAAATATATTTATATCTTCATAGGAGATTGCATTAAGTTTTTAGGAGCCACCAATGAGTTGGGGGTATAGGATATTACATATGGGAAATGTATGTATATGTGTGTACTATCTCACTTTTATCATTTAAATGACCACCATCAATAAATGTATATAAAGTATAGCACTGACTTATATTAGGTACAAGACAAAGTATACAACTCGTACAAAATATATAAACTTAATTACAGAGCTGAGATTCCGATTTTAATATGGGATAGTCAAAATGGGAGGTTAAACCACACCCCTGTGACTGCTAAGGGGTCTCCATGTGGAGAAGGAAGTGGTAATGTCAGTCTAACATCCAATGATGTGCTGTTTGTAAAACGTGTGACAGTCCTGTATGCTACACAGGAAGTGATGTGTATGTAGGAAAGAAGATATAAAGGATGATAATTTGCATGTAGCTGGGATGGAAAAATATGTGTATATGTGTTAGATTATTATGCACTGCTATTATAATAACATGAGGCTGTAAGGTACCTTCTGCTATAAGAAGGCTCTATTTTATTTTATACTCTGTGAGGAGCTTTTAGCTCCTTTAACCCAACCTCACCTTAACCTTTAAGCTGGTCAGTATCCTGTGCTCCCAAGTACAACTGTAAATGTGGACCTTGCTGTGGTAAATACCAATAATTTTGAACATAGCATGTTAGTCTGGATCCTGTTTAGGGTCTCAGGTTGCCCAATGGTGCTATTTAGTTTGAACTGCACATTGTGGCAGGATTGCCTGGGTTTATTCTCAGACCTGCAGGTTCATTCCACTTATACCTCCTGGATTCTAGCTGGCAGGGAGGTGTAATAGGAAAGGGAGGGCACGTTTGGTAAGGTTCATGACTGCTACTGCCTAAAGTGACCTATATTATCCTTTTTGATTCCAATAGGAAATAAGAAACTGAATGCAAAAAGAGAATGCTGGGATTTGTAGTTTTCAAATACAGTATGTGAAAGGTCACCACCCCTAAGTTCAACGCCCCTACTCCATACCATTAGGCTGTATTGCATCTGGACACATGCATTAGCTACAAGACATTATGAAGAAACTTACTGCAAACAGAGAATGCTGGGATTTGAGGTTTTCAAAAATGTGAAAGTTCCCAAGTTCTACACCCATGCTCTATACCTTTAGGCTGTATTGCATCTGGACACATGCTTTAGCTACAGGACATTAAGAATAAACTTACTTCAAATAGAGAAATCTGGGATTTGTAGTTTTGAAACATGTTAAAGGTTCCAAATTTTACACCTTGCTCTATACCATTAGGCTGTATTAAATCTAGATACATGCCTTTGTCGCAGGCTATAAATTAGATACTTTGCATGTCCCTGCCCATTTCTCAATTTGTGTTTCTATTTTAGATTAGACTATTAAGTACCTTTTGTTATAAGAACACTCTATTTCATTTGATACTCTGTGGGGAGCTTTTACTGTAGCTCCTTCCGTTTTGTGTGGGGGTCCCTCAGGGCTCGGTTTTCAGGACCCTTGCTGTTCTCCCTCTACACTATCTCTCTGGGAGAAATAATCAGTTCTTTCATTGGTATCACTTATATGCTGATGATACCCAAATTTACTTGTCCATCCCCACGCAAACCCCTGAAGTTCAATCCCAAATCTCTAATTGTCTGCTTTCTATCTCTTCCTGGATGGCGCACCGTCGCCTTAAACTCAATCTATCCAAAACGGAATTAATCATTTCCCCCCTAAACTGGGACCTAGACCACCCTTCTCCATCTCTATTGACAATATGGTCATTAACCCAGTTGAATCTGCACACTGCCTTGGACTAATCTTTGACTTCTCTCTTTCCATCCATCATCACATTAACAATGTCGGACCTTCCATTTTCTCCTTCACAATATTGCCAAGATCCGCCCTTTTCTTAATAGTCTACAGTATATTTATATGGGGTTGCATATTTGGCACACTTTATAATTTATTTGATTGTGTAATTAGCAATGTATTAAATTAGCAATGTATTAAATTGCTTATAATTCTATTGCAGTAAGGAAGATGCAAGGATTCAAAATGAAATGAGTTCCACATCTATTTAGTCTAAATTACTTTTTTTCACCCTAAGGTAAAATAGCACCTACTGTACAAGATGATGAAACTTCCCGGACTATCAGCTAGTTAGGTTAATATTTGGAGCTTTAAGGGTATGTCCACCCTTAAAAATATTTTTTGATATATGATTCCCCCTGTCCCCCCAGCCCCAACCGCTCTATTTTTATTCTTAGAAAGTGCCCCAAACTCTACTTACCTCCCCTCTTTCGTCCGCCGCGCTGCCGGCCCTCTGCTTGCGAGAAAATGTAAGCAGAGGGGCGGGACCGGCAAACTTCTCCCAGAGGCCAGGTAGGAGGCAGAGTCCTATATGGACTCTGCTATCCTCCTGGTGGGCAGTTTTTGGGACTTTGGGGGGGACTACAGGAGAACCAGATGGAGCTGGGATGTAAGGTAAGGATTAAACTACACTACACAATGGGGCCAGTAGTGGGGGGGATTATAGTTTTGGGGTGGACATGCCCTTTAAGGAGATTAAAACATAGAAAAATGCATCCCACCTTAATATCCCCCTCTTATTTTTAGCTTTTTTTTAATTACTGCTGTATCATTGTAATAAGTCTGTATGGGTATTGGTGCTGAGGAAAGTGTGTACACTTTGTGCTTTTAAGAAAGAGATATTATCAATCAGGAAACTTACTGTAAGGCCCTTGTGTTTTGTTGTTTTTACTTAACATACTGTATAAGAATCCTTTTTTTTTTAAGACATGTGCCTCAACATACTAATTTATGTGACACAAATGTCCAATATAATATTTACATTTTACATTTTAAAAATCACAATATAGAATTCTGTAAAATCAAAAAACATGAAATAGATTACATCTACTCAGGGTATCAGAAGTATTAATTGACAAGGTATACTGATTAGATTAATAATTCCATTTCTGATTGAGTAGAGATGGCCGAAACTCACCAGTTTCGCTCTGTTTTCGAATTCCCGGATCTCAGGAAAAGCCTAAGGCTCCGAAAATCCAAATTTCAATTGTTATCGAATGTTTGAGGCTATTTCCGCTAATTTTCTAATTTTTAAAAATAGCCTTGAACGTTCGATAACACTCGAAAATACAATCAGAGACTACTTTCTAGTTTCCGATCATATTTTCGAGGAGTATCAAACGCTCAAGGCTATATTTGATAATGCTCAAACATTTGATAATTATAGAAAATAGGCTCCGAAGTCCCGAAATCCAGACGATCTGTTCAGACGGATCATTCGGAATTCGGTACTGAGGGGTTTCGTGTCGGATCCGGGTCCGGATCAGACCTGGATCCCATCTCTATGATTGAGTGAGTGGTAGGGCTTTGAGTTAAAAAATTAAGAAAGGACTGCAGTAAAAATACTTCATATGGAGGGTAAACATCAAGATTCTCCATTAATAGATGGTGGGTATAACATATAGCAATACAGTCCAAAGTTACACTCCAGCACACTGTTGTTGACCTTAAGCCAGACAAGTAGGTAGGTGTAATCCTCCTTGCCCTCTACTCCTTAGGGCAAATACATCCAAGCAAGATACCTGAGGAAGGTACATAGCATTCCAGAAACATTGCATGTGCATGTTGTTTTTGCACTTAATAAATTGAAGTTTTAACTTTATGTAGTGTGCTCTCCATTGCTTTATTTCATGCTTGGATGTATAACATATAGCAACATGTCTCGAGTCGCATTTCATCAGAGTTTACATGGTAAATGTTATTTTCCACAGATTTTATTTCCCACATTGTTTTAGATTTTTTCTTTTCTTCCAGGTTAATTTTATTCAACTTGTTCATGTAAGTCTGGCAGAGGATGGTGAATCTGAAATGTTAAAATGATGCCCCAGACTGGAAAAAGATAAAGTATTAATGCTTATTGGATATTTAGCAATATCCAAGGTTGAACCAAGTAAACCAAAAACAAAATGAACATTTGAGCATTATCAAGCAAGGAGCAATACCCAATCAAGGGTCCTGAGAGCTAACTTAAATTTTATCTAGACCATTGTTCCTTATCTTTTCTAATTCACTTTTTGTTTAGAGATATGCCTCTGTTTTAATACTAATATTTAAAAAGTGTAGTTGTTCGCAATCTGGTAATTACAGACCTTTAAAGGGCAACTGTGGTCTCCAAACAAGTTAGGGTTAAATGAAAGCCTGCAGTATTTCCTTTAAAATGAACTGGAGCCTGTGAGAAATTTCATTGGGGTGAATGTTCAAACTTCCTGCTTCCAGTAGGTTGAGTGACATCACCTGACCTCTGCCCTGCCCCTCTGCCCCGGGGGGGAGAAGCATGTGCTCAGGTAAGACTTTATGCTGGGGAAATCAGGAAGTACCTGGGGGGAAAATTGACAGTTGAAAAGGGGAGCCTATTAATGCAGACAGGCTGGTCACATGACTACAAGCTGATCACATGGCTGAAAACAGGAAGTGTTCAAGCAGGAAGTAATATTGCTGAACCTTTCCAGCAATAATAACTTCTCATGACTTTTATCTAGAGATGTGATTTCGGTTTTATTTTGAAGGTATGATGAAAGGCTTTTTATATAATTCTTACTAGTTTGGAAGTATTCAAGCCCACAGTTACACTTTAAGTTAAAACATCAATAATAGGGAAGATACTGGAAACTTTGTTACTCCATCATATTCTGGATTATGTCTCAAGAACTGATCTTAAAAGTAGTAATCAGCATGGATTTATAGGAAATAGATCTTGTTAAACCAATTATTTTTTTATGAAGGTGTGAGTAATAATTTAGATTGTGGCATGGCAGTGGATGAGGTATATTTAGTTTTTGCTATGGCTTTTGATACAGTGCCACATAGACAACTTATCTGTAAACTGGACTAAATTACTATCTGGAAAAACCACCCTTTATAAAGCTGTAACTTTGGATAGACTGCAGCTAGAAGCATGATCCTTGAGTCATTTTAAAGGCAGGGGAATGCCCCTTTTAATAAAGACCACTAATATGGAGATGAAGGAGATAACTTAGTAGATCTGTGGTATTCAGCTTTAGTTGGGGGCATTATACATACTATCACACACACACTAGACTAAATTCTTTGGCAACCCCCTTGTCTCTTTTCCCTTTTAACACACATATAAATTCTACTCGATGAAAGTGTAGACATAAATCATGTATTTAATGGACTGCTACATAGCCTTGTTAAATGTAGTTTTCATACGGGTTCGGTCATAATCTGTCACATGCTCCACAAGATTGTTGTTAATCTGCCACAGTCTGCTAGATATTGCTATAGGTACTGTATTGTTGGAGGATATTTTTCTTAGGGTTAGTGTGACCTGAATAGAGCACTAACAGTGCTTATTTAATGGCCCTGATTTTTTGCACAGACTAAAGCAACTTCTTAAAATTTTTTTTTATTATTTTTGCACCATATTCTCATCTCTGTTATGGGGTATTACGGTATATACGATATCGGGTATTATTGGACAACTTTTTACCTATCCAACCAAAGAGGAAAAATGTATCAGACCAATACCGATTCTGCAATTGTACATCTAAAATTGCTGCGGTTATGGGCCCCATTACCAGTAATGAATCAAGTAAGGTGAGTATAAAAACTATGCAGGCTGACTCTTTACAGATAGACCCATACAGTATTATCAGTTTCTCAATTTGTAATCTCAGTAACTGTGAATATTTGCAAAATGATTAAACTCCAGCCTTTTCTATGCAAGTCTATATCATTTCTGTTGGGTATCCTCCCCTATTCTGTGTCTTCTGTTCACTTCATAAATATGTTCTGCATGTGAAATATTTATTACTGATGAAGCAAATACCTCAATTTCCTCAACCCATTGCAATATAAGCAAAACTTCACAGCCAATGACACAAAAAATGCAGTTTGAAATGTAATTTTAATGACAGAGATTTAATAAATAAGTCCAATAATTATAACCAATTTAGCAGTCGGTTCATTTATACTGAAGGAGAAAATAATTAAGTTACATACACCAGACCTGCACTAATTTAGAACTTAATTAAAGATACATCAAAAGGACAAAATGTAAAATATTAGAGCTACCAGGACAGCATGGTGACCAGTACCTCTTCCTGTAGGGTCATGCCTACTGTTAGTTTAATTCTAATGAAGTTTGCTCTCTGTCTATGAAGGTTTTCAGTCATCTAGGTCATTGTATATAAAGCAATATCTGTTGTATTCAATTAGATCAACTGGACTTGAAATGTAGTTCTGTAAGTTACTCTTATTTTAAATAGAATGCCTGTATGATATTGGATATTAATAACTAGCAAATAGGTCTCATTTTTTGATATTATGAATGTGTATCTAATGTATACTTATATTTTGAATATTTATTGATTTTCATACACATTTATAGATTTTAATACACAATATGCACTTTTTTCTTATTAAAGGGGAACTGTTTAATAGGAATTGCTCTCCTGAGAATTTTTGCAATTTATTTTCATTGTTTATTTTGCATAGTTTTGAATATATTTACATTTTTGTGTGTTATATGGCAGCAGCATCACCAGGTCCCCTGTACTTCCTGCTCTGAAACCATGTCTGTGGTTGATAGTCAATCTGCCTTGTGTCTCCTCCCCCACTTGCAGCCCCCTCCTCTTGCAAGCCCCCCTGGTCCATCCCACTCATGGACCCTCCACTTGCAGGCCCCCCTTGGCCCCTTCCCTTACAACCCCATGGCCATGCCCACTCGTGGGTGCCTTAGCCCCGCCCATGTAAGGGTGCTGTAGCCCCACCCACTCACTGGTGCCTTAGCCCCGCCTACTCGGGTATCATGGCCACGCCCACTTGCGGGTGCCGTGGGCCACTCAGACCCCCCCCCCTACAGAAAGCTGTGTGAAAACAGCCTTTTCAGGCAGAGTGAGAAGTGTTTTCACATAGTGAGAGAGTAGGGCTGTAGATTTCCTTATCTTCTCACTGGGGATCTTCACACAGCAGGGAGGGGGAGGGACTTCCTGTCCTGTCACTGAAGTTTGAGGTTGTCTCCCACCCAATTACTTTCTGGTCAGTATATCTGTTGTATTCAATTAGATCAACTGGACTTGAAATGTAGTTCTTGAAGACGTTTCGCTAGTCATCCGACTGGCTTTCTCAATTCAGAATGACTTGTACAAGAATCTGTGGCAATTATGTACCCTGGAGAATCCCAATTAGCATATCACAGCCAGGTGTTAAGGGTGTGATTAGATAGTGGCTAAGAGGTGTTATAGGAACGCCCAGAGTAAGGTGTTAAAACAGCATTGTACATGGCAGACAGTTGGTGTCGAACCCCCCCACCTCTATTTAGGCTTGGTTTCTTTATTTTCACATAAATGGCCTCCTTAACACCTCTCTTGAACCAGTCACGTTCCTTCGCCAGTATGTTAACATTACAATCTTCAAAGGTATGTCCTTTATCCTTAAGATGCAGGTACACGGCTGAGTCCTGACCCGAGGAATTGGCTCTTCTGTGCTGGGCCATACGTTGATGCAGTTGCTGTTTGGTCTCCCCCACATACAAATCAGAGCATTCTTCACTGCACTGCACTGCATATATGATGTCGCTTTTCTTGTGTTTTGGTATTGGGTCTTTCGGATGTACCAATTGCTGCCTCAGTGTGTTGTTCAGTTTAAAGCAGACAGGGATACGATGTTTTTTGAAAATTCTTCTTAATTTCTCGGAGACCCCTGCTACATATGGGATGACCATGTTCTTCCTCCTGTCTTGCTTTTCCCCTTCACTGTTGTTATTCGTGTTCTTTTCTTTCCTTCTACTTCTTTTGACAAAGGCCCAGTCTGGATATCCACAAGTTTTAAGGGCTCCTCTGAGATGTTTCATTTCTTTAGCCTTTGCCTTTGTGCTAGTGGGGATGTTCTCGGCTCTGTGTTGCAGGGTTCTGATGACCCCCAGCTTGTGATCTAAAGGGTGGTGGGAGTCAAACATCAAATACTGATCTGTGTGTGTTGGTTTTCTGTAAACCTCTACTTCCAGTTTACCATTTTCCTTAACTTCTACCAAGCAGTCCAAGAAAGCCAGTTTGTTGTTTTGTACCTCTTCCCTTGTGAATTTAATGTTTTGGTCCTGCCCTGGGGGTGGGGGCATATCAGTTTAAGTATGTTTGTACAAACATACTTAAACTGATATGCCCCCACCCCAGGGCAGTAAGCACGTAAATAGTTTGTACAAACATACTTAAACTGATATGCCCCCACCCAGTTTGTACAAACATACTTAAACTGATATGCCCCCACCCCCAGGGCATCAAGTAAGTAAATAGTTTGTACAAACATACTTAAACTGATATGCCCCCCCACCCCCAGGGCAGTAAGTATGTAAATAGTTTGTACAAACATACTTAACCTGATATACCCCCCACCCCCAGGGCAGTAAGTACGTAAATAGTTTGTACAAACATACTTAAACTGATATGCCCCCACCCCCAGGGCAGTAAGTACGTAAATAGTTTGTACAAACATACTTAAATTGATATGCCCCCACCCCCAGGGCATTAAGTAAGTAAATAGTTTGTACAAACATACTTAAACTGATATGCCCCCACCCCCTTAAACTTTCAATTCACCTTGTAAAGTCTTACCAGTTGCTTTTAAAAAATCTTCTTATAAGACATTTATAATTCATTTTTATAATTAAAGGACATGTCCACTCAAAAAAAGCTACATAAAATGTAGATTCCCCCCCCCCCAATCCTAGGTTTCGCATTGCTAACTTATGCCAAAGATGCTCCTGAGCTTCCTTACCTGAGCCGGTCCCTCTCCGCTCCTACTCTGATGTTGCTGCTGACAGCCGCTCCACTTCCAGGTTGCAGCTGTAAGGAAAGCTGCGACGTGACGTCTTACCCAATCACCTAACAGGAAGTGGAGAAGCTGTCAGCACAGAATCCCACTGCTCCTGTTTTTGCTCGAAATAAGCTTGAAACAGGAGTAGGGGGCAGCACCTAGATGGCGAAGGTCTGGGGCAAGTAAGGAAGTTCAGGAGCATCTTTGGCATCAGTTAGTAATGTGAAAACTACATTTGGGAGGTAATCTACATATTAAGCAAGTTTTTTTTTAAATGGACTTGCCCTTTAAAGGGAAGGTAAGACCTGCTATTCCTACCTTCATTTTTGCAAGTAAGGAAGTTCAGGAGCATCTTTGGCATCAGTTAGTAATGTGAAAACTACATTTGGGAGGTAATCTACATATTAAGCAAGTTTTTTTTTAAATGGACTTGCCCTTTAAAGGGAAGGTAAGACCTGCTATTCCTACCTTCATTTTTGCTTTAATCCTGTTAAGTTGCTCCACAAGTTCACAATAGAACCACGCTCCTTTGGTTGAATTATCTTTACTATGTTAGATGCGTGTGGTGTACATGCCCCTAAGGTAGAAAAAAGCAGGACTGGCTGATGATCATGTCCCAGTGCCAGCGTCTCCACCCTCTTGTCAAAAATTAATATATTGGTATATTTGTTAAGGACCCCCCCCCACAATTTACAAGTTTACATTATACTAATCCTTTCAAAGATGCCTCTAAAGTTACTTAGAGAATCCGTTCCCTTGGCGGCAGATTCACATCTACTCTGCTAATGCTATCCGCTGGTTATACTCTTGCACATCAGCAGAAATGGCTGTCAACCATTACCATGATATTATTATTATTATTATTATTAATTTATATAGTGCCAACATCTTCCGTGGTGCTTTACAATTACATAGTCATACATTACATACAGGGTAATACACATTATACAAAGTCATACTTATTACATACACAGCTAATACATAATATAAGTAAACAGAATGTGGAGTTTCTTACAGCAATACCGTGATACAATAGGAAAGAGGACCCTGCCCAAAGAGTTTACAGGCTAGAGGATATGGGGGTGAGACATAAGGTTGCGGGAATCGGTAGGCTGTAAAGAGTGGCAGTGGAGCTTGAAAGGCGGGTTGGATCATATTGGGTAGTAAGAAGGGTAATGTTTAGGCCAGGTTATATGCTAGCCTAAAAAGGTGGGTTTTAAGGTTATGTTTGAAGGTGTTAAGGGATGGTGAGTGACGGACAGATGGAGGAAGGGAGTTCCAGAGCAAAGGGGCAGCACAAGTAAAGTCCTGAATGCGGGCATGGGAAGAGGTAACCAGGGTGGATGAGAGGAGGGTATCATTTGCAGAGTGGAGGTTGCGCCTGGGATGGTATCACTGGATCAGCTCTGAGATATATGGAGGGGTTGTGTTGGATAGTGCTTTATAGGATAAGGTAAGCAGTTTGAACTGGATCCTTTGCATGATGGGAAACCAGTGTAGGGACTGACAGAGAGGAGAGGCATTAGAGAAGCAAGAAGAAAAATTAATGAGCCGGGCAGCAGAGTTGAGAATTGATTGAAGCGGTGCCAGGCGGTTGTTCGGTAAACCACACTGGAGTGGGTTGCAGTAGTCCAGCCGGGATATAATTAGGGCATGGAGTAGGATTTTTGTAGATTCCTTCAAGAAGAAGGGTCGAATGCTGGAGATATTTTTGAGTTGGAGCCTACAGGAGTTGGCAAGCGAATTGACATGAGGTTTGAAGGAAAGATCGGAATCTAGCGTTATTCCCATGCAGTGGACATGAGGAGATGGGATATGGGTGTGTTGTTGATATTAATAGTAAGACTAGGGAGGGGAACAGATTGTGAGGGTGGGAAAAGGACAAGTTTAGTCTTGTCCATGTTAATTTGAGGAAGCAGGAGGACATGAAGGCAGCGTGGGAGCGTGGGAGATCTGGGGCAGAGATTTAAATTTGGGTATCTTCTGCATAAAGGTGATACTGGAACCCAAATTTACTAATGAGTTGTCCATGGCCATAGGTGTAGATGGAGAAAAGAAGAGGACCGAGTACCGAACCTTGTGGGACCCCACAGGTAGGGGGTGAGGAGTGGAGCTAATTCCAGAGAGAAAACACTAAAGGTCCTACCAGAGAGATAGGAGGATAGTCAAGGAAGTGCAGTGTCCTGGAAAGCTAGGAGGCCAGGATCTGAAGAAGTAGAGGGTGATCAACAGTATAACAGCTATAGCTTTGACTAAAGGCCATTACAATGAAGCTGCAGAGATGAGAGAGTCATGACAAGGAATAAGATTCTGGAAGTACTTACATGCCATTTTTTGTTGAGAGGTTACCCACCTTCTAAATAACAATATCTGTTCATGTAAAAGACCCCTACATTAGCATTTTCACTTATACTTACCTTTACCAAAGACATCTTAAACCGTACTTACAGACCCCCGATTCTCCTCTAGCAATGACACACTCCTCTGCTGCTGTTGTGAACTGGTTTCAAGTTTGCACAGCAGCAGAGTAGGCAGCTTAGCACACAAGGTAAAGAGGTGGCCATAGTGAAGCGTCAGGATGTGTAAGTAGCGTTAGAGATGTCTTTGGTAAAGGCAAGTATAATTATAAAAATGTGAGGATCCTTAGAGGGTATACATGCTCTTTCAAAGAAAAAGGGAGGTAGAAACAACCAACCCTACCTTTCCTTTTTTTTTTAATTTAAAAATTTAAGTGGATTTTTAGTATAGATACTCTCTAATAGAGACTTGGTGAGATTTCACTGCAAACACAAAGCTAAAAATAGGTAAAAATGAAATTTATCAATGTTTAACATCTACTGACCTAGGTTTGTGTCACCTCAATGTCAGTGAAGCAGAGGCAAAGATTAGCCTTGGGTTACTTTTTCTCGGCAACTGGACAAAACTACTAGATGTTGCATTGGTATTTACAGATTTCTATCTCTTCCTCATACCAGTCCAATATCCATGAACCGATGGTAACAATCTTCATATCTTAGTGATTTATCTTTCATACTTGGCCAAGGAGGATATATGACAGCAGGAAATATTGATCAGTGGATGATGAGACATTTCCCCCCAAAATACCTTGTAAAATGCTGAGTGAATTAGTGAAACCAATTATCATTTGCTTTGTGAGGATCAGAGAACAATGTAAAGGGAACTTCCTTGTTTTCATAACTATGCACATTTCCACATGCCTGCAAACACAGCAATATTCATATAACAAGCTACTCTTCAAATAGAAAAATGCTTTGTATTTGACTGCAGATACGTATTTAACTGCAGATATAGTGACAATATAAACCCCGGTGGGCTATCAAGTCAACTGATATTTTCTAGGTGACTTTTCTTTAGAGATGTCCGAACTTCGAAAAATCCGGTCCGCGCGAGGATCCGCGGATTTTCGAAAAAATCCGAAATTCGAAAATCCGCGAGCGGACCCGTTAAAACGTATAAAATGAAAGTTCGGCAAAATCCGCATTAAAGGGGTCTAATAGCCTTGGTAACGTACACTTAACCACTCAGGGACCTGGGTAATGGCCTTAGAAGCACATATAATGCCTACAATACCTAAAAAGTACAGTCGCTAGCGTGACTTAAAAAAAACGGTATTTTTCGAAATACGAGGATTCCCGTAAAAGCGAGGATTTCCGTAAAAAACGAGGCTTTCCGTAACTATGATAGCTGCCTGGGCTAATTTGGATCATGTGGCTTGCTCCGTCTTGAAAAATTTACACGAATTATCGTTTTTACGTGTATTCTCGTAATTACGAGAATACTCGTAATTACGTGAATACTCGTAATTACGCGAATCCTCGTAATTACGAGGATCTTCGGTTTTTTCCGGATCCCGAAAATATCGTAGATCCTCGTAATTACGGAGATACTCGTATTTTCGAAAATTTTCGTAAAAAAAAAAATCCGTAGTTCGGAAGTTCGGAAGTCCGGAAAGTCCGGAAAGTCCGGAATATCCGCCGTTCGCGGACGGGAGAAGTCCGCGGCGGACCCGGGTTCGGGTCCGCGAACCGGCCATCTCTATTTTCTTCACTTTTTAGAATGATTTTATACTGTTGCTTGTAAAGGTTTTTTATGCCCTTAAACAATTTACAGCAAGTCCAGATAAACCAGTGTTCTGTTCTCGCTTTCTTGTAATCTTAATAGCTCTGTGCCTTCTTCTTGAAGATTAAGGTAATGATATATAAGCTTCAAAGAGGTTTCATTCCCTAGGTGTTAACAAACCCTCAGATCTCACTGCCTTATGAACGAACCACCAAGTGGATTTAATAATTTGTGAGCAACCGTATAAATGTATTTAAAAAAACAAAACAAATGCAAAGTGTGCCCATTGGTGCAAGGCTGAAACTGGATGCGTGTCAAAACTTAAATACAAAGATATGCCACTTAAACCTAAATTCAAATTGCTTTCAGGTGGGACACACAAATCTCAATCAATTCATACATTACACAAAAGGCTTTAGTACTCAACCATGCGTACACCATAGCTTTAAATAAACTTACAAATTAACACATTTGTTTTTTTTTTGTTTGTACAAACATACTTAAACTGATATGCCCCCACCCCAAGGCAGTAAGCACGTAAATAGTTTGTACAAACATACTTAAACTGATATGCCCCCACCCCAGGGCAGGAAGTACGTAAATAGTTTGTACAAAATACTTAAACTGATATGCCCCACCCCCAGGGCAGTAAGTATGTAAATAGTTTGTACAAACATACTTAAACTGATATGCCCCCACCCCAGGGCAGGAAGTACGTAAATAGTTTGTACAAACATACTTAAATTGATATGCCCCCACCCCCAGGGCATTAAGTAAGTAAATAGTTTGTACAAACATACTTAAACTGATATGCCCCCACCCCCAGGGCAGTAAGTACGTAAATAGTTTGTACAAACATACTTAAACTGATATGCCCCCACCCCCAGGGCATCAAGTAAGTAAATAGTTTGTACAAACATACTTAAACTGATATGCCCCCCACCCCCAGGGCAGTAAGTATGTAAATAGTTTGTAAAACATACTTAACTGAATAACCCCCACCCCCAGGGCAGTAAGTAAGTAAATAGTTTGTTACACAACCCATACTTAAAACTGATATGCCCCCACCCCCAGGGCAGTAAGTACGTAAATAGTTTGTACATTCAAACTTAAACTGATATGCCCCCCACCCCCAGGGCAGTAAGTACGTAACTAGATTGTACAAACATACTTAAACTGATATGCCCCCACCCACAGGGCATTAAATACGTAAATACTGAAATCAGTTTTTTCTTTGGAGGAGATGTACTATACTTGCTTGTCTCTTTTTGATTTGACCTCTTCCAAAGAATCGATTAAGCCTACAGAGTTAAGCAATTGTATACACAAGGGACAAGCATAAAGTAGAGATTGATCTCTTCTGCAAGTTATTACAATATATGCCTCCTTGCAATGAAAGATCATTCCCTGCATTATAGTAGAAATGGACATATTTAGATACATTGGGTGACATGCAGTAATCTTCCCAGTCACGGCTTACCTGATCGTATCCAACAATGCTGTGATAACTTTGCAACAATTAAGGACTTGTTTCAGGTAAGCTGTGATATGGGTGTGGTTCTTGTTTGCCCCAACTCAGTAGCCATTTAGTTTCTGAAATGGGAGTTTTGGACTTTGTGCAGGCCCTGGGAAACAGATTTACAGTCACTGTAGGGTTAGGACTTGGTAGCACAAAATACTGATTGGCTATATAGGTTAGAGAGAGGTGTGGATAAAGGAGCTAAAAGCTCCCTACAGAGAATAAAATGAAAAAAGAAAATGTATAACAGAAGCTTCTTATAACAGAAGGTACATCACAGCATGTTATTATATTAGCATTGCCCTAATAATGTAACATATAAACACATATTTCTCACTCCCAGAGAAATGGGTGAGGACATGCAAAGTATCTGATTTATAGCCTGTAGCTAATGCATGTGTATAGATGTGATACAGCCTAATGGTATAGAGCAGGGGTGTTAAACTTGGGACCTTACACATGTTTGAAAACTACAATTCTCAGGATTCTCTGTTTGCAAGTACGTTTCTTCTTAATGTCCTGTAGCTAAGGCATATGTCAAGATACAATACAGCCTAATAGTATAGAGCAGGGGACATACACTTGTGACCTTTCACATGTTTGAAAATTAAAAATCCCAGCATTCTCTGTTTGCAAGTAAGTTTTTTCTTAATGTCCTGTAGCTAAGGCATGTGTCCAGATGTAATACAGCCTAATGGTATAGAGCAGTTTAGTTTCTTCTAAATAAACTTTTCACATGTTTAAAAATGAAAACTCCCAGCATTTCCTGGCTGCACAGAATGCTGAAAAAAATTGTTTTCAAAACAACACAAACATCCTGGAATAAAGCCATTTACCTGACTTACAGACATTAAAAGCCCATGTTCATGCTTTAGCGATTCCTACCCAAGGATTTGAACATGCAAGTGATCCATCTGCCCTTCCCTTTTATTCATAGTTATTATACTATTACACTTAAGGCAGTAGGAGTCATAAACCTTACCAAACTTGCCCTCCCTTCCACATTCTACCTACCTGACAGCTATAATCCATGGAGTCTAAGTGGTATTAACCTCCAGATCTGAGAACAGACCCAGGAAATCCTGCCACAATGTGCAGTTCAATCTAAACAGCAACATTGGGCAACCTGAGACCCTATACAGGATCCAGATGAACATGCTAGGTTCATAATTATTAGTATTTACCACAGCAAGTTCCAAATGTACAGCTGCTATGGGGTTAAGACTTGGAAGTTAAGGATAGTGATTAGCTTAAAATATTATGGTGAGGTACCCCCATAAAGTATAAAATGAAGAAGAGTCTTCTTATAACAGATATATATAAACATATAAATGTTTGTCTGAGGAAGGAACCATTTTGGTTCCGAAACGTCACATCAATAAAGAATGGTTTGGATTAAGACTGGTGTTCCCGGCTGCATATACTAAGGGGCATATTTATAAAAGAGCGAAAAGTAGCGAAATGTTTTCGCATTCGCTTTTCGCATGGGTTTTCGCCAAAAAGACAGTTAACACTATTTATAAAGGTAGCGTTAACGAATGGCGAAACCGTTTCCGCGAGCTATCGCTAAACCCTTTTCGCCTAACTTCGCAATGGTAATTTTAGCGAAAAAGGAGCAAAAAGGCATAACGCGATTTATAAAAGAGCGAAAGGTGGTTTTTGCGTTAAAAAGAGCTAAAGATTAGCGCGACCCTGAAGGTGGTGAAAAGTCATTGTTTGAGTGAAAAGGCATTCTAATGGGTAATATGCCTTGAAAAAGCGAACGCGCATTAGAAGGGCGATCGCGCATTAGAGTGTAATATGCCTTGGAAAAGCGACATTAGAAAGGCAAACGTGCATTAGAATGTAATATGCCTTGGAAAAGCGACATTAGAAAGGCGATCACGCATTAGAATGTAATAGGCGAACGCACATTATAATGGAATATGCCTTGGAAAAGCGAGCGCGCATTAGAAAGACGAACGCACATTAGAAAGGCGAACGCACATTAGAAAGGCGAACGCACATTATAATGGAATATGCCTTGGAAAAGCGAACGCGCATTAGAAAGGCGAACGCACATTAGAAAGGTGAACGCACATTAGAAAGGCGAATGTGCAGTGCAAAAGAAAATTGTATTCCAATTGAGAAATTCTAAGAAGATTGACTAAATAAGACATGGCTGACTTCTTGGTAAATGTGAGGTGGCCATTTTGAACTTGACATCATTTTCTTGTGGGCTTTTCTGGTTTCGAATGGTTTTCACAATGCAGTCTTCTTAGATGCGTTAAGTTTTCGCTGCGATACTTTTCGCTCTTTATCGCGCCTGTTCGCCTTTTTCACTGCGAAGTGTGTTTTTTCACTTTTTTAAATAAGGCGAAACGAACGAACGAGCCCCAAATGGCGCTATTTTCGCTGCGATGTGCTGCGCTAATTATTTGGCGAAAAAGACAATCCTTTTTAAATATGCCCCTAAGTGTATTCTTATAACAGAAGTTACCTCACAGTCTCATTTTATTAATATATCAATATTGGGGGGGAAAAGGGAAAACTGGCCATTTCTCTAAGAATGCTGGGTAGTTTCCGAGACATGCAAGTCATTTTATCGTATACAGACATCACTTCCTGTCTAGCAAACAGAAACTAAATTATCTTATTTCTTTCTATGGAGAAGGGAGGGGGGAGTAAATGTGTGAAACTGAAGAATTTTTAATGGGCTAAGACTGTCACATGTTTTACAAACAGCACATAATTGGGTTTAATACAGGAACTTCCTGTCTTGTCATGTACAATGCCCAAGAGAACCTGCGGTTCCCGAAACATAGCCTAATGCAGTGAGCCACAAAATAAAGTTACCTTGCATGAAGATCTAGAGTGCGGTGGATTCTATTCTTTTGAATATCAGGGACGTTCGTCTAAGATCTGCTGAACACCAGCACCCGATAACCTGTTGGATTGAGAGTGCGGCATATTTACTATTTGTATATATATATATAGTTCAAATAGCAAGGAGATGGTGCACACAAGGGGTCTAATCAATATATATATTTTAATAGTGCAATAACTAGCCTAGTTATGGCCTATTAAATATATATTGATTAGACCCCTTGTGTGCACCTATCTCCTTGCTATTTGAACTATTTATTGAATTTTGGGTAGCACCAGGGGCGAAGTATGTTGGAGTGGAGTGTGCCCTGATTTTCGTTTAGTATATATATATTATATTATAATATATATATATATATGATATATAGTGTAGATAGATAGATAGATATAGATAGATATATATTAGTATCTGTGATCCATCGCAATGTACATACAGGAAGCAGAGCATTCCATGGACTTTTAAAGTAGGTATTTTATTAGTACCTCAATAGGTCCATGTGCCTACGCGTTTCGGCCCAATGGTGGCTGTTGTCGGGGTTACAGATCCCGGCATACAATACGTTTTTAACAGGTAAGTTCCCTCCCCTGACTCTCCACCTCCCCTCCCCTAGGTGCACAGTGGTCCATATTAACCCATTCTCACCAAATCCTTACTCATACTACCTGTGCTAGTACACATAATGGGGTGCCTTTCCATCTCGGGCTCCCTCTAATCGTGCTATGCAAGACTTGCTTATCCCAAAGTGCTAATGTGCATAAAAGGTGAATAAATATAGGTTAAAAAAGTAGATAATATAAAGGCCAAAAGGTGCAAATATTATGTATGAAAAGGATTATCATGGACATAATAATATATAAAAATCAACACCTATAAAAGTGCCTAAAAGCAATTAAGAATGTTTCCATTAGTAATAATGTCGACCACATTTTTGCTACAAACAGAGGGCTACACAGTAAATAATTAAAGGGTATGTCCACCGTGATTTTAAACTTTTATGTTTCCAGTTTAACTGAAGGACAGAAGGTAAATGCGATATGTCTTACCTCCTGTCCTTCAGTAAAACTTACAGGAGAGCAGAAGAACCTTACCACCTATTGCTCCAGCGCTGCTGACAGCCTCCGACTACACTGACATTCCCCAAAGGATCCACAGTCCTTTGCATTGTGTGCGCGTGCGCACACAGTGCATAGGAGTGTGGACGCGGCGGAGACTGTCAGTGAAGCCGGCGCTGGAGCGATACGCGGTAAGTTTCTTCTGCTCTCCTGTAAATTTTACTGAAGGACAGGAGGTAAGACATATCGCATTTACTTCCTGTCCTTTAGTTAAACTGGAAACATAAAAAATCATGGTGGACATACCCTTTACCATTGAACATTTTTCCTGTATACTATATAAGAGTTTGTCTTGTGGCGGACAATGTTAAAGTCCATGGTAATAAAGGCTAATGATTCCATTCAACATATTTATAATCTAAGGGGTATTACCAATCCAATTATTAAAATGAACTGGAGGTAAGTATAGTTATGAGGCCATGTATCACCCAGTCACAAGATTACGTGTAGTATGATCATAACTATACTTACCTCCAGCCTCTCCATTCCTAATTGCATGTGATCTGGTGTGCGCACACCTTTGGGACTTTAGTGATCCTCATATCCATATTTAGATTTATCTACATTTACCACAAGGAGTGATTATTTATTGGACACAGACATTGGCTTGATTCAGCTCTTTTACCTGTGATTTTTATGCTTGGTTACTATATATTTTTTTATCCTCATTTTTAGTACCTAACTGTGGGATATCCACAGTGTTATTTATTTATATATTCTATGTATGGGTTGTTACATTGTTTCTTATATTTATGTGGCTGGCCGGCTATACATTGACTCATAAAAGTGTTACTTTATTTATGTGTTATTTAGATATTAAACATTGTTATATTATTCAGCTACCCAGCTGCTATATTTGGGTTTCTTTTTCCCGGTGTGTATCACAAGCAAAGTACTATTCCTTTCTTTGTGTTTCTAAGGTTCTACCCCAATTGGGGGTTTACTTTGGTTTGTGAGTTTTTTTTGCTGCCTCGTACTTTTCTTTTGAGTTATAGACAGGGACACCACCTGATTACTGCACATGTATGTGGGGAACCAGTTTATGTGCACTGTCTGCATTGTGCCAAACCACCAGAGTAACCCACTGTGTGCCATGCTACCCATAATCATTTCATAAAGCATGTGATCTGGTACAAATTGGTGGCAGCGGTGCTGGTAATACCATTTATTCTCCTTGTTTTCCTGTATGTTTGTCCTCAATATTAAGCTTTGGAGGCTGCTACTGATGTATTGATTTAAATCCTCCTGTCCTTGTACCTGCAGATGAAATTCCCCAATTAGACTCAGTAGCTCTACCAGACCCAATTGCCAAACCTATTTTTAAACCTGATCCATTTGATGGGGTAACTAGGTAGAGGACTGATTGGTTAGAATAATTTGAGTTGGCAGCCACTATTAATGGTTGGGATGAAGGTGCTCGCTTGCAAGTCCTAGCCTTTTGCTTAGTGGTAAAGCCAGGCAGGTATACCAAGGATTTACCGTAATATTGAAATAAAAAGCAGTTATCAGTTATTAATAATTGATCTGAAACAATTTTTTTCAATTAGATCTGTATAAAAGAGTATATAAGGATAAATCCATTTCTAAATGGTAAACTGTGAATGAGAATGTTTGTTTATATGTTAGATTATTAGGGCAATGCTGTTATAATAACATGATGCTGTGAGGTACCTTCTGTTATAGTATATTAGGTACCATCACCACTTGCCATGGTGAATACTAATAAGTATTAACCTAGCATGTTTAGTTTCAACCACACAGTGTGGCAGGATTGCCTGTGTCTACTCTCAGTCCTGCAGGATTATCCTATTTGGTTCCTGGTGACTGAGTAACAGTTTAAAATATACCTGTGTAAAGATTCTATATCCACTATATCCACTCATAGCAAAACATACACACACATATTTCCATGTGCACCAAAGGCACAGTTTTTCTAGTGTGTATGTATATATATATATATATATAATTTTTAGATTTTGGGGTGTGGCCCTTAAATAGTTTGCAAATCACCCATAGATTTTATATTGCTTATCCGAATATCAGAAAGAATGGCAAAGGAAGTTGTTACAGTGCATGTGGAATTCCTATAGTATTACCTTATCTGTATCTATCTCTTCTTTAGATGTTAGTGATTTTCAAAAGGGTAACATTCCTCAAGTTACATTTCTGCCTCTTTTTAAGTTAACATGAAGCCCTCTGGGAGTCGCTTATTTCGCTCGGTCATTTCTTCGTCTGGCCTTTAATTTCAAATCATCTGAGTCTAAAAAAACGTAATGTCCTTTCTCTGGGGTACTGAAACTTTTTATAGCAGATTGTAGAATGTTAAGATGCAATGTGATGGAATATCACCAGATTACAACCTTACATTTTACATTTATTATACCATTAACTGCTATATTTCAATTAAATGGATTTAGCATTTCTTATTTTTTATTTCTATATGTAGAAGTCAATGGGCGCTGCTTAACAAAATCATTAAATATTCACTGGAAAGACTTACAGCCGCTGATCTCAAGTTGGTAATTGGCTGAGCTACAAATGCCCAGTACGAATGTGATGTCAGCACAGACACAGGATATATAAGTAGGATACTAGGATATGGGAATGATTATAAAGAATAAGATACAATGAAACCCTATTAAAGAATAGAAACCAAAAACATTATGGCTTAAACCTAATTCCTAGAACTGTGAATAAAAATTACACGTTTATATTTCAGTTAAGAGAACCTGAACCATTATTTTTTGTACTTTCATAATTCTGTCACTTTCCTAGAAATTGTATGTATTATCATTCAGCTCCCCTTTAAGTGATTGTAGAAAACCACTTACATGAGCAATTGCCTCTTTATTTAAGTGGAAAAGCATCACATTGTTCAACATGAACCCAATATGAAGAACATATATTGAAATTCATAATACAGTGTTATTTTGTATTAAACATTTCAAATGAGGCGTGCTTAATTATCAACATTTACTGCCAACCCGTTGAGTTAATAAAGGCCACATAAATTCTTTTGACTGAGCTATACCTTCCCTCTTTTTATGACATAGGGGCATTCCCAATCCTACTAAGGTGTGAGTCTAAATTCTTGAAAATCTTCAAAAAGCATTACACCAGGTTTGTGTGATACCGAATATTTAATAAAAGATTTCTCTGCTTTTTTGTCCTTAAATTGACAGTTCAGTGGAAATTATCAATATTTGTTAAATTGTTAGTTTGTGTAATGCATTCTTAGTTATTCTACATATTCTCTCCCATTTTGAAAAATCAGTTGATTTCATCCCCTTTGCTGTTCCTTGCTGTTGACCTTAGTGAGCTGCCATTTTAGGTTCTAATGGTCCTTCTACTTCCCGGGATGCACCACATCCTTGGAATGTTCCTAACAGTAATTTCTACTGATTGGCTGTTGGGTGGGTCAAAGATGCTCAAATCTCTACTGAGCAACTGAATCAACCCAGGCACTGGGTCAAGGGCAAGACCATAATGCTCTCTACTAGGGGTCCTGCAAACAGGAGGTCAGTATTTCGGTTGCATTTATTTATACACAGACAAAATGCTGAATTGGCAGATTGAGGTCATTGAAAAAATACTGCTCTTTTTTCTGAAAAGCATATGTATTTGTACTGAACTTCCCCTTTAATGCAGTAACCAATCAAAATATTTATTGTAGGTTTGGTGCTATTAGGCTGGAAAATACCTGGCAGGTTGCTATGAGCTACTAAATTGGCACTTACTGGGCGATGTATGGAGAGCTGGTAATGGATGTTATAGTCTAAAGATGACAGTAACCCCTTTGCGGTGATGTACCAAGTGTTATTGTGGCTTTAAAACTATAATAATGGTGGTTGTGGCACAAGTTTGCGTAACTGTCACAACCAATAAACGATATCAGCTCTTTTGCGTGAAATCCTTAACGCCAGAAAATAGCCAGTGTTAAAGATGTGGAATGGGTTAATCTTTATTTCGCTTTGTTTGTTGAACCACAAAACGCTCAAAATGTTTTTCCTTCAAATTGTTTGCTATCAATTTTCCTTTATAGGTCTTTAAATATACTTTGATGTTTGGAATATTGTCAGCTATCCAGATAAATGTTGTTATTGTTGTGGTTTATATTTTTAGTGCCACATAAATTTTAGGAACCATTTTATTTTTTCCCTCTTGTTATTTTCATAAAAAATGTTGATTATAAAAAAAATCTGTGCTGACCTGCCACAAAACACAACTATACATGGCTGTAATCCCTTTTTTTCTCTTGCTCCTTTTATTTGTTTTAAATTATTGCAAAAATAAAAAAACAAATAAACAACAGCCCAACACAATCTTATATACTGAATAGAAATCCAAATATAGTCAACAGTCCATGTCATTAAGGAAAACATGGCAGATTAAGTAGGAGTTATTAGCCTATCAGAGCACAAACTGCCTAATGGTGGCCATAGATGCAGTAATAAGATTATCGCTCCGTGTATGGTGCCCGTTGCCGAAATCGGACCAATCACATCGGGCTGATTTAATAATCGGGATGGGTGAAATTTTACAATTCACAATATAATCGCCCATGATTGACTGAACACATCACTGTGTCTATAGCCACCAGAAGCCTGAAATGTCTGTTCTTTTGAAGAGTTTCACATTTAGCCGAACCACCAGTTCAGATCAACTGCAGATATGGAGGTTTTTTTTTTTTAATGGTATCTAAATCTAGGAACAATTAATTAAATTGCCCATTACTGTAAACTATACTTCTTCCCAATTATTACTGTACAATTTTCAGTGGCATATCTACCTCTCTGTCACAACCACCGTGATCAGCTGTTTTTAAACACCAAACCGGAAGTTCGGGTCCGGCCTTTTAAACAGCTGATCACTGTTGTTTGTTGATCTGTCCCATATTTCTTTAGATATTGAATCTGAAGCATTTGCAACAACACACACAGCTCACTTACATGTATTTGATTATAGATTAAAGGACAACTAAACTGGTGAAACACACACATGGTCAGCAAAGTGTTAAATAGGTATGCAATAAAACCCACCCACTCTCATGTACCGAGTTATGTCAGAAAGATTTTAATGTCCAAACTCCCATTCCCCAGACCATAAATCCTACCTTTCCCTCGCTGTCAGCAAAGAAAATTAGAAAGTGCCATTTGATTGGTCAGGAAGCATGCAGCTTTGCCAGCCTCTGTCACGCTTTCTTATGTACAACATGCTAATAGTGTGACATACTTTTTTGTGGCTGTAACGAGCTGAGCTTCAAAGTAGGAATTCTCTACATTATTGCACAACATACATATACATTTAACATGTTTCCCATTTTATGAGTATAATTGAGTCATTTATTTCAGTTTACATACCTTTATATTTAAATGATTGAGCTTGAAAGAATTTTACCAAAAATCTGAAACATTACCTGCTACCGATTTTAACAAAAATAAAAGTAATCACACATTTACACCACCACTGGGATGCAATATTATACTCAACCCCTTTATTAAAATATTCTGACTAAAGCTGGGCACACACTTCTTGTACACATGTTAATTGGGGTCATATTAAGTGGGTCATATGATCATCTTTTGACCAGCTCACTGCTACAGTTTGTAAAAACCTCTATGCATTTTTGATTAAATTTAATGTCAACACAAGGGAAGTTGTAAACATTCATCAAAGAAATGTGTGTAAGAACCTTTAAGATGTTTATCTTACCCCCTAAAATACTTGTTTCTTTTCTCTGGACAAATCAAGCTTGTGAACAAAATAGGCCACTCCATAGACTTGAGGAAAAGTGATTAACATAAATGGCTCTTCGGTTTGGGAATGCTCTGCCTGAAAATGTTTTGTTTTGGTGGCTGAATGGCTAAAAACATTCAAATGAGGCTTAAATGTCTTCTTGGACAGGGCTAGTAATGGAGGCATGAACAAGGTGGGTGTAGGAAGATATACTTTTTGTTTGGCTGTGGATGATGGGCTTTGCATAGAGGGGTTGAACATAATCTTTTTTTCAAACAAAAATGACTGTGTGACTATAAAACTAGTAACTACATCATTAGTTTTCATTCTCAAAAATGGTAAAAAGCACTAGAAATGTGACATATTTAACATTACAATTTTACAATCAATGGCTTGAGAACCCCAATATGGGTACAGTACATTCACTCACATACAGTATATATGTCTATGTATTGAGTAAGATGGTTTGGCACAGGGATTATATTTAGTAGCCCGTGGAAGAATCATCTGATGATTGTAAATGCTGTTAAAAGAATCATTCTTGAAAGTATTAGCTGCTTCTGTTTAATTCCACTTGAATGAAGTATTTTCATTTCACAGCAGTTAGATATAAAAAGGTATCAAGGGTCCTTTCCTCTCCCTCCCGTCTAACACACCTATACATTCTATTCTTGTATTTGCTGGCCTTGCCCACGGCAACAATGGATAGGGAATTACTTGCAAAGAATCTGATTTAACATCTTTTCTAATACAGCAATGTTTGGAAGCTTGTGAACTTGTTGTGGCTTTGTGTTACTCGTGTCACGTTAATGATCCAAGCACAACGTATAGACTCTTAGTTCTATACGACAGATAACATTGCCTTGAGTTAATATGTTAATAATTAGCATTTACCCTATATATTATTCCTGCTGTAATGTCGATCATATATAGGGATGGCCGGTTCGCGGATCCGAACCCGGATCCACCGCGGATTTATCCCGTTCGCGAATGGCGGATTTTTCCGGATTTTCCACCTTCCGAACTTCCGAACCACGGATTTCCCGTATTTTCGAAAATATTTTCGAAAATACGAGTATTTCTCTTATTTCCGTAAATACGTATTTTCGAAAATTTTCGAAATTACGAGGATTACTCGTATTTTCGAAAATACTTATTTTCGAAATTACAAGAAATCTCGTAATTTCAAGGATATTTTTCCTTTAAATGGAAAATTTGCGGATCCTCGAGCGGACCGGATTTTGCGAAGTTCGGACATCTTTAATCATATAGTGTAATCCATATTTTGCCAGTAAGAACTGCTTGACAGTTACAGTAGATGTTAAAACCAATTAAACGTTCATCAGAAAGAAATTCTAATCATCTTTAACATCTAACTAGTGTATGGCCAGCTTTACACATCACTTCTCTGACTTTATAAAATTATCTTTACCATCTATTATTTTAATTTTCATCTATTAGTTAGTTAATAGGTGCAACAGCATATGGGCAGCATGGAGGCTCAGGGCCTAGCACTGATGCATTGCTGAAGTATTGGAAATTGGAAATGATGACATTGAATGAAAAGTATGATGTAGTAGGTATAGCAGAAACGTGGTTGAACAGTTCTCACGACTGGGCTGTAAATATAGAAGGATATGCCTTGTTTAGGCAGAACAGAAAAAAAAGGAAAGGGGGAGGAGTATGTGTTTATGTTAAAAAAGAATTGAAGCCAAATTTAAAAGAAGAGATAACTGGTGATATGGATGATAAAGTGGAGGCAATATGGGTGGAATTAGGCAACAGGAAAGGGGGTAATGTCATTGTTGGTGTCTGCTATAAGCCGCCAAATGCTAGCAGAGAGGAGGTGAGTCAACTTCATATGCAGTTGGCAAGGGCTGCAAGTTTGGGGAGTGTGCTCATTATGGGGGACTTCAATTACCCTGACATTGATTGGTGTGGTGGAACTGCCATCACAGAAAAAGGCGATGAGTTCCTGAATTTGCTGCAGGATAATTTTCTCTCACAGGTGGTTGAGGTTCCTACTAGAAAAGGAGCTCTGTTGGATCTGGTAATATCTAACATTGTGGAGCGCATTATAGATATAAAGGTAACTGGAGGCTTAGGGAATAGTGACCATGAAATAGTGCCATTTGGACTTTGTTATCGAAAGGAAAAGTGCGCTGGGTTAACAAAGACATTTAATTTCAGGAAAGCAAATTTTCCCAGGTTAAAAGCAGCTCTTCAGAATGTCAACTGGGATAATGTATTATCAGGTAAAGGTACTGAACAGAAGTGGACTGTGTTCAAGGGGATTTTAAGCCAGTTCACATCTAAATTTATACCCTTGGGAAATAAATGTAAAAAAAATAAATCCGTGCCCATGTGGCTGAATTCTGATGTAAAGAGGCAAATGGTAAGGAAGAAAAAGGCATTTAAAACCTTTAAGGCCGAGGGAACGGAAAGGGCCTTTAGGGAGTATAAAAACTGTAACAAGGAGTGTAAGAAAGCAATCAAACTAGCTAAAATTAATAATGACGTTAGGATAGCTGAAGAAAGCATCACTAAGCCTAAACATTTTTTTAAGTATATTAATAGTAAGAAGATGAGGACTGAGAATGTGGCACCATTAATTAATGGGGATAAGTTAGTTACGGAGGATGGCGATAAAGCAAATGTCTTGAATAATTTTTTTTCCTCTGTATACACTATAGAAGATCCAAGTACAGATATCATAGAGTATAGTAGCAATAAAGGTATACAAGATTCAAGTTCACTTTGGTTAACCGAGGATATGGTACAGAAAGAACTAAATAAGGTTAATATTAATAAATCTCCTGGACCGGATAAAATACATCCTCGGGTACTTAAGGAGCTAAGTTCAGTTTTATCTAGGCCATTGTTTCTTATTTTTGCTGATTCCCTCATGTCCGGTGGTGTGCCTCTGGATTGGAAAAAGGCTGATGTTATTCCAATATTCAAAAAGGGTAGTCGTTCACAGCCGGGTAATTACAGGCCTGTAAGTTTAACTTCAGTGGTGGGGAAGATCCTGGAAAGTTTAATAAGGGAACATGTTCTAGAGTATGTTTCAAGGACTGACATTATAAGTAGTAACCAGCATGGATTTAGGAGGAATAGATCTTGTCAAACTAACTTGCTTGGCTTTTATGAGGAAGTAAGTAGAAATTTAGACTCTGGTATAGCAGTAGATGTAGTTTACTTGGATTTTGCAAAGGCTTTTGATACAGTCCCCCATAGGCGACTAATGAATAAGCTAAGGTCTGTTGGTCTGGGGAGTCACATTTGTACATGGATAGAAAATTGGTTAAAGAATAGGATGCAGAGAGTAGTTGTTAATGGGGCTTCATCATTATGGACTAAAGTGCTAAGTGGGGTGCCACAGGGTTCTGTGTTGGGGCCGCTTCTATTTAATCTATTTATTAATGATTTGGAAGTGGGTATTGTCAGCAAGGTTTCTGTGTTTGCTGACGACACAAAACTTTGTCGACCATTAAAAACTTCAGAGGATGTGCAATCGTTGCAAGGGGATCTAGATAGATTATCACATTGGGCTGCTAAGTGGCAGATGAAATTCAATGTTGATAAATGTAAGGTGATGCATTTTGGACTTAAAAATACTTGTGCTACTTATACTATAAATGGCTCTGTGTTAAGTGAATCCCTGTTGGAAAGGGATCTTGGAGTTTTGGTGGATAACAAACTACAAAGGTAGCAAGCAGTGCCAGGCGGCAACAGCCAGAGCCAGCATGGTATTGTCTTGTATAAAGAGAGGTATGGATTCAAGGGAGGAAAATGTAATTCTCCCTCTTTACAAAGCATTGGTAAGGCCTCATTTGGAATATGCAGTGCAATTTTGGAATCCTGTGTACAAAAAGGACATCTTTGAAATGGAAAGGGTTCAGAGAAGGGCAATTAAATTAATAAGGGGATTGGGGGAGCTTGAATATGAAGAGAGACTGGAAAAGTTACAATTATGTACGCTGGAGAAAAGGCGCTTGCGTGGGGATATGATTACTGTGTATAAATACATTAACGGGCCATACAATAAACTATCTGGGGCATTGTTCACCAATAGAACATGTCAAAGGACACGAGGACATCCCTTAAGACTTGAAGAAAAAAGGTTTAGGCTTCAAGCTCGGAAAGGGTTTTTCACTGTGAGAACGGTAAGGCTATGGAACTGTCTTCCAGTGGACGTTGTAATGGCAGGTTCATTGGTCAGTTTGTGTTATAGGAACGCCCAGAGTAAGGTGTCAAAACAGCATTGTACATTGCAGACAGTTGGTGTCGAACCCCCCCACCTCTATTTAGGCTTGGTTTCTTTATTTTCACATAAATAGCCTCCTTAACACCTCTCTTGAACCAGTCACGTTCCTTTGCCAATATGTTAACATTACAATCTTCAAAGGTGTGTCCTTTATCCTTAAGATGCAGGTACACGGATGAGTCCTGACCCGAGGAATTGGCTCTTCTGTGCTGGGCCATAAGTTGATGCAGTTGCTGTTTGGTCTCCCCCACATACAAATCAGAGCATTCTTCACTGCACTGCACTGCGTATATGATGTTGCTTTTCTTGTGTTTTGGTATTGGGTCTTTCGGATGTACCAATTGCTACCTCAGTGTGTTGTTCGGTTTAAAGCAGACCGGGATACAGTGTTTTTTGAAGATTCTTCTTAATTTCTGCTACATATGGGATGACCATGTTCTTTCTCCTGTCTTGCTTTTCCCCTTCACTGTTGGTATTTGTGTTCTTTTCTTTCCTTCTACTTCTTTTTTACAAAGGTCCAGTCTGGATATCCACAAGTTTTAAGGGCTCCTCTGAGATGTTTCATTTCTTTAGCCTTCGCCTCTGTGCTAGTGGGGATGTTCTCAGCTCTGTGTTGCAGGGTTCTGATGACACCCAGCTTGTGATCTAATGGGTGGTGGGAGTCAAACATCAAATACTGATCTGTGTGTGTTAGTTTTCTGTAAACCTCTACTTCCAGTTTACCATTTTCCTTAACTTCTACCAAGCAGTCCAAGAAAGCCAGTTTGTTGTTTTATACCTCTTCCCTTGTAAATTTGATGTTTTTGGTCTACCGCATTGATGTGTTCTGTGAAAGCTTGTACTTCCTTTTGGCGGATTTTAACCCAGGTGTCATCCACATATCTGAACCAGTGGCTGGGTGCTATGCCCTTAAAGGTATTAAGCGCCTGTTTTTCTACCTCCTCCATGTAAAGGTTGGCCACAATAGGTGAAACTGGAGATCCCATAGCACATCCGTGTTTTTGCTTATAGAACTTATCCCTGTATTTGAAATAGGTGGTATTCAGGCACAAGTCCAGTAAGGAACACACATGTTCTGGGTTGAGATCAGTTCTGCTGGTAAGAGTGCAGTCTTGGCCTAGCCGTTTTCTCCCCATGTCAACAGCCTCCTTGGTGGGTATACAGGTGAAGAGAGATGTCACATCATAGGACGCCATTGTTTCTTCTGCACCAAGTACTATATCTTCAATCTTGTTGGTGAAATCCTGTGAGTTCTGGATGTGATGCTTAGAACTTCCCACCAATGGTCCTAAGATGTTGGCTAGGTATTTTGCCACCTTGTATGTTACAGAGTTGATGCTGCTGACTATAGGTCTTAGTGGTGCCCCTTCTTTATGTATCTTTGGGAGTCCATATATGCATGGATGTGCCTCACCAGGGTAGAGGCAATGATACATTGCTCGATCAACGGCTTTATCCTTTTGAAGCTGTTGCAGTAAGTCTATGACTTTTTTCTTGTACCGGCTGGTGGGATCCCTTGTTAAAGCCTCATATGTGTTGTTATCGGCCAGGAGCATGGTCACCTTATCATGGTAGTCTGAGGTGTTGAGTACCACCATGCATCTTCCCTTGTCTGCCGGTAGAATGGTGATACTGGAATCTTTCTTGAGGTTAAAATCCGCCAGAAGGAAGTACAAGCTTTCACAGAACACATCAATGCGGTAGACCAAAACATCAAATTTACAAGGGAAGAGGTACAAAACAACAAACTGGCTTTCTTGGACTGCTTGGTAGAAGTTAAGGAAAATGGTAAACTGGAAGTAGTGGTTTACAGAAAACCAACACACACATTTGATGTTTAACTCCCACCATCCTTTAGATCACAAGCTGGGTGTCATCAGAACCCTGCAACACAGAGCTGAGAACATCCCCACTAGCACAGAGGCGAAGGCTAAAGAAATGAAACATCTCAGAGGAGCCCTTAAAACTTGTGGATATCCAGACTGGACCTTTGTAAAAAGAAGTAGAAGGAAAGAAAAGAACACGAATACCAACAGTGAAGGGGAAAAGCAAGTCTCCGAGAAATTAAGAAGAATTTTCAAAAAACACTGTATCCCGGTCTGCTTTAAACCGAACAACACACTGAGGCAGCAATTGGTACATCCGAAAGACCCAATACCGAAACACAAGAAAAGCAACATCATATACGCAGTGCAGTGCAGTGAAGAATGCTCTGATTTGTATGTGGGGAAGACCAAACAGCAACTGCATCAACGTATGGCCCAGCACAGAAGAGCCAATTCCTGCATCAAAGGACACACCTTTGAAGATTGTAATGTTAACATATTGGCAAAGGAACGTGACTGGTTCAAAAGAGGTGTTAAGGAGGCTATTTATGTGAAAATAAAGAAACCAAGCCTAAATAGAGGTGGGGGGTTTCGACACCAACTGTCTGCCATGTACAATGCTGTTTTAACACCTTACTCTGGGCGTTCCTATAACACCTCTTAGCCACTATCTAATCACACCCTTAACACCTGGCTGTGATATGCTAATTGGGATTTTCCAGGGTACTAATTGCCACAGATTCTTGTACAAGTCATTCTGAATTGAGAAAGCCAGTTGGATGACTAGCGAAACGTCTTCAAGAACTAAACTTCAAGTCCAGTTGATCTAATTGAATACAACAGATATAATTCACTAGTAATTTCCATGATTTATTTAACCTAGCCTGTGAAAAATCCACCCAGAAGAGACCCATCTAGAGAAGTTTCAAATTTTCACTTACAGAAAACACTGGTCCTTGCAATCTGCATTCATTTATACAACGTGCAACTTACTAATCTATAAACCAACCCCAAAGGGCTCAGTCCTAAAGTTTTATCTATAAAGAGATTAGTGGGGAGAGCTGGAATGCCAGGCTCTCTGTGTTTTGGTGTAAGCAGCAAAAGACCTCACAACAATTGATGGGTAATTTTAGCTCTCAAGCCATGGACAATGATTTACTACTCATCTCTTAATACACAAAACTATTAGAAAAATAAGGCAGTGATCTCTCCTCTTTAATTATTTACCAATTTTTAATTGAAAATTATTGCCGTTTATGTGGTGGAATGGGTAAAAACAAACATAATGAATTGCACAATGAGCTGATGCAATAAGAGGTGCAAATTTGTGCCTGTATTATTAATCATTACTATTATTATGCAGCAATAGAGATGGCTGAAACTCACCAGTTTCATTCCTTTTTTGGGTTCCCGGATCTTGGGAAAACCTGAAGATCCGAAAATCCGAAAACGGAACGAATTATCGATAAATATTGAATGTTTGAGGCTATTTTAGAAAATAACCTGAACATTCGATAATCCTTGAAAATACGATCGGAGACTACTTTCGAGTTTCCGATGGTATTTTCGAGGATTATCGAACGTTCAAGGTTATTTTCGAAAATAGCCTTGAACATTCGATTATTATAGAAAATAGGCTTCAAGTCATGAAACATAATCTTGTTCTTTTTACAGACTCCCCAAAAGTATGTCATAGCCAAAATTGTTACATATTGTTTTCTATTTTTTATGATATTGTGGGAAATAATGCTGCTTTGTGCAAAAATAATTTTATTTAATAAGACCACATACAGTGAAAATGCTTTCCTTGCTTTGTGTTCATGCAAATAGACAATTTGCTACTTGCACGTTTTGCTTTAAAGTGTTCATATACATGAAAATATAATATGGCAGTTTTCAGGCCTTTGGGCAGATTTTCATGTGATTCACAGGGAAGCGCAAGTGGATGATTTAGTAACACAGGTGGATCTGTCAGAATTATCCACCCACATATAAATGCCTTAGGCTTCTGTGTGGATGAAGCATTCTGAATAAAATCACTGTATATGATTTAAAAGAGACAAGTCACAGGAATGCTGGAATGCAATCAGGTAAAAACTTCCGTCCTTTCTATCTCCTATGAATGATAAAGAATTGCAGGCCAATTCACTTATAGACAAAGTGCATTGCATACATTGTAAAAGAGCATCTATACCGAAAACTAGGTCATTTTAAATTGACCATAACCGGAAACTATAATTCTTCCCAACCACAACTGTATAATTTTTTTGTTGATCTGCCCCCTATTTCTTTAGATATCTAATCTAAATCTTCTTAGATTTCAGATGTCAATCAAGTTCCTTGCTCTCAAAAACTATTCTTCTGTGAGCAGTTTTACTGTAGCTGGAATGGTGACAGAGTTTTGACCGTTGGAATGCTGTATGCTGTGTGCAGGGTTGACAGTTGGTTTGTGGGAAAAAAGTCAGGTCGGATGGAAGTGGGAGTGGTTAAAAGAGGGAGGGGGGATACTGCTCCTTAACAAAATGTGTGCTGGATTGAAGGCATGCAGCAACACACACAAATCAGAGTAAGTGCTACTTACATGTATTCAATTATAGATTAAGGTGAGGCAAAGCCATTTTTTCAGTATAGTGTCCCTTTAAATTTGACAAGAGTGAAACATCAATTTCACACATTGTGAAATATCAAAAAACAAACATTGGCATAACACTATGAAACATCCTAATCACTGTTGACCTGGACAATCTCCTGAAGCTCTGTGGCAAGGCCACAGACAAAAGACAATAAGATTTTTGATAGACTTATTTATGAGCCTAAAATTGTTATAGTGCAAGTTTAGCTGCTACTAAAGAAAATAAGGTGTTGTAGAGCACATCAATAGAAAGCAATTATAGTTCACAGCTAATGCGTTCTTCCCCTTTGATCGGAAGGAAGACACAATTATTTCATAAAGTAGCAGTAGTTTTGCTGCCAAAATTTCAATAGTTTCAGGATGAAACTACAATCCATTCCTCAATGTTACCTAGAGAAAAATCCTGGACAGAACACTGGACCTGATGAAATAAGAGATGCAAAAGTTTGCCTGTGCTATTAATTTCCAGCAACCAATAAGATGCTTTTTACTGGGTTACTACAGTTACATAACATCTGATTGGTTTCTGCAGATTAATAGCATGGGCAAACTTTTGTACCTTTTGTTGCATCAGGCCCTTATTTTAATTTATTATTATATTTATATTATATTATTATAATATATTTTGTAAAAAAAAAAGTAAAACTTCCACATAATATATAAAAAAAAAGTAGCAGTGCTAATTCAGCAGATTCACTATTTTCTTGGTGTGTGAATTGCACAAGTGAGTAGCAGTGCAATGATCACTTTTCATTAGTCAAGCATCAAGAGCGAGCGAAGTAGAAATAAAGATAGACAGTAAGAGAAATGGGATGTGTATGTGATATAAGGAAAGCAGATTTAAGAAAAAGAATCATTCTGTAAGACAGAAAAACAAGGTATTAAACAAATTCAAATATGTAATAATCTATGAGGAATGATTCTAATGAAATGAAGTTTAAGACTGATGTATGATGATGTCCTAATATGGACACCTTTTCTATTATTATTATTATTATAATTATTATGGATTTATATAGCACCAACATCCTCTGTGGTGCTCTACAATTACATAGTTATACATATTACATACACAGGTAATACATAATATAAGTACAGAGTGATGAGTTACTTACTGCAGTATTTATACCATGATACAATAGGAAAAAGGACCCTGCGCAAAGAGCTTACAGTCTAGAGGAAATGAGGGTGAGACATAGGCGGACGTGGATAGGTTGTAAAAAGACTGGCAGTGTGAAAGGCGGGTGTGAAGAGGTGGGTTTTAAGCTTACGTTTGAAGGTATTAAGGGATGGTAAATGATGGAAAGATGGAGGAGTGAGTTCATGAGAAGAGGAAAAGCATGAGCGAAGTCTTGAATGCATGCATGAGTTGAGTGTGGAGAAAAGGTGGATATCATTTGCAGAGTGGAGGTTGCACCATGGACAGTATCGGTGGATAAGCTCTGAAACAAATGGAGGGGCTGTGTAGGATAGTGCTTTAGAATTTGTGTAGCATTGTATCATGTAAAAAATCCTTGTAAATGTTCTCATTCATCCAGGTCATAGTATATATGTGGTATAAAGTTAGACCAACTGGACTTGATGTTTAGTTCCTGACAATGTTTCGCTAGTCATCAGACTGACTTTCTCAATTCAGAACTTGTACAAGAATATTTTGGCAAGAAATACCCTGAAAAGTGTCGCAATCAACATATTATAGCAAGGTGTTAGGGACCTCCTGAAAAAGATGTTGATTGCACACCAAGCATTAACAATAAAGAACTTATCTGTAAATAACTAATGTTGATCCTTCTTTTCTTCATTTGGTATTCCATGGCATCCTTGAACAACTTAAATGACAAATGGCACCATGGGTAATCTACATTAATGACCCCATTAATTTACCAGTAAGTAGCAGTGTTTTTACTGTAGAAAGGAACTCTCTAAAAGTTGACTTTTTAGATGAGTTTTATGATCTGCTCTCATTTATTTGATAAACTTTCATTTTTTGATGCATAAATTAACCTGCTGGGTTACTGGGTGAGAAACTCAGAAAAAGCTGGGAGTCATTGATGCAACTGCTTCTAAATTTGACAAGTTGTGTCTTGGGAAGCAGAAAATACTGTAAAGGCAAATGATACAATCGCTGATTTAGATAAACATCAGCAATGTAGTAGTTTCAGCTTTCATTTTATATATTCTCATTTGTACGTTTTTTTAGAAATTCAAAACTTTTTCTGTCCTTTTTTTCCCTTGTGTCTATTTGAGGATAGAGTCATCACAGCCTGTTCGTGTCAGTGTCTCCCAGTGGTATCTTGTCTACTTCAAAAGGACCAGAGAACTTCACAAATTTGGCAGTGTCACTACAGGAAGAAATGAATCAGAGAATACTGAGAGTTTTTATTTATACATCTGCAAAAATACAGACTCCCTTTCATCATATACAGCGCAGAAACTGAAATGCACAAGGAACCATTCAGTGGCTACAGCACGTTAAATCAGGTCATAAAACATTGTTACACTGGTAGGTTTATTGTAACTCAAAAATTGTGTATAATGTGCTTTATCTATTATTTTCATTAGCTCTACAACTAAATGTTAATTCTATAAAGCAGTTCTGTCTCATTGCCCTTTGTAAAGAAACATATGACCCCATATATTTCTTTCTGCACACATATAGACGTTTTTGTTTGATTTTATTGGCCAATGTTTTATTCTAAAATGTTCTGTTATTCTATCCTTAGTGAAGAAGTGATATTGCTTACTGCAATTATTTGATGGAGTTTGGTTACTATTGAGATTTAAAACACATACCTGTATATGGAACTCTATAAAGTTGGAGAAGGTGATATATTGTAAAGTAATATTATTCACTGAGGTAAACATTGCTATAGCGTATGACACTTGATGGTGAAGTAAAGTCAATAGGATTCCCATCCACTGAGCAAGTAAGGTATGAAAGAAGGAAACATAGGGAATAAAAGGAAGGAATAGGGGAAAGGATGTTTGATTACTAAGGAGATGGCATAAAGAACAAATAAACATGTTAGCAAACAACATAACAACAACATGATATAGAGACATATTGCATAGAAGGAGCAGGAAAGTAGATAGATTGGAAGATTAAGAATTAGCCAGTGGGCACACTAGAGGCAAAGCCCTGTTTAACGTAATGTCAGAAGGACAAAGGGAACAATTAGTACCCTAGAAAAAGTCTACAACAAGACAGAGAGACACACAGGCTGCATTAGTATCGCATTATCTTAGCAAAAATACAGAAAACATTTTAAGCAATATTGGTAAAATTCATGTCTTAAATTTGCCCTGGGGTGCCTCATGGTTCTTTACTGGGTCGCTTTTATTTAATCTTTTTATAAATGACTTAGAAGGGGGTATTGAGAGAAAGGTTTTGCTGATGACACTAAACAATGCAGGGTTATTCAATAAATGTTCTTATCGTTTAAAATGGTGCTAATTTTGCCCCAAACAATCAGATCTAATTTAACATTTGAAAGCTAACATCTGATTGGTTGAGGCAAAATTAGCACCATTTTAAACAATAGGAACATTTATTAAATAACCCTGTTTGATTGTGCAGAGTGGCAGATACAGTAAGTCACATGTGGTAACTCTACATTATATGGCTCTGTGCTAAGGGAATCTTTGTTGGAGAAATATTTGTTGGTTCTAGTAGATATCAGACTTGCTGTTGCAAACAATGACTGGCAGCAACAGCTAAAGCTAGCAAGATATTCAGCAAGATTAATCCAGAGCCCCACTTGCTGCGGGCAAATCTTCTGTAGCAGATTTATCCGTGGCTACACGGCTCTGGGTGAATCTCCCTGAATATCTTGCTAGCTCTAGCCTTCAATACTTAATTATTTTATGCTAGCTATAAGCTTGTGTTAAATACTTACATGCATGCATCCTCTGGTAACTAGGCTTGTGGCAGCTGTGTGAGTGTCTCTTCTGAAACTCACACAGCTGCAGCAAACTAGGGGTAAGCAAGAAATTGATTAAGTGATCTATACTGCAATATAATGATCCAGTCAGGTGTCTCAATCCTCCACCTGTAGAGTCATCCACATAAACTCCATATATATTGGTAGACAAAAGTTTGCACTTGAAAAAGGGCGCTTGCAGCCCGAAACATGTTGTGCTGGTTTTGGTGTAATTTGTTAAAATGAACTGTTATTGCACAGCAGAGACTGTTGTGAATTGTCTCTCCCTATCTAACTCTTTTTGTCTACCAGCAAACTAGGGGTCGAATCCTTTAGGATTAGAAGAGAAGAAGTTTAATTTTCAGTTTAGGAAGGGTTTTTACAGTGAGAACAGTAAAACTGTTGAACTGTCTGCCAGCGGATGTGGTAATGTCAGTTTCATTGAAGAGTTTTAAGAGTGGGCTGGATACATTTCTAAAATTCCAAAATGTTGAAAATGATTAATATAGTTATTATATATGATTGTTAATAAATGTAGTCCTTGTTAATACAGGGATCCTTCTGATTGCCATATGTAGTCTGGAAGGACTATAATTATTTAGAAATGGCTAATGGTTTACTTAAAAAAAGAAAAGACAATAGTTCAACCCCTCTGTGTAAAACCCAGTCTTTTGAAGCTTGCATCATGATTGGTAGAACTGAGCAGTTATTTCTGTTTGTTACACTAGATTAATTAAGGTGCACAATGCATTGTTCAAATATCACTGGCAGGGTCTAATGAACCAGATGCAGACCTTGCAGTCTTGGAAAATGTGGTGCAGTCATCCTAAAGACCATATTTTTGTTTAAATGACATTTTATTGAACAGACCAGCTTTTTGTTTTCAGCAATGAAAGCTTTTAAATGACAGGTTTTTTTATCCCTCAGAGAAGCGGCAGTTACACTTTTTTTTGTCTCTGAGGAAGTGGTGGATACGTAGTAAAATGTGTATGACCTTTTTCCCCCTGAAGTACACATGTGCTGTTTTTGGAAAAGAATGTTTAAATGAAGTGTATACTTTATAATATATTGCATGGTGCCCTTGAGGTCTGGAGCGGCCCACCAACATGGTCTGCGAATATGACAAACAAAGTTTGTAGAATTTAAAGGATATGTACACTGTAAAAATTTTTTTATGTTACTGGCTCGCTGTGGCTTTAGATATAAATGTGTTGTGTTTTTTTGGCCTTTTACTCCCATACCCTACCTTCTGTTCTTGAAAGTTGGTGGCTTCCTGCCCTAGGCTAATTCTGTTTTTAGGACTGCCCCCATGAGAGTTCCCAAGCAGCAGCATCCACATTATCTTAGAATCCCGTGTGACGCTCATGTCGAGCACACACTGACATTACGGTGCATGCGCGGGATTCTAAAGGTAGGCATTCACAGCATTGATATTCCGATCGATTCAATCAATTCAATCAAATCAATCGGAATATCAATTACACTTTTTTGGTTTTCAATAGACCGATCAATGATATTGATTGCTCTATCAAAAAAAACCTGATCCGGCAAGAAGGAAAACTTTGACCCCATCTACCAGAACCAGAGCTTCCATAGATTTCATGCTGAAATATTCAATGGGTTCTTCTGATTGGAATTTTGATCGTTTTGGACGATTGAAAATCAGATCAGAGAAATATTGGACCATGTAAAGACACAATTATAGTTAAAGCCACAGCTAGCCAGTTACGTAAAAAAAAAATTACAGTGTACATATCCTTTAATTGTTTTCTCTTCTATAATCACAATAAGAATATGTCCCTATTGACAGGGTTAACTTGACAATAGATTAGTGAGTGACGATTACTTGAAGTATATTTTTATCCAAAAAGGGTTTAATAAGGAAAAGTTTTGTTTTAACAGAAGAAAAGATCACTGAAAGATGAGTTGAACTAATTTAAAAAATAAATTTAGGAGCAGCCCTTGAGTATGGTAAAGGAACTCAAGCATTAAATGAACACTTATATGTTTACAGCACAGGGGACTAAAAAACATGTCATTTGCCATAGATCTGCTGCCCTGAGTTTAGCATCACTGGCAGGGAATTATTAAACATACACAAGCTGTGCTAGACTTTTAAGATGAGACAAGATTAAGTCAAGTGATAAATGAAAGATGAGGGGAAAACACTTGTCTGTACAAAAGGATTACTCCATAATTCAAATATTTATAAAGATTGGATAATGAAATTGCATTAAGTGTATTATTAAACTTTTTTTTGCTGGAGGAGATTGGAACACAATGAAAAGTAGGTTAACCTTTTTTCTCTGAAGTTTGACCATTTAATCTCAAAGATTAATCTGAATAATTGCTAAAAGGCAATCAAGTCCCTAAAATAACAAAGGCTTATTTTTAAACACACAAAGCATTATGTCCTTTGAAAATGAAGTCGCTTGCATACGTTGGCAGGGATTATATTAATTCAATAGAATGCATTTTGGATAACTTTTCTAATGCTATTCATTTGGCTGTGCCCAAAGCTATCATCCACCCTGCTCAGGTGGATGATACCACTAATCACCTAGTTGTACTTTTGCGTGTTTCTCCACTTTCTATAATTACTCTTTTTAGGATTTGTTATTCTAACATCTTTTCTCTCTGGTGTGTACCTTAATATTGCTGTCATGTGTTCCTCTCTAATAACCTTGCTCTTGTACTTATCCTCACTCCAGTTCCATTCATTTATTTTTCCCTGCACCTGCCAATAACCTTGACTACATGTCTGTCTGACATTTGGTTTCTTTTCTACCTGGCTGTTTTGAACTGGTAACAATGCTCCCTTTTGGCTCCTTGGCTCTTGTCTATTTTTTACTTGGTCTGAGAGAATCAATAATTTTGTTAGGGGTTGGAACCATCTGATTATCAGTAGGTTAAAGAGAGATTTTTATAAGTAGAATATTTTTTTTTAAATAGAATACAGTTTTAAAGAAATCTTGCTTAAAAAGCCTTTAACTAAAAGTATTCTTAGTTTTGCCACCATATACAGATGAGTGAACCCAGTAATTTTGCTGGAGTAATAGCAAAATATTACTATGATATTTTTACAGCTGAAAATTGGCTGAAATCTTGAACAACTCAATTGAGCTACAACTTACACACATACTGTATTAGACCTACATCTGTAAACACCCTGTGTGTATTGCTAGTTAGTAGGTTTTGAGGAGATACACTGCCAGCAATTGACTTGGTCTTATGAAAACAAAAGTAAGGCAAGAAAATTAGGAAGAATTCAGATAAATAGCTCAATCATATGTAGTTTTAATACATATAGGATCATAACCGTGTTGTAGTAGAAGATCCCAATGTATGAAGTCAGTGACTCCGTACTATGCCAGATGATTAGTAAATTGTAAATGTATGCTTAAAAAATGCTTAACAATTTTACCACTGAAGATGTCACATGCCCAAAAAATAGCACCACCCCACAATCCATTAAAAAAGTTTTGTATAGGAGGGAGCAAAACAAATGCGCCAATAGTAGCTCCACATCGCTACAAGTTTGTTATAAGGTTTGTTATCTAATTTCTAAGTAATAAAAATCAAACTCCAATGTAATTGCCTAAGTAATAAAAATGACGCCCCCCCCCCCACACACACACCTCTATTTAGGCTTGGTTAGGCTTGTACAATGCTGTTTTGACACCTTACCCTGGGCGTTCCTATAACACCTCTTAGCCACTATCTAATCACGCCCTTAACACCTGGCTGTGATATGCTAATTGGGACTTTCCAGGGTACATAATTGCCACAGATTCTTGTACAAGTCATTCTGAATTGAGAAAGCCAGTTAGATGACTAGCGAAATGTCTTCAACAACTAAACTTCAAGTCCAGTTGATGAATGAGAACCTTCACAAGCAGACAACTTTATTGCTAAGACACATAAAATAAACTACTCATTAAAATGTTTGCATCTTTGATTTAGCATCTTTTCAGTGTTTCAGTACCCACAGGGACCAAAGTATAATTTTATCATCTAAAATAGGAAAGATTAGGTATAAACTTTAAACTTAAAAGGCCCATTTTGGAAGGCAACACACCATGGCTGTATCAAGCCAATTCATTTGTGTCTGCGTGCACTGTGAGTTCTAAATCTCAACAATATTTTTTCGTGATAGTAGGGGACATGACAATTTTAAAGTGTGTTTTGAGCGCAATTATTTTGTATTTTAGGTTTTTATTTTGAAATTGTGTGTATATGCATGTGAGTATGCATGTGTCAGCTGCAATCATCCTGGATTACATATGTTACAGGAGAATTTACCTCAAATCCCATCCCTCTTTCTTTACTCCTGTCCCTTACCTGTTTTCAGTGCTTCCCTTCTCCTTTGCTATGGTATTTTTATCTGTATCTTCTTTACAATCCTTCTCTTACACTCTACTTATTGAATCCACTGTATAAGCAAGCCCAGATTTATTCTAGCAGATTTACAATCTACATTTATAAAATAATTTATTCTAGTTCAAGTCTCCTGGGCAGGTTCCCAAAAAGCCCTTTAGCTTTAGAATGTCTGCTCTCTTCAGTAAAGCACAGCAGAGCTACAGCACACTGACCCTGCATATAACTAGACAGAATATGATATTTTTTTAAAGACGTACCACAAAAGCCATTCTTTAAAGGTGGTCATACATCTATGAGATTTTACTTACCCGACCGAGCGCTCACGCGATGTTCGTCGATGCTGCCGGAGCCGCTTCTCCCGATCTTACATTCGACCGACATTCGATCGCAAAATGAATGGGATTTTGCGATCGCATGTTGGCCAAATATACGATCGGGAGAAGCGGTTCCGGCAGCATTGACGAACATCGTGTGAGCGCTCGGTCGGGTAAGTAAAATCTCATAGATGTATGGCCACCTTTAGTATAACCCAGCCCCACCCCCATTTTTTTTAATATTATATAGTTAGATAGTTAGATGTGTCTGCTGTCATTGTATAATAGAAAAAGTAATGAAATTGTATGTAGTTTTTTCATCTCAGTTTTGTAAATTACTGAGTATTTGTTAGGTTTATCCAGCCAAAGGCAGTTATGTCTTAAAGAGAAAAAAAATTAAAAATACTTAATAGGGAAGGAATATGTTTATTTGAACGGATGCTGTGGACATAGTATGTATATAATATAAAATAAATGTCAAAAAAAGAACTCATTCCCTAAGTGGACATGGACATATTTAATGGCACACACATCCCCATAGATATTATGATGGTAGTGCCTAGGAGTAGTTTACTCCAGTTTGGATAAACATCTTTATGTTTGTGTCCACTTGGGATGTGGGGTTCTTTTTTTGATCTTGTTTAAATGTTATTGGATTGCTACCACTGCAATAGCAGCTGCTGGTAATTTGCTCTAAAAATGGGCAAGTTTTCTTTCCTTTTATTATTATTATTGTGGATTTATATAGCACCAACATCTTCCGTAGCGCTTTACAATTACATGTATACATACACATCAGGCCTTGCCCGAAGACCAATCTAAGCATATTTATTTAACACATAACGCATATTGTGAGGGAAACCCACTCAAGCACGGGGAGAACATGCAAACTCCTTGCTGATGTGAGCACAAATGTTCAAATAACAAAATAAACTCTCCCCTCTTTATATTACTGCACGTAAGTGCAGTGAAGCTCAAGTGAGTGTGATTCAGATCGAACATAAATTAGCTGCTACAATTCTAATTGTAGCAGACTTGATACAGACATGTTGATTTTCTCCTTTGCATAACGCAAAAGTTTCTGTTATGTTAGACATTAGGGCATCTATACCGAAAAATGGGTTATTTTAAATTGACCATAACTGGAAACTATAATTCTTCCCAACCACCACTGTATCATTTTTTTGTTGACCTGCCCCCTATTTCTTTAGATATCCAATCTAAAACTTCTTATATTTCAGCTGTCAATCAACTTCCTTGCTCTCAAAAACTATTCTTCTGTGAGCAGTTTTACTGTAGCTGGAATGGTGACAGAGTTTTGACAGTTGGAATGCTGTATGCTGTATGCAGGCTTGACAGTTGGTTTGTGGGGAAAAAGTCAGGTCAGATGGAAGTGGGAGTGGTTAAAAGAGAGAGGGGGGATACTGCTCCTAAACAAAATGTGTGCTGGATTGAAGGCATGCAGCAACACATGCAAATCAGAGTATGTGCTACTTACATGTATTCCATTATAGATTAAGATGAGGCAAAGTCATTTTTTCAGTATAGTGTCCCTTTAAGGATAAAAACAGCTCACAAAAAATTGTCAAGAACAATTACCCTAGAAAAGTCTCATTACACACTGTTATATTTTTAGTTGTTAAATAAAAACCTATGAAACAGAGCGATTAAATAGTTAAGATTGTTCAGTCACATCAAGGCTCTGCGTAACTCTGCCACGTTGGTAAACAACAAATCTGAAAAAGGAGTTAGAAAAAAAGCCATCTGTCCCTCTAAATAATTATCTCCCCGCCATCTGCCTTTACAAACTCTGAAATGTTAACTGATTATCCTTAACATCTAATTGAATGCGGGCCATTACTGATCATAGAAGGGAAGCACTCAAAAGGGACAACTGCTCTTTTTTGAATAGTTGTTTTAGAAATTGTGTAGTTACCTTTTTTGTAAATAAATAGATATGCCTGGTTTGTTCTTAAAGAAATGCAAATGAAAATGAATGATCTAGGTTCCCTATTTATTTGTTACTCAAAAATTATTGGCAAGTTATTTTTGTTACTAGATTAAAGTTCACGGGTTTGGAAAAGACTGAAATCCATGTTTCACTAAAAGACAAACCATTCTAGTTCCCTTCATTAAGTGCACAATGTATAAGCAATTTAGATTTAAATTAAGATTTCTTTTAAATAAAAAATAATTATATTCTATTTTTGCTTTTGCAGCAGTTAAGAGCTTTGATTAATTTTATAAAAATTATAATTGATTTCAGAAACACCTTTTTATTTGCATAATAAACATAATTACTTTTCAAAGTATCATGATTATAAGAATTCTTATTTTGTGCCATTGGGGCATGACATTATACTGTAGCTAGCGTACACTCTAGTCTACATAGTAGATAACTAATGAATTATACTGCTTTGTATATTACTTTTGTGTCATTTCACACAGTTCACAAATGAGTAGGAAAAGTTGATTGGTAAGCTTATGTTGAGGATTGTCTCTTCCCTGAACTGTGTGTAAGAATGTTTTTTTTTTTTCAATATTCTAATAAGCATTATTTACTGCCTAACAGAAATTGAATGTCACTGTAGAAAATAATTTAAGTGGCATTAAATTAGCTGTAGGAAAAAACATTGTCAAAGGGAAAAAGTGCTGGAAGGAAAAATAATAGTAAAATGAGGTCATATGGCCAAATCTACTATAAAATCAAAAGGACAAGGGAGAAATTCAGAATGGAAATATATTTAGTAGGCGATTGCTGCAGAGTAATTGAGGATTATGCTGTATTGTCGAAGTGCACAATTGTTCATGTATTTCATTGATCATTCTGTTGGGAATTTAATACTTTTTCCCTCCTAGGTGAATTATTGGTGGTAAAGCAACATTATTTGCAGTGTTTTCATTTTTACTGTTACAAATTCAGATCCACCATAATGGTCATTTAAGGGCATGTTCACTCTTAAAACAAAAAAATGGTCAATTGCCAGTTACCTGCCCCTAACCCCACTTTATTACCTGCATTACTAACCATATATTTTAGAATTATTATTGTCCCCATTCTGGCAGAGTAAGCTGGCCCCTCCCTCCATGCAGTCAATCAATGCTGTGATCACAACCAATGCTTACATAAAATGGAATTCTAGTGCACAAACAATTTTAGGCTGTTTGTAGTAGCAACCTTATGGAGGTAGCCAATATGCAATTAGAATTGTTTGTGCACTAGAATTCTATTTTTTGTATGTATTGTATTTTTGGTCTCTAGATGCGCTTTAGTATGGATGTACAACAGCCCAATTTTCTATATATTGTGTATTACATTAAAAGTTTGACCAAGCCTTCTGGGAAATTGTACTCCACCCAGAGTTAGGTCATGTGCTCATTTGAGCAAAGTACTTTAAACTAGAGAGTCAGCTTCAAGCATCCAGGCCACACAGGAGAAGCTGTCAGCTCATGTAATCAAAAAGGCAAGTACCAGTAGGTTAGGACCCAGTTAAAGAAAGCAACCTTGACATGGTGACTGGGCTTAAAATAATTTGGCCAATTTAATGAACTAATTGCTTTTATTTATCCAGGGTTTAGCAGACTGTTTGTAGCAGCAACCTTATGGAGGTAGCCAAAATGCAATTAGAATTGTTTGTGCACTAGAATTCTGTTTTTTGTATGTATTATATTTTTGGTCTCTAGTTGCACTTTAATATAGATGTACAACAGCCCAATTTTCTATATATTGTGCAAAACCAATTTTTGACAACTGTTTCACCTGCTGCCTTCTTCACATGCTCAAGCCAATAAAAATCTCCCAGAAGGAGAAGACAGATACTTTTGCCAGAAGGGAATGGAACTTATAATTAAATATCTGGTTGGAAATGCATGTAATAAACAGGAAAAAAGCAGTTGGGGTTGCAGACAGATAACTGACAAGTCACGAGTTTTAAGAGCGGACATGTCCTTTAAATTGTTATTTAAGGCTCAGACATATTATTACATATTATTACTTAATATAGAGAAAACAATTGTTGCCAGGGGGTTTCTAGACCTTTTGGCACCTGAGCCAAACTTTTCAAACCACCCCCTACATTTTCCACAAAGTAGGTGGTTAGTTAGTTTAGTCCTCCAATTCACCAGCCACTGTTTGGTCAGCCTTCCAATTTAGCAGACATTGTTAGGTCAGCCCTCTATTTCAGCAGACACTGCCCAGCCCTCCAGTTCAGCATGCATTGTTTGCACAGCAGCCACTGCTAGGTCAGCCCACCTGTTCTGCAACCACTATTAGGTCAGCCCTTCATTTCAATAGCCACTATTAAGTCAGCCCTCCATTTCAGCACGCAGTGTTCGGTAAGCCCTCCAGTTCCCCAGACAGTGCTAGGTCAGCCCTCCAGTTCCCTAGACACTATCAGATAAACTTTTAGGTTCACCAGAAAAACCAAAGGGAGCAATAGTAATGGCTAAAAAATGGGCAAACCCCTATATATATAAATAAAAAAAACCTCCTTTATTACAAATCACAGGGGGCACAGGTTAGTGTATAATACATGATAGACAAAAAGAAAATAAACCCCAAAATATTAAAAACACTCCCCAAGCATAACTCAAATGCTAATGGTAAGTAGAAACGCCAGTGTATGCCATAGGGAAAATGGATGAGCGTGACACAGTCGCATATCATACCAATATATATATGTCCATGTCCACTACTCCAAATCCCAAAATAACAGGGTACACATGTCTAGTAGTAGTAATAATGCCGCTAATTGGTATCATTAAGATGAATGGCTTTGATCACATTGGTACTTAATAATATAAAACAGGAAATGTAAAATAAACACACATCCTAATGTAATGTCAAAAGGCAGTAGTATAATAGGCAAGAAATGCAGTATGACAGTAACTTATGCTAAGTACTATATAACAGTGTGGCAGACCAAAACCCAATAGCAAGCAGAAGGATTTTTCAAGCGAAAAAGTACTCTTGAAAGTCAGAAACATGTCGCAAAAAAAGTTTTTTTTCACTGTTTGGACCCCTTTCCGTTCTTATGTGTTGAGATATTGGTCCCATTGACTCGTATGGGCTGAACGGATAACGATCCCGCCCATCCGTATAATTTAGAATGGGGGACTTACATATCGGCCGCTCCCTTCATTACAGCACAAGATAATAACAATGACATTGCTGTATCAAGCACAAAATTACAGCAGCGTAATATCTTATTCCCACAGGGCCTAATAAACCTGAGGGATTTACAAATCAGCCACACTTCTCATTATATATCTATTACTGCCTGTCGATCACGGATATCCCATTACCCTAACAGGAGCCCCATTTGTTAGCAAACACAAATATGCAACAGTGTAATGTCTGAGTCCAACAGTATTATTAGTCCTTTTCTACACATATGGGTATATCGTAATCAGATTTCTATGTACATAAGATTCATTTTTCCTTCATCTAGTCCCATATAAATGGTCTTGTACAGAAGGTTCGCAGATAGGCTTCCAAGGCAGGCATATGGATATATCCAATATACATCCAATATATACATCCAAGATACAGTACATCCAAGATGCAGTGTCACAGCACATCATGTTGAAGGTAAGTGCAGATCCAAAGGTGGCTTCCAATTTCTGGATGTTACTGAAGGTAAGTACAGATCCAAAGGTAGCTTCCAATTTCTGGATGTTACCAAAGGAAGGTAAATGCGATCCAGGGTACTTCCAATTCTGGATGTACTGAAGGTAAGTACAATCCAAGGTAGCTTCCAATTTCTGATGTTACCAAAGGTAAGTGCAGATCCAAGGTAGCTTCCATTTCGGATGTTACCGAGGTAAGTGCAGATCCAAGGGTAGCTTCCAATTTCTGGATGTTACCGAAGGTAAGTGCAGATCCAAGGGTAGCTTCCAATTTCCGTTGTTACTGACGGTAAGTGCAATCCAAGGGTAGCTTCACTTTCTTGATATTTACTGAAGGTAAGTACAGATCCAAAGGTAGCTTCCAATTTCTGAATGTTACCAAAGGTAAGTGCAGATCCAAGGGTAGCTTCCAATTTCGGGATGTTACCGAAGGTAAATGCAGATCCAAGTTGCTTCCAATTTCTTGATATTACTGAAGGTAAGTACAGATCCAAAGGTAGCTTCCAATTTCTGGATGTTACCGAAGGTAAGTACAGATCCAAAGGTAGCTTCCAATTTCTGAATGTTACCAAAGGTAAGTGCAGATCCAAGGGTAGCTTCCAATTTCTGGATGTTACCGAAGGTAAGTACAGATCCAAAGGTAGCTTCCAATTTCTGAATGTTACCAAAGGTAAGTGCAGATCCAAGGGTAGCTTCCAATTTCTGGATGTTACCGAAGGTAAGTGCAGATCCAAGGGTAGCTTCCAATTTCTGGATGTTACCGAAGTAAGTGCAGATCCAAGGGTAGCTTCCAATTTCTGGATGTTACCGAAGGTAAATGCAGATCCAAGGGTAGCTTCCAATTTCGGGATGTTACCGAAGGTAAATGCAGATCCAAGGGTAGCTTCCAATTTCTGGATGTTACCGAAGGTAAATGAAGATCCAAGGGTAGCTTCCAATTTCGGGATGTTACCGAAGGTAAGTGCAGATCCAAGGGTAGCTTCCAATTTCTGGATGTTACCGAAGGTAAATGCAGATCCAAGGGTAGCTTCCAATTTCTGGGTTCCGAAGGTAAATGCAGATCCAAGGGTAGCTTCCAATTTCGGGATGTTACCGAAGGTAAGTGCAGATCGAAGGGTAGCTTCCAATTTCTGGATGTTACCGAAAGGTAGTGCAGATCCAAGGTAGCTTCCAATTTCTGGATGTTACCGAAGGTAAGTGCAGATCCAAGGGTAGCTTCCAATTTCTGGATGTTACCGAAGGTAAATGCAGATCCAAGGGTAGCTTCCAATTTCAGGGTGTTACTGAAGGTAAATGCAGATCCAAAGGTAGCTTCCAATTTCGGGATGTTACTGAAGGTAATGCAGATCCAAAGGTAGCTTCCAATTTCTTGATATTACTGAAGGTAAGTACAGATCCAAAGGTAGCTTCCAATTTCTGAATGTTACCAAAGGTAAGTGCAGATCCAAGGCTTCCATTTCTGATGTACCGAAAGTGCAGATCCAAGTAGCTTCCAATTTCTGGATGTTACCGAAGGTAAGTGCAGATCCAAGGGTAGCTTCATTTCGGATGTTACCGAAGGTAAGTGCAGATCCAAGGGTAGCTTCCAATTTCTTGGATGTTACCGAAGGTAAGTGCAGATCCAGGGTAGCTTCCAATTTCTGGATGTTACCGAAGGTAAGTGCAGATCCAAGGGTAGCTTCCATTTCTGGATGTTACTGAAGGTAAGTGCAGATCCAAGGGTTGCTTCCTATTTCTGGATGTTACTGAAGGTAGTGCAGATCCAAGGGTAGCTTCCAATTTTTGGATGTTACCGAAGGTAAGTGCAGATCCAAGGGTAGCTTCCAATTTCTGGATTTTACCGAAGGTAATGCAGATCCGGGTAGCTTCCAATTTCGGATGTTACCGAAGTAATGTGCAGATCCAAGGGTAGCTTCCAATTCCTGGATGTTACCGAAGGTAAGTGCAGATCCAAGGGTGCTTCCAATTTCGGGATGTACCGCGGTAAATGCAGATCCAAGGGTAGCTTCCAATCTGGATGTTACCGAAGGTAAGTGCAGATCCAGGGTAGCTTCCAATTTCGGATGTTACCGAAGGTATGCAGATCAAGGTACTTCCAATTCTGGATTACCGAAGGTAATGCAGATCCAAGGGAGCTTCCAATTTCGGGATGTCTCCGAAGGTAAAGTCAGATCCAAGGGTACTTCCAATTTCTGGTGTTACCGAAGGTAAGTGCAGATCCAAGGGTAGCTTCCAATTTCTGGATGTTACCGAAGGTAAGTGCAATTCCAAGGGTAGCTTCCAATTTCTGGATGTTACCGAAGGTAAGTGCAGATCCAGGGTAGCTTCCAATTTCGGGATGTACCGAAGGTAATGCAGATCCAAAGGTAGCTTCCAATTTCTGGATTTTTCGAAGGTAATGCAGATCCAAAGTAGCTTCCAATTTCTTGATATTACTGAAGGTAAGTACAGATCCAAAGGTAGCTTCCAATTTCTGGATGTTACTGAAGGTAATGCAGATCCAAAGGTAGCTTCCAATTTCTTGATATTACTGAAGGTAAGTACAGATCCAAAGGTAGCTTCCAATTTCTGGATGTTACTGAAGGTAAGTGCAGATCCAAGGGTAGCTTCCAATTTCTGGATGTTACCGAAGGTAAGTGCAGATCCAAGGGTAGCTTCCAATTTCTGGATGTTACTGAGGTAAGTGCAGATCCAGGGTAGCTTCCAATTTCTGGATGTTACGGAAGGTAAGTGCAGATCCAAGGGTAGCTTCCAATTTCTGGATGTTACCGAAGTAAGTGCAGATCCAAGGGTAGCTTCAATTTCTGGATGTTACCGAAGGTAAGTAGATCCAAGGGTAGCTTCCAATTTCTGGATGTTACCGAAGGTAAGTGCAGATCCAAGGGTAGCTCCAATTTCGGATGTTACCGAGGTAAGTGCAGATCCAAGGTACTTCCAATTTCTGATGTTACCGAAGGTAAGTGCAGATCCAAGGTAGCTTCCATTTCTGGATGTTACCGAAGGTAAGTGCAGATCCAAGGGTAGCTTCCAATTTCTGGATGTTACTGAAGGTAAGTGCAGATCCAAGGGTAGCTTCCAATTTCTGGATGTTACTGAAGGTAAGTGCAGATCCAAGGGTAGCTTCCAATTTCTGGATGTTCGAAGGTAAATGCAGATCCAGTTAGCTTCCAATTCTGGATGTTACCGAGTAAGTGCAGATCCAAGGGTAGCTTCCAATTTCGGGATTTTTACCGAAGGTAAATGCAGATCCAAGGTAGCTTCCATTCCTGGATGTTACCGAAGGTAAGTGCAGATCCAGGGGTTGCTTCCAATTTCGGGATGTACCGAAGGTAATGCAGATCCAACGGGTAGCTTCCAATTCTGGAGTGTACGGAAGGTAAGTGCAGATCCAAGGGAGCTTCCAATTTCGGGATGTTACGAAGGTAAATGCAGATCCAAGGGTAGCTTCCAATTCTGGATGTTACCGAAGGTAATGCAGATCCAAGGGTGCTTCCAATTTCGGATGTTACCGAAGGTAAGTGCAGATCCAAGGGTAGCTTCCAATTTCTGGATGTTACCGAAGGTAAGTGCAGATCCAAGGGTAGCTTCCAATTTCTGGATTTTACGAAGGTAAGTGCAGATCCAAGGGTAGCTTCCAATTCTGGATGTTACGAAGGTAAGTGCAGATCCAAGGGTAGCTTCCAATTTCGGGATGTTACCGAAGGAAATGCAATCCAAGGTAGCTTCCAATTTCTGGATGTTACGAAGGTAATGCAGATCCAAGGTGCTTCCAATTTCTGTATTACTGAAGGTTACAGATCCAAAGGTAGCTTCCAATTTCTGGATGTTACTGAAGGTAATGCAATCCAAGGTAGCTTCCATTTCTGTGATAGTACTGGGTAAGTACAGATCCAAGGTAGCTTCCAATTTCTGGATGTTACGAAGGTAAGTGCAGATCCAAGGGTAGCTTCCATTTCTGGATGTTACCGAAGGTAAGTGAAGATCCAGGGTAGCTTCCAATTCTGGATGTTACGAAGGTAAGTGCAGATCCAAGGGTAGCTTCCAATTTCTGGATGTTACTGAAGGTAAGTGCAGATCCAAGGGTGCTTCCAATTTCTGATGTTACGAAGGTAGTGCAGATCCAAGGGTAGCTTCCAATTTCTGGATGTTACCGAAGGTAATTGCAGATCCAAGGGTAGCTTCCATTTCTGGATGTTACCGAAGGTAGTGCAGATCCAGGGTAGCTTCCAATTTCTGGATGTTACTGAAGGTAAGTGCAGATCCAAGGTAGCTTCCAATTTCTGGATGTTACAGGTAAGTCAGATCCAAGGGTAGCTTCCAATTTCTGGATGTTACTGAAGGTAAGTGCAGATCCAAGGGTAGCTTCCAATTTCTGGATGTTACTGAAGGTAAGTGCAGATCCAAGGGTAGCTTCCAATTTCTGGATGTTACCGAAGGTAAGTGCAGATCCAAGGGTAGCTTCCAATTTCTGGATGTTACCGAAGGTAAGTGGCAGATCCAAGGGTAGCTTCCAATTTCGGTTGTTACTGAGGTAAGTGCAGATCCAAGGGTAGCTTCCAATTTCGATGTTACCGAAGGTAAGTGCAGATAAGGGTAGCTTCCAATTTCTGAGTTACCGAAGGTAAGTGCAGATCCAAGGTAGCTTCCAATTTCGGTTGTTACGGGTAAGTGCAGATCCAAGGGTACTCCAATTTCTGGATGTTACGAAGGTAAGTGCAGATAAGGGTAGCTTCCAATTTCGGGATGTTACCGAAGGTAAGTGCGATCCAGGGTAGCTTCCAATTCTGGATGTTACCGAAGGTAATGCAGATCCAAGTAGCTTCCAATTTCGGGATGTTACCGAAGGTAAGTGCAGATCCAAGGGTAGCTTCCAATTTCTGGATGTTACGAAGGTAAGTGCAGACCAAGGGTAGCTTCCAATTTTCTGATGTTACGAGTGTGCAGATCCGGGTAGCTTCCAATTTCGGATGTTACAGGTAAGCAGATCCAAGGTAGCTTCCAATTTCTGGATTTACTGAAGGTAAGTGCAGATCCAAGGTAGCTTCCAATTTCTGATTTACGAAGGTAAGTCAGATCCAAGTAGCTTCCAATTTCTGGATGTTACTGAAGGTAAGTGCAGATCCAAGGTAGCTTCCAATTTCTGATTTACGAAGGTAAGTACAGATCCAAAGTAGCTTCCAATTTCTGGATGTTACTGAAGGTAAGTGCAGATCCAAGGGTAGCTTCCAATTTCTGGATGTTACCGAAGGTAAGTGCAGATCCAAGGGTAGCTTCCAATTTCTGGATGTTACGGAAGGTAAGTGCAGATCCAAGGGTAGCTTCCAATTTCTGGATGTTACTGAAGGTAAGTGCAGATCCAAGGTAGCTTCCAATTTCTGGATGTTACCGAAGGTAAGTGCAGATCCAAGGGTAGCTTCCAATTTCTGGATTGTACCGAAGGTAAGTGCAATCCAAGGGTAGCTTCCAATTTCTGGATGTTCCAGGTAAGTGCAGATCCAAGGGTAGCTTCCATTTCTGGATGTTACTGAAGGTAAGTGCAGATCCAAGGGAGCTTCCAATTTCTGGATGTTACGAGGTAGTGCAGATCCAAGGGTAGCTTCCAATTTCTGGATGTTACCGAAGGTAAGTGCAGATCCAAGGGTAGCTTCCAATTTCTGGATGTTACCGAAGGTAAGTGCAGATCCAAGGGTAGCTTCCAATTTCCGGTTGTTACTGACGGTAAGTGCAGATCCAAGGGTAGCTTCCAATTTCAGGATGTTACAGAAGGTAAGTGCAGATTTAAGGGTAGCTTCCAATTTCTGGATGTTACCGAAGGTACTTCGTAGCCGAAGTATGCTGTCACTTTCTTATAAGATTTAAAAAAAAAATTAGTTTAGCAACTCTGTAAATGCTTTTACAACTTATAATTTTATGTTTGTTGTCACTTTATACAAATAAAGGATGCAAATATATACACTAATTCTATAGCTAATATGCTTGTGAAGGTTCTCATTCATCCAGGTCATGGTATATCTGTTGTATTCAATTAGAACAACTGGACTTGAAGTTTAGTTCTTGAAGACGTTTCGCTAGTCATCCGACTGGCTTTCTCAATTCAGAATGACTTGTACAAGAATCTGTGGCAATTATTTACTCTGGAAAATCCAAATTAGCATATCACAGCCAAGTGTTAAGGGCGTGATTGGATAGTGGCTAAGAGGTGTTATAGGAACGCCTTTACCCCATGTCATTGTAAGCTTCTAAAAACTTAATGCAATTTTCTATAAACTTATTATTTTATAGAAAAGAAAGTAGAGATAAACCCGGTTCCGAGGTGGACTTAGCGGATTTTGCAGAATTCCTTTTTCTGGATTTCTTAGAAAATTCCGGTTTGAGGATTTTTGACTCTTCAATTTTTTTGATGTTTTTAAAATGATTCAGACACATGTCCCAAATTCACCAATGACAGCTATTTTTTTTTATCAGCGCCAACCCCCTGTAAGCGATTGCAATGAGAATTCCAGGGTTCCAAGGCTTTCATAAGAAGAAGTTTGCAACTGTGCACAGGAAAAATCAATCAATCCTCAAGATGCATACTCCAGTCCAGATTTTTCGAAAATTTGGGATATTTTCAAAATTACAAGAAATCTCAAAAATACAATGCAGAATGCCAAAACAGGAAACGCAGATTTTAAGGACACCTATTTTCGTCCACCACGCCCCTAACCATGCCTCTTTGGTGACATAATTTGTCACGCACCACGTCCCACCTCTAATTCCGCCCCACCCATTTGGTGATGTCATTGACGTCATGTTGTCCTACCATGCCCCCTTCTCATCCCTTCTCCCCACCTTTTCCAGAAGCCAATTTTGCCATGGTGGCATGTCTGTGTATACATAATGGGATTTTATTTGTCCTACTGTAGGTAAGAAAGACAGATCATACAGGCAGTTTAAATTTCCCTTACCATCACGGTTGTGGGGACTTTGTGGCAAATAGTACAGTGTCTGAATCTGGAGTTCTGAAAAGTGAGAAAGCCCAGCAAAACCAGTGCACAACCCATGCTTATACGTGGGATAGCACCTAATATTACATCTCCCCCTAATTACGTTTCTGAGTTACTAGTCACCCAAACTAAAAAATGTATTTATTTGCTCCACAGTGCTAATGTAATTTACATTCAAATCATGATCATGAAGCCGATTCTCTTGGTTGTGATTTGGGCTAATTGCCTGACATTCTTAGTGCACTTGATTTGATTTGGTACCAGCAAATATTTAACAAAATGTATATTTTTTTTCCCCACTATATTATTTTGAATTAAAGGGCAACTATAGTGAAAAAAAAACTTTGTCTGTATACAATGTATAGATCACTTAGTATAAGCTGCCTTACTTTCATGTTTCTGTGTGACTTCGTTTCTTCACACTGGCAGAAGTTTGTACCAAGCTGTGTAGTCCCCCTCCCCTCTCTGTCTAGTCCCCCTCAAGCAGTGACGGGCTGTATACAGAGTCCGAGCATTGTCAGTTGAAAGGACTTTAAATGAAGTGCTGACATCCTGTTGACCCCTCCCTTCCAGAGCTAGACTGTAAGCAATCAAAGTGTGGAATAAAGTAGCAATATGCTGAAGGGAGGGGCAGAGGGGGAGAGAGGAGGACAAGTGGTGCTGAGATTCTTTACAAGTAAGTTACGGAACTCTCCCTGTTCTCTAACTTTGCTAATTGTTATTTACTTTTTACCTAAAGTTCATATCTCTCCCCCTGCTTAGCTGAGATCATAATCACTGAAGAGAGAGTCAGTGTAACAGCAGCTTGTAGTGAGACCTTCACAAACAGTGACACTGCTTGTTGTCCTGTTACATTTCAGTTGCTTTAGTCTATATATTTCATAGATTGCACTGTGTGTCTTGTTTGGTATATAGTCTGTATTACTGTATTATATATACTGTATTAGTGTTCCATTTGAGTCACTGGTTTTGTATGTATATACGATTTTTTTGGGGGGAGGGGCTGTTTTATAGTGTGTTATGCTCATATTGCTGGGTTAATGGTTTATTGATTGTGTTTAGCACTACAGCATTTGACTATATGTTGCACATGGTACATATAGTGTGGGTGAGAGAGTGTGTGACAGTACTGCAGGGGAGCTTTGGATTGTGTGGGTGTGTGCCTTTGAGTGACAGATGAGGTGTAGCAGCTCCTACAAATCACAGCATATTCAAAGGCTTATATCTCGGGGACTATGTAGAATTTAAAGAAACTAAAGGTACCCTGGTGGATGGGATGACTTATAGGATACATTAGAAGAAATTAAAAAAAAACAATTTTCTCACTATAATTGCCCTTTAAAAACAGCAATCTTGTGCGACAATGTCCTCTTGCCTTGATCGCACCACTGCAGGAACTTTTATCTGTAAATATTGAGCTACTGGATTTATTTCTGTTTCTGTTTGATTCAAATTCTAAGGGTTATTTAACTGAAATTCTCAGACATCTACTGTATTGTGCTAATGCTGAATAAAACAGGATTGAGCTGTTTGCCTAATGAAGAACAAATCTGTTAGAATCCGTTCTAAGTGAATGAACAGGTATCTAGAGAGGTTTTTATTCCATCTGCAAGAGGAAGAATGCTAACATTTACATTCTGATTTGGGAAATTCACATTTCATTTATATATATTTAGGCAGCCATTCCAATAAACAGCCTTTTAGAAACAGCAGCAAAGGTAATGATATATTATAGCAGTAATACTGCTGTTACTTTACTATGGATATTGAATGCCAATCTAAATGACATCATAATTAGAGAAATTAACAAGGAAAGGAGATAAATAAAATAAAAAAATACATTCAAAGACTATCTCCAGTGGTTAAAACTACATTTTGCTATTCATTTTTATTGAAGAATGTTAAGTAAAGGAGCTGTGCCTTACCTCCTGTTCTTCAATATAATGTTCAGCAGCCAGGAATGAAGGTAAGTAACTTCCTTTGACAGATCCTGAGGCACTTAGTACTCTATGCAAAGCGCATAGCATATAGAGTCCATGTGGACCTGTCACAGGACAGGGCGGAGGAGCGAGAGATCGGGTAAGTTGCTTAACTTCATTCCCAGCTTCTGAACATTTTATAGAAGAACGGGAGGTTAGATATGACTGAAATGCAACAGTTTCTTTATATTTTTGAATTTCTGATCAGGGGAAAATCCTGAATATCCAAAAATCCGAAAATGGAATTAATTTTTGATTATTATCGAATGTTCAAGGCTATTTTCGATAATTTTCGAAAATAGCCTTGAATGTTCGATAACCCTCCAAAATCCTTGAACGTTCGATAATTATATAGTGGATAATGCACCCACAACTGTAAATTATAAGGATATTAGAAGTCACCGAGGAGTTCCATGACCATATAAAAGTACGAGGCCACAGGCCGAGTACCTTTTATACAGGGCACGGAACTCCAAGGTGACTTCTAATATAATTATAATTTACAGTTGGGGGTGCATTATTTATTATAACCTACCCCTTTTTGGCTTCTGGTTTCTTCTCCTCCTGGAACTGTAAGATTATAAGGCTATAATCTTACAGTTCCTCCCATAGAAATCCACTACAGGGGTAGGTTATAGAAAAATAAGATCTAAAGTCCCGAAATGTGGACGATCTGCCCGAATTCAGATGGATCATTTGGATTTCGGAAACTCGAAAGTGGTATCCGGTCATATTTTCAAGGATTTTCGAACGTTCGAAGATATTTTCGAAAATTACCAAAAATAGCTCTGTACATTCGAAAATCTTTGAAAATTTGTTCCGAAGTCCCGAAATCCAGAGGATCAGGATTCCGATAGATCTTTTGGATTTCGGAATGGAAGGGTTCCGTGTCGGATCCGGGCTCGTGTCGGACCTGGATCCCATCTCTAAATCTGACCATTCTCTGCTTTGGTAAAGCTTCATCTGTAAAGCAAAACATTTGTCTACTCGGTCAAAATGATGGGCTATGATTATGGGCTTTGCGGCTCAAAACAAGTTGAAAAGTGACTGTAAGGTAGCTTCTGTGTGGCTTTCTTTTACTATTCAACAACAAAGAAGTGCTTTACTTCTGGTTAACAGTCCTTTTCTAGTCATAAATGTGCACACTCCTAGGCCTGCGCTACACTGGTGATGGCTCAATAAAGCCAAAACCGGTCTGTAGTTGGCGCTCTGGTTTTGCATTTAGCTTGTGGAATGCTGTAAAATTATTTTTAAAGATATACAAGGAGATTCAATAAAAGTTCTTATCGCTAAAAATGGTGTTAATTTTGCCCCAACCAATCAGATGTTAGATTTCAAATCTGATTGGTTGGGGCAAAATTAGAACCATTTTTAACAATAAGAACTTTTATTACATCTCCCTGATAGTGTTCCTAAGAGCTTCATGTATAACATGGTAAATTCCCAGAAGTCTTTGTTCCTTATTTGCACACTACTTTATGGGACGATATGCGCATTTTGAACACTAAGGACAACAATTGTTTGCAAAAATAGAGAAAGATTGGTACTAGTGACTGCAAATTTGCTTTGCAATATGACATGTATCATAATGTGTTTCTTTGCTGTTTGACAGTTTAAAGGAGAACTAAACCCAATTTTTTATACTCCATAAAACAACCCCCCTTAAAACACCAATAATCTATAAAATACCACTTCAGTAATTAGAATGCTGAGAAGTAAAGCACAAACCATATGTTATTTAGGTAAATTTCCCAGCGCCGGTATCAAAATGAGGTAAGACATGGATTACTAGTTTTATATCAAGGTGTTCTGCCTTATGGTTCAATGTTGTTCTGTGGCTTTAGTTGTCATTAAACCTTCAAATGTCTGGTTTAGTGTTTAACTTTTAGGGCATCAATTACGGAAGAGCGCAGGTCACTTTTCCAGAGTTAAAGTTGCGCTAACTGATTTAATCTTTGCGGTAGAGATGACCGAACTATATAAAGTCCGGGTGTTTTACAGCTAAATGGTAACAATGGTAAACAATGGTAACTGACTCGAAATGGCTGTGGCACCTGGGAAATGGTCTGGGGAACATGTGACTATCATCAAAACTTGTAAAAACACTTGTGGAATAGAGATGTCCGAACTTCGAAAAATCCGGTCCGCGCGAGGATCCGCGGATTTTCGAAAAAATCCGAAAATTCGAAAATCCGCGAGCGGACCCGTTAAAACGTATTAAAATGAAAGTTCGGCAAAATCCGCATTAAAAGTGGTCTAAATAGCCTTGGTAACGTACACTTAACCACTCAGGGACCTGGGTAATGGCCTTAGAAGCACGTATAAATGCCAACAATACCTAAAAAGTACAGTCCGCTAGCGTGACTTTAAAAAAACTGTATTTTTCGAAAATACGAGGATTCCCGTAAAAACGAAGATTTCCGTAAAAAAACGAGGCTTTCTGTAACTATGATAGCTGCCATTGGCTAATTTGGATCATGTGGCTTACTCCGTCTTGAAAATTTACACGAATTACTCGTAATTACGGGAATCCTCGTAATTACGCGAATCCTCGTAACTACGAGGATCTTTGGTTTTTCCGGATCCCGTAAGTACCGTAGATCCTCGTAATTACGGAGATACTCGTATTTTCGAAAATTTTCGTAAAAAAAAAAAATCCGCAGTTCGGAAGTCCGGAAAGTCCGGAATAATCTGCCGTTCGCGGACGGGAGAAATCCGCGGCGGATCCGGGTTCGGGTCCGCGAACCGGCCATCTCTATTGTGGAACACGAACGGTCAATTGTCGGGTTTTGCGCAAGCTACATTTGAGGGTTACGGTCAATTTGAGGGTTACCGAATGATACTTTCGAGGGTTACTGAAATCGAACGATACTTTCGAGGGTTACCGAAAACAAACAAAACTTTCGAGGGTTAGCGAATGATACATTCGAGGGTTAGCGAATACGATCCACACATTCGAGTGTTACTTAAATCAGCTGATACTTTCGAGGGTTACCGAAAACAAACAAAACTTTCGAGGGTTAGCGAATGATACATTCGAGGGTTAGCGAATACGATCCACACATTCGAGTGTTACTTAAATCAGCCGATACTTTCGAGGGTTACCGAAAACGAACAATACTTTCAAGGGTTAGCGAATGATACATTCAAGGGTTAGGGAAAACAATCCGTACATTCAAGAGTTACCGAAAACGAACGATACTTTTGAGGGTTAGCGAATGATAGAAAAAAAAATAGAAATATTTTGATGAATAGATGACTGAGATAGAAAAAGATAACTATATATATAAATAAATACTGTTTCAAGAGTATTGAGAAGAATAAAAGGCTGAAAAACATTGAGATATTCCTTTTTGGTAAAACATTTGGAAAGACTCTGTCTTCTATGCGCATTCGCAAGTGCAATCAAAATACACAATGTATACAACTTTATCTATAAATATCCACACATACAAAAAAAATACCTTCAAATTCATCACAATGTGGATCTGTACAGTTACGTCACTGCAAACTGGAAACACAGGGTTAGATTGTAACGTGATCATATTAATGATCTTGTCATAAGTGGTAAATTATTCAATAAAAAGAATCTTAATCACTTTAGTGGCCTTAATGTAAATCACATCATAAACAAATCTGAAAAGCAGTCAGGGCTGTTTACGGAGACCTGCAATGGAAAATTCAGATTTAAAGTCAGACTAACCAATTCAAAAGGCATTAGTGTGACTTTAATATGGGATTTACGGCAGCTCTGTGGGTTTCAGAAAATTCAACCACACAGATTCCGCAATGCTAATTAATATCATGACTGCAGCACTTTTGTGCTGGAATCTTAATGCAAGCAAAGTAGCATGCAACATTGTTATTTATGGGGAGACATCATCACATAATAAATTATCAAAGAGATTGTGGTTAAGAACGATTGTGGGTCTCACTATTTAGCACTGAGGTCTAGGCCCACACTTGAGCCCACCACAGAATACACGATCTGAATGTTGTACAATCGTGCGCGCTTCCGCAATTGGACCCTATCAGATCGAATGTGATATGGAACATGTATTGGCTACTACATGCCTGCGCTCCCACTAATGCAATCTGATAGCAAATCATGATCCAAAAACATGCTAGTGGGGCCTAATCCTAATTGTTGATGAATATCTGAACAGAAAGGTTGCACATAATTTAAAGTTGCAAATTAACGGGAATGGTAGCAAAAGGTCCCAAACCACTCGCTCAATATTTGCAACTCTTCATTAGAGATGGGATCCGGGTCCATCTCGGAACAACTCGGTTTCGAAATCCAAATGTTCTGTCCGATACGGATCGTTCAGAGTTCAGGGCTTTGGATCCCATTTACGATGATTATCGGATATTCGAGCTATTTTTGATAATCCTTGAAAATACCCTTGAATGTTCGATAAGCCTCAAAAATATTTGCGAGGATTATCGTTCGAGGGTACTTTCAAGGATTATTGAAAATACCTTGAACGTTTTATAATCATTGAAAATGGTATCTGAAGTCCCGAAAGCATGTTCTGTTTTCAGATTTTCGGATCTTTGGGATTTTCCAAAACTGAACGAAAATGAACAGTTTCGGCCATCTCTACTCCTCATATTGTTTAGGTACTTTAGGAGTACATGTTGTTTATGTTGTTTAGAACTTTAAATCTAAAACGGAACGAAACTTAACAGTTTCGGCCATCTCTTCATGTTGTTTAGGTACTTTATACATAAGTACCTACATAAAGGGTCAACACAACGTCTGCATGCAGTAATAAATGTTTTGTCTGCATAACCTATTCAGCAGTTCAGTAAATAACCTGAACAGGTGTTTGAAACGTGTTAAAATTTTATTTGAGTTTTAGTAATACTTGCAGACACTAGTTAAGGGTCAAGAAAACCCTACCCCATGTGCAATGTGTAGTCCATAAAAGCAAGCTGTCATTGATCATATAGATAATGTTGGATGAAATCCCTGTAATTCTGTAGTTCATCACTATGGGAACATTTTATAAAGCACATATCCAAAGATGGGCTCTGGGCAGAACTTGATTAACAATGGGTATGTGCAGTGCATTTATGGTTATTTAAACTATAGAAAACCAAAATTCAAGGAGATAGACCCCCCTCCCCCTGACAAAAGAACCATATATCCACCAAAGCACAATGCAATGTACACCCTTGAATTTGGTAACGAATGCCAAACTTTATTGCCTCTATACAGAATGAACACCAAAAAATCTGGATAAACCACCCCCAAGAAATAGAAACAATTCAAATCTGCCCATCCAGGCAGCTAGCCTTTCCCTAAAGTCTTCCTGTCAGGGCATCTCCTGCAGAGATCCAATGGAATGTGTGTGGTTGCCCAATGTTACAGAACCGATAAATCTGGTCAACTCCAGAGTAAGCGCACTAGAGCAGTCTCTCACACTGATCGGAGTGCACCCCCAATGCTGGATAGTAAGTTGCCTGAGTCTCGAATGCAAAACTCGTGTTACATGGATCCAAAAACACCCCTTTAAGCAAACATCTGATAGGAGAGATAAGAGAAAGGTATACTCGCCGGGACTTCTGGGGCTTGTGCTGTATTCAGACTCTCTGGGCTGAATTTTATAAAACACATTTAAATGCTTTGTAGGGATACTCTTAAACTGGTTATACACATGTGACTTCAGTCACAAATTCATCAGATTCTCATCTTGATTTTGCCTGAATCGCAAACTGTAGTAAATGGTTTGTAATGTAATGATCCAACGGAATTTTTTTGTTCTGACCAATAGGTTGTAAAGCCGACAGTTAAAGAGTGGAAGATCATCGGCTTTGCGACCTATCCATACACATGGGCATTGCTCAACAAATCCCATAGATCCAATGGGATTTTCTGAATATCAGCCATGTGCATGTCCAGCTTAACAACCAGAACCAAAATAACCCAGTTTTGTTTTTACAGCTGCTGATGCATTATGGAACATTGCAGAGACAGCATTTCTAATCAGTCAAAATGAGCAGGTGGTAAAACGACGGCTTGCTACAATATTTTAGAAGAGTATAATGTACACCATTTATACTCATTACTCTGACAAAGATAGTTAAGTATGAAAAATAGCACGCACACCCCAATTGGCAGTTTTCCCTAGAGCAAAAGTGCAAAAAGTAGAAATAAACTGAGGTTAAGATAATGTGATTCCAGCTCATTGTAATATTAGACTTTCTGATTTTTTAAAAATCTATATATCTGATATATATATATATATATATATATATATATATATATATATATATATATATATATATATTTATAGTGATAAAAGCCATTCATAAAAAATTCAATGGCTGCAGTGTGATGATGTGCTAGTATCACGCAAAGAGCCTGCTAGACTCTCTCTCCTCTCTCCCAGAATGATTACTTTATATTGCTTACAGCTGTGCACTGTAATGACACAATGCAACTTGAAATGCTTTCACTCAGACCTGAAAAATAAGATATCTTCTCCTCTCATTTTGCCTTTAGATGTTATGTTAAAAAACAAAGATAGGAGGAATGAGTGCTTCAGTTTAAATATGCAAACTGGACTTAACCCTTGAGTTTCCATAAAATCTCCACTAACATTTTTTTGTGGATCAGTGACTTAAGGTGGCCAGGCCATACACTCTAAGGATAATGGGTAAATCCCTATGTTCCCAGATTTACCCATTATCCTTAGTGTGTAGGGGCTCTTCCCAACCAATTGCAGCGGCGACTAACGACCAAATTCAGCATTACGGTCGGTCGGGAACAACAGAAAATTTCTCTCATCGATATCAGCTCCCTTTACTCTCAGTAAAGGGAGCCTTACAGATAGAGAGGGCCGAAACGACATAGTTTCATTCCGTTTTTGGACTCCTGGATCTCGGGAATAAATTTTTTAATGTATGGAGCTATTTTCGATCATTTTCAAAAATCCTTGAAAATCTCTTCTCTACTTACCGATCATACAGTGTAAGGCCGCACGGCTGACTGATCTCTATACCACATATGGGGATCGGTTGAGTCTGTGTGCATGGTATCCACAGCATGTGTGCCAACAGATACCAATGTGATCTGTCAGCACACATGCTGTTGAAATCGCATGTGTATGGCCACCTTAAAGACTTTAGATTTTGGACCTGCAACTTATGTAAAAGGTTTGTTAAAGACCCATTTACATTGCCATGTTACCCATTTCTTAACCATTTAGGTAAAACATATATAAATTGTATTTCTGTGTAGTAGACAGGGTTAGGTGCAGTAGGCTTTCTCTGAATGGTATATGGTAGTGCACTGGAATATTACTGTTATGGTAATATATGAACTCTCATGTTTTGCTAATATAACCCTTGATACTATAGCTTTGCAGTGTCACCATCCTTTACATTATACCTTATTGTTAATATTACCAATACCCTTTATATTGTAATTTTGCCTTTAGGATATTTGAGGGCTGTATCTGTGACTGTTAAGTGACTGACACTTAATACACCAGGATCTCTTTGACTGTACCCATGCCTTTCTGTATGCATTTAATAAAGGTTATATTTTAACTGAATGAGGTGTGTTCATTGTGTTTATAGCAGTTTCATACTTTATATTTGTAACACAATTCCACTAGCCTGCCCAAAGCCATTATTCATCAGCACAATCTTGGTTTCATCCTGCACTCCCACAAGACCACCCCAAAGTCTTGCGACCCACATTTACCTGGACTCCCCTCCCCCTCCCCTCCAGAATGCCCCCCTTTTCACCCAGCCTGCCATGGAAAAAAAACCCTGCCACTTCCTATCTCCGGCTTAGCTCCAACTCTTGGATGGCATAGTCTATGACATGCCCCATTCTTCCCACCCTGTCTGGAAGCCACATTTGACTCAATATTATAAGGTAACCAAATAAACAATTGTTATTTTGTGTGTGTGTGGGGGGTTATGAAATCTTTTTGAAATTTTAGGAATGTCAACCTAGGCATTGTTATAGGGAAATTATTGTCTCCAAAAAAATTGATTTTAAATGAAAGACCAGGTTCATACCTTTAAAATGAGCCATCTACCACCTTTCTATGTGCTGCACAGCCCAAGATATAAATAAATCGCTGATCAGAAAGTTAGGGGTGGAAAGGTTATGAATTGTGGTCACAAATATTAGTTCCTCCTTCTAATCTGTGGTTGGCACTAGGGATGGCCGGTTCGCGGATCCGAACCCGGATCCACCGCGGATTTATCCCGTTCGCGAACGACGGATTTTTCTGGATTTTCCACCTTCCGAACTTCCGAACCGGCTGATTTCTCGTATTTCCGAAAATTTTCAAAATGACGAGATTTCTCGTATTTTCGAAAATACGTATTTTCAAAAATTTTCAAAAATACGAGGATTTCTCTTATTTTCGTAGATACGTATTTTTGAAAATTTTCGAAATTACGAGATTTCTCGTATTTTTGAGAATATTTTTCATTTTAATGGGTCCGCTCGCGGATTTTAAAATTTTCGAATTTTTAAAAAAAATTCTGGGATCCTTAAGCGGACTGGATTTTACGAGGTTCGGACATCTCTAGTTGGCACATGCTCAGTGCAGGAGGAAGCAGAAGAAACCAGGAAGTGATTGATCAATGTTTGACTGAAAGAGCACAGCACACAGAGGAGAAGACACAGGGAAGAGGAATTATCACATGGTTTCAGAGCAGGAAGCAGGGGATCTGGTGATGCTGCTACCATATCACACATAAAAATTTAAATAACGTCAAAAGTATGTGAAAAAAATTATATAAGTAATAAGTAAGTAAATTGCAAAAATACCTAGGAAAGCCTTTCCGGGCCATTTTACTTAAAGTCATTTTTGGACCACAGTTACTCTTTAAAGACCAGTCCATTGTGTTCGTTTTCATGAATTGTATTCAATTTTGATCATTTCTTTTTCAAAACTTATGTGAAGGTAATAGCAGAGATGGCAAATATAGTTTACCAACTGGCAGCAAGCAGGAGACCCCGGCTTCAATTTAGAAAGAAAAGCTCCTCTTCAAAATAAAACAGAAAACAGAAGACTCGTAAGACTAGTTGATTTTTACACTCCAAAATTAAAAATGTTGTGTTACCCACAAAATCTATACAGATACAAGTACACACAGCTACTGATGCTCCCCTACACCCAACCAACTTTTCCCTTTCCGGGGCTACAATACACACAATAAAAATATAAGTACTTAGCCAGAATAAGGCCCGTAATTACGAGAATCTACGATCTTTCGGGACCCGGAAAAACCGAAGATCCTCGTAATTACGGGGATACTCGTATTTTCGAAAATTTTTGGAAAAAAAAATCCGCGGTTCGGAAGTTCGGAAGGCGGAAAATCCGGAAAATCCGGAATAATCCGCCGTTCGCGGACGTGATAAATCCGCGGCGGACCCAGGTTCGGGTCCGCGAACCGGCCATCTCTACTCACTGCTAAGGTGCTGGTTTTAGAACCACACAGAACATTGGGTCACAGGTTCCCCTGGCTTTCTTTTTTTTTAATTAGGTTTCTAGCAACAAATAAAGATTCTATATGTACTTGTATTCCAACTAGTAGTTCCTGTGGGATAATTGTAGAAAGCTTTCTTTTAAGCACAGTACATGAGGTTGCAGGTTTACTTTCTTTTAAGCACATTGCATGAGTTTGCAGGTTCACTTCCTTTTTTACTAAAATGTTAATTTTTAGGTTTCTTGCATCCATGGTAGCCAAGAAATAAACTGCAAAGATTACATTTCTTTTTTGTAAAAGACAGAATCATTTGTAATATGTTTACACAAAAACTGTACTGAACTCTCAGAGGGAGGGATGATTGTTTTATTGATATTGGCATAGAGTTCCTAGAAGTGCCTACTAAATATTGCCAGGCGGTATTCTTTGTATAGAAAAAATAGTTGTTTGGGTTGTGGCATCAATGACATGATTTTGCTCCAGAAGTCAGTATGAAGTCAGAATGGGACTCACATTAATAAATGAGTTGAAAGCTGTTAGGATCGGAGCATTGGGGGGAGTTGCTACCCAGGGAAATTATTTTTGCATCGAAGTGGTGTTTTTATTTTAACCCGGTTCCCAGGCAGTGTTCCCTCTAAGCTGTGGTGTGCACACAAAAATCAGCTAGAATGTAAGTGCTGTGGTGTGTAATGCACGGAAATGTATTTTGTATGCGCACAGAAAATAGATATCTGTGCACACAGACAGTTTTAAGTTAGAGGGAACCTTGTTCCCAGGTACAATATAGTAATTATTCTTTGGCAGGCAACAGCTCATTCCACAACACGAGGACTAATTTGCACACCCATTAATTAATGCAGGCAGATATTTGAAAACAATGCAATTAATTTTTAACAAAAGATACAAGCTGTTTTGTAACTACCATGTGCAGTTTCTCCTGTATTGGTAATGGAATTTATCCTGGCAGCATTTCAACATTTCGTCTATTGCTATTCCACTGAACAAACCAGCAGACAAAGATCAGCACATTTATTTTAGCATCAGGTAAGTACCAGCTTGCCTTTTGCTATTGTCATCATGATTAGCTTCCAGTCCGTGATGGGTGACTAGTTATGAAGACCATCACTCTGTATTATAGTACTGTAGTCTGTAGTCTTGGTTTTGATCTGAAATATATTCAGGGTAGAAAAAATAAACATAGCATTGCTTGACATTACTTTTCCAATCGCTGTCATGTTTTCAACACAACCCTTCATCTCTCTGGATTGCTCAAATATTTCAGAGTTTAGGTTATTGCCTTCCAGAATGTAAGATAAAGATAAAGTCATTGGGGATGATTCAATAATACAAGGAGTGTTTGCTTTTTTTATTGTGGAATTATTGAATATACTTGGACTTATATAAATATATATATTCCATTTTACAAAGGGCTCTGTACGCAAATAAGAGGGATCCCTTATTACAAGTATGTGTATATTTTATTGCTATAGTGCTTCTCCAATATAAAGATGCCAGAAATCAATCATTTTAATTAGAATAGTTGCAAATGTTTTTAGGTTTTTGTTTATGTTTCCGCTATTTGGTTAAGGGATGTGAATGGAAAATCTGTCCCTCAGGGGATGGTCTGTGTAGGGCATATCTAGGCAGGGCAGGGGGCCACATGAGGCCATTGGGCTGCCCCTGACTGGCCCCTCAATACTAGACCTGTACCCAAACAATCTTAATATTAAGTTGGATAATTGGTTTATTTTATTAAAAATGACCTGATCAATTGATTGTGTTTGATGGAAATGATCTAAAATATTTCACACCATTTAAAGATTGCAACTAATTGTAAAAATAATCCAATGAACCAGGTGTATCACTTTAATCTTTTTATAAAATCGAGTTTTGTAATCTCTATAATGAGAATTCAGTATTGATCCGGCCCTTAATGAAAATCCGAGTTTCTCATGCGACCCCTGTGAAATTGAATTGCCCACCCCTGGTGTAGGGAGAACCCAGGGAAGAAACAAATTTGTCTTCCTTCTTGCATGGTTTCTAGCCTCTAGAAGAAGGCCTGTGTTATCCGTACAAGAGTCGCCATTTGGTTTCAATCCAACTCTGAACAGGAGTTAACCCCCTATGGCTGGTTGACAGAGCTTTCAAATTCCATATCATATTCACACATCCTGGCAGGCTGCTGCTCCATGTATTTCTTAAGTAAGGAATTAGGACATAGCTGGCAGAGGTTCAGGCACAGGTCACTGCAGTGTTTTCACACAGTGTAGGCCCCTTGGCTGATTTTAATCTTTTAAGCTGTTTTTGCACTCCTATAAATTCTATACTAAGTATTACTCTGCAGAGGTATCTTCCTGTGTGGCCAACAGTCCTAATTTACATGAAAATAAAAATGCTTTAAGGAAAATGCAGTTGGGAGGAGGGAAACGGGTCAGACATGGAGATTGTCTCGAATTTATCAGTTTCCACCTGTGGTTTAAATGTGTTACCACAGATAACAGATGAAAGATGAATGTGTGTATCAACAAACAGTAGAGAAGCCACTTTACCACACCTGACTGTGAGAAATCCAAAAATAAAACATGAGTCTAAAATATGGATTGGTATATTTTATAACGATTGGACACATTGTAATATTAGATTGTAAGCTTTACCAGGCAGGGACCTCCTTTCCTCTTGTGGCAAACCTCTAGCACTTTACTATTTATATAAATTATATATTTATGTACTGAACTATTTATGTATTTGTCCCCCTTGTATGATGTTATTGATTTTATTGTATTTCATTACTGTACAGCGCTGCGTATAAAGTGGTGCTTTATAAATAAACTATACATACATATTGACATTTTTACTTGGTCTGTTTATATCAATTAAAAATCCTTCATCACAAAATAAAGGCCAATTCCATTCCATGTGCCCTTTATTGGAGGCACTAACAATTTCTGTGCCCTAAATGGTCAGGGTCTATTCCGCAATATATGCTTCTTGCAATATAAAATATTTACAATGTTAAATACTTTGTCTGTCCCTTAGGCTGTGTTTAGACAAATGGTTTACTTGGGGATTTTCTGGTGGATCCAGATGTTAAACAGTAGGAAAATGTTGCATGCAGTGTTTCCTCGATGGCAGCCAAGCAGCAGCTGTCAGGAAACCGGCAGGTAAATGAAAAACAGACGTTTGTCTGAATGTAGCCTTAAGAATTTTATATAAGACTTGAGCCTGATGTCCTGGGTGACAAAAATGGTTTAGATGCAAACTTTTTCTGGCACAGGTTACGGAAATGTATTTAAGCTGAAAAAAATCTGCACAGTATATTAAAGCAGTGACTGGTATGATATTACTCCTCTAGATGTAATGTCTCTTGCAATAGTTTGTATTGTAGGGCTCTATTTCATTTGTTACCCTTTAACGCCAATCATATTCCCATTGCAATGCTATTCTTTGTGTGTTTGTTAAACTAAATTGTTTTGTAGCAAAGCTAGCCATACACGGGCCATTTTGTTTCAGGGGTTTTTTTGGTCGGATGATGGAAAATTCTATTGGAGGAACCAATGTTTGATAGATTTCAGCTTGATATCTGCTGAAGATGGGAACTGGAAGACGAGGAAGATGGAAACATTTTCTGCCTTGGCCGTTTTTTTTTCATTTTTCTGATAAATCGATTAACTAATTGGATGAATGAAAATCATTAACCGCCATTGATAAGAAAAGAATAATAGTAGAGAACACACTATCAACTAATCTGTTTTTTGTTTGGGCAATGTTCCTAAAAAGTAATTTATCCAGGCCCAGTCTGTCTAAATCATGAGTGTTTGCTACAGATATGTGAGACTAGGCTCATACTTTGTTGCTTTCCATATATTTAGAAAGTTTAGGCATCAGAGACTTAAGCTGGGGTGGGAGTGAGTATAATTGTCCTTTAAGGATTGAAATCAATTCCGACATCTTAGGCGGCCTCTTATCACCTCGTCTGGGCAGATACATGCATGTAGGCAAGACGAGTTTGGCACCGCGTATACGCATTGATGGCCGTAGGTCTGCTATTAACTCTCTCTGTCTATCGAGATGGGAAACAAGCCAGTAGCTAAATATTTTCTGGAATATGGGCGCACACTCTCTGATTTTGCATTTACAGGTATTGATAAATCCCCATTCCTAAACTTGGTGGGGACAGATCAAAGATGCTTTTGCAATGCAAAACTCAATAGATTTATTATCTTGATATGGATCTAACCGAGTGGCTTTAATTAAAATTATTCACTTAAATATTTTTGAATGAGAAGTAAGAACCATTATACATACAGTACTAGCCACTATTAACTGAATACCACAGATATACTATGACCTGTATGAATGGAACTTACACAGACAATTTCATGTTCAGCTTTGTGAAAGTGTTGTACTGTAGGTCCTGAATAAAGAGGCCTTAATAGGGCACACCTACTTGAATATATAAAGTCAAGTTTAAAGGGCATCTATAGTGGGAAAATGAACTTTTTTCCCTTTCTTTCCATGTGTTCTATAATTCCCCCCAACCCCCAGAGTGTTTTCACTTTGTTCAGTTTCCCTCTCTGTCCTGAGATACACAAGTTAGAAGAAGATGTGATTGCATTCCTGTACTCCCACTAGTACTGTCAATCAAATATGTGATGTGATCCTCTTCCCTGCTCCAGTCCCTCCCCCCTTCCTGCTCTGTTACAAACATAGAGATCTGAGCTTTAGCAGGGGGAGAGAGGTAGCTTTGATGGTATAGATAAGGCTGCACTTGACCCCCTTCTTGATAGACTTCACTGATTGATGATGGGTCACAAAGAGAGAGATCAGGACACGGAGAGATCCGTGTCTCCAGGACAGCTTGCTTTCTATTGGCCACTGTGTGTGGGTGTGTGTTTCAGGATGCTGAACTTTTAATTCCTACTGCACATGATAAGCTTGTCGGTTAGCCGGAGTTGAGACATGGAGGAGGTAAGAGGGGAAGGGGGGAGTGCTGACAGAGAGATCTGACACCATGGAAAAACAAAGTCACTTACAGAGGTAGGATAAAGGCAGCACAGAGTACATGAATTTAACTTTGCAATGGGCTAATGGGTTTTTTTCCACAATAGATGCCCTATAAGCTTTTCTTGGCACTGTAAATATGTACAGAAATCATTTGGCTGAAAATATTCATAGAATACATTCCGCAGTGTGTCTGTGTTACTGTACATTTTTCTAATAGTTTATGTACTGTATTGTTGTATTCTAAATACAGTATTTTCTATTAATGCCTGCTGGCTAAAAAAGAAAAAAAAATACCAAACAGATGCAGTCCTAATTTAATTCCATGGCAAGTTCTCTCTGGTATAGATGAAACATCAAAGACAGTGTAAGAATATCAAATTAAAGCTATCCATCATGCTTGTTGCAGTTCACTATACAGGCTTCCTCTGCTGACACCAGTGAGAATTCAGCCTTCACAAGGGTATGGAAATGCAAGTATTTTAGTCTTAAAGTTAGACCACCTTTTAGCAGAATGAATGACTGGTTAGGAAAGACAATTGACATGACTTGTCTCTGCCGTTAAACAGCTTTTATTTAAAAGACTTTCTCATGATAACAACAACATATGAATAAATCTGAATTACATATGTTCTAAAGGTTTATGTATTTTCCCTTTTTCAACAAGATGTCCAAAATGTTACCTGTGTTCTTAATCTGCAGGAACCAATCAAATGTTTTCTAACTGTATGTAGACCAGTAGAAAAGTATTATCTGATTGGCAAATTAACAGCTCTGGCAAAATGTTGCATTAATAAATAAGCCTTATCATGCTTTATGTTGCTTTAATTTTTAAAAAAATTCTCTTATTCTCTAAAATACCAACAGGGTTATTAAATAAAAGTTCTTACCGTTTAAAATGGTGCTAATTTTGCCCCAACCAATTAGATGTTAGCTTTCAAATGTTAAATAAGATTGATAAGATATTGAATCTCCCTGCAAAAATATAGAATTATGACTTGTGTTATGCATATACATTGTTGAGAGCTCACTTGCTACAGTGAGCCGAAAGATGGTGTTGCCAAATCAGTTGCACCTGGGAGTATCGCTTTGGGTATTCCTGGGGCAGATCTGGATGTCAGATCAAAAGATTCCGAATGGAATTGATTTGACATAGAATTGTTTGATTTTTTTTCACACTCTTAATCTTTCATTGTAAAGAGATTTCCTTGACTAGGAATTTCTAGGATTTCAATAAAATAATTTTGTATTTCTAGCATTTAGTTATTGAATAATACAGTATAAATTTTTTAAAGATCCTTTTTTTCTTGATGTACTTTGGGAATACACTGGCAGTAAATTAACATTGTAAGCATGATCCACAGTCTTCTAGGCAGAAAATCTGTTATAGTTTAAGTAAAACAAATTAGACTTTCAATATATTGTCTTCTAAATGAATTTACCTCTATATTATCTTTAGTTTAAAAGGAATAAAAATGTTTCAGAAACAAACACAATAAACAAAATCTTATAAATTGACTGCTGGCGATTTTCTTGTAATGATGATCAGATAAACTTTGTTTTACTATTAATTCAAAATCACTTTAAAAAGTTCTGTTTAAACGTTTCTTCCCAAGCTCCACTGCTTCCGAAAAATCTCTCTCATTGGCTAAATCTTCATTTTCCATTAGCCAGAAAAAGAAACCGATGCACCAATGATCAGATTAATTTTTTTAAAAAATGTTTTTTTTTCCAATCACCATTAGCAGAGCATGTACTGTTTCTGGAGATAGCGCCAGGCATTTTAATTAAAATATAACAACAAGGTTCCCTGGTTCACCTCAGAAGGTTAAACAGTTCCCCAAAACGTGTACTTATCCAAATGTACACTTAAAGGGAAAATTAACTTTTTTTCCTTTCTTTCCATGTGTTCTATAATTCCCCACAACCCCCAGGGTGTCTTCACTTTGTTCAGATTCCCTCTCTGTCCTGAGATACACCATTTAGAAGAATACGTGATTGCATTCCTCTACTCCTACTTGGACTGTCAATCAAATCCCTGTGACATGATCCCCCCTCCCTGCTCTGTAATAAACATAGAGATAAGAGCATTAGCAGGGGGACAGAGGTAGCTTTGATGGTAGATATAAGGCTGCAATTGACCCCCCTTCTTAATAGCTTTCAATGATTGATGATGGGTCACAAAGTGAGAGATCGTAAACTGTACTGATCTCCTTCTTCCGTGTCTCCAGGACAGCTTACTTTCTATTGGCCACTGTGCGTGGGTGTGTTTTTCAGGATGTTGAACTTTTAACTCCTACTGCACATGATAAGCTTGTTGGTTAGCCGGAGTTGAGACATGGAGAAGGTAACAGAGGGGAGGGGGAAGGGGGGAGTATTGCACAGAGATCTGACACCATGGTTAAACAAAATCACTGACAGAGATAGGATTAAGGCATCACAGAGTACATGAATTTAACTTTGCAAAGGGGCAATGTGTTTTTTTCACTATAGATGCCCTTTAAGTCGAACATATTAATAAATAAATGTTTGGGAAACAATTACAGCATTCTTGCCTGTTCCTAAACATTTATTTATTATTATATTTAATGTAATTAACGTTTACACTATTATGGCTTAAAAACACCGCAACCCACCGCAGCTTACGTTCCTTGCTCCCGAGATTGCACTAACCAATATACAACAATTACTGCGTTGGAAGAGTATGTAAAGATAAGCTGCTCTGGGTAGCAATATTGCAGCTCCACTTATGTTTCTTATTACTAAACAGGCAATTTGGCATTTTTAATTTGGCTTTAAGAGCCAAATTCCTGTTCTTTTATTTCTTCTTTTTTTCTGTTTTATTCTTCCGCTTTATTGGACTGTATCTCCTCCCACAGCTAGAGACATGAAATTCCCCCCCTCCCCCCACTTGTGTCTGTATGTTGTCCCTCCCATTTAGATTGTAAGCTCTTCGGGGCAGGGATCTCAGTCCTAATGTGTCAAGGCTTGTTGCACTTATATAAATTTAAACATTATTTATATATATATGCTTTCTTATCCGATGTATGCAATTGTATTTCATTTCATTTTTATCTATCTGTATAATGGCTTGCACTTATCCCCTTGTTTGTATACTCTGTACTCTGTACTCTGTATGTACAGCACTGTGTACCCTAGTAGCGCTTTTAAATAAAATTATACATACATACATACAAATTTAGTACAGACGTGAGGGGCATATAGGAGAAGTGTGCTATCTTCTAGCTAAGGCATCTGCGGAAGCGTTACATCATTATCGGCGAATTTCTGGACATTTTTTCCCCATAGACTATAATGGTAACACTCCTCAAATGTGGATATTTCAAAACAGTTTGTTTCATGGTCATAAATACAAACAGTGATACCCCCAACCCCCCACACAGACACAAGTACACCCACCTACTGACCTACCTTTCCATTCCCATGGAAGCCATACTTAAAGGGTAACTACAGTCAAAAAACGAATTTTGATCAATCATCAATAAAAGTTAGTTATATGGTCATACATGCAAATACATATACCCCCCACCTCACACGGGTACACACACCTACTGACCTAGCCTTTATTCCTTTAGCAGCCATACTAAATAAAGTCAAAAAAACATATTTTGATATATCCTCAATAAAAGTTAGTTTTATGGTTGTAAACACAAAAAAGAAATACCCCAACCTCACATGGGTACACACACCTACTGACCTACCCTTCCATTCCTGTGGCAGCCTTACTTAAAGGGTAAATAAAGTAAAAAAATCGAATTTTGATATATCCTCAATAAAAGTTAGTTTTATGGTTGTAAACACAAAAAAGAAATACCCCAACCTCACATGGGTACACACACCTACTGACCTACCCTTCCATTCCTGTGGCAGCCTTACTTAAAGGGTAAATAAAGTTTTAAAAAAATAGTTTTGATTTATCCTTAATAAAAGATAGTTTTAGGGTTGTAAACACAAAAAAAGACATACCCCCTCAACCAGACCCAAGTACACACACCTACTGACCTACTCATCCATTACTGTGGCAGCCATACTTAAAGGGTAACTATAGTCAAAAAACAAATGTTGACTAATCATTCGAAAAGTTTGTTTTTTTAACTTCCAACCTGATCCAGGTACACATGCCTACTGACCTACCCTTCCATTTTCATGGCAGCCATATTTAAAGGGTAACTATAGTAAAAAAAAAAAAAAAAATTCAAAAATACATTTTGATCAATAATCAAAAAAGTTTGTTTTTTTAACTTCCAACCTGACACAGGTACATACACCAACTGAGCTACCCATTCATTCATGTGGCAAATTCATTCATCTGCAGTTCAAAGTCAATATTGCAGACTCATTTATGTAAAGTCTGTCTCTGAAGGCTTCTATATTGAGCTCATAGAGGGTGCTTGGCTAAAATTCTAGCTGTATGTCAAAGGAAAACTAGAAAGAGAAAGTTTACATGTACAGTAAAAAAATCCGTACATTTTCAAATAAATTGGAATAACTTTCATAGATTCCTTAGCTAGGAAATAGTACACTTGTTATTTCACAAACCCCTCTCTAATGTGCCTTGCTCATCCTGTATATGCACCATTCTGTGTGGGCTGGGCATGCGGGCATCTTATATGTACAGCCTGTGTAGACTGGGCATGGGGGCATCTTAAATGTACCAGTCTGAGTGGGCTAGGTTGAGTGGTTTTGGGTGGACCATGCTCGATAAAGGGTGAAGGTCCACCCGAAACGTTGCTGGAGAGATCTAAGATATGGGTGAATAAACAAGAGCTTTGGAGCGTCCAGGTGCATTTTTGTGATTTGATGTGTTCTATTTAAATACATTTTATAGAGTGCTGCGCAATCTGGACTTTTTTTCACAATAATAATATGATCAAATTCATTAAAGGAATAGTTCACTAAAAAGTGAACTATTCCTTTAATGCATTGATTGAAGGCCTGGGAGGTGAAAGAGCTATGTCTCAATTAGACTAATATGTGACCATGCTGTTGGAATTGTTTAGCTTGAGGAAGTTGTTGACTTCTTTTCTTCAATTCTTTTTACTGATCTACGTGCTGTCATTCTGTATTTTGTTTCTTTTCTATCTTACTAACTTATAGGGCATTACATAGACATTTAACATGATCATTTCATCACAATAATATGACCTGCTTTTTTCTATATGTCACACTGTCTGTTGTTTTACCATAAATTGTGCTCTATTTTCAGGGTGTATCAATCTATCATACATTTTTAGGTTCAATGCTCCTTCTAAGATGTGCGCTTGCATGAGTCCATAATTTAGTAGGCCGGTGCACACAGGTTAGAATAGTACACACACTACAATATGGATGAAATAGGTAGTGCACACAATTTTGTGCTACAAAATAAATGGTAAACATTGTGCTTTCATATTTTATTATCACTGGTTTTGGTACATGCTACTAGGTACTCAGGGGATCAACAGTTTCCCGAAGAAGAGGTGTAAGATGATGAATGTGCATTCCACATATAGTTGTTGAGATTTTAACAAAATGGCAATATAACTATATTCTTTCAGTATGCTGAACAGATCCAAAGAGCAACTAGGATACTTTGTTTATAATAAACTACTACTTTATACAGTATGTGAAAGGTATTTTTTGCTTTTCAAGCTTTACATCCCCTATATATCATTATTTGATTGTTTTGCACAATCAAAACTACTATTGGTCTGTTTTAATGGTCAATGTACTAAGAGTTGCTTTCGATTAATACTATCCCTATTCCTATTTACCAATGCAATGGCTGCTCTCAATACTTTAATGGGGCAGTCACACAAAAGTGATGCAATCAGATTGATACATCATTTGTAACTCACAGTAACTCCAATTAGTACATTGACTTTTAGTATCTTTATAATAATGACAACAGGTTTATGATTATGTTTACCCCCATCTTTATCATAGAACATAATGCAAATTTGATTTGTGGTGATCTCTCTGTTTTATGCAAAATTGTCCCTTTAAATAACAGATTCATGCACCTGACGTATCATATTTCGATCTGTATTTTATTGTCATCTTTAAAAATGAATTTCCCAGAACACCCTTACTCGTGCATATTGACTTGAGGACCCTGTGCTGTATTAATAGTATATGCCTTGAGACTCTACTGTCTACCCATCCTTTACTTTGACCCATTTATGTGAATATGAATATACAATTTACTTGTTATTGTCTATCACAGCAGTTTTATTTGTTTACTGAACAAAATTTTCCAATGTAACAAGAAAGGAATTGAGTTGCTCCTATGCTTCATTGGCCATGACACGTCTCCCAGGAATATATATGGTCACACGGAGTCTTAAGAAAAAAAACAAAGGGTCATAAAGCTAAAGACAATTCAAACCACTGAAAAGGGAATTGAAGACGAGTGATTGATAAGCAGTTTGCAGAAAAAGATCAGAATAGGTTCTGCAATTTACTGTAATATTATAGTGTGCTAGAAAAAATTGAAAAGCACTTTTACCAGAATTAAATGCTTTTGTCATTGAATTTTTAAAATATATATTTTATATACTGTGGTATGATGAAATGATAAGATATATAGAAGTATGGTTTATACAAATTTTGTACGCATTTTATATATTATATTTGCATACATGTCTTTGTGCTCAAGAGTTCAGTAGAAGAACTTAGTAGAGATGGGATACTGGATCCAACACGAAACCCCCTGAATGATCAGTCCGAATACGGACAGATTTTCCAGATTTCGGGACTTCGAAACCTATTTTCTGTAATTATTGAACGTTTGAGGATTATCGAATATAGACTCGAATGTTGATAATCCTCAAAAATACGATCGGAAACTCAAAAGTAGTCTCTGATCGTATTTTCAAAAATTAATAACTGGCATTACAATCCCACAGTGAATCGCAAATGCGATATTGAATCACGATCGGGCCATTTTCCCAGAGCGAGAGCGGCTCTGAGTAAATGAGCCTGTATCTGTTTTACAGATACAATCCGCAGCAAGTGTAAAAGATAAAGCGCAAAGCCTGAATTAAGTTAGATTGTTTTTCCTGCTTTGCTTGTCATAGATGATAAAAGTTGGGGGGTGGGACATCTCTCTGTACAGATGATGGGTGTGGTCAGGGAGACACGCGTCATATGTGTAATTGCAGTGGAAGTTGAATTGATGAAGCTTAAAGGGCAAGTCCAGCCCTAAAATGAAAACTTACATACAGGTAAATCACCCCCCAAAACCCTAAACGGTAATAGTTTGAAATCTGAAATATATAAGTCTAACCTGAAATCCTGCATAATGTCCTGTGTCCCTGTTTCTGCTTCCTGGTTCTTCCAGTTATCAACTGTCAGTTATGGATTTGACAGTTGACATCACAGCCAATAGAACCGCTCTAGCTGAATACTTTATCCTGCTATGGCAGAGGTTTATCATACTTACCTATATCTCGGCTGAGGGTTACTATATCTACCTGGATATCCAGGTTTATGTGAACTTGCATAGAGACTTTAATGATCGCCTGCTCATATATTGGAACTTTTCCACATGTTCATGAATCCAGTAAAATTCACTATGTCAATTGATGTTACTAACATTCACTTTGTCTTTATAGATTAGTATATACATGAATGGAGATTTTACAGATTGTCTGTTACTTAGTGGAACGTTTTTTCATACTCACGTATTCAATTGAATGTATATATGTACTTATTCGTTTCACCTGCAGCTTTAGATTGGAGGCTGGTATCTTAAGGGCTCTCTGACGTGACATTCTGACACTGGGTTACTTATAAAGTTTTAACATTTTGAATCAAGTTAGTCCCAGCTCTGTCTGTCCGTTATGCCTTAGATGATTCTAGCACAATGCGCATGCTCACCGACGCTACCAATGGGTTAGCGCCGACGAGACGTGAGGAGTGGCGTCACTCGTTTCACCGGAAGTTAAGGCCTACTTGTGTATTTAAAGCGCGACGGCGGGGACACTCGACAGCATGGTTGAAGAAGCTCTAAGCATGGTGTTATAGAGCGAAACGCGTCCCGATGCTGTGTGGTTTTTAGGTCCTGCCTCTTCTCCGGATGCCCACTGACAAAGACTATGACTTGACTGGTACATATGTTTAAGTAGGAGGGTTAGGTACTATTTACCAAAAACTGTAAAACCTGCTTATACTCTATTTACATCTTTGGAGTGTAGGAGTGTGAGATATATGTTGTATCATTACTGTAAAACCTACCTTGATTGTTTATTAGTATCTGCACATTGTACTTTCTGCTTCATATTCTCTCAGTGTATATATACTTATATTGTGGGATTGCATCTTAGGAGATGAGATAGGATGTTTTTATGTTTTTAATGTATAAGTCCCAGTTTATTAAAGGGTTTTTAGCCTTAATTCTGAGTGTTGCAATCTGCTCTTTGTTTGTAGACATCACAGCCAATGACTGAATGTTAATCCCCTAGCTGCCTCTTCTGAGCATGCCCAGGCTCAGTACAGGTATCTAAATTGCTCAGTTTCCATGAGGCATCCAGAAGCATAGCAGACATACAGTAATGAATTCATAGGGGAAAGTATGATATATCAACATATTTTAAAGAGGTCATCTTTCTAAAAGATGTTCTTATGAGGGTGGAGTTGTCCTTTAAAGAAGAATGGGAGGTAAAAATAAAAAACAAAAATTAATTTTGATGTTTAACAAAGCGGTAATATTCAGTGTTGGATACCAATCAAAATATGAGATACCCTTAAAAAGCTATCTCCACCCTCTATATCATTTTTTAATATAATGTAGGGCATCCGTTCCCATCCCCAACCGATATATTAGATTGTTAAAAAAAGAAGCAGAACTCTACAGCCCTTTGCTCCTGCAGCACTCCGATCCATCCCTCTGTTTGCCAGAACTTTCAAAAAGGGGCCGGACCAGCAGCTATAACTGTGATTTGCCGAAAGGCAGACAATCATAGCCGCAGCAGCCGGCAATAGAGAATAGAGGGGATGCCCTAAATTATATATAAAACGTTTTATGCAAGGGAAGGATCAGGAGGGAGGGGGGGAAGGACTCCCCTGCACTTGCCACTGTCCTCTCATAGAATAAGGAGGAGGCAGAAACCTTTCATACAGGAAGACACCTCCTACTCAGTTTTCTAGGCTTTGGACAAGCACTGCAGGAGAACCATAAGAAACAGAGATGTAAGGTAAGGATTTTTTTAAACTACACAGTGGGGCCAGTAGTGGGTTAAATTTTAGTTTGGGGGTGGACATGCCCTTAAAGTAGAATATCTACCTGCTTTTTTAATTCAAGGATAACATTATCGTATACCCATTATCCATATATAGAGAGTGTGTTCTAGGTGGTATTATTGCTTGGAGTTACGGTTTTATATCAGCATTACTTTAGACACATTGGATTATAGTTGGGTAGAACACACAATTTATGCTTCAGAGCCTAAAGTGCAAAAAGATTATGCGACTTGTCCAATGAGATGACACATGAATCAAATCAAATTTTGCTGACCAGAGGCTATTGTCTTATACCTTGAGTTGCTCCTTTTTACAGCAGTTATAAATTTCATGTAAGCCACTGAAATAAACAAGCAAAAAATCTAGAAACAATTGGAAATGTTCTTAACTAAAAACCTTCGCCATCAAAATATACATTTTGAGTTCAACCAGGTCAAAACCATGTGACTAGTATAGCAGTGTATCTTAGGGCCTTGCTTTTTTACTTTTGTATTGCTTAATGCCAGAAACAAGTTTTTTTTCTTCTTTAAATTAAATGAGAATTACGGCTGGTGGATTCTATGTCTACTTAGCCAGAGTAGAATTCTAATGAGTAGCTGAAAACTAGAATATCCAGCTAATTGCTACACTCGCTACAAGACAATAATAACAGGGAGACACGTTAAATGTATAGGAGTTGATTAGGTAGATTTATATGAACAGATGTATTCCAGATTGCATTTTCCCCTCTGTATAATATGATACAATAACTCTCATCATTTTACGCAAGTTACATTGATTGAGGGTCTTTCTGCGTAATTTTGACAACATCTGTATGGTGTCCTTTCTAATGTTCTCAGGGGTAATAAAAGTTATTTATATTTTGTTCCAAGTTCTTAGACTTTCTTTTCATGTATTTCTTTGTTTTATATTCACCAGCTTTGTTTAATTATAAATGAGCGACCAATATACATTATGCTAGCTACTGCTATTAACGTGTTTGTCCCACAAAATAACATACCATAAATCCGCTTACAATTTTGTTATACGTTGAATTACCAATTACAGATTGTGGCAGAGCAAATGAAATATATGTAAGGATTTACTAAGCAAAATTAGAGATGTTCAAAACTGATGAGTTTTGTCCTGTTTTCGAATTTTTGAATTTAACTGTAAATTCGAAGATTCGAAAACAGACCCATAGAAGTCTATGGGAGAAAAAAACACTGAAAGTTTCTATCAATTTTAAGGATGAAATAGTAATAGTAGGTTACTGTTAATAACACAGGGACCTGGGGAATGGTCTGGGGAACCCATAAATATAACCAAAACTCCTTTTAAAACTATCTTTCCTCTTGATTAGAGATGTCCGAACTTCGCAAAATCCGGTCCGCTCGAGGATCAGAAAATTCGAAAATCTGCACGCGGACCCATTAAAATTAAAAATATCCTCGAAATTACGAGATTTCTCGTATTTTCGAAAATACGTATTTAAGGGTGTTTAATTTGTTTTTACAAATTCGAGGGTTATTTTTTTGATTGTAGATAAAAATGTATTTAAGTGTGTTTAGTTTGTTTTTGAAAGGGAAACCAAACAGTAGGCTATTAAATATATTTATTTTCAGTACTAAATGTTAGTTTTTTGTTTATTGCTTTTTCTAAGGGACTTTATTTGCCTCTGCCCCAGGGAATAGATATCCCCAGTGACATATGACAACTATTGCTTTTTGGCCTTAGTGATGTCAGTACCTTCCTACCCTACACCACTGGGAAACAGTTTAATTAATGCTGTGCATAAGATAGGGTTTCATTTAACAACTTGCTGTGAAATAATGTAAATTTCAACAGTGGAATGGAAACCATGCAAAGCATCTTATTAAAACAAGACTTTTTGAGTAATGGAATGTTGTCAGAGGAACAAAGTACATTTTTTCTTTGTGCTTCCTAGCATCCAACACCCTTTCTCTATTCTGTATATATTTATTATAGATCTGGAAACTAAGAATGCTTGATTCATTGAAATCAAATAACTTCTACTGACTGGTATATCTTTGAACACAATATTAATAATACCGATAGGTTTTATCATGTCAGTCTTGAATGGAAACAAAACAGTATGGGTTTGTAAAAAAAGGTCATCACAGTAAACATGGATCTGTCAATTAGAAGAAATATGCAGAAAGATATCTACAAGTAAAATGAGCAGTCAAGGAGTGTGGTAGCAAGTAAAAAGCCATTTAGTATCCTGGTGATAAAGAAAGTCTGTCATCAGAATGAAAGGGTCGAGTTGTACATGAGAGTGTAATGTGTCTAAGGAATCATTTTTTCTCTCTCCCAAAGGAGCTAAAAACACAATTTACAAAGGTGGGTGTTAATATATTTTCTTTACTTGTGTGCAATACTTGAATTCAAGCACAAATCAACAGCCATCTCTCCTTTATGAATGGGATTTTATGTACAGGAGCAATTATCTCACAGGACATAGTGCATAATCAATGACTGTTTATCTGAATGGCTTATGATGAGTTTTACATATAGTGTTAATCAATACACATTCCAGAAATCCCTATGGTAACATACTATCTATCCAAGTGCTAAATGTAACAATTCACAACTTTAAGAACATCTCACACCTGGAGTACTTACCCCATTAATTAGCTTTTCTGAGGTAAATCTGGTTACACACAGTGTCAATCTTTAGCAGATCACAGATAGAGATGGACTAAAACTCGAACTCGAACCCAAGTTCAAGTCGAACTTATCAAGTTCAAATGGACTCAGTCTTCTTGAACTATCCCGGACCCGGATTTCTCGGACTTCAGAAATTTCCGGTGTTCGTCATTGCAGTTTTGAGAATTATCAAATTTACGTCATATTTGGTAACCCTCGAAAGTATTGTTCGATTTCGGTAACCCTCAAATTTATGGTTCTGTTTGCACTAACCCTCAAAAGTATTATTCAGTAATCCTCGAATTGGCCGTAACCCTCAAATGTAACTTGTGCAAAACGGACCAAACTTTATGAAGTTTGGCCATCTCTAATCACAGAAAGATTCCATTAAATGTTATCTGTGATTTGCTACAGGTGTGACTACACACACAGATGAACGTATCTCTTTATACTGAGAATAGGGAAGATTGTTCAGATAGTTACACTGTCAGTTCCCTATACTATTATAGGAATCAGAACTGACTGTTGCCATGGCTTGTGACATCAGTTTGTCAGCCAGAGGATCACCTGACACACAAGTGGATGATAATAGGCTAATCGCATGATTCAATGGAATTGGCCTGTTGTCAGTACCGTGAGAACCCAGGTTAAGCCTTAATAAAATAATGTATAAGAAGTACATTTTCAGCACCTGAATCTTAAAAAGAGATAAAATAAGATCATTAAAACATATTCACTTATTTAAATATCTGAATCAACAAGAAAGAAGAAGTCGCTACAGTCCAATGTAGTAGAAACAATTTTACATAGCATGTCAAGTAGGAAGAAAGAATCCACATTACACTGAGTCACTACATCAAATCAGTGTTCTCCTCCTGGGCAGAAAGAAAGGTAAAAGGTTGATAGAAGATATCTGCAAATCTGTCAGCATTTCTAATCATGTGGTACCCTGGATAAACCTTCAGTTGGGTTAAGGGTTTTCATGCTCCATAGGCGAAAGCATTACAGGTACTATCCTCCCAGATGAACCATGAATTGCTGAAAGCAAAACCCCACAAAAGCTTGCCAAAAAGCTTTTGTGAGAACAAAAGCAAAGTTTTCTTACTTTATACTTTTATTTATTTTCTTTGCTACACTACAAGACTTGTATTCTGTCTCTAAATAAAGACATTTAAAGGTGAACATAAGTCTCCAAACAACATTAGCCTAAGTACTCAGAGGGAGTATGAAACACGTCAGGCCTGCTTCATTTTATCGTTGGCTGCCCTGCACACTATCCACATCCACTTTTGAGTCTTGATGCTGGGTGCTACTGATCCACCTAAGCCACAGGTGTATCCAAATATGTCCAAAATATCAGTGCACACCAGACTTAATCATAAACGATGTTTTATTAAGACGTTTCGGTGTCAAAATGGCACCTTCTTCTTTTTATCATGGGTATGTAATAAAAGTTATGTTTTATTTACTACTGAGTATCCAGTGCTGGTAGATGTTGGAACTACTTTTGGCTCTTGCGATGGGTCTGGGACTTGGACCACACTGAAGTTTTGGTGAGTTCACCTTTTTTTGACTGAAACGATGCACTGTGATTTTAAACTGTGTGAACAAGCGACGGGTTTGGGGCATGTGCACCTGGACCAAACTTTACTGATGGTGAGCAACCGTGCGTTATGCTTAGGGATTTATAATATTGCACTAATGGGAACGTTTAAATCTCTGGTGTGGATTATTACATATTGTATTTGCTTGATTTCCAAAAAACATTAACCCAATAGACAGAGCACATTCGCAAAGATATAAATACTGTGTCCCACCTCCCCCTTTGCTTTGGCTGCTGGGCGATTTTTGAAATTAACTTGTGGGTACTAGGGATCAGCTCCCATAATCCACCTTAGTTGGAACCCAGCTAAGTGCACTCAGAAATTACCCCTCCCTCAGACACAGAACACAGATTTCAGTGCAGTTTTTGTGTAAACATATATAAATGCTCCTGTCCCTAACAATGTTAAATTCCTTTGTTATTTATATCAACCTCATGTCTCGCTAAAAGCAAAGCTTTCTACCATTATCCCATCAGAGCTTTTAAGTTTGTACATGTATGATATTTTCCTAGAAAAATTATGTAAACAAACAAACAGTAAAATCAGTTTATTATTTTGTATTGTTTTATAAGTAAGCAAGGGGATTTGAACCTGTAACCTCATATGCTGTGTTTCTAAAAATGTTATGAGAGTTGCCACAAAGAATACAGGTACATTCAGAAAACATATCTTTTGCTAGAAACAGAAGCAAAAAAACCCCATAACACTCAACAGTAAAATCACCTTTTTTGTATATTTCCATGCTGTCCGTAATGCACGCTGCCTGAAAATAACTGCAGGGTAACAAGCAACTTTTAAAGTCTTATTAGGGACATATTGGTGTGGAGACTAGAGATGGACACAAAACCGAACTCAAACAAGTTTGTTTTCCCAGACTCACGGCTGTATTTTCGATAATTATCGTAAATTTCGATAATTATCAAATTTACAGACCGTTCGCTAACCCTAGAATGTATCGTTCGCTAGCCCACGAAAGTATTGTTCATTTTCGATAACCCTCGAATGTACAGATCGTTTTCGCTAATCCTCGAATGTAGCCTTTGATTTTCGGCAACCCTCAAAAGTATTGTTCGTTTTTTTCGATTATAACACATATATTAAGTGCTCTCCACTGTTGTAATAAAATCCAATCTGGTGTCTCAATCCTCTATCTGTAGAGTCATCCACATACACTCCATATATTAGAAGACAAAAAGGTAGATAGGGAGAGACGATCCACCACAGTCTCAGCTGTAAAGCAAATATTTATTGTGACAAAATACACCAGCACAACATTTAAGGGTTACCGTTCTTTTTTTCGGTAACCCTTGAATGTATGGATCATTTTTGCTAACCCTCGAAAGTATCATTGGGTAACACTCGAATTGGCTGTAACCCTCGAATGTAGCTTGCGCAAAACCCGACAATTGCCCGCTCATGTTTAAGAAGTGTTTTAACAAGTTTTGATGATAGTGACATGTTCCCCAGACCATTTCCCAGGTGTCACAGCCATTTACAGTAAGTTACCATTGTTAGTTTAGCTGTAAATCACACAGACTTTTCGAACTATCACTCTCATATTGACTTTAATGGGTCTGAATTCGAACGTTCTCTAGTGGAGACATCTGTATAGATGTAAATACCCTGTGCATATAGTGAATATTGGGGTCAGGGGGCTGATTGGTTGCTGCAAATTAATAGCACAGGCAAACTTTTGCACCTTTTATTGCATCAGCCCTTGAGTACCAAAAAACCTTATTCACCAATAACTTTGTGGCAGAGATTGAATAGGATCCCGTCATTCTTTTAAGCGATAAAACCAGGTCCCCCACAAAAATTGCACAACAAAAAAGGTGCAAAAATGCACAAAGCTGTTTTCGTAGCTTTTGCGCTAATTTTTACCATACGAACTCTCTGTGAAATGCTTTTTGTGAAGCAAATCTAAATATATATTCCTAAAATGTGTGCACAAAGTCAAAGATGTACAGTACATTATTCGAGAAATGAAATCCAACAGATAAATCCCCTAGCAGAACGACTGAATTAATTGCTGACTGAAAAAAGAGGGAGATAAAAGTAAGCACGTCAATGACAGCTCTGTAACAAGCTTAAGTGTGGTGTGTGTCTAATGAGTTCAATGTGAGCGGCCGTCTTGTTGAGGATCTAATCGAATAAGAACGACAGTATTGAGATATTAGCTCAATATTAATTTCTGTTTATTGCTTTCTGGCTTTTCTGAAGCATTGCCTTAATATTAAAGTTCTGCCACACTGACTCTCCAAGGAAGGTTTGCACAATGATAGTTGTATATAATGCACATTTAAAATTGAACAGTAGAATTTTATTGCTACATTCAGAGATTATCCAGGGAAAGAGATTGTTTATTTGCAGATTGTTTACATTGAAACTATATTTTACCAAGATTTCCCACCACACACGCAGTGTTGGTTATAGCAGGACTCGGGGAATGTTGAACTTTTGCACATTTTGGTAAATTTGATTTGTTGACTTTTATGTGGGGATGGCATCACTTTTACCACATTTTGAAGCATGGTTTTAATTAATGTCTGCACATCTTAAGTGCTGCTCTCTATCAGTTCTTCAGTAGAGATGCACAAACCTTCGATCATTGAGAAAATATGTTTTAGCTGGTTCACCAATAAAGTCAGTGTTTAGCAGAGTCTGTGTGAAAGTTTATGAGTGCACAAAATAGAGATGGGAAAATAGCTAATTCATCCACAGTATACTAATTTCATGTACATATGTCTAATTTACTATCATAGCTGCAATCACCCATAGTAACAGCCACTTGATTTTATGGCTGCTTTTTAGTAGCGACGTGTTCCAACCCTGGTGTTAATTATTTTAGTAGAATTCTACTACGGTAATTCAGAATTTTATTTCAATTTATTTTGTCTCAAGTAGACAAGAAAATATAAGGGCTCATCTTACAGTGAACAAAGAATTGAATTTTTCTGTGCTCTATATTTTCTGAAAAAATCAAATCTATAAGTATACTGACTATACTGTATTTCAAACAGTACACAAGGGAAGTATTATATGGGGACATATAGTAAAGGGACTTGGTAATACATCCTGATGACTTGCTAACAAGCAATAAGATAGTGTTGAAAGCAAACCACAGATTGGAGTTTATAGGAAGTGGGATTAATAGCCAGTAGAGTGAGGCTGTAAAGACACTTTCTATGTCTCTGGTGAGATGTTACATTGAAAGGTACATTCCATTTTGGTCAATCAGGTCTAATATTTAAAATCCTTAAGTTCTTTATATGTACAGTTTAGAATGGAGAGGAGAGATGATTGCAATATTTGGGTAGATGGCTGATTAGAAGCAGGAGGCAATCTGGAAAAGTTGGAAAGTAGAAGAAGTAGCTGTATCAACTTATTGTTCTTCACAGATTATACATTTCACTTGGTGAAAATTATTTGAAAATAATATTGTATTGAAAATCCAGAATCATATATTTCTGGATAGCTCCTAATATTATTAATTAGTTACCTGCCCACAATTTCAACCAATATATTCAGCACATTATTAAATGTACCACAGATATTTAATGATAATAATTTCCCCTATTCTGTCAGAGGAAGGCTGTTCCTCCCTCCATGTAATCAACCAAGGCTGTGACTGCTGACATCGCAACCAATATTTAATTGCTCTTTCCCCTCTGCTCATGCTCAAATTCCTAAAAGCTCATTAAGCAGGAGGAGGAGGCAGAAACTCTGCAAGAAAGGGAACGAACAAGGGTAATACTTATCATTATCTGGATAGAATTGCATGCAATAAAGTTCTAAAAATAACAGGGTTAGGGGCAAATAAATGTCAAGTGGGCATTTTTTTTGTTTTAAGGGGGAATATGGCTAGGCTTGAGCCTCTTTACTGTTTGAATATACTCAGAAGCATCCACTTCGATAAGGGCAACCGAGGGTCTGGAAGCACCAGAGTAGAAGCGAATGCTTAAGTCTTTCAAAAGCTTCCAAAGCTACTTCACGGTAGGAGTTATGTTTACCCCCCTGTCAGGTGAGGTTTAATATTGGAGAGATGATAGAAGAGAAATATTTAATAAATCACCAGCTTTTTGTTGGAAGAGGCCCGTTAAGATTAGCAGTAGAGATGGCCGAAACTCACTAGTTTCGTTCTATTTTCAGATTCTTGGATCTCGGGAAAATCCAGAAGATCCAAAAATTCGAAAGCCGAATGAATTTTCGATAATTTTCGAATATACAGAGTTATTTTCGATAATTTTCGAAAATAGCCTCAAACGGTAGAAAATTTTTGAAAATGCGATTGGAGACCATTTTAGAGTTTATGATGGTATTTTTGATGATTTTCAAATGTTTGATACTTTTTAAGAAAATTATCGGAAATCGCTCCGTACATCGAAATTTTGTTCCAGAGTCCCGAAATCCAGAGGATCCATCTGGATTCGGATGGATCATTCATATTTCAGAACTGAGGAGTTTCGTGTCAGACCCGGATCCCATCTCTAATTAGCAGTTACTGTAGAAGAATCCATCTCAAATCCATGCGTGGAAATTATGTAACATAAGAATGAAACTTTTGCTACTTCAAAAATTAATTTTTCTAGTTTGACATACTGGTGATTTCCCATTAATCAAGAAAGAACTTGGCAAAGGTGAAAGCAAAGAGTAAGTAGATCCTGTAGGAAGATCAAAATGTCAGACAGATAGACAACTACATAGTTGCCTAAAAATCATGAAAGATTTCATTGATAAATTACTGGAAGACTGCTGGGGCATTCCATAATCCAAATGAGATTACTAAATACTCAAAATGGCTGTAGGCATTTTAACTCCCATTGGTAATATCTATAATGCAAGCAGTAATGGTTAATAAAACCTCTGCCTGACCATTTGAAAAATATAGTGCTCTTCCTCTATCTCCATTTGTTAATTGTTTAACTCAGCTCTACATCAAACAAGACAAGGTGTGAAATTTCACTAAAGCCAGCAGCAAAAGCTAGCCTTAAGCTGGGTACACACAGTAACGATAAAGCCGCGATACTGTCGGATCCGATGGTATCGGGGCTTTATCGGTATTGTGTGTACCTTTTTTCCCCAATGAGCGCATGGCCGCCGAACGATCGGGTCAGCCAAACGCTCGTTCGGGAAACACCCCTATAAAGGAGTCTAGCGCGGCCGATGGAAACACACAGTCCCAAACATTCTCCCTATGATGTTCATAGGGAGAACGCTCGGGAATGTGTGTATGCAGATCTTTTTCAAATGGTCAGGCAGAGGTTTTATTAACCATTACTGCTTGCATTATAGATATTACCAATGGGAGTTAAGATGCCTACAGCCATTTTGAGTATTTAGTAATCCCATTTGGATTATGGAATGCCCCAGCAGTCTTCCAGTAATTTATCAACTTATCTGTACTGTGTGTACTCAGCTTAAGGCTGGGTACACACCAGCAGATACTTTAGACCGACCGACCAATCCACGGCACTTTCAGTCACTCGGCCGAAAATACCTGCTGGTGTGGGGCGGCCGGTCTCGACCGACCTCGATCGTCGGTTCGTTCAGATAGGACGAATGGACGATCGGGTGTGCCAGTAAATCCCGATCAATCGTGCGGTTCAGTATGGGACCGCACGGTCAATCGCATAAAATGTCAGCCGCCACCACTATTGCTGTGAAGGAATTATGTAATATTTCCTGAAATAATGTCAGCTTATCTGTCCATACCTTGTATAGGATGATATCACAAGGGAAACTTGAGATATTTTACTTCTTGGTCATACATGCTCTTAAATATATCATGTTGGGTATCTCTGGATTGTAGGATATTAGCCAATCCCAAACCTGTTAATATTCTGGATGAGAGGTGTATGGCACTTGTAGTATCAACTAGAGACTAAGCTGCTCCCATTTTCAAGATAATGCATAATGCAGGGAGTTGGGAGGGCAAGGAGTTTGCTATTTTACCATCTACAAGACACATCAATAATAAGATTACTCACTGTGGGGAGCTACACCGCAAGCAAGTCTCCTCCTCATGGCAATCCACAACGAACTCCCAGGTCGGCCCGACCTCTTCCGAAACACAAATATCTGTAAGTATAGAGTAAGCGGATGCCTCCGGGACTGAAACTCCTGTAGACCGTAACTATAAAACTTCCGAGTTTATTGAAACATGTTAAAACACAAACAGTGTCACACAGAGAGGAACACCGAGGGAAGGGGGGGCGTGGCCTGATGCGTTTCGCGGAACTTCCGCTTCCTCAGAGACCTTGGATACATCAAAGCCAATTGGGTGGACTGTATATTGGCTACAATTCTGGACTATCATAAGGTACATTTGTCCCCTATATTGGATTACCAAATTTTCGTGGACCTTGCTCATGGACTAGCAGATGCCATTTACTCTAAGTATTCTCTCCTTTATCCCATTTATTTTTAACTGTGTGCTACCTTTAATAAATAAATATTTACTATAGCATTTTTCTTTAACTTTGTTTACACTTTTTTATGATATAAAATCATTGAAAGGCTAATTGTCCTATTCTGAGTATATCCCAAAACGAACCTTACTTGCCTTTGAAATTACAATACCGTATAGGGATTACTGTTTGAATATGTAGCTCTGTGTATAGAGTGATAGGTATGAATAACCTTTTACTTACAGGATCTTTAGAAGTTAGAGGTGTATAGTATAACCTCTTTCTAATTAGTGATTACAGGTCATTTCGCTGTCTGGAAATGTGGTGGCAGTTTACGGTATAAATATTGAGGTATATTTTAGTGTGTGCTGTATTTATGTTCACTACCCCATCTTCTCTGTTCTGTGCTATTTGACTTCTTGGTTAATTGGAGTACATTTTCCAATAACTGTAGATAGTAGATAGCCAGAACGGAGTGGGGGGGTTGTGACAGCGTGTATTGAGGGCTCTCTTCCATTCATCCCCCATCTAATCAAATTGTAAGCTCCTGTGAGGTTAAGTTTAGAGAAAATTGTAGATCCTTTCAGTTGTTTAAACAATTCAATAATTAGGGTAAGGGGATAGCGAGGATATTAACATACAGATTCAATAAAGTTTAAATGGTGCTAATTTTGCCCCAACCAATCAGATATTTATTTAACATTTGAAAGCTAACATCTGATTGGTTGGGGCAAAATTAGCACCATTTTTAACGATAAGAACTTTTATTGAATAACCCTAAAAGTGTCTTATTTAAGACTCTATAATTAATACAGTTACCTTACCCCCATCCTTCTTTTCCACAAAAAAAATCTTGCACCTGCAGAAGAAGTGGAAGGATGAATGACCAGATAAAATTAATACTGGGAGACAGATCTATCTTTAAAGGGCATATCTACCCCCAAACAAAATTCCATAAAAAGTTACTGTTTAGTATATAAATTTCAGTTCATTTCTTTTAAAGTCAATGTCCAGCATTCCTTTTTATTGTTTAACTGAAGAACAGGAGGAATGAGCTTATCTTACCTCCTGTACTTCAGTAAAAGATGCCGGAGAGGGGGGGGGGGGAATCCCAATTAATAGATATGATGTTGGTAAAATCATTTTATACAATTAGGTTAGCTTTAGTTAGTTTTTAAGGGTAAGCTAGACTAGCTGGGATAGTTAGGGCCCTGCTGAAAAAGTCTACCTTGACGTGGTGTCAGGCTTACAAATCTTTTGGATAAAATCTTTTATACTACAGAAAGTATGGCATATCTAATGTATTGTAACAGTTGTACCAACTTATATAGCACAGGCTATAAAATAAATTATTTTGATCAACAAAAACAACAAGCTGCTTGACAAAGGGATGTAATATCTGTTTCTAGTAATCTACATTATTTCTAATTGACTGTCTGAGGAACTGTTTAAATAGGATTTTCAAAACTGTGACATTTTAACCACGCCCATTGACAAAACCACGCTTACCATCAAAGCCACATCAAAAACTCTAGAAGTGCCCCTGGTCTGGAGATCTGGTTGTATTAAAATATGGCCGTGGGTGGTGGAAAGATTTCAATGGGATGTACGGTCGGCAGGTCGGACCCAGTGGAGTGCTAAGTACTTCAAGCATAAGTGGTGCTTTAGAGGAAAAATATAAAAAATAAAATGAAAAAATGTTTTGCAATCTCTTTTTGAGAGTCCCTGTAAAAAGGCTGCTATAAATGTCTCCATGAGGGTCGGGAATTCAATCCCACGGTGCGATTTCCCTGCTGAAGTTGGATCAGACGAATGGAGGCACAAACTTTTTTCAAAACAAAGCTTTATCAAAAAAAGCTTATCAAAGATCAGCAAAGTTAGACTATAATAAGTTCATCATCATTCAGTCCACGCATATCTCTTTAGTGGGACAATTGAATGCTTAGTAATCACGGATAGTCCACAGAGAAAAAATCAGATAATTAGCAGCTGCCTTTAAGGCTCCTATATGCTTTAATTTAACTTTAAATGTTACTTAGGATCATTGTGTTGCAAACATTTATGAAAAGTTGTTGCTGGAAAGGTTCAACAATATTACTTCCTGCTTGAACATTTATTTTCAACCATGTGACCAGCTTTTAGTCTGCCTGCATCAATAGGCTCCCCTTCTCAACTTTCAATGTTTAGGTCTGTGCAGGTACTTACTGTTTTTCCCAACATTAATAAGTGAACATGCTTCTCCTCTGGGACGGAGGGGAAGAGCAGAGGGTCAGGTAATATCACTCAACCTACCGGAAGCAGGAATTTTGAGCATTCACTGCAATATTTCTCTCAGGCGGCAGCCAGATATGTGATCCAGAGTTCATTTTGATAGAAATACTCAAGGCTTTCATTTAAACATAACTTGTTCAGAAGCCATATTTCCGCCCTTTAGGCAGCTGACAAGGAAGGCATATAATTCTGTAAAATAACAGAAGAAATTGTGATCTTTGCTCAAACATTAGGGTAGTTTAAAGTACCTTTAAAGTGGCATTAAAGGGCATCTATACCAAAAAATAGCTTATTTTTTGACCATAATGGAAACTATAATTCTTTCCAAACACCACATTTTTTTGTTGATCTGCCTCCTATTTCTTTAGATATCCAATATAAAACTTATATTTCAGCTGTCAATCAAGTTCATTGCTCTCAAAAACTATTCTTCTGTGAGTAGTTTTACTGTAGCTGGAATGGTGACAGAGTTTTGACTGTTCGCATACTGTGTGCAGGCTTGACAGTTGGTTTGTGGGGAAAAAGTCAGGTTGGATGGAAGTAGGAGTAGTTTAAAGAGGGAGGGGGGATACTGCTCCTAAACTAAATGTGTGCTGAATTGAAGGCATGCAGCAACACACACAAATCAGAGTAAGCGCTACTTACATGTATTCAATTATCGATTAAGATGAGGCATTTTTTTCAGTATAGTGTCCCTATATTTTTCAGTATAGTGTGTGAGAGATAGAGGACAGATATACTAAGTAACATGATCATGGGCTCTAACCCCCACTTTATTTTTTGATTTCTAAGTTTTTACCATTAATAACTTATACTGTAACAAATATAGTCCTTACTTGGACATAAAGGTGGTCCGGGTGTATAATACCCCGGACCTAGCGTCTGATCCACTGTGCACCAATAGTTAACACAACACGTCAGCCTACCACATATGCCGTGTGACCCATGTGCCGGTAGCCCCAGGTCCGTCGTTAAAAAAAGCCACTTAAATAAGGAAAATAGAAGAAGCAAGCTCCGCACTCAACATCAGGTGCCTATGATTAAGGATGTCTAAGTCCGAAACACGTCAGGCGTGGATTAATAAATCTTCAATTTGAAGGAACACTGCAGTGTGGTTTTCTTTTCATCCGGTGACCTGATGTTGAGTGTGGAGCTTGCTTCTTCTATTTTCCTTATTTCAGGTTTCTACCTAAAACTCTAAATAATTTTTGTTTTCATACAAAAATATCTGCCTAATCACCAAAACAGCTGATTTTCAGCAAATTAACTTGTTGGAAACCATTCAGTCATTTTTAGACACACAGGCAGATGATTGGCATACCATATCATCCCTATAATCCATCCGCATGCCTCCAACTTTATTCTATGGCAATGATTAGGCCGGTGACTTTTTTTTTAACTTAAATACAGTCTGAGAGACAATTATTACCTTTATTGTAAGGTTCAGCACAGTGCGATTCTCTCTGAATCTTTTCTTTAAATTGTAATTGCCTCTATGACACATTGCGCCCAGTTTACTCGGCGATTCCAAAATTCTTAAAGAAACTGTATAACATTTTACTTTTTAAGGCAAAGTGAAACTTTAGATTAAGTTAAATAAATAGCACTTTCAAGAAAAGACAATGTGAGCTCTATTTAAAAAGGTACAGTGCATTTTTGTGATAATTATAGACTTCTTGCACATTTAATTATATTTTACACATTAAGGGCCAAGAAAATGGAGAAAGACCTTTCATTCTGTTTCCAAGGAAACAAAAGGAAAAGGCACATTTTTTACACTACAATCTGTTTTGTTTCTCTTGTGGCAGATGATCAGGATTGCTGGGAAAATAAACTAATTAGATATTTTCAATGTCACAGTATTAGTCGCCCACTGCCCCTATTTTCTTTTCCAGTGCATGCTGTAAATCATTTTTTAAACACCAGTTCATTTTAAATACACCCTTACAGCAGACATAACACATATGCATAGTTGAAAACAGAATAGAGTTATCAAGTATTGAACATTGGAAAAGATTCATTCATGCTAATTGATGTAATTTTTGTGTATGTTTACATTTTAACAAATTTTGCTTTATAAACAATTAATCATAAGTAGTGATGGATACAAACTCAAACCCGAACACAGGGTTCGTGCAAACTTCGAACTATCTGAACTAGTTAGTTTTTCAAACTGACTTATTTTCGACAATTATCGAATTTTCAAACCAATAACCCTTGAATGTAGCCTTTGTTTCGGTAACCCTTGAATGTAGCCTTTGTTTCGGTAACCCTTGAATGTAGCCTTTGATTCCGTTACTCTAGAAGGTAGGACTTCAGTTTGGGCAGCCCTTGAATGTAGCCTTCGATTCCGGTAACCCTTGAATGTAGCCTTTGATTGCATTACCTCTAGAATGTTGCCCTTTAATTTAGGCAGCCCTTGAATGTAGGCTTTGATTTCGTTAACCCTTAAATGTGGCCTTTGGCCATAATCTTTGAATGTAGCATGCGGAAACCTGACAATTGCCCTATCATGGGGAAAGGAAGTGTTTAAAAAGGTTTTGGTGATATCGACATGTTCCCCAGACCATTTCCAAGGTGCCACAGCCATTTAAAGTAAGTTACCATTGTTAGTTTTTCTGTATTTAATCCAAACTTTTCGAATTTTTCAAACTTCCGAATTTCCGAACTTTTACTGAAGTTTGGAGGTTCGAAAAAGAACTGAACAGGAAGTTTGTCTATCTCTAATCATAAGTTTTAAATATAACTACTAGTCCTGTGTGTTCTTTACTAGTATAGTCTTTGCTCAATAAGTGGAGCTTCTATGCCTTTGAAGGAGGATGTGTGCTTTGTGGTGCCCCAACATTCATTGTTGCCTTAGGAGTTCCTCATTTTGTTGTTTAGGCAACAAGATTCTTATATGAGTCACACCAAAGACTCCAAACAGGACACTTGTATATGTATATATAAAATATATAGGGGCCGGTTATTGTTAACTAGATTGATCCAGGTAGGTAAGTTTGGGGGCTCTGCCCATCCAGTATGGAACAATGACCTTGTAAACATAAAACAGTTACCTTAATAGTGTATAGTGGTGTCTAGTCCAACATCTCCTTGTCTAAGAGTCACGTTTATAAAAGTTTGTTTCACCAAAATTGGAATTTGCACAACCAGCATCAAAAACTCATACCGCTGCATATCGCCATTTCAAATACATATCACCATACATTGCTGTGAAAACCAGTTGACCATATATATAAAGCAACAAAATTTAATCCTACAAAAATAATCAAGCCTGTAGTCATGATAATGCATCTAGGCTGGAAAAAGGTCACTGGAAAGTGCCACTACATTATGGTGGGTTTCCCAATACAACAACTACCAATATTGTCCATTATGGCTCTTTAATTCCACATGGCTATTTTACACTAATTGGCAGGCTAGATAAATGGCAACTTGTGCATTTTCGCCACCTCAGACTTGGCGTATATTTGAATGGCTGAACTTAATTCAATAAAATAATTTTTGCTATTTTTTAAAAAATGTCAAGAAGGCACTTACCCCATATTAAAACATCTTCACAGATATAGCCGGGCACACCAGTCTTGATACAAACTGCTTTATTCAAGTAACGTTTCGGAACCGAACTGGTTCCTTCCTCAGACAAATTTGTCTGAGGAAGGAACCAGTTTGGTTCCGAAACGTTACTTGAATAAAGCAAGACTGGTGTGCCCGGCTATATCTGTGAAGATTATACTTGTACTGCTGGCTGCAGTGCTGGAGCACCCAGCATGCGTTGATTGCTGATTGCTGTTTTTGTTTGTGTGCGGATCCTACCCCATTGCTTCCATATTAAAAAAACACTCTTACCCCATTTTAAAAAGGTACTCTTACCCCATATTAAAAAAGCACTCTTACCCCATTTTAAAAAGGTACTCTTACCCCATATTAAAAAATGGCACCTACCCCATAATAAAATGGGCACTATCACCCCATAATAAAAAGAGCACCCTCACCCCCATTTTCAAAAAGGGCACTCTTATCCCCATATTAAAAAAGGGCACTTTCACTTTCATATTAAAAAAGGGGCTCTCACCCCATATTAAAAAAGGACTCTCACCTCTATATTAAAAAAGGGTCTCTCACCCCATATTAAAAAGGGCACTCTCACACCCATATTAAATAAGGCACTCTAATCCCTATATATAAAAAGGGCACTCTCACGCCCGTATAAAAAATGGGAACTCTCATCTTATATTATAAAGGGCACTCTAACACCTATATTAAAAAAGGGTGCACTCACCCCATATTAAAAAAGGGACTCTCACTCCCATATTAAAAAGGGCACTCACCTTCATATTAAAAAAGGGGCTCTCACCCCATATTAAAAAGGGCACTCTCACACCCATATTAAATAAGGCACTCTCATCCCTATATATAAAAAAGGGCACTCTCACTCCCGTATTAAAAATGAGAACTCTCATCTTATATTATAAAGGGCACTCTAACACATATATTAAAAAAGGGTGCACTCACCCCATATTAAAAAGGGACTCTCACTCCCATATTAAAAAAGGGGGGAGGTAAGCATAACATTTTGTTGGTGGGGTGGACTTTCCCTTTTATGGTAATATATCAGGAAGTGATGCCTACTCTCTTTATGTTCTTGGCTCCCCAGACGGCTGTCAAAAGATCCTGGTTAACTTTGCCTAAAAAGCTCCTGGATACTCCCAGCCACAAAGGCTCTTGGGCCTCCCCCTAACAAAACGATCAAATAGCCTAAAGCCTCCACACCACAGCCCATAGAGATTTTACCCCCACAAACCATTGCACACACTTTAGCCTCCATAGAGTCCCCACAGTGTTAAACATAGCCCACAAAGCATTCCTAAGGCTCCCACAGTATTGATATAATTCCTGGAGCTCCCACAGTCCCAGAGTCCCTAAAGTAACCCCACAACTCACAATGACCAACAACTCCCCATGGCCCCCATAGCATCACCACCTTCTGCAGAGCCTGTTCACAGAGCAACCCACTACCCCATAACATCCCCACTGCACAGTTTTCCCACAGCCCACAGAGCTCCCAGCACACCCAGAGAGCCCTTACACTCTCCAGGCTAATCAGCTTATACTGCCACAGCCCAGAAATCCCCAAAGATAGTGTTCTATTTATATCACTGATTAGCACAGAGCCGGCTGCTCAGCACACCATGGTAGTAGCAACAGAATATAACTATACCTTCTACTACTAACAGGTGTAACTTCCTTCAGCAGTCACTTCAGTTCCATTTCTGCAGGCAGCAGTCCTTCCCTTACTCAATGAGCTCACTGAGGACACCCGCTGGATAGACTGTGAACTTAAAATAAAAAATGTGAAATGGGCTCTCCGGTATCCTCTAGTGGTTAAAGAGAAAGGACCTTTTTTTTTTAAAGAAAATGAATGTGCCTGGTGCGATTACCTGGTTAATCCTTTTTCATGGCACGCCAAGCTGATAATTGAGCTTAAACCCATCTGTATGTACTAGGAAGCCAAAGTCAAATCAAAATTTATTTTACCGTAATTCTTAATATTTATTTGTAGTAAATACAGTACAGAGTCCAATAAGAAGAAAATGGCAGTTTGTGTATATGTTGATATTGCATTTCTTATATAGTGCAACTCATGATACATCTTTTTACGATTGATCTATTTAATCTTATAGATGAAGATGTGAATTAGGCTTTGTTGATGGATGGAGGCCTGAGCTTTGCTTGCATCAGTTCCTCACAATTAATGTCCTAAACAATAGAAAATACAAAGAAAACAATTTGATTTTGCTTTTTATGATGGATCAGAATCAAACAGAAACCCTAATCCTTGACTAATCCCTAATGTTTCTTTGTTGATCTCATGTTAAATGTCCTTACAGTACCTTAAAGAATTGATGATTCATTATTTCCGTGGCTCCAAATCTCGCACCAAGTCGAGTTCTTCCATTCTTTCCACTCTTTCCCAAAAACTACAAAGACAAAATGATGTTAACCCAACATTAAATTCATATCCATGAAAAGGATTTACAGTTAAAGTTTCACTTTGGTTACTTACTCTTAATAGAAAGATTTTGGTGACAGGATTTGTTTACTTTGGAACTTTTGGCTGTTCGTTGGTGATCATGTTTTTCATCTTCTCTTTGTTTTCATATGGTAACTAAAAATAATAATAGGTACATATAGGTACAAAGCTACAAAAAGATCTGCGTTTTTACCAAGTTCTATTGGTACCAGAGTAAGTGGTTGGGTGTGTTGGAAAATCGATCTATGATCAAGTAATGTAACAATCTAATGTCTGTTGGATTTATTAGAAATGTTTCCTACTTACATAACCAGCCAACATTTCGTAAATGACGAGACCCACAGCCCACGAGTCCACAGATCTGGGGTAGGGTTCGTCTTTCCAAATATCAGGAGGTTGGTATATTAAATATTTTAAATTCCTAAACCAGAAACAAGACATTTGCCGTTAACATCAAACTGACATTACTTATGTATTTTTTATATGTTATTTTGAATCTGGATAATGCTGTCATTTTGTGCATGTTTTAGATTTTAATTAAATAGAAAATTAAACCATAAACTGATCTATTACATTACATGGAATTGTACCAGGAATCCTACCTTCCTCGCAGTGCATGAAATTACTTATTTTCCAATAGCCTGAGGGGCTCGTAAGAATGTTTTCTGGTTTCAGATCTCTGTAGAGTAGAAAATAATATGGGGTAGTTAATAAATTGTCTATATTTCTCCTTTGCATAATATGATAACAATAACATAATCCTAGCCATCATAAGAAGCATATTTTGTTTATTTGTATTAACACTTACCAGTGAACTATTTTATATTCATGCAAGTGTCTCATCCCCAGGACTAAACAGGCAGCATTAAATCTGTGGATATTTAAGTAAAACATATATAAGCAAATATATCAATAAATACAACACAGCGTACTTCTTACTAAATCTATAGTGTCACTGCACCCAATCTTCCATTATTGCACCACATCTGAGGGTTATTTTAGCAAGAGTCCTTTGAGTTGGTCTTGGAATTACATTCTGCATTATAGATAATGTTCCAAAAGGATATTCCCAATTTAGAATATTTCTTATCTCTGCACTGGCACCAATGCATTGGTTCATCATCATTTATGATCATTCATTGTGTAAGCATTAGAACAAACAGTTGTATATAAAGAAACTATCATTTCACCCGGTTTACTATTTATCTAATAATTACTGTCTGAAGGTCACACCACATAACACTCACACTGTCTTTTTTAGTGGAATTTGACCGTGGTTCCGGAGATATGTGGCTAAGTTTCCCAGAGGAGCATATTCTAAGGCCAAGCACTCAGAGTTCTCTGTTTGGAAGGAGCTGACATATCGGATAATAAAGGGATTGCTTTCTTTTTTGCATTATTTCCATGACTTTCTTTTCAGTCTCAAAGCTAAAAAACAAAATAAAGAACAATTCTTAAGTAAAAATGGTGCAATTTCCCTGGACGTCATTGTCACTTTCCAAATTATACTTAGTCCATTAGAATTCGATTATTACTGACCATTTCCTTTTATAGTTATTCTTTATTGTCTTTGTTTGTGATTTTCACCACAACCTTTCCTCTTCCTTTTAATTCCGCCAGACAAATCTGGAAAATGAGAACATTTTATTACGTCCCATGAACAAGTTAACAATAAGAGATCATCCTAATGAATTAATAACTCACCTTCCCAAATTCTCCTTCATACAGACACTTGCCGAACACAAAATTCTCAGATTTTAATGGATTCTATTCAGCGCTGAAAGGGAAGAATCAAAAATTGAACATGGCTCTTAATGAACCAATCGTCTCCATCTCAGACTCAGTGACATATGTGAGCGTCAGGCTCTCAGATTATGTGGCATTAAGGTACTGTATGGAAATAAAAATGCTTCAGTCTTATAGTAACAAATATAGCAGGGATTAAAATGAAAACAGTAAATTAAAATCTCCTTATGGGTTACAGTTTCTAATTAACTTACATCAATTTGCAGGATTTCTGTTTTTGTTCCCACTAGCAGCAGCCATTATTCTATGTGTTGGTGTTAGTTGGCATAATGAGACACAGACTGTGCTGTATATTTTGAGTGTGGATTCCAATACCACCTACTAGACAGTCTACTAGAAAACAATGATTATTTCTCTGGGTGCTCTGAGATACATGGGGGTAATGGACTTACCCTTTGATGTTTTTGCTTCCTTTTCCTTCTTTTCTTTTGAGTTGCCCATTCAGGAGGCGGTATTAATGGGGTGTCAACTGCAAAAAAAAATCATATATTGTGGGTTAACTACACACATTGTTCTCACATCTGTTACATAGTTACAGTTCTATAGCTGGTCAATATTATTGTGCACTAGATGTTTCCAATGGAATCTCTGCAAAGAGAAAGGTTATAAAGATTATAAGATTGTATAAACACGTGGAATTGGAATTTTCTCTTGTATAGAATTTAGTAAATAACAAGTATGAGGCAATGTTTGGGTATTTAAAGGAGAAATTTAGATTTGTAGGAAGGATAACTAAATCTATCCTGCAGTATTGATATGTACATTGTACTGGAAAACTATTAGGATAAAAATAGAACAAAAACCACCAATCCCCCATATTGTACCTGGTGGTTCTTCTGCTTCCCGTACTTGGATCACAGTCTCACCAGCTATTATATTGATGGTTGCAGGATCAGAAACAATGACACAGGAGGCCTAGAAATGTAATAAATGAAAACCAGAAAACGTCATTTGTAATAATTATTGTAAATCTTTGTGATGACTAAGGACGGTATAACATCTTATCATAGAAATGATATATTTAACATACAAACTATGTTACAATAATATGGTAATTGGGGAGGGTTTGTTACATAGTGCCCCACATGATGGATTTATAGGGAGAAATGTTAAAAAACACAGTAGTCCACATATTAATCTGACATTAGGAGCTGGTCTATTTCTATCAATGCTAGGTCAAATAGCTACCCATTGCCTGTAATTTGTATACTTTCAGGGAGATTCAATAAAAGTTCTTATCATTTAAAATTGTGCCCCAACCAATCAGATCTTATTTAAAGGGGAACTGTGGTCTCCAAACAAGGTTCCTACCTGTAAAATTAGCCATCAACCACCTCTCTACGTGCTGTACAGCCCAAGATATGAAGAAATCACTGATCAGAAAGTTAGGGGGTGGGAGGTTTTGAATCTGAGGTCACAATACTACTTCCTCCTTCTAATCTGTGGTTGGCACATGCTCAGGGCAGAAGAAAGCAGAAGAAACCAGTTAAAGATCAAGTTAAGGGGACTTAAGGAGGTGTGGGAGGGGCCAAGGGGGGTTTCAAGGGGGCTACAAGGACAGGGGCCATAGGGGCCCACAAGGAGAAGGAGACAAAGGGAAGAAGGATTGTCACATGGTTTCAGAGCAGGAAGTGCAGGGGATCTGGTGATGCTGCTACCATATCACACATAAAAAAGTAAATATCTTCAAAACTATGTAAAATAAAAAAATGAAAGTAAATTGCAAAAAAACACAGGGAAGCAATTCTTGTCAATTTACCTAAAGTCATTTTTGGACCACAGTTACCCTTTAACATTTGAAAGCTAACATCTGATTGGTTGGGGCAAAATTAGCACCATTTTTAATGATAAGAATTTTTATTAAATAAACCTGTTTGTGTACTTACCATGCATATTATGCTCTGTTCCTCTTGTGACATTTTTCTATTTCTATCTTCCCTTTGGGGAACTAAAACAAACTGCAAAACAAACATTAAACTTATCACCTTGTTTATATACTCACAATCCAAGAATTGTGGAAGCACTCCAATTAAGCTCATTTACAATGTACAATTGTAAATGAGCCTAATTGGAGTGCTTCCACAATTCTTGGATTGTATGTATTTATTGGGAGGCTTGGTCAAGCCTCCATGTGGTAATAGCACCCCCAGCACGCCCCTTTAATGGGAGGTCCTCTGCCTTTAATATAAAGCACTGGATGGCCTCTTCCCTCATTTTTAAAAAGCCAAAGGGCTGAGGGGGAAGGGAGAGAGCCTGTTAAATGGTGTGTAAGAATGAGAAATGCAAAAGTTTGCTAATCGTAATTGAAGTAAAGAATTTGAAAAGGTTAGACGTTAGGACTCTTCAGACCTGGGTTACCTTGACGTGGTTGGAAGGCTTTTCATTCATGTGATCACAGTAATGTATACTAAACCCCTTTGTTTATAAAGTATGCCAGTGAGCAGATAAATGATATTGTATGGGGCCTAGGAATGTGCATTGATTATCTTTTCTATGTTTGTTTATATACTCTGTATTTTATAATGTACAGTTCTGCATACCCAAGTAGCGCTTTATAAATAAAATTATACAAAAATACATACAAATGATAATCTAACTACACACATTGTTATCATTGTCGTTATTGTATGGCTATAAAATTGGAAGGTCTTAATGTTAAAATTTGCACTATTTGGTTACATAAAATATTAATAAAATAGACCACAGTCCCCCGTACTGTACCTGAAGGGTCCTCTGACTTCTGTTCCATATGCCTATCAGGCATTGACTTCTCCGGTACAGGATCAGGGACATTGACTCTGAGACCCTGAAAATATTTAGTCAATGTTAATAAACTCACAATATAAATTTGCTTTGTGACATACAATTGTAATGTACTTACATTCCATTATTAAGACATTTGGTTATTTGGGAGTTATTTTATTACTGTTATAATTAGGCATTATTAATGTTACACTATATTTTATTTATATCATTTATATTACAATAATTATTTATCGATATAGTATATTAACAGCTATACAAATTGTTTTGGCCATAGACAATGTTGGGTAGCCAGTTCCATTAACAAGAGAAAATACCAGAAACTGCCAAAAATAAATGTTTGATTGTCTTCATGGCTTCTGAAGTTGGTCCAGCCCTCCCATAATGATTGGTCCATCTATTTTTGACTTTGTAGCATTTTCCAGGATGTTCTATGATTTACAGGGGGTAATAAACTTACTGTGTGACTTACCTGCTGATTATTTTTATTCTGTTTTTTCCAGTTCCTTCTTCTCTTCTTCTTCTTAACTTCAGAATGGTCTGATATATATGCTTATAGTTGGAGGTGCTATGGAAATCAATAGTGAACATTCACATTACCAAAGGAACAAAGCCATTGGAGTAAAATCTCATGTTGGAGCTAATGAACATCTTCTGCTTATATCCAGGTCAATTACCACCTCGAGAAAACAATACATGGATCCCACCCGCAGTGCTGCGATATACATAGCACTAGGAAACTGACTCTATGAAGGGTGATAAACAGTTGTGTGAGATTTGGTTTGGTAACAAAGAATAATGATAAAAGTTCAACATTGATCCCTTTATACTGTACCTGGAACATCCCCTGCTTACTGCACAGCTACAGGATTCTCATGTTGGTCAAGACCAACCTTGAAATCAACGGGGACCTAAAAAGGTTAATTAACATTACTTGAGGTTTGGTTGGTTTTCTCTGTTTTCCAGAATCTAATATCAATTGTGCTGCTGAATGCTCTGTGATGTACAATGGCAAAGTACTTACCAATGAAAGATTATTGTGGCTATTAATATCTTCTTTTACAGAAGTTTCTATTTTTGATACAGGGATATCTACAAAAATAAGTCGAAATCAATTTTACAATAGATGTGCACTGATATCTGTAGGAGTGGTATATAAACAAAACTTAGTGTAAACTTATAAAAAAGTGTAACAAATGGTCAGACGGCCGGGTACTCACAGTACGCTTTAGGAGGAGGCTGATAGTCCAGAAGGTGCAGGATACAGAGGCTGCTGGGAACTGTAGGCTGGAAACAGGAGCAAGGTGCTGCTGGGAACTGAAGGCTGGATACTGGATACAGGAGGTAGGTAACTGGATACAGATGAGGTGAGTAGACGAAAACTGGATACAGGCAAGGTAGTCACTGGAGACCGGCAAGGTAAGTACAGGATACTGGCAAGGTAAGTACTGGATACTGGCAAGGTGGTTCCTGGAGGCAGGCAAGGTAAGTACTGGATACTGGCAAGGTAAGTACTGGATACTGGCTTGGTAAGTCCTGGATACTGGCAAGGTAAGTACTGGATACTGGCAAGGTAAGTACAGGATACAGGTATGGTGGTCTCTGGAGGCAGGCAAGGTAAGTACTGGATACTGGCAAGGTAAGTACAGGATACAGGTATGGTAGTCTCTGGAGGCAGGCAAGGTAAGTATAGGAGCAGGAGCGGAGCAGGATCCAAGGCAGGTGAGTAAGGAGCCAGGGTAGCAAGTGCTACTACCGGGCGCCGGGTCCAGGAGGACGCCGGCTTTTCAAAGCTCGCGCCGCCCGGCGTGGCGGCGTCGTGACGTCATGACGTCCGCAACGCCGCCCACCCGGAAGTCCAGAGCGGCGCAGGACCGGAGCGGCAGTATCTCTCTCTCTCTCTCTCTCTGTAGCTTGCTCTATGTATCTCTCTCTGTGTAGCTTTCTCTCTGTGTATCTCTCTTTCTCTCTCTGTGTAACTTTCTCTCTGTGTATCTCTCTCTGTAGCTTTCTCTCTGTGTATCTCTCTCTCTCTGTATCTTTCTCTCTGTGTATCTTTCTCTGTGCGTAGCTTTCTCTCTGTGTGTCTCTGTAGCTTTCTCTCTTTGTATCTCTGTAGCTTTCTCTCTGTGTATCTGTGCACTTGTAAATGCCGCAAATGCCCTGATAGGGCAGGGGAGGGGGGTCCCGGTTCAAGCTACAGGACCCCTTAATCCCCAAAAGGCCCTTCTCAGGGCCCCTGCTGGAGGGTGCCTCCACCCCTCCCAGCGGGCCCTTGCTTTCCCCTCCCCCCCACGGTGGGGCAGGGGTCTTGGAGGGACTGCTGGGGAGGTGGTGCGCGGCGGCTGGTTGCGACCACCTGCTGTGGCCCCTTCCCAGCAGCCCCTCCTAGCCTCCTGTTCCATATGTTTGCCGCGAACAGGGATGGGGTTGGGAGGGGCTGCTGAGAAGGGGCGGCGTGGGCACAGAGACGACCACCCGCGGCGAGGTGGGCGTGCCTCCCAGGGAGGGTGTGACCACCCGCCGCTTTCCAGGGGGAATCTCGGCCGTTTTCGCCACCTTCAAGGTGGCAAAGTATAACAGCCGAGATTAGCGATGCATAACAGTTACTGCCACTTAATAAATAGGAGCGGCGGTAACTGTTCAGATAGCCGCAAAAAGTTAATGATGAACTCTTCGCGACAATTTTCCAACTTCCTCCGCTCCTTACTTCTGAGAGGCTGGTCCCTCTCCAACTTCCCTTTTGGTGTGGGTATATTAGTATATTCCCAGCCTTTGGGGTTCCAGACATCATTTATCCCAATTACAGTCCCCAACATTCCTAGCTTCCCCTTTCAGGTGGATACTGATTTTATTGTTATTTTGAACCACTCTTACAACTTAAAGTGGGTACCATCATTCTCACTACTTTGGAGACTTTGGAATTTTCTTCTTCCAAGTTGCACCAGCCATAATCCGTGTACCTTGTTTTGAAAAACATATTGTACACATACCTTTGAATTACAGAGACTTGAATTTACACCATCTATGATTCATATATTCTTTATTTAAGTGTACAATTAACTGCTACAATTGATGACCTAATTTAACATGAACACATCGTATTGTAGGTTGAAAAAACATATAGGTCCATCCAGATGACCCAGGGCCCTTCTTAACAGTTGATCCAGAGGAAGGCAAAAAACCCAACAGAAAAAGGGGGGAAAATTCCTTCCTGACTCCAAATGGCAATCGGAAAAAATCCCTGGATCAGCCCTGGATCAAAAAATGCTTATTGGCCGATTACGGTCCAATCCAGTAATGTTACAGGCCCCACAGCATACTGTCTTCTGTGGCCCTTCTGGTCTCAACAGGCTGTACCACAGTTCTCTCCATGCAAACGTTAGTTTTGGCCAAAGCAGAAAGTCTTTTTGGTAAAAGCAGACGGTTTCAGAGAACTTGGCAGGTGGTCATCTTGGACCAGGCAGATTGTGGTGCAGGACCTGGAAGATAATGGTCCAGGGTCTAGGCAATGGTGATCTAGGTTCCAACAGTTCTTCTTTTCTCAATCAATCCATAAAGTCCTTAAAGTCTCTTTATTATTATATTTTATTATATTACTATGTAACTATTACAGTGCTTCTATACTGGGATCGGTAAGTTTAAACGTCGATTTTGAATGGTGGCCAGGCCATTCCTTGCATCTGTTTCTCCCAATCAGTTTGCTGTGTAACAGAAAATACAAAAAAATGAACTGATTAGTTTGACATTTTGTAATGGGTCAGAATTAAACCCAAACACAAATCCTCACAGATCCCTTTGTTAGTGGCTCTCGTGCCTGAACTAATGACATACCTTGAAGAAATTGCGTTCCATGATTTCCTGTGCTCCGCTTGATCCAAGGCGCCTTCTGCCATTTTTATTCAAAAGCTACAAAAACAAAATCATTGGTTACCCTGAGACCTGGTTTGTTCCCTGGCAGATTTGACAGTAACACTTTCAGTCTGGTAACTTACCGCATATAATAAGGATCTGGTGATAATATTGAGATGGGAGGGAAATACTGGATCCTTACGAATAACCTCATTTTTAAATCCCTCCTCGGTGTCTCCTTGAAATGGAAACTAAATAAATAGAGAAATATCCGTTTAAAACCCAATCTTACGGGTAAAATGGTAATAACCCATTAAAGGGCTATACAGTTTAACCAACACCCCAATAAACATCAGTACAACAATGATCTGGATAACATAGAGTTAAAGTTCCTCTTTAGGTTCAATATCATCAGGCATGGTATCAGCCTCTTCGGGTGCTAATTCCTCCGCAGCATTGGTATTAGCCTATCAGCCTCTTCGGGTGCTAATTCCTCCGCAGCATTGGTATTAGCCTCTTCGGCTTCTAATTTCTCTGCAGGCATAGTATCAGCCTCTTCGGCTTCTAATTCTTCTGCAGGCATGGTATCAGCCACTTCGGGTTCTAATTTCTCCGCAGGCATGGTATCAGCCTCTTCGGCTTCTAATTCCTCTGCAGGCATGGTATTAGCCTCTTCGGCTTCTAATTTCTCTGCAGCCATGGTATTAGCCTCTTCGGCTTCTAATTTCTCTGCAGGCATGGTATCAGCCTCTTCGGGTTCTAATTCTTCTGCAGGCATGGTATCAGCCACTTCGGGTTCTAATTTCTCTGCAGGCATGGTATCAGCCTCTTCGGGTTCTATGTACAGATAAATATATAATACATAAGGCTAAGGACCTTGAATGGGGAGGGGAGGTGCAGTGGAATATATTCTTATAAAAACCTCTTGGCTATGTAGCTAAGAGATTTTTATAAGAATATATTCCACTGCACCTCCCCATTCACTTTACATGAAGTGTTGAAATGTACATGTTAATAAAAATAGGACACCCAAGGAGCTGCAGGGTTAATCATTTGATTGAAATTTACATCTGTCCCTGTCTGAGCTGATAGTGAAGACCAGAAGTGACCTGGATGCCTTTGCTATGAGTCATAGATGCAACATCCGGATCTCGATTATCAGCCGGATGTTCATACACATCATGCATCGCGTGTCGACACCCACAATCGCACGTTTGTACGAACCTTAAAAAGGGGATACTAACAGGTTACAGTAATCTAATTAAATTGCACCACAATGCTGCTCATTTCAGTAATGATCGCAGATTCTCTATTTCCTATCAAATGCTTGAATGTGTCTAAAGCTACACTAGGCAGATCTTAGATAGATTAGACGATTGTCTATAGGCCTATTTATAATATATTTTACCTTTAGTTTGCCTTAAATGAACCCAATAAAACCAATAAAGTTCTTGAATGTCATACCTGGTCTTTCCTCCACTTCCTTTTCTTTATCATTCTCCGGTTCGGGAGACTTTTTGCAACACTGGAAGAATTTTTTGCATCTCAGCCTAAATCTCTTCCATGTGGAGACCTTGTTTTCTGTAGAGATCTGTCCCACTACAGTAATCTCAACGTCTCCGGAGATATCATGTCTCTTTGCTGTCATTGGAATTCTAAATAGGAAACCAGCACAATATTGTGAGGAAAACAACTGTATTAGCGTGTCCTTAAAAAGCCTAGAATAAGCAATCTGAGGGTCTTACACCAGTTCTAGGAGCCTTTTACTCATTATACCTTCTAATACATTGTAGAAATGATCAGATACTCTACATATAATTTAAAGCGTGTTCACTACCTGGGGGCAGGGTGGACTGTACCCGGGGTTTACAGCATCTCCATTTGGATAGTACTGACCCAACTGAAGGGACAAAGTACTGCAGTCAGGGCTAAGATCACGCCTCTTAAAACCCCCCGGAAGACCCCGCCTTGGAACGTCCACTTTCTTACCCAAACCCCACCAATCCACCTGTGACATGCCTACTCTCCACCCCAACCTGCCCCCTGCTTTGCTTTGTACCTGTCCCTATCCCAAGTTACAAAGGATATTATATGGCAACCCTGACTGTACTATTGTTACTAGTACTAGTACAGAGATGGGATGCCGATCCAATACGGAACCCCTCGGTTCCAAAATCCGAAAGATCCAACAGAATCCAGACGGATCCTCCGGATTACAATCGGAAACTCGAAAGTGGTCTCCCATCATATTTTCAAGGATTTCTGAATGTACAAAGATATTTTCGAAAATTATCGGAAATTGCTTCGTATATTCGATAATCTTTGAAAATTTGTTCTGTTTTTGGATCTTCTGGATTTTCCAAAGATCCGGGTATCCGAAAACGGAACAAACTATGTAGTTTCGGCCATCTCTACTAGTACACAGGGTGTTTGGTGACTTCACAGACTATAACCAGACTTATAGGGGCTGATGCAATAGGAGGTGCAGAAGTTTTACCTGTGCTATTATATTGCAACCAATCAAATATTAGCTTTTTACTGGGTTACTGCAGTTAGATAATTTCTGGTTGGTTGTTACAGATTAATAGCACGGACCATCGGCAGAGCTAAATCAGGGTTGACAGTGAATTATAACAAGAAGTTCTGCAGCAGCCTAACTTACCTTCTGCTTCTTTCCAAAGAAACGGCCAACCCGTTCTTTCAGTCTCTCACTCATGGTGGAAACTCCTGTGGGACAGAAAGAAGGTTTATTATGTAAAAACACATTGACATCGATACTAAATAACAGGATTGTGTGAGACAAATTACAGTTAGAGGGGCGGACATGTTATTTAATATGGAAATCCTTATGGAGATCCACCACTGCAACTGCCAGTTTCCATATTGTATGCCCAGAAAATAAGGTTTTAAATCTACAAATCCCACGATTCGTTACAACAACTCAACACATTGAGATAACTATGGATCCATCTATTGACCTGGTCGATTTAGTCATTATAACATTTTATGGAAATAGTGACCTCAACAATATAGAAACAAACAATCGCAACTTATCTACATCGATAGTTATCAACTTACTAGGATGAAATCCGCTTTTCAGATGAAAAAATAAAAAGTTAAGGAATCGCCTGGCAGAGAAAAAACTCGATGACAGGGATTCAACTTAACTAAAAACGTCTGAAAAAAATCCTCAGAAAAATCGTTTATCGGTTGTAAAGGAGAGAGCAGCCAACGTGGACTGTTCTGCAGCACAACAACCAACGCAATAATCCACAGTAACAAGTTAACAGGGAAAAAAATGTGGTTACCATGGCAACTGGTTTCCTGTTGAAGATGTAATACAAATTAGCAAGTAAACAATGTCCAAGGATGGGCGGGGCTTGGAGAGAACTGTACCTAGATAGAAGTATTGTAAGGTATGCACTAACAGAAGGATCCACTGGGTCACACACATTAACAGATTAACCATAAACTCTTACAGCATTGCCTTTTCATAGTTCTCAACTTACTAGGATGAAATCCATCTATTGACCTGGTCGATTTAGTCATTATAACATTTTATGGAAATAGTGACCTCAACAATATAGAAACAAACAATCACAACTTATCTACATCGATAGTTATCAACTTACTAGGATGAAATCCGCTTTTCAGATGGAAAAAAAATAAAAAGTTAAGGAATCGCCTGGCAGAGAATAAACTCGATGACAGGGATTCAACTTAACTAAAAACGTCTGAAAAAAATCCTCAGAAAAATCGTTTATCGGTTGTAAAGGAGAGAGCAGCCAATGTGGACTGTTCTGCAGCACAACAACCAACGCAATGATCCACAGTAACAAGTTGATGGGGGGGAAAATTGTGGTTACCATGGCAACTGGTTTCTTGATGATGTAATGATATGCAAATTAGTAAGAAAAAAATTTGCCTTTAAATATATAAACTAATGATGTGTTACATGGAGCTCTGCGAAGTTCACTTTAGTATCCTCCATGATCTGCACCATCTTGTTTTTATAAATTAACTGTACCCTTTCAACCCCCTAATAACGCCCCCTCCCCTAATAGTACTCAGGGTGAGGACATAAGCCAGTAGGTAGTAAACCATGTCTTTGCTCTAGATTCTCCATAACATTTTGTCACAATCTGGCTGGTGATGTCAGTCTCTCCCAGCTCTGCAAGGAGCCCGTCTTCTCATAAGCCTGTGTGGGTAACAGGGGGCAGTGCCAGGTAGAACAATGAGCCGAACTTGACAGAATGGTATGGGGGATCTTAAGCATACCCAATGGTAAGGGATATACAGCACAAAAAATGCTAAATCAAGCTAAATTGATTGTCTAAAGAATGGCTTTATTGTTATCTGTGTTCTACGTCTTGCAACTGATCTAGGGCCTTGCAAACAGACTTTTTTAATTGTGTGTCCCAATGTTTATATGTGTACTAATCAGTACCCTTGCATAACTATGTTGACTTCATTTGTATTTTGATTTGTGAACAACTAATATTGTTGGTGGCGTAATAATCTTGTTACTGTTTTAAATGTTTAACCTTCCCTTCTTTATTGTTATTCATTTCTTGTTACTGTATTTAAATGGTCACATGCTATAGAAGATAGAGGCTAGGGATGGGTTTTGGGTGCGATATGAACCCGTTTCCAAATCCAATATGGCGGTTTAGAAGTTCCACGGAACTTTCGAATCTGAAATTTTCGTAACTTCGAATTTTTGATGGGTGTATCGTTATTCGATATTGCTTTTTCAGATTTTTTTGTAGACTTTTCAAACAACCGATATTCAATCGATATGAATGCATGTCATATAACAGCTGCTAGTGAGCGTGAATTTTTTTTCGGGTATTTAACTATTTTATTTAATTTATCATGGTACATGTTCCCCAGGCAATTCCCCATATTTCTCAAAACTTTCAGAAGTTCAGCGCCCATTGAAGTCCATCGGGCCATGTTTCAGATATTCGAACTTTTTGAAAATCCAATTTTGGAACCAAACTACTAGTTTTGAACATCTCTAGACAATGAAAAAGATTTATTCCTGTGATAAATAAAATAAGTTTTTAAAAAATGTATCTTTTTGAGTACTGGCCATAGAGTTCACCAAATATACTGCGGGAAATAACAAGTCCCTTTCTAATTCGCTGCCTGCATTATCATGTGACACCAGAGCAGGCCCATAACAATTTGCCAACAATAGTGTAGGAAAGTGTGTAGTGACTTGGCAAGAATGGGTTACTATTGGTATTAGTTCTCTGCAAGGACCAATAAAAATGCCAATCCACCTGGAAACAGTCCCCAGTGTTATATTAGGGTTATTGAAGCATGGAAACAATCTTCTCTTCCAGACAATGTGGGGCCAACCATGTACTGTATATATACTCGAGTATAAGCCGAGGTTTTTAGGTTTAAAAATCAACCTAAAACCTTGCCTCGGCTTATACTCGAGTCACAAGACACTTACCTTCAATCCAGAAGCAGCCGCGAGTCAGGCCGGCAGTTCCCAGTACTGCTTCGCAGCTGCGCGATGATGTCATCCCCGCCAGCGTGCTCGACGACTCATCGCACAGCCATGAAAGACTACTGGAACTGGCCGGCCTGACTCGCGAGTCAGGCCGCAGTTCCAGTACTGCTGCTTCGCAGTGCGCGATGACGTCATCGCAGCGTGGGATGACAGTCCATCAGCACAACCATGAAGAACTACTGGGAACTGCCGGCACGCGCATGCTGGGGGTTGTAGTTTCCCAAAACATCTACAGTGGAAAGGTATTAGGGGTTACTGTAGGCCCTCGGCTTATACTCAAGTCAATCATGTTTTTTCTAATTTTGGAGGCAAAATGGGTACCCTCGGCTTATACTCGAGTCGGCTTATCTCGAGTATATACGTTATCTGGAATTCTCTGCAGCTAGAGGTCTGGTGATACCTTATAAGGACATCATACATATGAATAAAATATTTTTGTATTGAATATGTGAGATAGAAACCAATATATATTTGTGTGAATGGGAAGTAGGCCCATTACTGATACCCAACATAGAGACCTTATTCCCTTGCAAGGGAATATCTGGGAATATGTATTACCACCCAGGTCATGTTTGGTATTGTAGGAATTGATAATTAATACAGGAGAGGAATATGTGGTCAATATCCCAATACAATGTACATATCTACATTTATATGGAATCTGCCTAACTGAGGGGGATGAATGCTTTTGCTAGTCGTAAATCTGGACATTCCTAGATACTCCCCACCTCATTCATAGCCCAGGAGGGGGGTGGTTTAACAAGGGGTTTAAACCCTTGTAACCCTATAACTTTGTTCATACTGAGGGGACATGCTAAATGTGTATGGACCCGATGTTTCCTTCTTGCCCCGAGACACAGGACTTTTCTAGTAAGTAGTAGGGCCTGTAATATTTTTATCTCTTTATTTTATATAACTGTTGTACCATTGTATGTCATTTTATTAAACACCATTTTATTTTATTTTTGTGTTATATGCACTGTCCACCTTTTGAATATTAAATCTAAAATGTAATAGTTTTGTCTTGATGCTCTAAAGAACTCAGTTAGCGTCTGATAAGTTTGTATGTGTTAGATGGAAGCTGTAATGTTGTAACTGTGACTGTTGACTGTAATTCATTGTTGCTGAGTGATGGTGTACTGTTAACCATTAGCTGCCAGGACAGGGGTGTGCATAGTCAGTAGAGTCAAGAAGGTTGTGGGCATTGCCAAAGCCTTGAAGAAATTTGGCATGGTGGCAGCTTTAACCGATTGATTGGTCAGATCACGTGCCCAGCGAACTGGCGTTCGTGACAAATAGTAATTAGGCTTTGTTCAACCTAGGACAGAAATGTGTGCAGCAAAACTTATTGACTGATTTGGAATTAGTCCATTTAAAACAAACCTGACTGCATTTCTTTCCAGGAACAAACCCGTTTTTATTCTAGAGATACAAAATGGACTTTTACACAATTTTAAAGTATGAAAACTGTTTTTCTTCCATACTGTCCATAGTGTGTGAGTGAAACCTTAAGCGTAGTGTATGGAAGTGTTCAGTTAATTTATTGTGATGTAAACCACTGTTCCAGAGCAGTATTTAGATCATCAAACTATGTTAATCCTACCACAATTCACTTTAATCCCGATGCCATTCACAAGGCAACCACAAGCAAGAAGCTACAGTGCTACTTTTATTTACACATCACCAGTGAATAAAGGTTCCTGTTGCTAAACTATTTTATTATCTACTGGGTCTTCGTTTCCTCATTCCACCAAAGATTGTTCCACATTTGCCCGAAATCCCATCATGTGGATCCTTGCAGGTGGATGCAGTCAACAAGATCCTGCCACGGGTCATCAGTCTTCTGCAGGAGGAGTTCCCCCAGTGCTCTGCTTAATGAGACATTGCAGGATGAGGCAACAGGTATCATTCAATGGAGAAACATCCGTTTTTAAAGGGCATGTCCACCTCTAAAACAAAACTGATGACTTGTCAAGTATCTGCCGGCAACCCTAACTGCTTTTTTTTACAATTTTGTTACATGCATTTGTAACTAGATATTCAATTCTCTTTCATGGCAAAGGTATCTGCCTCCTACTCTGCTTAATGCTTGATGTGTGCAGAGGAGGCAGCAAGTGAAAACAGCAGTCAATCATTGGTTGTGGTGTCAGTTATCACAGCCTTGATTGACTGCATAGAGGGAGGTACCAGCTTACTCTTTCCAAATGGGGCCAATAATTATCCATAAATATCTGGTATAAAGTAAAAAATATATCAGTTGAGGTTGGGAGCAGGTAATGACAATTGACCATGTTTTTGTTTTAAGGATGGGCATGCCCTATAAAGTGTCAGTGGTATGCAAAGCCTTCTGGAAATGTCATTGAATACTACTGTCATTTTTTCTAGATTTCTGTTCTGCAGAGGCTGCACCAAGTTCTGGTTCTCCTTCTAAGTTGAGCACAAGGCAAGCAACGATTCTTTTACCAGAGTCACCTCAGGGAAGAACTTATAACAGGTGTGATAATGATATTTGATGTTTTACTCTTATTTTTATGTCTCTATTTCATTCAACTTTTTCCTCCTTGACCAATTTCCCCCCCATAAATTATTAACCAAATATAGAGGAAGTAGTGTGGAGTGAATACTCCAATAGTACATTCTTGTCAGTTCCAAAGTCAGATGCCCATGGTTGCAGGGGACAGCTCTCCCCTTCCCCCCTTTTCCCAGTCTCCCTCCTCCTCTATCACAGGCACTGCAGACCTATGGTGGAGGTTGGAGGGACAGTAGGAAGAAGTGGAAAAAGATGTCAGGAGCGAGCTGCTATGTACAACCTGAAATTTCTAGGTTGTATGTAAATTAACTTGATTTTAAATACACAAGCTGTTGATGAGCTGCACTTGGGCCCTGCAGGCAGGACAACTGTTAAAGACTAACACTATCTGTGAGGGCCTATACCACTAGTCTTGATGTTTATTATACCCATCTAGGCCGATTACAGACCTTTCTACTATTCTTTTTTAGATTACCATAACCTGAGTTTGACCCCAGCAGCGCGTACAAGTGTATCCGCTTGTCAAGTCAGAACCGCAAGGCCTTTCATGAGGAGAGACCACAGAGGACTTACACATCAAACCCATCAAACAGTTTCAGACTTGGCAAACAATGGCACAGAGGGAATCTCCCAGACGTCATTACTGGGAAGTGGAGTCTCTGCGTTTTTTTGTTGAAATAGAGTAGCCTATGGCTGCTGAAGACGTGCCATGGGGGAAATGAACAGATTGGGAGAAACCCCGTTTCATGGAGTCTGCAAATATTAAACAGATGCCATTCTCGGCCGGCATGATACACAAGAGAAGCGACTTCAAGCTGCCAAGTATATACATTTGGGATTATTCTGGATTATAAAGCTGGGACTCTCTGTTTTATGGCATCAAGAATGGCAGCTTGAACCCCACTCTTTCAGCTGTACTTTCTCCGACACGTTGTTCCCCACGTTTTGGATTGGCGGAACACAAGTGTTGAACTGCTCCAAGACAACACAGATCAAGGGAAGGCATTATTACACAGTGACCAATCAATTATAACTTCATACATCCTTAAAACAGTGTGAAATTGGTTATTATAGGTTACTAACAGGGATGAGTTTGCTAAGATATTAACATTCCTGATGATGCAGCTGGAACTGTGGTGAGTAGAAGTTTGACCGATTCACGTCGTCGGCCACAAATATCTCCTGGTGTGGGGCGGCCGGCCGTGACTGACTTCATCGTTCGTCGGATCGGATGAACGGACGATCAGACGTGTCGGAAAATCCTAATTGGTCGTGTTTTCACTATGGGACCGCCAACCCATTGTTTTCAAATTTGGCGCGGGCGAATTTGGCGTGACCGTGGACATTTGTCCCGCCAGCGACACACTCGGGACAAATAGTCCTCCTGTGTACCCAGCCTTAGCTTTATATAAGCCTCTCAGACTGGTTTCCTTGTATGAGGTTGTTTTAGCTGGCAACCTCCGATCTGGTAAATTGTTTGGGTACCCTCAACACCTAACCTGATAAAGTTCTTTATGCTGCACTATTAAATTTTGCTGATACCCAAAATCCAAAACAATCATTAAGTATTTTACTTCTTACCAAAATATAATATTTAAAGGGGAACTGTGGTTTTCAAACAATTTGTTTTTAAATAAATAACCAGGTTACTGGCCTTTAAAATGAGCCATCAACCCACCTCTCTACATGCTTCACAGCCCAAGATATAAAGAAATCACTTATCAGAAAGTTAGGGGGTGGAAAGTTCGAATCTGCAGTCACAAATAATAGTTCCCTCTTCTTATCTGTGGTTGGCACATGCTCAGTGCAGAAGAAACCAGAAGCAACCAGAAGAGATTGAGTTACAGAGAATGAAGGAGGACTTAGAGGGAGGGAGGGGGGGGAAGACAGCACGTCCACAGCAGGGAATGTGTAAGTGGCCATACATCAGTGCGATATTACTTACCACCGAGCGCTCACATGACTTTCATCAAACCTGCCGGAACCGTCTCTCCCGATCTAATATCGACTGGCATGCGATCGCAAAATCCATCGAATATAGGAGAGGGTGGTTCCGGCAGGATCGCAGGAAGTTGCGTGAGCGCTCGGTCGGGTAAGTAATATCGCACTGATGTATGGCCCCCCTTAAGGTCTTTAAATTTAATTTAATGTCACATGGACTGTCACTTGGTTCAGAGCAGGAAGCAGGAAGTGCAGGGGATCTGGTGATGCTGCTACCATATCAAGCATAAAAATTTAAATATCTTCAAAACTATGTAAAAAAAAAAATAATGAAAGTTAATTGCAAAAATCCTCAGGAAAGCAATTCTTGTCATTTACCTAATTAATTTATGGACACAGTTACCCTTTAAAACACATGCTCAAAACTTAAGCTGTGAACACACATTTAATAATTGTCGGCCTATAAAAAAAACCTACTGGATTGGTAGAAATCGGCGAAAAGTTTGTGTACCTGGAGTCTGAGTCTGCGCAAAATATACTACTACCACAAGGTTAATTGTAATAAAAAATACAATGTGTTATATGTCCTATTTCCCAGATACGTCATAGTAAGTAAAGTTCTTCATACAATGTTATATATATAATACAATGTTATATGTCCTATTACCCAGTAAGTCATAGCTAGTAAGTCCTTCATAAAATATGATAATATAATAATACAATATAGTACAATGTCCTATTTCCCAAATAATAGTGATGTAAGGTCCTTTATACAATATGTTAATATAATAATAATACAATGTGTTATAATGTCCTATTTCCCAGATAACAGTCATAGTTAGTAGGGTCCTTCATACAATATGATAATATAATAATAATACAATATGTCACAATGTACTATTTCCCAGATAACAGTCATAGTAAATTCCTTTATACAATTTAATAATATAATATTAATACAATATGTTATAATGTCCTATTTCCTAGAAACAGTTATAGTTAGTAATCCCAATAGGATAATATATTAATATATATTTATCAAAATGTCCTTGTTGAAGGTCCTCTTCATTCAGTCATAGTATGTGGTATTCGGTAGATAACTGGACATGAAGTTTAGTTCTTGAATACGGTTCTCGCTCGTCATCCGACTAGCTTTCTCAATCCAGAATGACTGGTGCAGAAATCTATTGGCATTAAAGGGTATGGCCACTAGAGAGGTCGAACTATTGAAAGTTCGGTCCGTTAACGGACCCATTAAAGTCTATGGGAGGCAAATATTTCGAAAAGTTGAGTCAATACAACTAAAATATTAATGGTACCTTAAGTAAATGGCTGTGGGACCTGGGAAATGGTCTGGGAGCATGTTCCAATATCCAGGACTTAAGTAAAATCGATTTTACTCTCCACCGCGCTACTTTCGAGCTTTCCGTTCGAACGTTCGAGGTAACATGGACATTTACTCGCAGTTTCGATACTCGTGTATAGGCTGTAATGAGACTTTACTTGCAGATTCGATGTTCGCGCCTAATCATGTACATTTTACTTGTGGATTCGATACTCGACGTTTCGAACATTCGATAAATCACCGAAAGTCCGGGAAATATCGAAAGTCCGCGTCCGAGATAGTTCGAGAAGTCCGGGTCTGTTCGAACTCGAACGTTCGCTCGAACTCGGGTTCGAGTTCGAGTTCTATGCCATCCCTAATGGCCACTTTTAAAACTTTTATATATGAAAGTTCTAGCTCCCCCAGCCCCCACCGCATTAGTATAATTTCAAGAAAGTGCCCTGATAGTTACTTACCTTCCCTTCCTTTTTTCGCGCACAATCCCGGCATAGAACTGCAAGCAGGGGGCGGGACCGGCAGCCGCTGTCTGTGATTGCCGTTTTTCAATCAATGCCTCTGGAGCCAGGAATGAAGATAGAAGAAACTTACCTGTCACTGATCCGATGCGGTCACATTGACAGTCCTGACCACTTCCTGGTTCTGATTAACTATAGCGCGCACACGGTAACCCCTTATTAATCAGAACCAGTAATTGCTGTATTTCAGTGTGACAGCGATGGATCGTGTGAAAGGTAAGTTTGATTCTCTGCTTTTGCGTAATAGGTAGTTTGATCTACCTTTGTTTTTGGCTCCACTTCCATTAAGGAATAGTTCACTTTGGTAGTGAACTATTCCTTAAAGGACTATGTCTTCCTTAAAAAATGTTTCAAATGTCAGTTACCCAACCCAACTGAAATATTTTGCACTTTATTACCTGCATTACAACCATATATTTAGGATAATTATTGCCTCCCCCCTGGAGTCTATACAGTCAATCAAGGCTGTGACTTACATAGTAACATAATACATAGTAATTAAGGTTGAATAAAGACATACGTCCATCAAGTCCAACCTAATCACCCTCCTTTTTTCTTTTTTTTTTTTTTATCCCTACCTAACATTTATCCAGAGGAAGGCAAAAAAACCCAGCTAAAAAGGGGCAAAAAATTCCTTCCTGACTCCAAAGGCAATCAGAAAGTATCCCGGATCAACCAGATCTATATGCATTAACACCGTTTCTCAATATTTTTTAGTTTTAGAAACTTATGCAGGCCTTTTTAAGCTATTCATGAACTTGCCATTACCACATCTGCTGGAAGACGTTCCACAGTTCACCTTCTCACTTTAAAGAAACCTTTCCTAACCTGAAGATGAAACTTCTTTTCTTCCAACCTTAAAGGATGTCCCGAGTCCTCTGATATACCTATTAGTAAACAATGCACCAGGAGTTCATTGTATGGGCCATTAATATATTTTGATAAGGTTATCATGTCCCCACGCAAACGTCGCTTCTCCAATGTAAACACCTAAACTTGTCTAATCTGCCTGCATATTCAAGCCCCTCCATTCCCCTTTTTAATTTAGTTGCCCTTCTCTGAACTGCCTCAATTTCCAAGAGTGTCCCTTTTGTATAGGGATTCCAAAACTGCCACCGCATATTCCAAATGAGGCCTTACCAGTGCCTTGTAAAGGGAGAGAATAATATTTTTCTCTCTTGAATCCATTCCCCTTTTTATACAAGACAATATCTTGCTAGCTCTAGCCGTTGCTACCTGGCATGTTTTGCTATAGTTAAGTCTGTTATCTACCAGAACCCCCAAATCTTTTTCCATTACAGAGCACTTAACACAGAGTTATTTATGGTGTAGGTGGCACAGGGATTTTAAATCCCAAATGCATCACCTTACATTTACAACATTGAATCTCATCTGCCATTCTGCTGCCCAATTTGATAATCTATCTAGGCTGTGCTTGCAGCACTTGCACATCATGGAAGTTTCCAAAGCTCTGCATAGTTTAGTGTCATCAGCAAACACTGAGACTCTTGCTCTCAATCCCCTTCTAAGTCATTTATAACAGATTAAACAGAAGCGGCCAACAGTACAGACCCTGAGGCACTCCGCTTGAACTTTAGCCCACATAGATGTAGCTCCATTAACCACCACTCTCTGTTTGCGGTCCAATAACCAGTTCTCAATCCATGAACAAATGTTTTCTTCAAGGCCAACAGTCCTCAGTTTATACATTAGTCGCCTATGTGGCACGTATCAAAAGCTTTTGCAAAATCCAAATATACCACATCCACTGCTGTCCTGAATCTAACTTCTTACTCACTTCTTCATAAAAAACAATTAAATTTGTCTGGCATGATCTATTTCTCATAAATCCATGCTGACTACCACTAATAAGATGACTCTGGAGACAAAGTCAAGGATATGATCCTAACAAGTTCCCATCACTTCCCTACCACTGATGTTAGGCTTACAGGTCTTAGTTACCAGCTGTGAACAACTACCTTTTTTATATTGGTATTACATTGGCTTTTTTCCAGTCCGCGGCACATCCCCAGACAAAAGCGAATCTGAAAAGATGAGAAAACATGGTCTAGATAGAACTGAACAAGCTCCTTTAAAATCCGAGGATGCATCCATCTGGTCCTGGGGCTTTATTGATATTAACTTTGTCTAATTGTTTCCGTACCATATCCTCTGTTATCCAATGTGAATACTCTTCATTTCTTCCCTGCTATTATTACAATCCCTACGTAAGGACAAGGATTCTCAACAGTAAAAACCGATGTAAAAAAACAGTTTAGCAGATTAGTCTTTTCGGCATCCTCTAACAACCACCTCAGCCCCATTATTTAATGGTCCCCACTTCTCAGTCCTCATCTTTTTTACCATTTATATACTTAAAAAACATTTTGGGTTTGGACTTGCTTTGTTGGCAATCCGTATTTCATTTTCTATTTTAGCTAGTTTAATTGCTTTCTTGCACTCTTTATTACAGCTTTTGTACTCCCTGTAAGACTGTTCTGTGCCTTCTGTTTCAAAATTTTAAAGCCTTTTCTTTTTTCCATTTCCCTTTTTACCTGAGCATTAAGCCATGCAGGAGTGGATCTAATTTTTTTACATTTGTTACCTAAGGGTACAGATTTAGAAATGTAATATCCCTTTAAAAGTGGTCCACATCTGCTCAGTATCTTTACCTAGAAACAGTTTCCCCCAGTCTATGAGCAGGAGTGATTCCTTTAACAGCATAAAATTAGCTTTCCTAATTTAAAAGTTTTTGTTAACCCAGTGCACTTTAGTTTTTTGCACCCTATATTAAATGACACTATATCATGGTCACTGGTTACTACTTGTCAAGCTTTTATTCCTCTTTTAAGGGGAACTGTGGTCCCTATACAAGCTCCATCAATCACAAGGCTATATAAAAAAGCTTGCTTATACCTTTAAACCAGCCTTCACATCCTAGTTTGCACTGTGTCTCTGACAGACACACCAAAATTGTCATAAGCCCCATCCCCCAAAAAACATCTTTTAAAAAGCTAGTTCTAGGCCAATCAATCTCTGTGCTTTCCTCTGGACACCTTAGGAAGACGTACATTTTGGTTGTGGGTGGGGCTTATGATGTGGCTGATAATGCAGCAGTATGTGGGTATGCATCTTCCCTCTTTCCTAGCAGTAGAAACAGTGGGCAAGCTCACACCATTGGCAATGGTGCTGTTAAAGTCACAGCTCACAGTGTAAGCAGTAAGCTAAACCACTTATACTGCTGTATGGTTGGATAAATGCAGCCGAAACATGATCTGAATTAATAAGGGACTTGTATTAGAGACCACACTTCCCCTGTACTGTGCCAAAAATGTGTGTTGTGCTGAATAACAGCTAACATAACAGTTCTTTATCCATATTTTCTAGGGCAATAAGTGTGTTTTCCACCTGTGTCGTGGCTTGTTGTAAGAAGAAATCATTAGATCGCAGACTGTGTTGATGAGTCTTAATAGTACATGGGATTTTTTAGGTACTAATTGAACCATCTCTCTTCTCAGCCATATAGCTATTGGTTGGTTTTAGTAACAGCTAAAAAAACATAGTTTAACATTCCCTTCTATATAGACCTACTCTATTGCTGAGAATGACTTGATTGGGCACTGATTGACTCTTGTTTTGGATTTTTCCTGTAGGGCATGGACTGTTTTTTAAACCAAACATGAGAAATCCCTTCAGTGGCAGACATGGAAACTTCTGAGACAGAAACGAAACATCCTTCGCCACCTCCGGATCAAAGCTTGAATTTCATGGACTTTGGTAGCTGTTACCTGGGTTTCTTTTCTGCTGCCTACAGGGAAATATTCTGGGTTACAGAGCTTGTTCTGGACTGTGGCTTGTCCCACCGACACACCGACTAACAGGACATGGTACCACAATTTGCACTTGTGACTTTTACCTATTTTAAGCTTTAATATTATTTGGATATAGGGAAGGTGGAGGGGGTCCTTTTTATTTCTGCTGGATCACAGGGCTCCTAGTTGCTCATCTTACTGGAATGGTGTTCTTAAAATATTGCTGGCAAAGAGAACAGAGGCCGAACATCTCAGCCAATCCTGTACTTTTTAAGTAACTGGATGAAAGAACAGTTGTGGTTTTAATTGGCTGTTGTGGTTATATTACAAATAAACTTTTTGAGCAAGGAGAAAATATTTTTAGTGTGTGTTTTTTATTTTTTTACTCAGTTCTAAAGGAAACACAACTTTTAACACCGATTTCTCTCCCATTAAAATACCAAAACCACTAGACGTATTGTCCAAATGAATGAAACAAATATTTTACTGCCCCCTGTGGCGCGTGGGGGGAAGTGGGAGTGGCTTGTTGAGGTAGTGGTGGTGGATATTTACACTCATACTGCATAGACTCAGTTCTCACTTGCCTCTGTGTGTCAGAACAGCATTGGAAAAAAGATTTGTGGCACTGGGTTTCCAAGTGCTGTTTATAGCCTTAGTGGGATCTGGCCCGTTTGATATTTATATCAATTTGCTGGAGGGTATTTTGTTTGTTCCCCTGTTTGGTGGTAATATAAGATGCCCTCATGCCCAGGTACATACAAGTTTGCCCACACTGACTGTACATAAGTTTGCCCACACTACTGGTACTACTAACTGTGGCAGGAGATGTGATATCAAGCAGGCAAGGAAAGATCGGGCGAGAGACACACAGCTATTGCAGCTGTGCCCACGCTCACACCTCTTCCACCCTCCCAGCGCGTGTATTCTCCTCTCACCTACGTGAGTGAAAGGCGCCATTCATTTCGGTTTTAACAACCTTTTTTTAAACCGAAATAAATGCTGCCTTTCATGTGTACCAAAGTGCGTGCCGTGAACAAACTTTAGTTTGCTTCGTGGACTTGGTGTCCCTGCCACTAGGTTTGCTGTTTACTGTTAAACTTTATTTGCGGTTGCTGGTCGTTCCACCCACCAATTGTGTAAGGGGCCTGACCAATGGAAAGATGCACTCGGTAAGAATCTCATCTTTCCATTGGCCAGGTCCAAGATGGAGGGCGGGGATCAAATCTGGTGAAATTCTAAGGCTGGGTACACACGAGGAGTTTTTTGGCCAAACCCACTGATATTTTCGTATATTGGTCGTTAGGATGGAAAAATCGCCGGTGTTTCTGCTATAGATCGCACGATTGGTCACTGCGAACTGTCCGCTGCGGTGATTTTTGCTGGGACCGACAGTGATTCGTCCTGGTCTATCATTCGTTTGTTGCGAATGGTCGGGATGAAATAATCCAATCCTACTGGTATCCTTGTCCTTGTGTTCTTTTAATGGGAGGAGGGTGGGCTGGGAATTTAAGAATTTCGTTGCCCTTTAAATAAAACCATTTGCTACCTCAGGATTATTTTCTGTTTTATAAATTCTGGATGTTTAAATATTGAACGTCTGTTATTCAGCTCCCCCATGGGCCAAAGAACTCCAGAGCTGCCCCCCTCCTGTTCTCTTTACAAAGGTCCTACTTGACTCCTTCTGCTGTGCCACAACCACACACCATTGCCATGAAAGTATTGACATCGCCACGACAAGAAGGAACATTGTACAGACCAGAGTGGATGCAGAAACAAGGCAGCACTGGTTTTCCTGAGTAATATTGTTGAAAATTCCTTCATACTTACCCCAGATTGGCATGCCCAAGATGCCGCCACTGCTCAAGTGGAATGAGCTTTTATTTGAGAGGGAACGATACATTAGAGAATAGGTGTTTCCCTAATCATGAGGAAATCCATCTCGCCACAAAGATTTCGTGGGTTTCTGGCCCATCTTCTTACCAGCATACAGGACTAAAAGATTTTTTTTTCCTTTATTTGGAAATCTGAAACCACTTTAGGGCGAAAGGCTTCATGAAACCTGAAAACCATTCTGTCTTCCAAAAACAAAAGTGGATCTTGGGATATTTGGAATTCCGATATTTTTGCCACCCTTCTGGCTGATGTGATAGCGAGGAGGATGCTAGTTTCCAAGTAAGTTTTACCAGAGGTATAGAAGATAAAGGTTCAAAGGGAGATGACGTTAATGCCTTCATTACCAGTGATAAATCCCAAGGAGGTGGTTTATGTCGTCTAGGAGGCCTAATCTTATTTAAGGTTTTGAAGAACCTAATAATAAGAGGCTGAGACCCCATTTTACTTCAGATACACTTGAAATAGCACAGACATGAGATTTTAAGTTGCTGGAGCTAACCTCTTTCTAAACCAGACTGTAAGAATTCAATAATCTTTATTCAGAAATTTGAGTTATCGGAGGAAAAAGAAGAGCACCATCTCATGAACACATCCCATATTTTGTAATATTAACAGAGGTTGATTTTTTCTTTGACTCCATTAAAGTATTAATAGATGCTTCCGATAGACGTTGTCCTCAAGGCCTCTCTCTCAGCACCAAGCCATCAAGACACTTGGCTGGGTCTGGAAGGAGAAAGGGCGCGTCTACACTCATTTCCATTAGGAGAGGAAACCAGGCCTGCGCGGCCAGGCTAGAATCACCGCTATCAAGAAGCTTTGTCTTGGAGAATTTTCTATCAAGGGAAAGGGGGGAAATACATAAGCCATCTTGGATGTCTATGGGAACGAGAAGGCATCCATCATCTCCGCTGACATGGAAAACGGGAGCAAAACCTCTTCAACTTGGAATTCTTGGCTGATGCCATAAGATATATCTTGGTAATCCCCATCTTTTGACTATCATATTGAAAGTTTGAAGATTCAAAGACCAGTCCCCTGGAAGGACTCAGTATCTGCTCAGAAATCTGCTTCCACATTGAGACTGGATGAATAATACTGCCTTCAGATCTATCCTCAGATTTCTGCCCAAAGGAGAATATCGAGGGCCAGGAACATAATTTCTTGCTTCTTGTTCCTCCATCCTGTTCACATACGAAATGGCCGTAGCATTGTCGGATACTATTAGAACCACTTGAGAAGAAAATAGATCCTGAAAATGAAGATGGGCTAATTGGATGGCTTTCAACTCTTTGAAATTCATAGAATTGTTCTGCATGGATTGAGGCCAAAATTCCTGTATCCATTGTTGTCTGCAATGGGCTCCCCAACCTTGGAGACTTGCTCTGTCATGAGATGAATCCAATGTTCTGACCCAAAGTAATTGGATTGTAATTCTTTGAATCCATCCACCATAGAAGGCTTTGGCGGACTGACGGATTCAATTGGATAAGATTAAATGGATGACAGTTGTTCCTGTCCCACTGGTCTAAGAACACATTTGCAGGGTCTGACATGAGTCATGGCCATCTCACTGATTGGATTGAAGACACCAGTTCCCCTATCAACTGTTGACATAAACGTACTGATATTATTGATCTGGTTGAATGTAGGAACAAATTTGATGGTTTCTAACACTTTTAAGGTAGGAAGGTGATATTTGGAATACTGACATATTCAGATGTGTCCCTAGAAACTCCAGTTGATGGGTTGGAGTCATGATGACTTCTTCCAGTTATCAGCCAGCCCTGATGATGGAGGATCTGAAAAAGAATCCCTTTGTTTTAATAAAGTGTTGAATCTTGAGCTCTTACCAAGATGTCGTCTAGGTAAGAAAACAGAAATATCCCCTTGGTTCTGATGAAACCTATAAGAGGAGCTAGTACTTTTGTGAATGTTCTTGGAGCTGTTGCCAATCCAAATGGAAGGCAGATGTACTGACAATGGCGATCCTTATACAAAACCACAGGAATCTCTGATGAGGCGGCCAGATGGAATGTGTAGGTAGGCGCCTTGAAGGTCGATTTTTATCAACCAGTCGGATTTTCTCAGATGAATGACTACTGACTTTAATGTTTCCATTTTGAAGGTCCGAATAACTTGTGGTTGTTTTACTCTGAAAGTGACTGATGAAATGCTGAGTATAATTCATTCTCTCCATGAAACGCATGTGCTAAACTTCGACCTGGACGATATTGACTAGCTTCTTTGAATGATACAAATCATTTTTAGGAGAATTTTTCCTTTTGAAATTTTGTCTAGGTAAAAAGGTTCCTTTGTCTGCCACATTTCTAGATATTGCCTCCTCCTCAGTTTTCTTCCAAAAGAAGTATCCTTGAAAAGGAAGATTAAGTAACTCATTTTTGACGGATAATCTGCTTGCCACTGGCTTAACGACAAAGATCTTCTTGCTTAGACGTTAAAGAAACTGAGCAAGCAGCAACTTTGATTATCCAATGCTGCTTCTGCACAAAAACCAGAGGCCAATCTAATATCTCTGAGGGCACTCACGATCTCCTTCTTATCAGCTCCTTAATTACAGCATCTTCAACCTCCTTGATCCATATACTGGAACTTTGGATAATTCTACAATGGCAGATGCAGTCTAATAGAAGCTCCAGCCACTGTATAAGCCTTTTTAAGTCAGGAATCTCTTCCACAGGCAGTAAAGTCTGGCGGGCTAGCCTAGACATGGCTGCATCTAGCTTGGGAGGATTATCCCAAAAAGAAGATACCTCACTGAAAAAGGATCCTTGGCAGACAAATTATTACATTGTGAAAATTTTGATCCACTTCTCCCACTCATCTGTAATCATCTTAGCCATGGTAGGGTGTAGATAAAAACAAGGTTTAGGATCTTGAGTGCAAAACATTTTGTCACTGGAAGTGGAGTGTCAGAAAATGTTTCTGATAACAAAGTGACTCTCTAGCCTTAATAGATTATAATTGTTTCAGGAGGAAACAGATGTTCAAGTCATCATCAGAGATAAGTTCCTTATCCCCAGGAGGTTGAGAAGAAAACCTGGCAACAGGTTCAGCAGTAAAAGGCATAGATGGTAAGGAAGCCTTAACCACCATAGACTCCATCATTGAGGCCATAGATTCCTTGACCCATTGGGTAACATCAGCTTTTTGATTCACAGAGACCATGCCAAATTGAATTAGGCATCATTAACAATTTTTTTCCCTCTAGAAGCTTTATTATCACAAGAGGTGCATTCTCGTCCAGATTTCTTTTATGCTTCCCCTTTGTAACCGAGATCGGTGCCCTCTGGAGCTCATAATGACCTGTTAATAAAAAACTTAATAAGTATCCAAAAACCAAACAAAAATGGTATTAGATATCCATAGATCCACGAATGTACCCCAAACCAAAAGAATTGTAAATGGAGCAGCAACAGCCAACAAGGTTGCACAGATTTGTGAAAACCGGTACCTGCACTGTGCAGGGAACAGGAGATTCGGCGTGCAAATTTCAAATCTGCGCGATGACGTCAAGCGCATAGGGTCGTAACGCCAAACCCCAGAAGTACCCCAAGTACCGAATGCCGAAAGCAGCCGCGATTAGACCCAAGGGCTGGAGGCTTATGGGGCTGTGTAGAATCCCGAACAGGATCGGAGCAGCCTGGCCATTAGAGAAGAGGTCCCAATCCTACAATCAGGGGTGAGATGAGCATACGTTCCTGGTACCAGTGAGGACGGAAAAGGACTGGGGAGGTAAGGGGAGGAGGGTTTTATTGCTTACGTATTTCCTGTACCAAACCTGAGTCTAGGGACTTAACCCATTAGTGACCACTGCCAGAAGGACCGAAAGGTTTAGTTTCCACACAGCAAAAGTATGAGGAAGTGCTAACAAACAATTCCCATCTCCTCATTGGTGAAACCAGCACAATCTAATGTAAGTGGTTAGAATAGCAAACCTTTAGACTCTTGGTTTAGGTAATTGCCCATTGGCTGCTAGGAATTAATACCCTCCAGTCAGGGCCTTTTTAGCCACCTAGGCAAAGAACTAGGGCGCCAATGTTGATCCAGGCGCCTATTCTTCTCCCTAGCATCTCCCTTTCAGTTGTAATTGCGGTGTTAGATCTGCTCTCCTTGTTCAGCTGTAACCTGCAACATTGTCTAGTACAGAACCTGAACTGGCAGCTGAAAGGGTTAAAGGTTACTCTGCTGGGCACTGAAAGTGTTAATGCCAATACTCAGGGAAAGTGCTGGCACTGAAAGTATTAATAGGAAAGTCTGTTGGCATTGAATGGTTCATGGTAATACTCTTCTGGCACTGAAAGTGTTAATGGCAATACTATGGGGAAGTCTGCAGGAAGGGAAGGGATAATAGCAATTCTCTGGAAAGGTACTGGCACTGAAGTATTAATAGTAAAGTCTGCTGGCACTAAGGGTTAATGGAAATGTTCTGCTGGCACTGAAATTATTAATGCCAATATTCTTGGAAAAAATCTCATATCTCACCAAATCTCCCTGTTCTGCCCTACCCGGCTGGAAACATTTTCTGGGTGCCACATACCACACATCCACAGAAACCGATCCTGTCCTTCCAATCAGTATTTCATTTGTGGCCAGTGTCCTGCATTCATACAAAAGCCCGCCTCACTCTGTACAGCGTGTGCCTCTTACCAACTAGTAAAGCGGTTCCACTATAAAGACAGTCGCGTAGACGGTTGTCAGAAGCAAAAGGAGAGACCCAGCTGTAGTTTGACAGGCCAAGTTTTTTTGTTTTTTTTTGGGGGGGGGGGGCGCACGTAGGTGGGAGGGCGCCTAGGGCACGAAAATGGCTAGAAATGGCCCTGCCTCCATGTAATAAATACCCATTTTGGTAATTCCCAGTATGATGCTATCAAACCCGTACTGACCGACCTTTCTCTCTTCATGCCATAAACTCATTAGTATCGGAATGAATGTGAATCCCAGGTAGAATCCTTAACAGCACAGGCTGGAAGTAATGTCATTGAAATGGATCTCCATACACAGAAGTTAGAAAACAAAATCTGTGTGAGGTGTGGTGTATCGGGGCCTTGTTCATAGCACACAGTTAATAGGAACAGTAATTGGTTTTGTATCAAGCTTAAACCTTTCTAAAAGGGCAATTATTCCACCCCTTCTCCCCTAATTCTACCCTTGTGGTTTATGTCCCTTACCATTAAGGTGGATCAAAAGCTGTAAACCACCACCATCGGGGCGAGTGTCTTTGAACATTCAGGCGGGAGCCAGACATTGACCTTGGGAGGTCAATAACCTGTCACTTTCTCCCAAAGTCTTAACTAGTGAGGAAGCAGATTAAGGAGGGGGGAAGAAACTGGACCCTACATGCACAAAACAAGGAGGAGTTGTAGTCAGTTTAGCTGAGCACTTGGCCAACTTCTGTACAGACCACAACGGGCAATTTGCCAGGAACAGAACAATTTTGTCATGAACATCAGAGATGAACACAGACAGAAGCAAGACCCCACAGCAAGGTCATGAGTGCTATCTGCTTGGTATTGAAAAAAGTCCTGGTCTGAAAAGGGCTGTGGACCTGAGCACCTGTGGAGGCTAATCACTGCCAAGGTAAAACACTAGCTGAGAGTGACCAGCCTGAACAAATGGAATGGCTCAGCACAGAAGTCCCCAAACATTGTGCCACCTGGTGCCAGTTCATGGGCAGATGGACAGGACACTGCTGGAGAATCCCAAAGACTCCCAAAGCTGCCGTCACCACTGGAAATATATCCAACGAGAGGCATTCCATTGAAGTAGGTTTTCCATCATATCCATTACTAGAAACAAGCTGAAAGGCAGTCAGGTGCTTGGAGGGCTGTCCTGGAATGCAATGGCTAGCAAATTCATACCAAAACTAGGGCAACCTCAGCCAATCCCCACATCCCACTTGGGATCTTCTTTCCTTCCCTGGCCAGTGAAAGATAACCACAAGCCAGAGACCTCCAGCCTCTATCCCACCTGGTTCTGTTATTTCTCAGCATTCCAAGTATATGTTTTCCTGCTCAGCCTCAGTCTACTCACATCATGTCTATCCAGTCCCACAGACAATTCTCAGTTTGTCCCACGGAATCCAGCTACTCTTAGCAACAGCTGGTGGGCTTGGCGGCTGCCTCCCAATCGACCGCTAGAAATTTTTTAGGAGCCGCGCACCTCCAGGAGCTAGTGCTTGGTAACGGCACTAAAGGCCACTAGCAAGAGCTACCTTAATGATCGGCCAGACCTTCAAAACATTACCAACATAAGACGGGCACGTTGGCTAACTTCGGCTGGCATGGCAGAGCTAGCCCCTAAGTCCCACGAATACCCGAACATAGACTCCAGCCTGCCTTTTCAGAGAGGATTTTATACAGGAGGTCAGGTCAGACATAAAGCGAAAAAATCATTTGCAGAATTCTAATTTGGCAGATTTACCAGAGATCCGGCTCAGACCAGGGCGCCTTCCCCTCCACAAGAAGCCTCAGGTCAAAAGACCTTCACTGTGAAGTACCCATTCTTCCCACATAATCCAATCATCTCATTCTACCCAACAGGGAGGCCATTTGTTCAGACCGTTGGGTCCTCAGGTAATAAAACATGGACTATCCATCCATGGGGGAAATGATCTCCCCAAAGACCCCTCTGAACCCTCCTTATGCATAGTATCTCACCTCAATAGAACATGGAACTCTCTGCCGAACACAGAGGAACACCACTCACTGCTTATCACATCCAGACCCCCATTCAGACCAGCTTGCTCGAAAACGATAAGAGGCTGGATACCTTCTGCAATGGACGGAGCTAATATCGACACCTCGATATTCCGCCCCCACTCTCTCAGAAGCGCAGCCACCACTAAGGCAGCCTCCAAAGGACTTCCCCTACAGACACTACTGGAGACCGACAGAGCCAGAAGAACTTACGTATCTTCACAAGGGCAACAACCAGGTGTGTGCTACTCCCCCTAGCTGTTGCTAGGTGGCTGCCTCCCGTGGGACAAAGTAGGGTTTGCAGAATCTATGTACTGCAAACCTCATTTGTCCTAGGGAATAGGACAGCCCACCTAGCAACAGCGCCCCAACCTACCCTCCCAAGAGAAATCCTGCTTGTTGTAAACACACTAGGTCATTGCTGTAATATTGTGTACCTTAGAGAATAGTCTAAATTCTCCAGCTAATGTAACGTAACCACATACTTTATCTCCCTTATCCAAGTCTATGAGCTCCCAGTGTCTGTTTATGCACGTCTCACCTTCAGATCCCAGTGATCACCCACCCAGACTGCACAGACCTCAGCCACAGTCAGTTCAGCACTTGGACGCTCGTGGTGTTGATGAAAGTCAGGTGGAGCAGGTTCCAATGTGATCAGACTGAATAACCTGAAAGCCAGCAATGAAACCTTCATAAGAACCACAGCTGGTCCACTCTTCTCACTGACTGGGCTACTGGTTTATTATCCCTACATGTGTCCGATGCTCCACCCCTGTAATGTAGCTCAGCCTGTACTCAATGTAAGGGAGAGTTATTATAGTGTTTAAACACACAGAACACAATTAAAACACACTCCTCCTGACAAGATGTCCATTGTATCAGTACCTGATCCCCCTTCTCTCTCTTTCTGTCTCTTTCTCTAGCTTCTTTCGGTTTCCCCCCTCTGAATTTTCCTGTATCTGTGTATTTTCTCTCTCATTCTCTGTAGCTATCTCTGTATTTTCTCTTTCTATTGTAGTATCTCTCTACACTTTCTGTACTCTCTCTATATATCTATTATATTAGCAAAATGTCTATCTGCATCCTTTTTCCTCTCTTTCTCTCTGCGTATCTCTTCTCTGTAGCTTTCTCTCTGTGTATCTCTCTCTCTCTGTAGGCTTCTCTCTGTGTATCTCTCTCTCTCTCTGTAGCTTTCTCTCTGTGTATCTCTCTCTCTCTGTAGCTTTCTCTCTGTGTATTCTCTCTCTCTCTATAGCTTTCTCTCTGTGTATCTCTCTCTGTAGCTTTTCTCTCTGTGTATCTCTCTCTCGTTTGTATCTCTGTCCTGTATCTTCTCTGTGTGTATCTCTCTCTCTCTCTCTCTCTCTCTCTGTAGCTTTCTCTCTGTGTAGTTTTCTCTCTGTGTATCTCTCTCTCTGTGTACTTCTCTCTGTGTATCTCTCTCTCTCTCTGTGTAGCTTTCTCTCTGTGTATCTCTCTCTCTGTAGCTTTCTCTCTGTGTATATCTCTTTCTCTCCTCTTGTAACTTTCTCTCTGTGTATCTCTCTCTGTAGCTTTCTCTCTGTGTATCTCTCTTTCTCTCTCTGTGTATCTCTCTCTCTCTCTGTAGCTTTCTCTTTGTGTATCTCTCTTTCTGTAGCTTTCTCTCTGTGTATCTCTCTCTGTGTCTTTCTCTCTGTGTATCTCTCTCTCTCTCTCTCTCTCTTTCTCTCTCTCTGTAGCTTGCTCTATGTATCTCTCTCTGTGTAGCTTTCTCTCTTGTGTATCTCTCTTTCTCTCTCTGTGTAACTTTTCTCTGTGTATCTCTCTCTGTAGCTTTCTCTCTGTGTATCTCTCTTTCCTCTTCTGTGTATCTCTCTCTCCTCTGTAGCTTTCTCTTTGTGTATCTCTCTTTCTGTAGCTTCTCTCTGTGTATCTCTCTCTGTGTCTTTCTCCTCTGTATCTCCTCTCTCTCTCTTCTCTCTCTCTGTAGCTTGCTCTATGTATCTCTCTCTGTGTAGCTTTCTCTCTGTGTATCTCTCTTTCTCTCTCTGTGTAGCTTTCTCTCTGTGTATCTCTCTCTGTAGCTTTCTCTGTGTGTATCTCTCTCTCTCTGTATCTTTCTCTCTGTGTATCTTTCTCTGTGTGTATTTCTCTCTGTGTGTCTCTGTAGCTTTCTCTCTTTGTATCTCTGTAGCTTCTCTCTGTGTATCTGTGCACTTGTAAATGCCGCAAATGCCCTGATAGGGCGGGGAGGGGGGTCCCGTTCAAGCTACAGGACCCCTTAATCCCAAAAGGCCCTTCTCAGGGCCCCTGCGGGAGGTGCCTCCACCCCTCCCAGCGGGCCCTTGCTTTCCCCTCCCCCCACACGTGGGGCGGGTCTTGGAGGGACTGCTGGGGAGGTGGTGCGCGGCGCTGTTGCGACCACCTGCTGTGGCCCCTTCCAGCAGCCCCTCCTAGCCTCTGTTCCTATGTTTGCCGCGAACAGGGATGGGGTTGGGAGGGCTGCTGAGAAGGGGCGCGTGGGCACAGAGACGACCACCCGCGCGAGGGTGGCGTGCCTCCCAGGGAGGGTGTGACCACCCGCCGCTTTCCAGGGGGAATCTCGGCGTTTTCGCCACCTTCAAGGTGGCAAAGTAACAGCCGAGATTAGCGATGCATAACAGTCTACTGCCACTTAATAAATAGGAGCGGCGGTAACTGTTCGATAGCCGCAAAAAGTTAATGATGAACTCTTCGCGACAATTTTCCGCCCATTTATAAATCGCGGAAAACGATTTATCTATGTATATTTTTCTCTATCTCTTTCTCTTGCTATATCTCCATCTCTCTTTCTCCCACTGTATCTCTACTTGTCTCTCTTTCTCTTGCGTTTCTCTATCTCTGTAACTACTTTTCCCTATATCTCTCTCTCGCACACACTGCACTGTACATAAGAACACAATCGTTCCCCTACCACCTGACAAGACAACGTTTGCAGCTAAATACTCTTGTGGCATTTCTGATGTTACCACATTATCAGATCAAACACATTTTAATAGAATTAAGGCAGGGAAAGCGGAAGAGACAGAGAGTTTTCCTTCTGCTTCGAGTGTCTGCCACAAACTGTAATAGAGAGAAATATAATGAGGGGGATTTATTGTATTGTACAAATGGAAGGTTCTGCCCTCCAACCTGCCCTTAAAGGACAACAAAAGCCTCAGAACAACATTGCATTAGATGGTAGAGCTCCTTGTTATAAAAGTAGTAATCTGTGTCTCACCTCTCATTTGAATGGTTGTTGAGAAATGTAACTTTCTAACATGAGATTTGTGTCTTTTTTCCCAGTGTTCCAGTATTGCAGTGTGGTCACTGACCATTATGTTTTTTACACATGCTCAGTCCTAATATACTGCAGGAACTCATCTATATCCACTCATTGGGTACAGAGAACTCTCCTCCGCTCCTTACTTCTGAGAGGCTGGTCCCTCTCCACTTCCCTTTTGGTGTGGGTATATTAGTATATTCCCAGCCTTTGGGGTTCCAGACATCATTTATCCAATTACAGTCCCCAACATTCCTAGCTTCCCCTTTCAGGTGGATACTGATTTTATTGTTATTTTGATCCACTCTTACAACTTAAAGTGGGTACCATCATTCTCACTACTTTGGAGACTTTGGAATTTTCTTCTTCCAAGTTGCACCAGCCATAATCCGTGTACCTTGTTTTGAAAAACATATTGTACACATACCTTTGAATTACAGAGACTTGAATTTACACCATCTATGATTCATATATTCTATATTAAGTGTACAATTAACTGCTACAATTGATGACCTAATTTAACATGAACACATCTATTGTAGGTTGAAAAAACATATAGGTCCATCCAGATGACCCAGGACCCTTCTTAACAGTTGATCCAGAGGAAGGCAAAAAACCCAACAGAAAAAGGGGGGAAAATTCCTTCCTGACTCCAAATGGCAATCGGAAAAAATCCCTGGATCAGCCCTGGATCAAAAAATGCTTATTGGCCGATTACGGTCCAATCCAGTAATGTTACGGCCCACAGCATACTGTCTTCTGGGCCTTCTGGTCTCAACAGGCTGTACCACAGTTCTCTCCATGCAAACGTTAGTTTTGGCCAAAGCAGAAGTCTTTTTGGTAAAAGCAGACGGTTTCAGAGAACTTGGCAGGTGGTCATCTTGGACCAGGCAGATTGTGGTGCAGGACCTGGAAGATAATGGTCCAGGGTCTAGACAATGGTGATCTAGGTTCCAACAGTTCTTCTTTTCTCAATCAATCCATAAAGTCCTTAAAGTCTCTTTATTATTATATTTTATTATATTACTATGTAACTATTACAGTGCTTCTAACTGGGATCGGTAAGTTTAAACGTGATTTTGAATGGTGGCCGGCCATTCCTCGCTTGTCTGTTTCTCCCAATCAGTTTGCTGTGTAACAGAAAATACAAAAAAATGAACTGATTAGTTTGACATTTTGTAATGGGTCAGAATTAAACCCCAACACAAATCCTCACAGATCCCTTTGTTAGTGGCTCTCGTGCCTGAACTAATGACATACCTTGAAGAAATTGCGTTCCATGATTTCCTGTCCTCCGCTTGATCCAAGCGCCTTCTGCCATTTTTATTCAAAAGCTACAAAAACAAAATCATTGGTTACCCTGAGACCTGGTTTGTTCCCTGGCAGATTTGACAGTAACACTTTCAGTCTGGTAACTTACCGCATATAATAAGGATCTGTGATATATTGAGACGGGAGGGAAATACTGGATCCTTACGAATAACCTCATTTTTAAATCCCTCCTCGTGTCTCCTTGAAATGGAAACAATAAATAGAGAAATATCCGTTTAAAACCCAATCTACGGGTAAATGGTAATAACCCATTAAAGGGCTATACAGTTTACCAACACCCCAATAAACATCAGTACAACAATGATCTGGATAACATAGAGTTAAAGTTCTGCTGGTTCCAACTGCATCCAAGTTTGTTAGTGTTTTAGAAACAGAACTGCGTTAATTCCCAGTAAAATCACAATGAACATCAGTTGGTTCTGTTAATTAACATCTTATACTTACATCAGCAACTACCATCTCATACATGATCAGGCCCAGAGCCCACCAATCAACCGATCTGGTGTTGGTTGCCACTCACATTTCCGGGGCCCGGTACAAAATATGTCCACATCTGGTTGTCATTAGGTCCTTGTAGCCAATGCCTTAACCAAAACATTAAGAGTTAACCCAAGATCTCTCTATTATCATTTTAGTTAGGAGTCTGTAAGTTCTATCTATTGTGTTTTTGTAATGGCAGAGTAACTAGTTAGAGACGTCTACCATGTTGTACATGTAAATAAATAGAATATTAAATCATAAATGGATCTGTTCTATGGCATTGGACCAGGAATCCTACCTTCTTCGCGTGCTCGAAGTTGGCTATTTTAAGGTAGCCAGTGGCAGTCAAGAAAATATTTGTTGGATTCAGATCTCTGGAGAAGATAAAGAAGATGATTAATAAACTGTTTATTCTGGTAAAAGAATTAGGGAGATTTTCTGAGCATTACAATGTCTCCTCTATACGTCGGTAACATGGATTTAATATCCATTAGCATCTCTCCTCATCACTGCTTTTTATTGAACCCTTACACCTGTTTACAATCTTACCCTCTAACCCCCCTATACCTTCATATTAACATTCTAATGGGATCCCAGCTATCTAATAGATAATATCCGGTACATTGCCATTAGCACTTACCTGTGAACAATCTTGTGCTCATGCAGAAACTTTATCCCTAGAACAAGGCAAGCCGAGTAAAACCTGCAGATATTTTAATAAAACTCACATTAGCCATGTTATCCAACATAAATCCAATATAGTTAACTTCACATCCATCTAGTCACTGTACCCAGCCTTCCCATAGAAGAAATGTGTATCTGTTACAGGTGTGGGCAGATAAGCCCTCATTTCATTAGGTTTATCCTTTATACCTTTATCTCAGTCCGACTGGGGGACAATAGTTAAGTTACTGCCTGAAGGACCCAGGATTGCCGGGCGTCCCTATTTGGATGGGATTGCCCGACTGTAGGGACAAATCCTGATGCTGCGTCAGGGCTGAAATGCGGTCCAGAGACCATCCCTGGGAGCCCTGCCCAGTTACAACCACTCCCCGCCCAGTTATGCCCTAAACCCACTCCAAATACGGCCCCAACCTTTTGCCAAAATGTCGCCCACTGCGACATCACAGCCCCGCCCCCTCCTGGCCAAGATCTGGCAACCCTGGAGGGACCCTAACATATAATACTCACTGTGTCCTTGCCGGTGGTAATGGGCCATTGGCATTGATCAGGAAAGTGGCCAAGTCCCCCAGGGGGCAAATTCCATACAAGGCCCTCATGATATTTGGTCTGGATTGCGGCAATAAAGCTTATTAGGAAAGGACTTTGCTCCTTCCGGCTCAGTTTCATGACCGTCTTCTCTGTGTTGAAGCTAAAATAGAAAATTAACCAAATTAAATGCAGACGAATGTATAATGTAGAATATGCTTTGGAGGAAATGTCTTTTCTACTGATCTTTATTATCTATTATAGGAGAATTTACATTATACAAAAATACAAATCTAGCAGACGAAATATAACAATGGAAATCAACTGGAAACTAAATTCTCTCCATATGAACAGGAAATGTGTCCAGTAGAATGTATAAAGTTATCTGGCAAATTGCCCATTGCGCACACAATACTTTGTCCATAGAATTCAATTTTCACTTACCATTTGCGCATACATTGGTCCTCAAGATTTTCTTTGTCCTTATTTCACTGCCACTTTCATTCCATTTTCCTTAAGCTCCGCCAGGCAAACCTGAAGAAGAGAACGTTTTATTCCTTCTCCCGATAAGTTACCATTGGGATCATTAGAATTACTGACTAAATAACTACCTTTCCAAATGTCCCTTGCCCATCCAATTGCAGAACACAAGCCTATTAATAGATGATATGGGGTTCTGCTGTGCACTGAAAAAAAAATCAAGAGATGAATATGATTGGTCCATCAAAGACCTTTTCACTACCATGTACAGGGGAACTTCATCACAACATTTACGAACTAGAACCAACTAGAGGAAAGAATAGCTCAATGGAAAAAACTGGCCTGAAGGTCCTGGTCTTGGGAGCTGTGTCTTGGACTACATTAAGGAAAACGGCATCCATGTGGATATAGTGGTCGTTTATGAATCAGCCTTGGGGGTAAAATACCAAATATACTTTATAACATTCTAAATCTATATAAATTAATACTCTCTCTATATCTCTCATATATACAAGTGTGCCACGTCCTATACTTTGCAACATACTGTATTGAGAATCCAATTCCTATTTCAATCCCCACCAGGTGATAATGTTTAATCCCAATGGGTTACAGTTTGATTTTACTACCTAATGCACAAGGGTCGGGCTCTGGGATTCTGTCTACAATTTCCTGCTCCTCTACCTTGTCTCACTCTGTTCATGAGGAGGAGTAGCTGGTCTGGCAGGCTAAATATGGAAAGAAAGTGAATTAAGGATTAGATGGTTTATCTGGTTGTAAAGCTGGGATGTCTCTTGTGAAAGTGATATACAGTGGTGATGTCCTTACCATAGACATATCATTGTTAATAATAATATGTACAGGCTGCACTTCTTCTAATCCTTCTTTTTCATTGACTGGTTCTGCAGCATCTACAGGAGAGCTTCAGTAGGTTCTGGTGCAGATTATATAAAATAGTAGAATTAGTATCCGAGGTATTAGTTATGACCATGAATTTACATTAAAGGACAACGACATTTTAAAAGTGGAACGTTTCTGTGGCAGGGAGGTCGGATTGATTATTCCTACCTCCCAATATCTTTTTGTTGTGGAGCACCAGAACATACAATTTTCATCTGCCAGGTTAGTGTCCTGGGCTTTCCTGAATTAAAGATGTGCTGAAGTCAGGAGGAAGTCTTGCAGAGGCCGTTTTCTTCATGGTGTCCTTACAGAAATGATATTGGGAGGTAGGATTACTAATCCTACCTCCCTGCCCAAGGAACTTCACTGGTAGCCCTGCAGATGTTGTGATTTACAGTGGTAGGATAGAGATTGGGACTGCACGCCCTATGAATCTTCATGCTGGGCTGTGTGCGTGGTAGTTTGTATGTGGTATATAGAAATAGATAAATCTCCGCACACAGTAATTGTTTATTAATCGACATTTCAGTGTCTGTATAAAACCTCAAGTCAATTGTGTCTTCAGAATTTCAGGTGCTATACAGACACCGAAATATCGATTAATAAACGATTGCTTTTCAAGACTGGTGTGTGGTGCGTTTATCTATTTATGATGTACAGTTGTGTGATGTTTGTATAGTTTGGTTACACAGAATAATGATAAATGTACCACATACATCACTGATCCCCTATACTGTACCTGGAAGGCCTCCCCTTCCTGAACTTCCTGCTTCGCTTCCTGCAGAGTAACAAGCTCCACATGTCTCCGAGCAGTCATTGTTTTAACCTCATCAGGTTCAATGCTTTCAGGCATTATATCAGCCTCTTTAGGTTCAATATCATCGGGCATGGATCACCTCTTCGGCTTCTAATTTCTCTGCGGCATTGTATCAGCCTCTTCGGCTTCTAATTCCTCTGCAGGCATGGTATTAGACTCTCTTCGGCTTCTAATTCCTCTCAGGCATGGTATTACCTCTCGGCTTCTAATTCCCCTGCAGGCATGGTATAGACTCTTCGGCTTCTAATTCTTCTGCAGGCATGGTATTAGACTCTTCGGCTTCTAATTCTTCTGCAGGCATGGTATCAGCCACTTCGGGTTCTAATTTATCTGCAGGCATGGTATTAGCCTCTTCGGCTTCAACTCCTCCGCAGATGGTATCAGCCTCTTTGAGTTCTAATTCCTCCGCAGGATGGTATCAGCCTCTTCGGGTTCTATGTACAAATAAATATATAATACATAGGCTAAGGACCTTGAATGGGGAGGGGAGGTGCAGTGGAATATATTCTTATAAAAACCTCTTGGCTATGTACTAAGAGATTTTTATAAGAATATATTCCACTGCACCTCCCCATTCACTTTACATGAAGTGTTGAAAATGTACATGTTAATAAAAATAGGACACCCAGGAGCTGCAGGGTTAATCATTTGATTGAATTTACATCTGTCCTGTCTGAGCTGATAGTGAAGACCAGGAAGGACCTGGATGCCTTTGCTATGAGTCATAGATGCAACATCCGGATCTCGATTATCAGCCGGATGTTCATACACATCATGCATCGCGGTCGACACCCACAATCGCACTTGTACGAACCTTAAAAAGGGGTACTAACAGGTTACAGTAATCTAACTAAATTGCACCACAATGCTGCTCATTTCAGTAATGATCGCAGATTCTCTATTTCCTATCAAATGCTGAATGTGTCTAAAGCTACACAGGCAGATCTTAGATAGATTAGACGTTGTCTATAGGCCTATTTATAATATATTTTACCTTTAGTTTGCCTTAAATGAACCCAAATAAAACCAATAAAGTTCTTGAATGTCATACCTGTCTTTCCTCACTTCCTTTTCTTATCATTCTCCGGTTCGGGAGACTTTTTGCAACACTGGAAGAATTTTTTGCATCTCAGCCTAAATCTCTTCCATGTGGAGACCTTGTTTTCTGTAGAGATCTGTCCCACTACAGTAATCTCAACTCTCCGGAGATATTTATGGTCTCTTTGCTGTCATTGGAATTCTAAATAGGAAACCAGCACAATATTGTGAGGAAAACAACTGTATTAGCTTTCCTTAAAAAGCCTAGAATAAGCAATCTGAGGGTCTTACACCAGTTCTAGGAGCCTTTTACTCATTCTACCTTCTAATACCTTGTAGAAATGATCGATACTCTACATATAATTAAAGCGTGTTCCTACCTGGGGGCAGGGTGGACTGTACCAGGGTTTACAGCATCTCCATTGGATAGTACTGCCCCAACTGAAGGGACAAATACTGCAGTCAGGGCTAAGATCACGCCTCTTAAACCCCCCGGAAGACCCCCCTTGAACGCCCACTTTCTGACCCAAACCCCACCCATCCACCTGTGACATGCCTACTCTCCACCCAACCTGCCCCCTGCTTTGCTTTGTACCTGTCCCTATCCCAAGTTACAAAGGATATTATATGGCAACCCTGACTGTACTATTGTTCTAGTACTAGTACAGAGATGGATGCCGATCCAATACGGAACCCCTCGGTTCAAAATCCGAAAGATCCAACAGAATCCAGACGGACCTCGCGATTACAATCGAAACTCGAAAGTGGTCTCCCATCATATTTTCAAGGATTTCTGAATGTACAAATATTTTCGAAAATTATCGGAAATTGCTCCGTATATTCGATAATCTTTGAAAATTTGTTCTGTTTTTGGATCTTCTGGATTTTCCAAAGATCCGGTGTATCCGAAACGGAACATATGAGTTCGCCATCTCTACTAGTACACAGGGTGTTTGGTGACTTCACAGACTATAACCAGACTTATAGGGGCTGATGCAATAGGAGGTGCAGAAGTTTTACCTGTGCTATTATATGCAACCAATCAATATTAGCTTTTTACTGGTTACTGCAGTTAGATAATTTCTGGTTGGTTGTTACAGATTAATAGCACGGACCATCGCAGAGCTAAATCAGGGTTGACAGTGAATTATAACAAGAAGTTCTGCAGCAGCCTAACTTACCTTTGCTTCTTTCCAAAGAAACGGCCAACCCGTTCTTTCAGTCTCTCACTCATGGTGAAACTCCTGTGGGACAGAAAGAAGGTTTATTATGTAAAAACACATTGACTCGATACTAAATAACAGGATTGTGTGAGACAAATTACAGTTAGAGGGGCGGACATGTTATTTAATATGGAAATCTTATGGAGATCCACCACTGCAACTGCCAGTTTCCATATTGTATGCCCAGAAAATAAGGTTTTAAATCTCAAATCCCACGATTCGTTACAAAGACTCAACCCATTGAGATAACTATGGATCCATCTATTGACCTGGTCGATTTAGTCATTATAACATTTTATGGAAATAGTGACCTCAACAATATAGAAACAACAATCGCAACTTATCTACATCGATAGTTTATCAACTTACTAGGATGAAATCCGCTTTTCAGATGAAAAAATAAAAAGTTAAGGAATCGCCTGGCAGAGAAAAACTCGATGACAGGGATTCAACTTAACTAAAAACGTCTGAAAAAAATCTCAGAAAATCGTTTATCGGTTGTAAAGGAGAGAGCAGCCAACGTGGACTGTTCTGCAGCACAACAACCAACGCAATAATCCCACGTAACAAGTTAACAGGGAAAAAAATGTGGTTACCATGGCAACTGGTTTCCTGTTGAAGATGTAATCAAATTAGCAAGTAAACAATGTCCAAGGATGGGCGGGGCTTGGAGAGAACTGTACCTAGATAGAAGTATTGTAAGGTATGCACTAACAGAAGGATCCACTGGGTCACACACATTACAGATTACCATAAACTCTTACAGCATTGCCTTTTCATAGTTCTCAACTTACTAGGATGAAATCCATCTATTGACCTGGTCGATTTGTCATTATAACATTTATGGAAATAGTGACCTCACAATATAGAAACAAACAATCACAACTTATCTCCATCGATAGTTATCAACTTACTAGGATGAAATCCGCTTTTCAGATGGAAAAAAATAAAAAGTTAAGGAATCGCCTGGCAGAGAATAACTCGATGACAGGGATTCAACTTAACTAAAAAGTCTGAAAAAAATCCTCAGAAAAATCGTTTACGGTTGTAAGGAGAGAGCAGCCAATGTGGACTGTTCTGCAGCACACAACCAACGCAATGATCCACAGTAACAAGTTGATGGGGGGAAATTGTGGTTACCATGGCAACTGGTTTCTTGATGATGTAATCATATGCAAATTAGTAAGAAAACAATTTGCCTTTAAATATATAAACTAATGATGTGTTACATGGAGCTCTGCGAAGTTCACTTTAGTATCCTCCATGATCTGCACCATCTTGTTTTTATAAATTAACTGTACCCTTTCAACCCCCTAATAACACCCCCTCCCTAATAGTACTCAGGGTGAGGACATAAGCCAGTAGGTAGTAAACCATGTCTTTGCTCTAGATTCTCCATACATTTTGTCAAATCTGGCTGGTGATGTCAGTCTCTCCAGCTCTGCAAGGAGCCCGTCTTCTCAAGCCTGTGTGGTAACAGGGGGCAGTGCCAGGTAGAACAATGAGCCGAACTTGACAGAATGGTATGGGGGATCATAAGCATACCCATGGTAAGGGACATAAACCACAAGGGTAGAATTAGGGGAGAAGGGGTGGAATAATTGCCCTTTTAAGAAAGGTTTAAGCTTGATACAAAACCAATTACTGTTCCTATTAACTGTGCTGCTATGAACAAGCCCCTCGATACCACACACCTCACACAGATTTTGTTTTTCTAACTTCTGTGTATGGGATCCATTTCAATGACATTACTATCCCAGCCTGTGCTGTATAAGGATTCTACCTGGGATTCACATTCATTCCGATACTAATGAGTTTTGGCATGAAAGAGAGAAAGGTCTCAGTACGGGTTTGATAGCATCATACTGGGAAATTACCAAAATGGGTATTTATTACACTGGAGGCAGGGCCATTTCTAGCCATTTTCGTGCCCTAGGCGCCCTCCCACCTCCGTGCGCCCCCCCCCCCCCCCAAAAAAAAACCAAAAAACTTGGCCTGTGAAACTACAGCTGGGTATCCTCCTTCTGCTTCTGACACCGTCTACTGCGACTGTTCTTTATAGTGGAACCTTTACTAGTTGGTAAGAGGCACACGCTGTACCAGGAGGCGGGCTTTTGTATGAATGCAGCGACATGGTCACAAATGAAATACTGATTGGAAGGACAGGATCGGTTTCTGTGGATGTTGGTATGTGGCACCCAGAAAATGTTTCCAGCCGGGTAGGCAGAACAGGGAGATTTGGTGAGATATGAGATTTTTTCCAAGAATATTGGCATAATAATTTCAGTGCCAGCAGAACATTTCCATTAACCCTTTAGTCCCGCAGACTTTACTATTAATACTTCAGTGCCAGTACCTTTCCAGAGAATTGCTATTATCCCTCACTTCCTGCAGACTTCCCCTATATTGCCATTAACACTTTCAGTGCCAGAAGAGTATACCATGAACCATTCAATGCCAACAGACTTTCCTATTAATACTTTCAGTGCCAGCACTTTCCCTGAGTATTGGCATTAACACTTTCAGTGCCAGCAGAGTATTACCTTTAACCCTTTCAGCTGCCAGTTCAGGTTCTGTACTAGATACAATGTTGCAGGTTACAGCTGAACAAGGAGAGCAATCTAACACAGCAAGTTCAAACTGAAAGGGAGATGCTAGGAAAGAATAGGCGCCCTGGATCAACATTGGCGCCCTAGTTCTTTGCCTAGGTGGCTAAAAAGGCCCTGACTGGAGGGTATTATTCCTAGCAGCCAATGGGCAATTACCTAAACCAAGAGTCTAATGTTTTCTATTCTAACCACTCTACATTAGATTGTGCTGGTTTCACCAATGAGAGATGGGAATTGTTTGTTAGTAGCACTTTCCTCATACTTTTTTGTGGAAACTAAACATTTCCTGGTCTTCTGGCAGTGGTCACTAATGGGTTAAGTCCCTAGACTCAGGTTTGGTACAGGAAATACGTAAGCAATAAAACTCCTCCTCCCCCTTACCGAGGGGCTTGAGCATACGTTCCTGGTACCAAGTAAGGACAGGAAAAGGACTGGGGGGTAAGGGGGAGGAGGAGTTTTATTGCTTACGTATTTCCTGTACCAAATCTGAGTCTAGGGACTTAACCCATTAGTGACCACTGCCAGAAGGACCAGGAAATGTTTAGTTTCCACAGCAAAACGTATGAGGAAAGTGCTACTAGCAAACAATTCCCATTCTCCTCATTGGTGAAACCAGCACAATCTAATGTAGAGTGGATAGAATAGCAAACCATTAGACTCTTGGTTTAGGTAATTGCCCATTGGCTGCTAGGAATTAATACCCTCCAGTCAGGGCCTTTTTAGCCACCTAGGCAAAGAACTAGGGCGCCAATGTTGATCCAGGGCCCTTGGGTCTAATCGCGGCTGCTTTCGGCATTCCGGTACTTGGGGTCACTTTGAGAGTCACTTTGTTATCAGAAACATTTTCTGACACTCCATCTTCCAGTGACTATGTCCCTTACCATTGGGTATGCTTATGATCCCCCATACCATCTGCAAGTTCGGCTCATTGTTACTGGCACTGCCTGTTACCCACACAGGCTTATGAGAAGACGGGCTCCTTGCAGAGCTGGGAGAGACTGACATCACCAGCCAGATTGTGACAAATGTTATGGAGAATCTAGAGCAAAGACATGGTTTACTACCTACTGGCTTATGTCCTCACCCTGAGTACTATTAGGGGGGGGGTGTTATAGGGGGTTGAAAGGGTACAGTTAATTTATAAAAACAAGATGGTGCAGATCATGGAGGATACTAAAGTGAACTTCGCAGAGCTCCATGTAACACATCATTAGTTTATATATTTAAAGGCAAATTGTTTTCTTACTAATTTGCATATGATTACATCATCAAGAAACCAGTTGCCATGGTAACCACAATTTCCCCCCCATAACTTGTTACTGTGGATCATTGCGTTGGTTGTGTGCTGCAGAACGTCCACATTGGCTGCTCTCTCCTTTACAACCGATAAACGATTTTTGCGGATTTTTTTCAGACGTTTTTAGTTAAGTTGAATCCTGTCATCGAGTTTATTCTCTGCCAGGCGATTCCTTAACTTTTTATTTTTTTCCATCTGAAAAGCGGATTTCATCCTAGTAAGTTGATAACTATCGATGTAGATAGTTGTGATTGTTTGTTTCTATATTGTTGAGGTCACTATTTCCATAAAATGTTATAAAGACTAAATCGACCAGGTCAATAGATGGATTTCATCCTAGTAAGTTGAGAACTATGAAAAGGCAATGCTGTAAGAGTTTATGGTTAATCTGTTAATGTGTGTGACCCAGTGGATCCTTCTGTGCATACCTTACAATACTTCTATCTAGGTACAGTTCTCTCCAAGCCCCGCCCATCCTTGGACATTGTTTACTTGCTAATTTGTATTACATCTTCAACAGGAAACAGTTGCCATGGTAACCACATTTTTTTCCCTGTTACTTGTTACTGTGGATTATTGCGTTGGTTGTTGTGCTGCAGAACAGTCCATTGGCTGCTCTCTCCTTACAACCGATAAACGATTTTCTGAGGATTTTTTTCAGACGTTTTTAGTTAAGTTGAATCCCTGTCATCGAGTTTTTTCTCTGCCAGGCGATTCCTTAACTTTTATTTTTCATCTGAAAAGCGGATTTCATCCTAGTAAGTTGATAACTATCGATGTAGATAGTTGCGATTGTTTGTTTCATATTGTTGAGGTCACTATTTCCATAAAATGTTATATGACTAAATCGACCAGGTCAATAGATGGATCCATAGTTATCTCAATGGGTTGAGTTCTTGTAACGAATCGTGGGATTTGTAGATTTAAAACCTTATTTTCTGGGCATACAAAATGGAAACTGGCAGTTGCAGTGGTGGATCTCCATAAGGATTTCCATATTAAATAACATGTCCGCCCCTCTAACTGTAATTTGTCTCACACAATCCTGTTATTTAGTATCGATGTCAATGTGTTTTTACATAATAAACCTTCTTTCTGTCCCACAGGAGTTTCCACCATGATGAGAGACTGAAAGAACGGGTTGGCGTTTCTTTGGAAGAGCAGAAGGTAAGTTAGGCTGCTGCAGAACTTCTTGTTATAATCACTGTCAACCCTGATTTAGCTCTGCCGATGGTCCGTGCTATTAATCTGTAACAAACAACCAGAAATTATCTAACTGCAGTAACCCAGTAAAAAGCTAATATTTGATTGGTTGCATATATAATGCACAGGTAAAACTTCTGCACCTCCTATTGCATCAGCCCCTATAAGTCTGGTTATAGTCTGTGAAGTCACCAACACCCTGTGTACTAGTAGAGATGCGACATATTCGTTTCGGATACCCGGATCTTTGGAAAATCCAGAAGATCCAAAAACAGAACAAATTTTCAAAGATTATCGAATATACGGAGCAATTTCCGATAATTTTCGAAAATATCTTGTACATTCAGAAATCCTGAAAATATGATGGGAGACCACTTTCGAGTTTCCGATTGTAATCCGGAGGATCCGTCTGGATTCGTTGGATCTTTCGGATTTGGGAGCGATTCCGTATTGGATCGGCATCCCATCTCTGTACTAGTACTAGTAACAATAGTACAGTCAGGGTTGCCATATAATATCCTTTGTAACTTGGGATAGGGACAGGTACAAGCAAAGCAGGGGGCAGGTTGGGGTGGAGAGTAGGCATGTCACAGGTGGATGGGTGGGGTTGTGTCAGAAAGTGGGCGTTCCAAGGCGGGGTCTTCCGGGGGGTTTTAAGAGGCGTGATCTTAGCCCTGACTGCAGTACTTTGTCCTTCAGTTTGGCCAGTACACCAAATGGAGATGCTGTAAACCCTGGGTACAGTCCACCTGCCCCAGATAAACCACAAGGGTAGAATTAGGGGAGAAGGGGTGGAATAATTGCCCTTTTAAGAAAGGTTTAAGCTTGATACAAAACCAATTACTGTTCCTATTAACTGTGCTGCTATGAACAAGGCCCCTCGATACCACACACCTCACACAGATTTTGTTTTTCTAACTTCTGTGTATGGAGATCCATTTCAATGACATTACTATCCCAGCCTGTGCTGTATAAGGATTCTACCTGGGATTCACATTCATTCCGATACTAATGAGTTTATGGCATGATAGAGAGAAAGGTCGGTCAGTACGGGTTTGATAGCATCATACTGGGAAATTACCAAAATGGGTATTTATTACACTGGAGGCAGGGCCATTTCTAGCCATTTTCGTGCCCTAGGCGCCCTCCCACCTACGTGCGCCCCCCCCCCAAAAAAAAACAAAAAAAACTTGGCCTGTCAAACTACAGCTGGGTTTCCTCCTTTTGCTTCTGACACCGTCTACTGCGACTGTTCTTTATAGTGGAACCGCTTTACTAGTTGGTAAGAGGCACACGCTGTACCAGGTGAGGCGGGCTTTTGTATGAATGCAGCGACACTGGCCACAAATGAAATACTGATTGGAAGGACAGGATCGGTTTCTGTGGATGTGTGGTATGTGGCACCCAGAAAATGTTTCCAGCCGGGTAGGGCAGAACAGGGAGATTTGGTGAGATATGAGATTTTTTCCAAGAATATTGGCATTAATAATTTCAGTGCCAGCAGAACATTTCCATTAACCCTTTAGTGCCAGCAGACTTTACTATTAATACTTTCAGTGCCAGTACCTTTCCAGAGAATTGCTATTATCCCTTCACTTCCTGCAGACTTCCCCATAGTATTGCCATTAACACTTTCAGTGCCAGAAGAGTATTACCATGAACCATTCAATGCCAACAGACTTTCCTAGTAATACTTTCAGTGCCAGCACTTTCCCTGAGTATTGGCATTAACACTTTCAGTGCCAGCAGAGTATTACCTTTAACCCTTTCAGCTGCCAGTTCAGGTTCTGTACTAGATACAATGTTGCAGGTTACAGCTGAACAAGGAGAGCAGATCTAACACAGCAATTTACAACTGAAAGGGAGATGCTAGGGAGAAGAATAGGCGCCCTGGATCAACATTGGCGCCCTAGTTCTTTGCCTAGGTGGCTAAAAAGGCCCTGACTGGAGGGTATTAATTCCTAGCAGCCAATGGGCAATTACCTAAACCAAGAGTCTAATGGTTTGCTATTCTAACCACTCTACATTAGATTGTGCTGGTTTCACCAATGAGGAGAATGGGAATTGTTTGTTAGTAGCACTTTCCTCATACTTTTTGCTGTGGAAACTAAACATTTCCTGGTCCTTCTGGCAGTGGTCACTAATGGGTTAAGTCCCTAGACTCAGGTTTGGTACAGGAAATACGTAAGCAATAAAACTCCTCCTCCCCCTTACCTCCCCAGTCCTTTTCCTGTCCTCACTTGGTACCAGGAACGTATGCTCATCTCACCCCCTGATTGTAGGATTGGCGACCCTCTTCTCTAATGGCCAGGCTGCTCCGATCCTGTTCTGGGATTCCTACACAGCCCCATAAGTCCCCTCCAGCCCTTGGGTCTAATCGCGGCTGCTTTCGGCATTCCGGTACTTGGGGTACTTCTGGGGTTTGGCGTTACGACCCTATGCGCTTGACGTCATCGCGCAAGATTTGAAATTTGCACGCCGAATCTCCTGTTCCCTGCACAGTGCAGCTACCGGTTTTCACAATCCTGTGCAATCCTTGTTGGCTGTTGCTGCTCCATTTACAATTTCTTTGGATTTGGGGTACATTCGCTGGATCTATGGATATCTAATACCATTTTTGTTTGGTTTTTGGATACTTATTAAGTTTTTTTATTAACAGGTCATTATGAGCTCCAGAGGGCACCGATCTCGGTCTACAAAGGGGAAGCATAAAGATAAATCTGGACGAGAATGCACCTCTTGTGATAATAAAGCTTCTACAAAAAAATGTGTAATGATTGCCTAATTCAATTTGGCATGGTCTCTGTGAATCAAAAAGCTGATGTTACCCAATGGGTCAAGGAATCTATGGCCTCAATGATGGAGTCTATGGTGGTTAAGGCTTCCTTACCATCTATGCCTTTTACTGCTGAACCTGTTGCCAGTGTTTCTTCTCAACCTCCTGGGGATAAGGAACTTATCTCCGATGATGAACTTGAACATCTGTTTCCTCCTGAAACAATTCATAATCTAATTAAGGCTATGAGAGTCACTTTGTTATCAGAAACATTTTCTGACACTCCATCTTCCAGTGACAAAATGTTTTGCACTCAAGATCCTAAACCTTGTTTTTATCTACACCCTACCATGGCTAAGATGATTACAGATGAGTGGGAGAATGTGGATCAAAAATTTTCACAATGTAATAATTTGTCTGCCAAGTATCCTTTTTCAGATGAGGTATCTTCTTTTTGGGATAATCCTCCCAAGCTAGATGCAGCCATGTCTAGGCTAGCCCGCAAGACTTTACTGCCTGTGGAAGAGATTCCTGACTTAAAAAGGCTTATACAGTGGCTGGAGCTTCTATTAGACCTGCATCTGCCATTGTAGAATTATCCAAAGCTTCCAGTATATGGATCAAGGAGGTTGAAGATGCTGTAATTAAGGGAGCTGATAAGAAGGAGATCGTGAGTGCCCTCAGAGATATTAGATTGGCCTCTGGTTTTTGTGCAGAAGCAGCATTGGATAATCTAAAGTTTGCTGCTTGCTCAGTTTCTTTAACTGTCTAAGCAAGAAGATCTTTGTCGTTAAGCCAGTGGCAAGCAGATATTCCGTCAAAAATGAGTCTACTTAATCTTCCTTTTCAAGGATACCTTCTTTTTGGAAGAAAACTGGAGGAGGCAATATCTAGAAATGTGGCAGACAAAGGAACCTTTTTACCTAGACAAAATTTCAAAAGGAAAAATTCTCCTAAAAATGATTTTGTATCATTCAAAGAAGCTAGTCAATATCGTCCAGGTCGAAGTTTAGCACAGCGTTCATGGAGAATGAATTCTACTCAGCATTTTCATCAGTCCTTTCAGCAGTAAAACAAACCACAAGTTAAAAAATCATTATGAAGGTGTGGAAGTCCAGCAGGAGCTGGTAGGCGGGAGACTGTCTCATTTTTTTCCTTTCTGGGCTCGTAATTTTCAAGACAAATGGGTAAAAGATACCATCCTCTTGGGTTATCATTTGGAATTCAAGATGATTCCTCCAGACGAATTCCTTGCTTCCAATCTTCCAAACCTCATTTCAGCTTCCTCGGCCTTGCTAGACATTCTAGCAGAATTAGAAGGAAAACAAGTTATAATAAGGGTACCAGAGGATCAGATAGGTTTAGGAGTTTACTCTCGCTTCTTTCTGGTAAGGAAAAGCTCAGGAGAATTCAGGGCGATCCTGGATTTAAAAAAGTTGAACTCCTTTCTGGATATTCGGACCTTCAAAATGGAAACATTAAAGTCAGTAGTCATTCATCTGAGAAAATCCAACTGGTTGATAAAAATCGACCTTCAAGGCGCCTACCTACACATTCCCATCTGGCCGCCTCATCAGAGATTCCTGTGGTTTTGTATAAGGAATCGCCATTGTCAGTACATCTGCCTTCCATTTGGATTGGCAACAGCTCCAAGAACATTCACAAAAGTACTAGCTCCTCTTATAGGTTTCATCAGAACCAAGGGGATATTTCTGTTTTCTTACCTAGACGACATCTTGGTAAGAGCTCAAGATTCCAACACTTTATTAAACCAAAGGGATTCTCTTTTTCAGATCCTCCATCATCAGGGCTGGCTGATAAACTGGAAGAAGTCATCATTGACTCCAACCCATCAACTGGAGTTTCTAGGGACACATCTGAATATGTCAGTATTCCAAATATCACCTTCCTACCTTAAAAGTGTTAGAAACCATCAAATTTGTTCCTTACATTCAACCAAGATCAATAATATCAGTACGTTTATGTCAACAGTTGATAGGGAAACTGGTGTCTTCAATCCAATCAGTGAGATGGGCCATGACTCATGTCAGGCCACTGCAAATGTGTTTCTTAGACCAGTGGGACAGGAACAACTGTCATCCATTTAATCTTATCCAATTGAATCCGTCAGTCCGCCAAAGCCTTCTATGGTGGATGGATTCAAAGAATTACAATCCAATTACTTTGGGTCAGAAACATTGGATTCATCTCATGACAGATGCAAGTCTCCAAGGTTGGGGAGCCCATTGCAGACAACAATGGATACAGGAATTTTGGCCTCAATCCATGCAGAACAATTCTATGAATTTCAAAGAGTTGAAAGCCATCCAATTAGCCCATCTTCATTTTCAGGATCTATTTCTTTCTCAAGTGGTTCTAATAGTATCCGACAATGCTACGGCCATTTCGTATGTGAACAGGATGGGAGGAACAAGAAGCAAGAAATTATGTTCCCTGGCCCTCGATATTCTCCTTTGGGCAGAATCTCTGAGGATAGATCTGAAGGCAGTATATATTCCATCCAGTCTCAATGTGGAAGCAGATTTTCTGAGCAGATACTGAGTCCTTCCAGGGGACTGGTCTTTGAATCTTCAAACTTTCAATATGATAGTCAAAAGATGGGGATTACCACAGATATATCTTATGGCATCAGCCAAGAATTCCAAGTTGAAGAGGTTTTGCTCCCGTTTTCCATGTCAGCGGAGATGATGGATGCCTTCTCGTTCCCATAGACATCCAAGATGGCTTATGTATTTCCCCCTTTTCCCTTGATAGAAAATTCTCCAAGACAAAGCCTTCTTGATAGCGGTGATTCTAGCCTGGCCGCGCAGGCCTTGGTTTCCTCTCCTAATGGAAATGAGTGTAGACGAGCCCTTTCTCCTTCCAGTCAGGACAGACCTATTGAAGCAGGGCCCAGACCCAGCCAAGTTGTCTTTGATGGCTTGGTTGCTGAGAGAGAGGCCTTGAGGATACAACGTCTATCGGAAGCATCTATTAATACTTTAATGGAGTCAAAGAAAAAATCAACCTCTGTTCAATATTACAAAATATGGGATGTGTTCATGAGATGGTGCTCTTCTTTTTCTCCTCCGATAACTCAAATTTCTGAAATAAAGATTATTGAATTCTTACAGTCTGGTTTAGAAAGAGGTTAGCTCCAGCAACCTTAAAATCTCATGTCTGTGCTATTTCAAGTGTATCTGAAGTAAAATGGGGTCTCAGCCTCTTATTATTAGGTTCTTCAAAACCTTAAATAAGATTAGGCCTCCTAGACGACATAAACCACCTCCTTGGGATTTATCACTGGTACTGAAGGCATTAACGTCATCTCCCTTTGAACCTTTATCTTCTATACCTCTGGTAAAACTTACTTGGAAACTAGCATTCCTCCTCGCTATCACATCAGCCAGAAGGGTGGCAAAAATATCGGAATTCCAAATATCCCAAGATCAACTTTTGTTTTTGGAAGACAGAATGGTTTTCAGGTTTCATGAAGCCTTTCGCCCTAAAGTGGTTTCAGATTTCCAAATAAAGGAGAAAAAAAAATCTTTTAGTCCTGTATGCTGGTAAGAAGATGGGCCAGAAACCCACGAAATCCTTTGTGGCGAGATGGATTTCCTCATGCATTAGGGAAACCTACCTATCTTCTAATGTATCGGTTCCCTCTCAAATAAAAGCTCATTCCACTTGAGCAGTGGCGGCATCTTGGGCATGCCAATCTGGGGTAAGTATGAAGGAATTTTCAACAATATTACTCAGGAAAACCAGTAGCTGCCTTGTTTCTGCATCCACTCCTGGTCTGTACAATGTTCCTTCTTGTCGTGGCGATGTCAATACTTTTCATGGCAATGGTGTGTGGTTGTGGCACAGCAGAAGGAGTCACAGGTAGGACCTTTGTAAAGAGAACAGGAGGGGGGCAGCTCTGGAGTTCTTTGGCCCATGGGGGAGCTGAATAACAGACGTTCATATATTTTAAACATCCAGAATTTATAAAACAGAAAATAATCCTGAGGTAGCAAATGGTTTTATTTAAATGGCAACGAAATTCTTAAATTTCCCAGCCCACCCTCCTCCCATTAAAAGAACACAAGGACAAGGATACCAGTAGGATTGGATTATTTTCATCACGACCATTCGCAACAAACGAATGATAGACCAGGACGAATCACTGTCGGTCCCAGCAAAAATCACCGCAGCGGACAGTTCACAGTGACCAATTGTGCGATCTATAGCAGAAACACCGGCGATTTTTCCATCCTAACGACCAATATATACGAAAATATCAGTGGGTTTGGCCAAAAAACTCCTCGTGTGTACCCAGCCTTAGAATTTCACCAGATTTGATCCCCGCCCTCCATCTTGGACCTGGCCAATGGAAAGATGAGATTCTTACCGAGTGCATCTTTCCATTGGTCAGGCCCCTTACACAATTGGTGGGTGGACTAGACCAGCAACCGCAAATAAAGTTTAACAGTAAACAGCAAACCTAGTGGCAGGGACACCAAGTCCACGAAGCAAACTAAAGTTTGTTCACGGCACGCACTTTGGTACACATGAAAGGCAGCATTTATTTCGGTTTAAAAAAAGGTTGTTAAAACCGAAATGAATGGCGCCTTTCACTCACGTAGGTGAAGAGGAGAATACACGCGCTGCTGGAGGGTGGAAGAGGTGTGAGCGTGCGCACAGCCTGCAATAGCTGTGTGTCTCTCGCCCAGATCTTTCCTCTGCCTGCTTGATATCACATCTCCTGCCACAGTTAGTAGTACCAGTCAGTGTGGGCAAACTTGTATGTACCAGTCAGTGTGGGCAAACTTGTATGTACCTGGGCATGAGGGCATCTTATATTTACCACCAAACAGGGGAACAAACAAATTACCCTCCAGCAAATTGATATAAATATCAAACGGGCCCAGATCCCACTAAGGCTATAAACAGCACTTGGAAACCCAGTGCCACCAAATCTTTTTTCCAATGCTGTTCTGACGCACAGAGGCAAGTGAGAACTGAGTTCTATGCAGTATGAGTGTAAATCATCCCACCACACCTACCTCAACAAGCCACTCCCACTTCCCCCCACGCGCTACAGGGGGCAGCGTAAAATATTTGTTTCATTCATTTGTGACAATACGTCTAGTGGTTTTGGTATTTTTAATGGGAGAGAAATCGGTGTTAAAAGTTGTGTTTCCCTTTAGACCTGAGTAAAAAAAATAAAAAACACACACTAAAAATATTTTCTCCTTGCTCAAAATGTTTATTTTGTAATATAACCACAACAGCCAATTAAAACCACAACTGTTCTTTCATCCAGTTACTTAAAAAGTACAGCGATTGGCTGAGATGTTCGGCCTCTGTCTACTCTTTGCCAGCAATATTTTAAGAACACCATTCCAGTAAGATGAGCAACTAGGAGCCCTGTGATCCAGCAGAAATAAAAAGCGAGTGAGGGTAAATCCCATATACAAAAGGGACATCTTGGAAATTGAGGCAGTTCAGAGAAGGGCAACTAAATTAATAAGGGAATGGAGGGGCTTGAATATGCAGGCAGATTAGACAAGTTAGGGCTGTTTACATTGGAGAAGCGGCGGTTGCGTGGGGACATGATAACCTTATACAAATATATTAATGGCCCATACAGTGAACTCTCTGGTGCATTATTAAGGTGGCCATACATCAGTGCGATATTACTTACCCGACCGAGCGCTCACGCAACATTCCTGCGATCCTGCTGGAACCACCTCTCCCGATCTTATATTCGATGGGATTTTGCGATCGCATGCCAGTCAGATATTAGATCGGGAGAGACGGTTCCGGCAGGTTTGATGAACGTCATGTGAGCGCTCGGTCGGGTAAGTAATATAGCACTGATGTATGGCAATCATTACACATTCCCTGCTGTGGACTGTGCTGTTCTTCCCCCCCTCCCTCCCTCTTAAGTCCTCCTTCATTCTCTGTAACTCAATCTCTTCCTGGTTTCTTCTGCTTTCTTCTGCACTTAGCATGTGCCAACCACAGATAAGAAGGAGGAACTATTATTTGTGACTGCAGATTCAGAACTTTCCACCCCCTAACTTTCTGATAAGTGATGTCTTCATATCTTGGGCTGTGAAGCATGTGGAGAGGTGGGTTGATGGCTCATTTTAAAGGCAGTAACCTGGTTATTTCTCTATGTTGGGTATCATTGTAATGGGCCTACCTTCCCATTCACAAATATAATATTGGTTTCTATCTCACATATTCCAATACAAAAATATATTTATTTCATATGTATGATATCTCACATATTCCAATACAAAAATATATTTATTTCATATGTATGACTGTCCTTATTAAGGTATCCACCAGACCTCTAGCTGCAGAGAATTCCAGATACCGTATATACTCGAGTATAAGCCGACTCGAGTATAAGCCGAGGTACCCATTTTTGCCTCCAAAATTAGAAAAACATGATTGACTTGAGTATAAGCCGAGGGCATACAGTAACCCTAATACCTTTCCACTGTAGATGTTTTGGAAACTACAACTCCCAGCAACCAAGCATGCTGGGAGTTGTAGTAGGGTTAGCGAATACGATCCACACATTCGAGTGTTACTTAAATCAGCTGATACTTTCGAGGGTTACCGAAAACAAACAAAACTTTCGAGGGTTAGCGAATGATACATTCGAGGGTTAGCGAATACGATCCACACATTCGAGTGTTACTTAAATCAGCAATATAACACTGGGGACTGTTTCCAGGGTGGATTGGCATTTTTATTGGTCCTTTGCAAGAACTAATACCAATAGTTAACCCATTCTTGCCAAGTCACTACACACTTTCCTGACACTATTGTTGGCAAATTGTTATGGGCGCTGCTCTGGTGTCACATGATAATGCAGGCAGCGAATTAGAAAGGGACTTGTAAATTTTTCCCGCAGTATATTTGGTGAACTTCTATGGCAGTACTCAAAACGGAAGCCAAAGCTGAACATGCTGATGAAGTTCTCAGTCATCCAGGGTCTTGGTATGCTGTTTTTATTCAAATTAGAATCACAACTGAGATTGAAATGTAAGTTATTGAAGACTTGCTAGTCATCCGACTGGCTTCTGATTGAAAGAGGATGATAACCAGTCGGATGGAACTAGCGAAAGCGAAATACGTCCCTTCAGAGACTACATTTCAGTTCAGGTTTGATCTGTACATTGAATGCGAACAGATACAAGCACATGAACACCTTCATAAGAACACAGCTGGTCCAAACTCCTTCTCACTGACTGGGCTAGGGGGTCACTGGTTTATTACTCCCTACATTGTTTGTCGCCTGATGCTCCACGCAAAAAAACCCTTATGTGTGTTGTAAGTAGCTCAGACTGTTACTCAAGGTGTAAGGAGAGTTTTAGGAGTCTTTAACAAGACACAGAAACACAATAAAGGACAAACACCGGTCCTAAACACCTGACAAGAATGTCCATAAAATGTAATCAGTAGAACCTTCATCCCCTTCTCTCAAAGCTTTCCTGTCTCGTTTCTCATCAAATCTCTTTCTTGATTTCCCCCTTTGAAGATTTTTCTCTTATCTGATTATTTTCTCTCTCATTCTCTGTAGCTAAATCTCTGTATGTCTCTTTTCTATTGGTAAGTGCAAAATCTCTTCTACACTTTCTGTACCATCTCTTATACTAGTATATTATCAAATTTCTAGTGCAATCCTTTTTTCTCGGGGTCTTTACGTCTCTGCATTATCTCTTTCTACATGATGATCTTCTGCTCTCTTTGCAAATCTCTCTCATCATCTCTGTGCTTTTCTCTCTGTGTATCGTTTGCTCTACTCTCTATATAGCTTCTCTCGTGTATCTCGCTCCTTAGCTATTCTCAGGGTCTGTATGTAAACCTCTCCTCTGTGTATGCTCTACTCTCTTGTAGCTTATCTCTGGTTTTATCTCTCTCTCATCTACTCTCTTTTAGCTTGCTTACTGTGTATTGTTCATCTCTGTGGATCTCATCATCTCTGTAAGCTTTCCTCTCTGGTATCTCGCTCCTCTCTCTATACTTTCTTCTGTGTAATTCTTCGCTGCGGATCTCGGTTGTAGCTCTCTCTTTTATCTGCTCTCTAAATCTCTATAAACTACTTTCCCTCTGTTGTATCTCGCTCGTAAATCTCTCTCTGGCCTTTGCTCATATGTGTATCTGCTCTCTCGTGTGTATCTCAATCAATTCGATACTGTAGCTTATAGCATCTGTGTGTAAATCTCTCTCTCATTAGTTGCTCTTGTGTGCGTTTTCTCATCGTGTATCAATCTCTCTCGGTGTGTGCTTTCCTCCTGGTGTAAATCTCTCTTACTCTGTGTAGCTGTTATCTCTGTGTTCTTCTCTCGTGAGCTTTTCTCTTGTGTGTATCTCTCATATTCCTAAAAACTCTTTGTGTAACTTCTTTCTGTGTATCTCTCTCAGTAGCTTTCTGCTCTGTTATATCTACTTCTCTCTACAATGTGTAACTTGCTCTCGGTGTATCTCTCCTAAAACTGTAGCTTTTCTCCTCTGATGTATCTCTCAATTGTCTCGTCGTGTGTAATTCTCTCTCTCTGCTCGTCTGTAGGCTTTCGTCTTTGTTTATCTCTCTCTTGTAGCTTATCTCATCATGTGTAATCTCTCTCGTGTCTTTCTCAATACTGAGGTGATATCTATCTCTCATCGTCCTCTACTCAAGATACTCTCTCAAAAGATCGGCCAATCTTTCCTCTGCTCTCTGTGAGCTTGCTCTATGTATCTCTCTCTCAACTCGGTGTAGCTTTCATCCTCTGTGTATCTCTCTTTCTCGGGTACAGTGCGGGGGTTACTTTCTCTCTGTGTTGTCTTCTCTGCTGTGCTGGGTCGCGCTGTGTATCCATCGTGCTTCGCTCGCTCGTGGTATGGCGCTCTCTCTCTCTTTCGCTGTCTCGTTTGTGTATGTTTCTCTTACTTAGATTTCTCTCTGGTTTACTCTCTCCGCTGGTGTCCTTTCTCCGCAAAAGGTCTGTATCATCCTCTGCGCGGGGTGGGGGAGAGTGAAGGCTCAAAGGTGCTCTCAATCTTTCACCTCTCTCTCTAAACTCTGTATGCTTAGATCTACGGTGTACAAATCGTCTCAATCTGTGTAGCTTGCTCAGTCTGTGTATCAATCTCTTATCTCTTCGGAATTCTGTGGCCTTTCTACTCTGTGGATATCGCTATCAGGAAGGGCTGTTTCTGTCTGAGTCACTGCTACATCAAACTCGTCCTTGTAAAAACTTTGCTCAACTCTGTTGTAACTTTCTCTGGAAACTGTTAGCTTTCTTCTCTCTGTAGGTGTCGCTCTGATCGTATCTCTCGTTTTGTAATACCTCGTGTAGGCTTTCTCTCGTGAAGTATGCTGTCACGTTAAATAAGCCGCAAAGGGTGCCCTCGATGAGGCAGGGAGTGGTGGGTCCCTTTCAGCTAAAACAAGTCTCGGCGCCTTCATCCCGCAAAAAGGCCCTAAAAAGATTCTCGAGTGGCCCCAGGCTGTGAGGGTAGCCGGGTACCACCCTCCCATCGGGCCCTCTCTGGTTCCTGCCTCCGCGCCAACCAACTGTGGGTGGGGCAGGGTTCTGGTGAGGGACTTAAGGTGCTGTGGGGAGGTTTTGTAATGTTGTGTAGATAGGCTACGGGTCGTGCTGGTTTGCGACCACGCTTAAGGCTTGTAGGCCTCCTGTTCCCACAAAGCAGGCCCCTCCTAGCCTCCGATTTGCCATAATTATTTTAGCCGTGGTGGGGTCGGGAAGTAGTGTGTGAAAAAAACATAGGAAAAAAAGGGGTGGGGGGTGTGAACAGAAGGGGCTAAACAGGGATGAAGCAGTTTGGAGAGGGGCTTACTAGGCTGATACAAGGGAAGGTAACGAGGCGGGGGGCACAAGCGACCACCGAACGGGACGCCTGCTAGGTGAATAGCAGTTAAAGCCGATCGCCAGATATTTTTGTCGCTCGTACGCGCCGCCTGCTTTGCACCATTCGGTGAAATCTCCGTCCTTTTAATTTTGACAAGCCACGGCGGGTTCATAAGTGTTGCCGACGTAGTGGGCACAGCGCAGGCATAATACGATGCGTAACAGTATTACTGGGCCGAGAGACTTGAATCAATAGGATCGGGGCCCGTAACTAGTTTTACATGCATATAGCTGTCATATAACAGCGCAGGGCAAAAGTTGAATGATGAACACAATCTCTATAAAGGATGGGAGCCGGGGCGTCTTCGCGGAGCAATAATTTCCTCCCGCCCGCTTTATCAAATCGCGGAAACTATTTATCTAGTGGTATAACTTTTTCTCTATCTACTTCTCTGTGGCTATAAGTGCGTCGCATCTCGCTGGTCTTCGCCCAACGTATCGTCAATAACTATACTTGTTCTCTCTTTCTGCAAAAAAAATTGCGTGTGTTTCCTCTAATCATCTTTAACTACATTTCCCATATATTCGTCTCACCGGGCAGCAAACACAGCGCTGCACTGTACAAAAAAAACCCAATCGGAGTTTTTCGCCCTACGGGAACCGGTCGAAAAGAAAAATGGGACCGCTGACTGAACAACACCTGTTGGCCGCGAAACATGCTCTTGTGACATTATCTGATGTTACCACATTATCAGAATCAACCAAAAACATTTTAAGGTAGATTAATGGTACAGGAAGAAAGCGTAGAAATAAGACCAGAGAGTTTTTCCGTTCTTCTTCTAGTGTCTGCCCAAAAAAACTAAATAATATAAGAAATCTTGAGGGGGAAGTTTATTGATATTGTACAAAATGGAAGTTCTGTCCGGTGCCCTCCAACAACTGCCCTTTGAAGATGAAGCAACACAAGCCTGCAGAGAGGTAACGAAACGAGTATGCTTAAAAATTGAGATGTTAGAGCCCTTGTTTATAAAATATCGTAAAGCTGTGATAGCGCACCGCCCATTTAATGGTTGTGTGATGAGAAGAGTAACTTCACTTCAACAAAAATGAGATTTGTACTGTCTTTAGTTTCCCCAGAAATGTTGGGCAATAATTGCAGTGTGGATCCACTGACCAATTATGTGTATTGTTACACATGCTCAGTTCCAACGATATATGCAGGAACTCCTCTATAATCCTACTCATTGGGAGTATAGAAATAAGAACAGTCCGCCGCAGATCCGTTACTCTAAGAGAGGGCCTGGGTTCCGCCATCAGCCATTTGGGGTGTTGCCAAAGACAAAAAAAAGAAAGCCATAAATGAATAATAAACCCCAATTACAGTGACCCAAACATTCCTAGGGGACTTCACCCTTTTGCAGGTTGGGATAAATTGATGTTTATTGTTAATTTTGGGGGAATCCAAAACTCTTACACTTAAAGTGGTATCGCGCACGATTCATTCTCGACGATACTAGAGTTCAGGAGACTGTTTGAATTATTTCTGTCTTCCAAGGATTATACAACCAGCCCGAATCCGTGTACCTTGTTTTGAAAGAGAAACAGTATTAGTAAATCACAACATACCATTTGTAAAAAGTTACGTAGACTATGGAGAGTTTCACCATCTACGTGATTCATAGGGGATAAAAATTCTGTATTTAGTGTACACATTAACTGCTACCAAATTGTGGATATGGAGACCTATTATAAAACAGGAACTAGCAAATCGGTTATTGTTAGGTTGAAAAAAATTATTATGTCCCATGCGCGATGATACAAGGCCAAAATAAATCCCTATACTTAAAACCGTTGATCCAAGAGAGCGAAAAAACCCAACATAACGAAACGGGGGGACAACATCCTTCCTAGCCTCCAAAGGGGCAAAGTGAAAGAAAAAAAATCACCTGGAGGAGTCGAAGCCATTGTATCAAAAAATGAACTTATCCATGGCCAATTACGGTCCAATCAGTAATGGTTTACGGCGCCGGCACAGCTGGACTGTCATGGTCTGGTGGGGCCCTTCTGGTCCGAAGCAGCTGCTTTACCAGGCAAGGTTCTTCAGGCGGAGGAAAGGCAAATCGTCGCAGAAGAGACGAAGTCCAAATGGCAAACGTTACAAGATTTTCGGGCGCAAGCAGAAAGGTCTGTTTTTTGGTAATAGGGGAGCAGAGACAGTTGGTTCAGGAGCACTTTGCAGGTGGTGAGTCGGATAGCTAGTAGGACACCGAGGCAGAGTTGTGAGTGGATCAGGACCATGGGAAGATAAAGTGTCCGAAGGGTCGATGACAAATGGATGATTAGGTTCCCCAGTTCTTCTTTTTTAACGCGAAACTGCACATCGCCTTAGAAGTCTTAAAGTCTCTTTTGTGATTAGATTTCATTATAAAGGGGAAAAAAATTACTATGTACACTATTCCAGTGGGACTTCGATAACTGGATCGGTAAAGTTTTAAACGTCGATTTTTGACTGGTGCCAGGCCATATCCTTGCAATCTGTTTTGCTCCCAATCAGTTGCTGCTGTGTAACAGAAAATACAATCAAACATGCACTGCAAGTCTATATTATGACCTATTTTAGTACATGGGTCAGAATAAACCAATCAAACACCATCCTGCAGAATCCACGAAATGCCCTTGTGTGTATGGCTCGCAGTGCGCAATTAACTAATGACATGACAGCTTAGGGAAGAACGGGGGTATTCGCCGTTTCCAATGATTGTTCCTGGTGCTCTCCGCTTTAGTTATCCAGGCGCATAATAATCTGACGCGGGACGAGAATTTTATTCAAAGCTAAAAAGACAAAAGTACATATAGGGTTTAACAAGCCTTGGGGGACCGTGTTGTGTGTGGTACTCCAGTGGCCGGAGACATGTTATACAAAATCGAGAAATTTTTTCAGGTTCTGGGTGGAACCGGGTACCATAACATATGAAAATCAGTGATCTGGTGCTACTGATTAGACGGGAACAGGGGACTATATACTGGATACCTTATACGTGAAAGGGAAAAAAAAAAAAGTAGGGGCCATCACGTTTTCAAAACGCCTACCAAATCCCTCCATCGTGTCCTCCTGTGCAAATTAGGGAAACAATAAAATAATAGAGAAATATCGTGGTCACAAACGACCCGATCTATATGGATCACGAAATTGGTAATAACCACCATTAAAGGGGCGTATCCATTTTAACACAAACAAACAACACAGAGAGAAGCGTCCCAGGAAACAACAATGAAGGCTGAGTTAGCAAGTACTAGTTTAGGTAAGGTTCTGCTGGTTCCAAAAACATGCAAATCACGGTACTGAGCCTTTTGGGTTAGGTGGTGTTGTATAACAGAATACTAGCGTTTCTCGTTCCACAGGAAAAAAGCAGCAAAATGAACCTCTTATTGGGGGGTTCTGATTAAGTTAACATCTCTTAGCTACTTACCACAAGAGCGTCAACGCATAGCACGGATCTCGAGGTGGAATGATCAGTGCCCAGTGAGCCCCCTCCCAGTCCCGATCTGGTGGTAAGGTAGCATTTGCAGCAATCCACATTTCCCGGGGGCCCAAGGTACAAGAATGGAAAATAAATGGGAAAGAAAGGGGAGGTGGGTCCACATCTGGTTTGTCATTAGGGTCCTTGTAGGAAGAAAAGATAGCCAATGCCTTACCAAAAAACCTTAGAGTATGAACCCAGATACAATGAGCTCATATCAGCACATTGGTGCGTTTGGATCTGGGCACAGTAACATTTTCTATCGATTGGTTGTTGTGGTAATTGTAAGTGTGTGCTAGAAGTAACTGTTTATGGACTAGTCTGGGACCAACCTGGTTGGGAGCGAAGAGATAAGAGTTAAATCGGAATACTAATCATTGAAGAGGTATGGAGTCTGTTCGTCGGGGCAGTGTGACCAGGTGGAATGCACCTTCGGGGGTCTTCGCATGGGTGCTCGGTAATTTTTGCTATTTTAAGGTACCAGGTGGACAATCAAGAAAGTAATATTAGTGTTGGAGTTCCGATACGTCTGTGAAAAAGAAGGAATCAACGTTAGCTAGATTGATTGTGAATAAAACGTGTGGTTATTACTGGTAGAACGAATTTTAGGGGGTATTTTCTGAGGCATTACAACCTGTCTCCTCATACTCAGGCGGTGGTCAAGGTAGCAAAGATAGGATTTAATAATCCAAAACATTAGCATCTGCTCCTCGTCACGATGGAACGTACTTTGGATAGTTGAAGCTCCTTACCCCTGTCTTAAACAATCTTACCCCTAACCCCCGCCTAAATGCTTACGATTGGGCCGTCTAAATGGGGAGTCCCAAGCTAGATCAGGAAGAGGCATGAATCATCATGATACACTTGCCCATTAGCAACCATACCTGTGACAATGTCTGTTTCTCGATATCAAAACTGTCACTCCACTTAGAACAAGGCAAGCCAGGAGGTACTAACGCTGCAGGAATACTTTTTATATTAACACTTCACATGCATCGCCGCAGGAATTGTTATCCCGCAAAGCATAATCCAATATAGTTACGAACTTCAGCAGCCATGCATCACTGTACCCGCTTCCCAATGAAGGACAATGGATGATTTCTAAGTGCGGCTGTGTTAACAGGGGTGTGAAAGAATTGGGAGCATATAATCTCCAGGCATACTCATTCATTAGGGGATTTAGGCTCGATTGAAATACCTTGAGTCGCATCACGCACTGGGACGTGGTGTGAAAGTTTACTAGCTAAGCCTGAGAAGACCAGGAGTGGCCACGCGACCCTAAATTAGGTGATAGGGGATGTGCCCGACTTGTATAGGTACCCAAACTCCCTGAGTGGAACTGCATCAGGGCTGAAATGCGGTGAGTCCAGACGACGTCCTCCCTAGGAAGCACCTGCCCAGCTAATGTACAACCGACATACCGGAGGAAAAGGAAGAGGTGGCCGCACTCCCAGTTATCACGCTAAAGCGCCCCCACAAATCCAACCACTCCGGTAAGGCACCATACATACCATTTTGCCAAAAATGTCTTGTCATCTACCACAACGGTGCGCATCACAGGCCCGCCGCACAATCGGGAAGGTCTGCTTAGCCAAGATCATTGCAAAACTATCCTGGTAGGGCAACCTAACATATAATACTCTCACTGTGTCCTTAGGCCCAGCGTGTTAATGGTCCACTATGGGACATGTATCCAAGAATGGCCACGTCCCCCAGTAGGGGGTGCGGGGAAATTCCATCACGAGAGCAGCCTCATATATTTGGTGGTCGTGGATTGCGGGAAATGCAATAAGAGCGTATTAGAGTGTGAAAATGGAAAGGACTTGAAATTCTTCGCTAGAAATCCTCCGGCTAACCGTTTCATGACCGTCGTTCTCTGTAAATGGTTGGAAGCTAAAATAGAAAGATATAACCGAAAGTGACAAATGCAAAGACTAATGTATAAGGAAAAAAATATGTAGAATGATGCTTTAGGAGAAATGTCTTTTACTACTGAATCTTTATTATCTATTAAGGAGCATTTACATTATGGAAAGTACAAATAATAGCGAACTAGCAGACCTAAAAAATAATAACAAAATGGAATCAAACGTGGAAACTGGAATTCTCTAATCCATAGTAGAAAAGGAAATGGTGTGTCCAGTAGAAATGTGTAATATAGAAATTGATCTTGTGCACAATTGCCGCATTGCGCAAAGAAACAAAGTACATTTTGTCCAAAAAAATAATCATTTCCCTTCCCATTGTGGCGCAATCACATTGGTCCTCTAAACAAGATTTTCTTTGTTGTGCCTTAATTTCACTGCCACTTTGACGATTCCATTTTCCTTACACCTCCGCCCGTGCAAAAACCGCTGAAGAAGAGGAACGTTTTAATTCCTTCTCCGCAGAGATAGTTACATTGAAGGATCAAATTAGAATGACTAGACGGAATAAACTTACACCAAAAATCTTCCAAATGTCCCCGGTTGCCCCTGGGAAGAACCGATTGCAGACACAAAGCGCGATATGTAATGAAGATAATAATGGGGTTCGGCGTGCACGGAAAGGAAAAATCAAGAGATGAATAAGATTGGTCCTCAAGACCTTTCACTACCAATTTCAGGGGAACTTCATCACACAACATTTACAGAACTAACCAACTGAGGAAGAATAGCTCAATGGAACAAACATGGCCTGAAGGTCCTGGTCTTGGAGGCTGTGTCTTGGACTTACATTAAGGAAACCCAGCAATCGCGCATGTGGATATAGTGGTCTTTTTATAGATCAGCCTTGGGGTGTAAAATACCAAAAATAGACTTTATATAACATTCTAAATCTATATAATTAATACTCTCTCTATATCTCTCATATATACAAATGTGTGCACGCCTATACTGTGCACATACGTATTGAGAATCCACATTCCTATTTTCAATCCCCACCAGGTGTTATGTTTAACTCCCAATGGGTTACAGTTTGTAATTTACTTACGCTAAATGCCCAGGTGTCGAGGATCTCGTGGGTGGCTTCTGTCACAGGGAGGTTTCCTGCTCTCATACTTGTGTCTCACCTCTGTTCGAGGAGGTATTAAGGCTGGTCTGGGGCAGAGCTAAGTAGGAGAAAGAAATGTGAAATTAAGGATTATATGGTTTATCGGGTATGTTGGGAAGTCTGTGTATTTCAATCTGTGGGTGAAAGTGATAATACATGGTGATGTCCGTACGCATAGACATATCATTGTTAGATAAGTAATGAGTGTGACAGGCCATAGTGCGACGTCTTGACTGGACCTTCTTTTCATTGTACTGGTCTGCAGCATCTACCGTAATAAAAAATTGAGCTTCGAAGGTCGAGGTTCTTAGTGGGCAGGAATTATATAAAATAGTATAAGAAATTAGTATCCGAGGTATTAGTTATGACCATGATTTACATTGGATAGGAAACAACGACATTTTAAAACAGTGAACGTAATTCTTGTTGCAGGAGGTCGTGATTGATTATTCCTACCGGTACGCAATATCTTTTTTGTGTTTTGAGGCAGGCCAGCACAATACAATTTTCTATGCGCCAGTTTAAGTAGTTCCGTGGCTTCTCCATGACATTTAAAAGATAGTGCTGAAGTCAAGGTAGGAAGTCTTGGCAGAGAAAAGCCTGTTTAACTATCTTCATGTGGGTGCGCCTTACCAAAGAGAAGTTATATGGGAGGGGGGTAGGAATTACTACAAATCCTAATCAACAACCCCCCCTCCTCCTCTGCACAGGAAACTGTCAGTCTGTCAGCCCGTTCGATGTGTGATTTAACAAGTGGTAGGATAGAAGAGATGATATACTGCACGTGCCCTCTGTCCATATCTTCGGAGGGACTGGCTGGATAGTGTCGTGGTCAGTTATTGTTATAGTATGGGTCGATAGGGGGTAGAAGTCGCTAATGCTACCGCACAGGCAAGAGCCAACCAAAAGATAGATTGGTTTTAGATCGACATTTCACAGTGGTCTGTCTACAAACCTCAAGGCAATTGTGTCTTCAAATTGCATGTGCTATACAGAACAACGATTATCGATAACATAAACGCATTGCTTTTCAGAACTGTGTGGTGGGAATATCGTTTATCGTATTTGTGAAGTACAGTTGTGTAAGAATGTTTGTTATAAGTTGTGTTACAAGCACATAAAAACTGATAAATGTTAACCGACAGGTACATCACTGATAACCCCTATACTGTACCTGGAATGGGCCTCCCTTCCTGTAAGACATTCCGCTTCGCTTCCTGCAGGATTAACAAGCTCCACATGCATCCTAGCAGTCTATTGTTTTAACCTCCATCGAGGATTGTCAATGTCTTTCAGGCATTATATAAAATCAGCCTCTTAGTTCAATATCATGGGCATGCTCGAGCCCTCTTATAGAGCAAATAGCTATCTAATTTCTCTGGCAGGCCATTGTATCACCTAACTTTTCGGGCTCTAATGGGGTCTCTGCAGGTGGCATTGTATGATAGACTCATATCGGCTTCTTAAATTCGCTCTGCAGCAGTTGTATTACCTTTCGGCTTCTCATTCCCCTGCCAGCATGGTATTAAAACTCTTCGGCTCGAATTCTTTCGGGCTGGCAAATGGTATCGACCTCTTTCGGCTTCTAAAAATTCTTCTGAGATCCAAGGCATGGTATCAGCCAGCTTCGGGGGGTTCTAATTTATCTGCGAGCAGTGTGTGTATTGAGCGAAAACGCTCGGCTTCATAGGCTCCTCCGCAGGTATGGACAATCACCATCTGGAGTTCATAAAGTCTCGCAGAATGTATCATCCTCAATTCGGTTCTATTACAAACTCATATATAATCATAATGGCTAAGAGAAAGCCTTGAATGGGGAGGGGAGGTGGCATTGGAATATAATTCTTATAAAAAACCGGTCTGGCTTGTAGCTAATAGCCTTTTTGTAAGGAATAATATGCCACTCACCGCCCCATTCACAATTTACATTAAGTGTTAAAATGTTAACTGATATAATAAAAGATAGATCACCGGCAAGGGGAGGCTCGAGGTGGGTTTTAAGTCATTGTGATTGAAATTTACATTACATGTCCCATGGTCTGAGCTGATAGTGTGGAAGACCAGGAAAGGAAAAAAAAGAAAAAATTTGGGACCTGGGATACCTGTTGCTGATGTCCGGTAGATGCAACGATCCGGAATCAAAGTGCGATATCAGGCGGCGGATGTCATACCGTCATTGCATGCGTGTCGACCCCACAATCGCAACGTTTGTAACGGAGGCCATTAAAACGGGATACTACAGGTTACAGGGTAGTGCGTAATTAAATTGCACCACCATGCGTGCTCATTTCAGGTAATTATAACAAAGCAGAATTCTCTATTTCCCTATCAAATTCTGAATGTGTCTAAAAGAGCGACACAAGCAGATCTTAGATAGATTAGACGATTGTCTATAGGCCTATTTATACTATATTTTACCTGATTAGTAAATTGCCTTAGATGAAACCAAACAACATCGAACCACATAATGTTCTTGAATGTCCATACCATGGTCTTTCGCCACTGCCTTTTCTTATCATTACCCGGTTCGGGTAGACTTTTTGTGCAACACATGAAGAATTTTTTGGCATCTCAGCAGCCTCTCTCTTCCATGTGGAGACCTTTTTTTCTGTAGAGATCTTGTCCACACTACAAAAGTGAACTCTCGGAAACAGGGGACTCAACATCGGCGCGAGTATTTACTGGTCTCTTTGGCTTGTGCAGTGGAATTCTAAATGGAAACCAGCGGACAGGTAAATGGTGATGATGCAAAACCACACTGTAGGAGCATGTCATTAAAAGCCTAGACGTAAGCAATCTTGAGGTCTTGACCCAAACCATTTCTATGGCCTTGTTACAGCTCATTCTACCGGTTCTGACACATGGAGAATACAGATACCTAAATAAAATAAGTTAAAGCGTGGGCACTACCGGGAAAGCGGGGTGGACCTGTACCCAGGGTTTACAGACAGGTCTCCATGTTGTAATGTTACTTGAGGGAGTGGTAGCTGCCGCCGGACTGAAGGGACAAGTACTTCAGTCAGTGCTAGGAGGTCACGGCCTCTTAAGAGAAACCCCCCCGAATACCCCAGGCCTGGAACGCCCCCACTTTCTACAACAACCGCCCCCCCCTCGCACACCTGTGACATTCCCAAATCTTACCACCCCACCTGCCCCCTGCTTTGCTTTGTACCTGTCCCTGATCCCAGTTAAAAAGTATATAAATAGGGCAGCCGAACCTGACTTTACTCTTGTTACTATTACTAAGTACAGAGATGGATGCCGATCCATACAGAACCCCGCGTTCCAAAATCTCGAAAGATCCCACATCATCCAGCGGATCCTCGTCATACAATCGGTATAAACTCGAAAGTGGTCTCCCATCAATATTTTGTCAGGATTTCGTGAATGTAGCAAGATATGTCGAAAATTTTCGTGAACAATGAGCTGCTCGTATAAAATTGCGATAATCTTGAATTTGTTGCTGTTTTTTTGGATCTTCTGGATTTCCAAAGATCCGTGTATCCAAGAAAAACGGAAACAAACTTTTAGTTTCGGCGCTCTCTACTAGTACAAACAGGGGGTGTAAAAATTGGAATGGACGTTGCACGGCTATAACCGAATACTTATAGGGTCTGAATCAATAGGATTTGTCGAGAAGTTTTGACCTTCTAGGGTGTGATTAGGTTGACAACCAATCAAATAGTTAGCTTTTTACTGGTGGTTACTGCAGTTATGATATTTCTGGTGGTTGTTACAGATTAATAGCACGGACTCGGCAGAGCTAAATCATGGGTTGACATTGAATTAATAACAGAAGTCTGTTCAGCAGCGGTAACTTACCTTCTGCTTCTAATAATCCAAAGAAAACGCCACCCTTCTAATTCCGTCTGCATCACGGATCAGTTTAAACTCCCTGGTGGGTACAGAATAAGGGTTTAATTATTAAAGACACAAATTGACATCGTTACCAAATACATGAATTGTGGAACAAATTACAGTTTCGAGGGGCGGACATTTATTTGAATATGGAAAATCCTTATGGAGAGGCCACCACTGCGTGCTGCCAGTTTCCATCTTGTAAAATGCCCCAGAAAATATATGGTTTAAATCTATGGACAAATCCCACGTTCGTTAGCAAGAACTCAACCGGTTGAGATAACTATGGGATGCTCTAATTGACCTGGTGGTCATTTGGGGTCATTAAACATTTCTGAACATTTGAACCTCAACAATATATAACCACCAATCGCCACTTATCTGCATCGTAGGTATTATCAACATTACTACTGATGAAAATCCTCTTTTCAGCTGAAATCAAAAGTTAAGGAATCGCCTGCAGATAAAAAACTCGTGACGGGATTCAACTTAACTAAAACGTCTGGAAAAAACTCCTCAGAAAAATCGGTTATCGGTGTGTTAAAGGGAGAGCAGAACAACGTGGGACTGTTCTGCAGCACAACAACCAACGTCAATACATCCAACAGTAACAGTTTAACAGGACCAAAATTGTGGTTACAACGGAAGGGGAAAAGATGGCAAACATTGAATTTCCTGTTGAGATTTAAATACAAATAGCAATTAAACAATGTCCAAGCTGGCGGGAGCTTGGAGGAGAGAGCTGGTACAATAGATCGAAGGTATAATATAAGGTATCAGCTAGACGAGAAGGAGTCCACTGGGTCACACACATTAACAGAGTTAACATAAGAGAACCTTAAAGAGCATTGCCTTTTCATAGTTTCTCAACTTACATATGATGGAAATCGTCTATTGCCCTTTTCATTATTCCATATAACAGGTTTATGGAAATAGTGACCTCAACAATATGAAACAAACAATCACAACTTAAAAATTTCCTTTACATCGATGTTATCACAAAACTTCTGGATTAAATCCGCTTTATCAGATGGAACCAACTAAAAAGGTTAGGAAATCGCCTGCAGATGAATAGAACTCATGACAGGATGGTCAACTTACTAAACAGTCTGAAAAAAAACTCCTCAGAAAGAAAGATCATGTTCGGTTGTAAAAGGAGAGAGTACCAGCCCAATTGGGCTGGTTTTTCTGCAGCACGAACAGAGGCCGCACGGCGCAATGACCACAGTACAATTGATGGGGGGGAAAATTTGTGGTTACCGGAAAAGATGGCACTGGTTTCTTTATGCATAAGTAAAATTATATCAAATTAGTAAGAAAAAAACTTTGCCTTAAATATACATAACTAATGATGTGTTACATGGAGCTCTGCGAAGTTCACTTTAGTATCCTCCATGATCTGCACGCATTCAATTGTGTTTTATCTAATTACCTGTAACCATTTCACCCCCTAATACGCCCCCAAATCCCTAATATACTCAGGTGAGGACATAAGCCAGTAGGTAGTAAACCAGTCCTTTGCTCCTACTAGCTTCTGCCAATAACCTAAAGTTGTGGCACCAATCTGGCTGGTTGATGTCAGTCTCTCCCACAGCTCTGTCAAGGACCCGTCTTCTCATAACCTGTGTGGGTAACAAGGAGGAAGGACAACAGTGCCAGGTAGAAACAAATGAGCCTAACTTGGAACAGAATGGTATGGGGATCAACGCATAAGGAAGATAACCCCAATGGGTAAGGGACATAAACACAAGGTTAGAATGTAGGGGGAGAAAGGGGTGGAATAGAATTAGGGCCCATTTTAATGACAAGTTTGTAATAAGCTGATACAAAAACCAAGTTTACTGTTCCTAATAACTGGTTGCTGCTATGAGACAGGAAAAAGCCCCATCGATACGGGGGGGGACACACACCTCACACAGATGTTTTTTGTTCGAAACTTCTGTGTATGGGATCCTTTCATACAGTACTATCCCAGCCTGTCTGTATAGGATTCTTCTGCCTGGATTCACATTCAGTGTCCGATGACTAATGAGTGTTATAGCAGTGATAGAGAGAAAGTCGGTCACCAGGTAGCAGGGCTTTCTATTGTAGTATCTCTCTACACTTTCTGTACTCTCTCTATATATCTATTATATTAGCAAAATGTCTATCTGCATCTCTTTTTCTCTCTTTCTCTCTGCGTATCTCTTTCTCTGTAGCTTTCTCTCTGTGTATCTCTCTCTCTCTGTAGCTTTCTCTCTGTGTATCTCTCTCTCTCTCTATAGCTTTCTCTCTGTGTATCTCTCTCTCTCTGTAGCTTTCTCTCTGTGTATCTCTCTCTCTCTCTATAGCTTTCTCTCTGTGTATCTCTCTCTCTCTGTAGCTTTCTCTCTGTGTATCTCTCTCTCTCTCTATTGGTTCCCCTACCACCTGACAAGACAACTGTTTGCAGCTAAATACTCTTGTGGCATTTCTGATGTTACCACATTATCAGATCAAACACATTTTAATAGAATTAAGGCAGGGAAAGCGGAAGAGACAGAGAGTTTTCCTTCTGCTTCGAGTGTCTGCCACAAACTGTAATAGAGAGAAATATAATGAGGGGGATTTATTGTATTGTACAAATGGAAGGTTCTGCCCTCCAACCTGCCCTTAAAGGACAACAAAAGCCTCAGAACAACATTGCATTAGATGGTAGAGCTCCTTGTTATAAAAGTAGTAATCTGTGTCTCACCTCTCATTTGAATGGTTGTTGAGAAATGTAACTTTCTAACATGAGATTTGTGTCTTTTTTCCCAGTGTTCCAGTATTGCAGTGTGGTCACTGACCATTATGTTTTTTACACATGCTCAGTCCTAAGATACTGCAGGAACTCATCTATATCCACTCATTGGGTACAGATAACTTCCTCCGCTCCTTACTTCTGAGAGGCTGGTCCCTCTCCAACTTCCCTTTTGGTGTGGGTATATTAGTATATTCCCAGCCTTTGGGGTTCCAGACATCATTTATCCCAATTACAGTCCCCAACATTCCTAGCTTCCCCTTTCAGGTGGATACTGATTTTATTGTTATTTTGATCCACTCTTACAACTTAAAGTGGGTACCATCATTCTCACTACTTTGGAGACTTTGGAATTTTCTTCTTCCAAGTTGCACCAGCCATAATCCGTGTACCTTGTTTTGAAAAACATATTGTACACATACCTTTAAATTACAGAGACTTGAATTTACACCATCTATGATTCATATATTCTATATTTAAGTGTACAATTAACTGCTACAATTGATGACCTAATTTAACATGAACACATCGTATTGTAGGTTGAAAAAACATATAGGTCCATCCAGATGACCCAGGACCCTTCTTAACAGTTGATCCAGAGGAAGGCAAAAAACCCAACAGAAAAAGGGGGGAAAATTCCTTCCTGACTCCAAATGGCAATCGGAAAAAATCCCTGGATCAGCCCTGGATCAAAAAATGCTTATTGGCCGATTACGGTCCAATCCAGTAATGTTACAGGCCCCACAGCATACTGTCTTCTGTGGCCCTTCTGGTCTCAACAGGCTGTACCACAGTTCTCTCCATGCAAACGTTAGTTTTGGCCAAAGCAGAAAGTCTTTTTGGTAAAAGCAGACGGTTTCAGAGAACTTGGCAGGTGGTCATCTTGGACCAGGCAGATTGTGGTGCAGGACCTGGAAGATAATGGTCCAGGGTCTAGACAATGGTGATCTAGGTTCCAACAGTTCTTCTTTTCTCAATCAATCCATAAAGTCCTTAAAGTCTCTTTATTATTATATTTTATTATATTACTATGTAACTATTACAGTGCTTCTATACTGGGATCGGTAAGTTTAAACGTTGATTTTGAATGGTGGCCAGGCCATTCCTCGCATCTGTTTCTCCCAATCAGTTTGCTGTGTAACAGAAAATACAAAAAAATGAACTGATTAGTTTGACATTTTGTAATGGGTCAGAATTAAACCCAAACACAAATCCTCACAGATCCCTTTGTTAGTGGCTCTCGTGCCTGAACTAATGACATACCTTGAAGAAATTGCGTTCCATGATTTCCTGTGCTCCGCTTGATCCAAGGCGCCTTCTGCCATTTTTATTCAAAAGCTACAAAAACAAAATCATTGGTTACCCTGAGACCTGGTTTGTTCCCTGGCAGATTTGACAGTAACACTTTCAGTCTGGTAACTTACCGCATATAATAAGGATCTGGTGATAATATTGAGACGGGAGGGAAATACTGGATCCTTACGAATAACCTCATTTTTAAATCCCTCCTCGGTGTCTCCTTGAAATGGAAACTAAATAAATAGAGAAATATCCGTTTAAAACCCAATCTTACGGGTAAAATGGTAATAACCCATTAAAGGGCTATACAGTTTAACCAACACCCGAATAAACATCAGTACAACAATGATCTGGATAACATAGAGTTAAAGTTCTGCTGGTTCCAACTGCATCCAAGTTTGTTAGTGTTTTAGAAACAGAACTGCGTTAATTCCCAGTAAAATCACAATGAACATCAGTTGGTTCTGTTAATTAACATCTTATACTTACATCAGCAACTACCATCTCATACATGATCAGGCCCAGAGCCCACCAATCAACCGATCTGGTGTATGGTTTGCACATCCACATTTCCGGGGCCCGGTACAAAATATGTCCACATCTGGTTGTCATTAGGTCCTTGTAGCCAATGCCTTAACCAAAAACATTAAGAGTTAACCCAAGATCTCTCATATTATCATTTTAGTTAGGAGTCTGTAAGTTCTATCTATTGTGTTTTATTGTAATGGCAGAGTAACTAGTTAGAGACGTCTACCATGTTGTACATGTAAAATAAATAGAATATTAAATCATAAATGGATCTGTTCTATGGCATTGGACCAGGAATCCTACCTTCTTCGCAGTGCTCGAAGTTGGCTATTTTAAGGTAGCCAGTGGCAGTCAAGAAAATATTTGTTGGATTCAGATCTCTGGAGAAGAATAAAGAAATGATGATTAATAAACTGTTTATTCTGGTAAAAGAATTTTAGGGAGATTTTCTGAGCATTACAATGTCTCCTCTATACGTCGGTAACATGGATTTAATATCACATTAGCATCTCTCCTCATCACTGCTTTTTATTGAACCCTTACACCTGTTTAACAATCTTACCCTCTAACCCCCCTATACCTTCATATTAACATTCTAATGGGATCCCAGCTATCTAATAGATAATATCCGGTACATTGCCATTAGCACTTACCTGTGAACAATCTTGTGCTCATGCAGAAACTTTATCCCTAGAACAAGGCAAGCCGAGTAAAACCTGCAGATATTTTAATAAAACTCACATTAGCCAATGTTATCCAACATAAATCCAATATAGTTAACTTCACATCCATCTAGTCACTGTACCCAGCCTTCCCATAGAAGAAATGTGTATCTGTTACAGGTGTGGGCAGATAAGCCCTCATTTCATTAGGTTTATCCTTTATACCTTTATCTCAGTCCGACTGGGGGACAATAGTTAAGTTACTGCCTGAAGGACCCAGGATTGCCAGGCGTCCCTATTTGGATGGGATTGCCCGACTGTAGGGACAAAATCCTGAGTGCTGCAGTCAGGGCTGAAATGCGGTCCAGAGACCATCCCTGGGAGCCCTGCCCAGTTACAACCACTCCCCGCTCAGTTATGCCCTAAACCCAACTCCAAATACGGCCCCAACCTTTTGCCGATTTTCAAAACGTTCGAATATCTGAAAACATGCCCGATGGACTTCAATGGGCGCTGAACTTCTGAAAGTTTTGAGAAATATGGGGAATTGCCTGGGGAACATGTACCATGATAAATTAAATAAAATAGTTAAATACCCGAAAAAAATTCACGCTCACTAGCAGCTGTTATATGACATGCATTCAATGGTGGATTTTCAAAGTAGTATTAAATTGGTTAATACTCACTGAACACCTATCTTTGTTATTTAATAATAGCCTAACACATGTGGTGTTTTTTCAGCCAAAGATATAATAAATAGTGTAAAACTCATCTAGGCGAATTTTCTCTATTTTATTAATAGGACATATGCTTATGAAGGTTCTCATTCATCCAGGTCATGGTATATCTGTTGTATTCAATTAGATCACAGATATTTGTGTGTACACTGCTTTAACCGTTGCGTGCCGTCCTGGTGACTTGTGTGTGTGTGCACAGCTTACAGCTTACAGGGATCATTGATTGGCACTGCCCCAGGGGTGTGACTGCAGGGGCCCTGACCCACCCCCTCCCCAGAGGTCTGCGATCAGCTCATTTTAATCAGCTGAAAAAAAACGGAACGGAACATTATGATCGCGGAGGTTTGGGGAGATGATTGCGGGCCCTCTTACCACCCAGTCCCCCCTGCGCAGTTGCGGGCTCTGATGGAATGCCACTGCACTCAATTTAACTGATAGGTGGTATCTGTGGGCACCTAATGCACTTACCATTAGGCTGCCCAGTTGTTTACAATCATTTAATCTATAAGGTTCTCACAACATTCTCCTAGTTCTAACTTGTTAAAAGCAAAAGATAAGACATTTTAAAAAAATGTTTCTTTTTCCTTTGCAGGTAGATGACTGCTGGACGAATTGGCGGCTGCCTCCCGAATCCACCGCTAGAAATTTTTTAGGAGCCGCGCACCTCCAGGAGCTAGTGCTTGGTACGCACTAAAGGCCACTAGCAGAGCTACCTTAATGATCGGCCAGACCTTCAAGCACATTACCAACATAAGACGGGCACGTTGGCTAACTTCGGCTGGCATGAAATCCTGCTTGTTGTAAACACACTAGGTCAATGCTGTAATATTGTGTACCTTAGAGAATAAGTCTAAACTTCTCCAGCTAATGTAACGTAACCACCTACTTTATCTCCCTTATCCAAGTCTATGAGCTCCCAGTGTCTGTTTATGCACAGTCTCCACCTATCAGATCCCAGTGATCACCCACCCAGAGCTGCACAGAATCCTCAGCTCACAGTCAGTTCAGCACTTGGACAGCTCAGTGGTGTTGATTGAAAGCAGGTGGAGCAGGTTCCAATGTGATCAGACATCATGCCCCACTATTTGCATTGCGCTGCATTTTGTCAACGCATGTGATCACCATTTTGTGTGTCATTGATGAAGTTAAGGTTCCGATTTTCTTTATTTACCAATAAAGTCAAATGGGGTCTGAGGGTCTTTTCCCCACCAGCCTTTACCATAATTTTTTAAACTTTCATCTTTTCCTTTCATCAAAGTTATTAAAAAGGAGAATTTCATCAAAAGCGAAAGTAAAGTAGCAAAAATAACACTACTAATGCTGGAAAGCTCAGCACATATGATGGTAAATAGGTAATACTCCCTGGTGGATTTTCAAAGTAGTATTAAATTGGTTAATACTCACTGAACACCTATCTTTGTTATTTAATAATAGCCTAACACATGTGGTGTTTTTTCAGCCAAAGATATAATAAATAGTGTAAAACTCATCTAGGCGAATTTTCTCTATTTTATTAATAGGACATATGCTTATGAAGGTTCTCATTCATCCAGGTCATGGTATATCTGTTGTATTCAATTAGATCAACTGGACTTGAAGTTTAGTTCTTGAAGACGTTTCGCTATTTTTGTTTCGCTTTCTCAATTTAGAATGACTTGTACAAGAATGTGGCAATTATGTACCCTGGAAAATCCCAATTAGCATATCACAGCCAGGTGTTAAGGGCGTGATTAGATAGTGGCTAAGAGTGTTATAGGAACACCCAGAGTAAGGTGTCAAAACAGCATTGTAACATGGCAGACAGATGGTGTCGAACCCCCCACCTCTATTTAGGCTTGGTTTCTTTATTTTCACATAAATGGCCTCCTTAACACCTCTCTTGAACCAGTCACGTTCTTTGCCAATATTTTAACATTACAATCTTCAAAGGTATGTCCTTTATCCTTAAGATGCAGGTACACGCGGAGTCCTGACCCGAGGAATGGCTCTTCTGTGCTGGGCCATACGTTGATGCAGTTGCTGTTTGGTCTCCCCCACATACAAATCAGAGCATCTTCACTGCACTGCACTGCGTATATGATGTCGCTTTTTTTGTGTTTCGGTATTGGGTCTTTCGGATGTACCAATTGCTGCCTCAGCGTGTTGCTCGGTTTAAAGCAGACAGGGATACGGTGTTTTTTGAAAACTCTTCTTAATTTCTCGGAGACACCTGCTAATATGGGATGACCATGTTCTTTCTCCTGTCTTGCTTTTCCCCTTCACTATTGCTATTTGTGTTCTTTTCTTCCTTCTGCTTCTTTTGACAAAGGCCCAGTCCAGGTATCCACAAGTTTTAGGGCTCCTCTGAGATGTTTTCATTTCTTTAGCTTCACCTCTGTGCTAGTGGGGATGTTCTCAGCTCTGTGTTGCAGGGTTCTGATGACCCCAGCTTGTGATCTAAGGGTGGTGGGAGTCAAACATCAAATACTGATCTGTGTTGGTTGGTTTTCTGTAAACCTCTACTTCCAGTTTACCATTCTCCCTGACTTCTACCAAGAGTCCAAGAAAGCCAGTTTGTTGTTTTGTACCTCTTCCCTTGTAAATAATGTTTTGGTCTACGCGCATTAATGTGTTCTGTGAAAGCTTGTACTTCCTTCTGGTGGATTTTAACCCAGGTGTCATCCACATATCTGAACTGTGCTGGGTGCTAAGCCCTTAAAGGTATTAAGCGCCAGTTTTTCTACCTCCTCCATGTAAAGGTTGGCCACAATAGGTGAAACTGGAGATCCCATAGCACATCTGTGTTTTGCTTATAGAACTTATCCCTGTATTTGAAATAGGTGGTATTCAGGCACAAGTCCAGTAAGGCCACAACCTGTTCTGGGTGGAGATCAGTTCTGCTGGTGAGAGTGCTGTCTTGGCCTAGCTGTTTTCTCACCATGACAACAGCCTCCTTGGTGGGTATACAGGTGAAGAGAGATGTCACATCATAGGACACCATAGTTTCTTCTGCACCAAGTACTATATCTTCAATCTTGTTGGTGAAATCCTGAGAGTTCTGTGTTATAATAGGACATTTTTAGTATTGCTTATTTTCAGCAAACTGCAGCTAATTATCAAACCAGTTCCATTATATGGGAACATACCATAGTGCTGTGTAAGGAATAGTCATGTTAATGGAACATTCCAGTAAGTAATGATGTTTGGCGAAAATTCTGGTAAAACTGCAAAAAATGCAACAAAAGGGAGAAAAGGGGAAAAAAGGTGAAAATTCCCCTATTATAAATAGCTTAAATTAAAAAGTGACAAAATAGCTCTGAAATTACACTAGAGAGCAATCTCTCTTATCGCAGTGATACCACTAACGCAATGAATAAGGCGAAAACTATCACCACACTCACCACAGCGATACTTTTCCGCAAAGGCGAATGTGAAAACGAGCGTTTTTATAAAACGAAAATATCGATATTTGTCATTGCGATGTCGGCGAAAATAGCAATCGTATAAATATGCCCTTTAGTCTGTGTTCTCTTTCTACATTTGTGTTAGGACTTGTTTATTGGATTATCTGTTGCAATAAAAACCTGGGATTTAACCTTCTGACGGCTGTAAAGCTAAGTGCATGCTTTAACGATAAGGAACAGTTCCATCCGCTGGTATTGTCCCTTTATCCTTAAAGTGAGTATCGTAGAAATGAGCATTCCCAAGGCAGACAAACGTTCACCGTTGGCCTCAGGAACACTCAGAACTGAAAAAAAATTCTCGCAGTCGTGGTCAGCCTCCTGTACTAAGTATAGAGAGTCAGTCGGCCGCGGTTATAGGGAATGTGTCAGTCCCAAACGTTTTCCCATACTTTATATACCGTGACTGTCTGTAGCCACATCTTACGGATTCTGTCTATCATCTTTTAAAGATTGTTACATGTGTACCCAGCATTAATCTGGACTTCACTTACCAGAGCCACAATAGTAAATAGTCTTTACATCCCAGGGCTGGTAAAAATAAAGACATTTCTAGAAGATTTGACTTTTCATTTAATCATATAATAGACTTCCTATCATTGCAAACCTCTATGGTTTCAGTATAGTATAAAATGTTTCTTTAGCCGGCCCTATACACTAGTCTACATAACGTCTACCAAGGCTGATTGCCGGTAATTAACATTATGACCTTATGTTGATCACAAGTGAATAGTCCAAACCAGGAACATCACAGGAAAACTGTCAGTTACATCTGCTGGATGACCCAATGTTTAGGGTCTGTATACACGTACGATCACGGGGCCGGTCCCTGAGGCACGATGGTGTACGAATGGCTGGACAAATGGCTATGTTATCTTTAAAGGGTATGTAAACCGGTCTTGGTGGCGACCTTATTAAAAAAGCTTCTATGTCCCTTAGTTACTTACAGCAGTCATAATAGGTTAGTAAACACAGCGCTGCTGGAGCACTGTATTTATTTATGTGGCGTGGGAGTGCTGGTGGCATGTATTTATTATTGTGGCGGGGGAGCGCTGCTGGAGCACTGTATTTATTTTATTGTGGGGGAGCGCTGCTGGAGCACTGTATTTATTTTATTGTGGCGGGGGAGCGCTGCTGGAGCACTGTATTTATTTTATTGTGGCGTGGGAGCGCTGCTGGAGCACTGTATTATTTTATTTTTGTGGCGTGGAGTGCGTGTGGAGCACTCTTTTATTTTATGTGGCGTGGGAGTGCTGCTGGAGCACTGTATTTATTTTATTGTGGCGGGGGAGCTTGCTGGAGCACTGTATTTATTTTATTGTGGCGGGGGAGTGCTGCTGGAGCACTGTATTTATTTTATTGTGGGGGGGAGCGCTGCTGGAGCACTGTATTTATTTTATTGTGGTGGGGGAGTGCTGCTGGAGCACTGTATTTATTTTTGTGGCGGGGGAGCGCTGCTGGAGCACTGTATTTATTTTATTGTGGCGTGGGAGGTGCTGAGCACTTATTTATTTATTGGGGCGGGGAGTGCTGCTGGAGCGCTCTTTTTATTTTATTGTGGCGGGGGGAGTGCTGCTGGAGCACTGTATTTTTTTTTGTGGGGGGAGGCTGCTGGAGCACTGTATTTATTTATTGTGGGGGGAGTGCTGGGAGCACTTTATTTATTTTATTGTGGCGGGGAGTGCTGCTGGAGCACTGTATTATTTTATTGTGGCGGGGGAGTGCTGCTGGAGCATCTATTATTTTATTGTGGCGGGGAGTGCGGGAGCACTGTATTATTTTTTTATTGTGGTGGGGGAGCGCTGCTGGACACTGGTATTTATTTATTTGTGGCTTGGGAGCGTGTGGAGCACTGTATTTATTTATTGTGGCGTGGGAGTGCTGCTGGAGCACTCTTTTTATTTTATTGTGGCGGGGGAGTGCTGCTGGAGCACTGTATTTATTTTATTGTGGCGGGGGAGTGCTGGAGCACTGTATTTATTTTATTGTGGCGGGGGGGTGCTGCTGGAGACTGTATTATTTATATTGTGGCGTGGGAGCGCTGCTGGAGCACTGTATTTATTTTATTGTGGTGGGGGAGTGCTGCTGGAGCAACTGTATTTATTTATTGTGGCGGGCGGGGGGAGCGATGCGGTGGAGCACTGTTATTTATTTTTGGGCGTGGGAGCGCTGCTGGAGCACATGTATTATTTTATTGTGGCGGGGGAGCGCTGCTGGAGCACTCTTTTTATTTTATTGTGGCGGGGGAGCGCTGCTGGAGCACTGTATTTATTTATTGTGGGGGGGGAGCGCTGTGGAGCACTGTATTTATTTATTTTGTGGCGGGGGGAGTGCTGCTGGAGCACTCTTTTATTTTATTGTGGCGGGGGAGTGCTGCTGGAGCACTGTATTATTTTATTGTGGCGGGGGAGTGTGCTGGAGCACTCTATTATTTTATTGTGGCGGGGGTGCTGCTGGAGCACTGTATTTATTTTATTGTGGTGGGGGAGCGTGCTGGAGCACGTTATTTATTTATTGTGGGGGGGAGTGCTGCTGGAGCACTGTATTTATTTATTGTGGCGGGGGAGTGCTGCTGGAGCACTGTATTTATTTTATTGTGGTGGGGGAGCGCTGCTGGAGCAGTGTATTTATTTTATTGTGGCGGGGGAGTGCTGCTGGAGCACTGTATTTATTTATTTGTGGCGGGGGAGTGCTGCTGGAGCACTGTTATTATTTTATTGTGGCGGGGGAGTGCTGCTGGAGCACTGTTTATTTATTGTGGCGGGGGAGTGTGTTATTTATTTTTCCTTCTACTGTATGTGACGCTAACTGCAAAACACTTTACAAAGGTCTAGGTGTATTTACAGAAATGAAGGAAACATCACACTACAAAACATTAAAAGGCTGATAAAGACTTAACTCCATATTAGCACCAAATGCGCAGGTTGTACAAAATACCCGTGCATCCCACGTTTGCAATTCAATATCACGTTTGCACTACTATATCGTGTTGGGGAGATTTAGCCGCAAGTACTCTGATCTTTGCAATTCAATTTCGCTATTGCGGGTCTGTGTAGATATGATGGGGATTCCCGTTGCGTGACTGATAAGGACAACTCTACCCATTACGTATGACGAGGACCTGAACAGCTTGATACTCACTCCTGTGATCACAATATTTAATAGTTTAATTGGGAGGTTCAACACCCAACTGTCTGCCAGGTACAATGCTGTTTTGACTTTAGCCTGGACACTGCCTTAGCCACAATGCAATCAAACCCTGCATTCAGGAGGGCCCTAACAACTGCTATATATATGCTAATTGGAACATTCCAGGGTATTTATTGCCAACAGATTCTGTACAAGTCATTCTGAATTGAGAGGACCAGTCGGATGACTAGCAAAACTCAATTTTAAGATACAATCAATAGTCTGTCAGTCAAAGAATAGTTGTGATGCCCAATACTACAATAAGCTGCTTTACACATGATCCCTGGCTTGGATGGGGCATTGATCTGGCAGTGAAAAACAGCATTATGGGATACTTGTACATTTATGTACATTTATAATGTATCCACAGTTGTCACTGGAGTTTATTCCACACTGAACCTTATTTTCTCAGACCGTTAATAGATGCTGTAAAAGATAATGGTTAGTATCTTATCCTCTACGTACTGCTACCACACAGTGACCCTTCTAACTATCACTGCCCTTAGTAACTGGTGAACACAGGCCATGTTTGCCCATTAAGGTTGCAGTGTTTTGTTTTGCATCGGTGTTAAAGACTTTCATCAGTTTGTCTAATGAATAACCCAAGGGGTCCCACTCAGTGTTCACAAATATTCTCAAAGGGACTGCCGGGCTAAGGGAAATTATGGAAAATGTATATGTCCAATATAGCACTAGATATTCCTCATTAACATTATCACCAATGTTCCCTCGAATTTTATATAGAATGTGTGTACAGATAAATGTTATGTGTGTGCATACAAATACACACCACTGTGCTTATATTCCAACAGATATTGTGTGTACACTGCTTTAACCGTTGCGTGCCGTCCTGGTGACTTGTGGTGTGTGCACAGCTTACAGGGATCATTGATTGGCACCGCCCCAGGGGTGTGATGGGGGCCCTGACCCACCCCTCCCAGAGGTCCGCGATCAGCTCATTTTAATCAGCTGAAAAAAACGGAACGGAACATTATGATCGCGGAGGTTTGGGGAGATGATTGGGGGCCCTTACCACCCAGTCCCCCTGCGCAGTTGCGGGCTCTGATGGGATGCCAGCACTCAATTTAACTGATAGGTGGTATCTGTGGGCACTAATGCTACCTGTAATAATGCTGAAATAATAAACATAATTGCCGTGTGTTGCCTGACGTTGCATGTGTGGTTTATGTGATAAAGATCTTTCATCTCCCAATTGGCCTCTGAGTAATATTCTTTGGGGGAACATCCGGGGTACCCCATACACCCCACACTAACCCATACACATGCTAATAAAAAGGTTGTGTTAGGAAAGCCATACAAGTATCTAGCGTAGGGTGGAATTGACACCATCACTTACCATTAGGCTGCCCAGTTGTTTACAATCATTTAATCTATAATGTTCTCACAACATTCTCCTAGTTCTAACTTGTTAAAAGCAAAAGTAAGACATTTTAAAAAATGTTTCTTTTTCCTTTGCAGGTAGATGACTGCTGGACGAATAGAAATGGAGACTGCAGATGGACATGGGCTTGGCTGGTTCTGGTAGCTGTAATGGTAACACAAGGGTTGATTTTAGGTTTTCCTTCGTGTATCGGTGTTATTACACAGATATTCAATCATCCTTCCAGCCTCCAACGCAGAGACTTCCTGGCTACCATCAATTATCATGGCTGTTACATACGGAGGTCAGTTCTTGTAGGTATCCTTGACAGATGGTCCGTGGAGCAACTCAACCTCTTTTGTAATAATGTTTTCTTCCTGCACAAACCTCCTCAATTCTTCCCCCACAAAAATACCAGATCTCAACCTTACACATAAGATTTTTTCCCTTTTTCTTCTAAACAGGTCCACTGTGCAGTATTCTGGTGGAGAGGTTGGTGCCGGAGTAATGTGATGATTGGAGGGATCCTATGTGGGGTGGGTTGGTCACCAGTTCCTTCTCCCAGACCATAGTCCAACTGTACTTGAGCGCAGGACTCACTGCAGGTAATTGACTTCAAAATACCAGTATGATACTACTATCAGATTATAGTGTATAAGGCCTGGTTCACAGGGGATGAATGCCTTATTTTGTTCTGACAGATCCACTGTAAAGATCTTACCTGCCGCGCTCACTCGCTGCTCTGGGACTGCTGACGTAGGCGGCGCCAAGATTCAAAAAGGCACTGTAGAGGTAAACTGCCTGGGGCATTGTTCCCCAGAACAGGTCAGAGGACACGCAGACATCCCTTACTTTAATTATCCTTACTAACATATAATATCACCACTGGTGTATTATTTTGGCTTGTTCTGAATTATTTTGCATAGGGCAGATTAGTCTGTAGGAATTCTGGGGAATTAATCTTACAAGGCAGACCATTTCCAAAACTGATGGACAGTGTCTGCAAAACTCTTGTGAGGCCTAAGTATTCCACAAAATCTTACAGTCCCTGAGAATGTGCACTGGATTTCAAGAGATTTACAGTCCCAAACCCAAGTCTTCATGGAAATGCCTGGATTTGTCCCTTAATGGTCTGTTGCCTGTTGGGAACATTCTGAAATTTCTTTAATGTTAAGGAGGTTCAAGTGTGTGTTTGGATCATCACCCCATCACTCACTTATCTGAGGAAACAGGTCTGATTGCATTGGTTCTCTGGTGGGGAGTCTGTTACTCCCATGTACATTGTGAATCCCCTTTGTCTTGGAAGCTTGTGAATGTAATAATTGAGGTTGCTGGGAGCCGCTAACAGATTGGCTCAGAGATAAGATGAAGATGGAAGTCAATTCTCCTAAACTACTCCTAAACCATTTGTCAGATCACCGGCGCAATGAAGGAGCGGAGGAAGCTACACATGATAGTTCTATGCATAAAGATGTCTAACAATGCTTTGCTGACAATTATTCATTCACTTGTTCAATTGCAACAGGCACTGCTTTTGTATTTGACTTTTCAACTTGGCTGATGGGTCAAATGTAAAAGAACACTGTGTGACATTTACCGTAATTACAGGTTGCTAGTAGTGTGATAATTTCTACTTGCGTCAATCAGTTTTACTCATTTTCAGGTAAAGATAGGTACCTCGACTTGTACTCGGGTTAGACTTATATCGAGTATATATGGTATATAAAATAAAGAGGATAAAAAAATTCACAGACCATACTCATAGAAGAAGTCCGGGTCCCGGGGGAGAAGGAAATATGATCCATAACAATTACCATGTCCCTCAGTATGAACAAAGTTATAGGGCCTACAAGAGATTTAAGCCATTGATGAACCATCTACTACTTAGCTGTGATACAGGTGGGAGCATTCAGGAATGTCAAGATTACCACTTGACACAATCCTTGATTCCCCCTTAGTTAAGCAGATTCCATATAACTTTAGATATGAAATTGTATTGGGAGATTGACCACATTCTTCCTGGATTAATATCAATTCCTACAATACCCAACATGATCTGTGTGTAATCCAATTTCCAAGATATTAATAACTCGCCTTGGCAAGGGAATAAGGTCTCCAGTTGGGTATCACTTTAATGGGCCTACCTTCACGATTCCAACATAAATTTGGTTCTGTCTCACATATTCCAATACCAAATATTATTATTTTAACATGTATGACGGCCTTTAAAGTGACTCTTAAGGTACCCAGCAGATTCTAGCTGTAGAGAATTCCAGATACACGGTTCCGTCCCACTTGTCTGGAAAGAGAAGATATTGGTTCACTGCTTCAATAAACCCTAATATAACACTGGGGATGTTTTCGGGTGGATGTGGCATTTGATTGCTCTTTGAAATAAACTAATACCAATAGTTAACCCATTTTGCCAACGTCACTACACACCTTCCTGACAATATGACATATTGATATCTATCCATATCCATTGCCCAATGCCATATGGAGGCAGCGGACAATGTGATCAGAAGCATGAAAAGAAAACACCACCATTGGCTATTTTCTTATGAACATTCAGGTCTGGAGCCAGACATTGACCAGTTGTGATTGTCAATAACCTTGTCACTTTCTCCCCAAAGTCTTTAAAGTGAGGGAAGCAGATAAGGAGGGTAGAAGAAACTGGGAAAACCCATACAATGCACAGAAAGCAGGAAGTTGTAGATCAGTTTGAGCTGGACACTTGGCCAACTTTCTGTACAGACCACAACGGGCAATTTGCCAGGGAACAGGGACGGGCAGGAACAGATTTTGTTCATGAACATCAGAGGAGCAAACACTCAGGAAGAAAGAAAAGCCCACACAGCAGAGTCATGAGGCTATCTGCTGGTATTGAAAAAAAGTCTGGTCTGAAAAGGGTGTGGACACTGTAGCACCTGTTGAGGCTAACACTGCCAAGGTAAGAAAACTAGCTGAGAGTGACACTGCTGAAACAAATGGAATGCTCAGCACAGGAAGTCCCCAAACATTGTGCACCTGGTGCCAGGTTCATGGGCAGGAGGACAGGACACTGTGGAGAATCCCAAAGGACTCCAAAAGCTGCCGTCACCACTGGAAATATATCCAAACAGAGAGGCATTCCATTGAAGTAGGTTTTCCATCATATCCATTACTAGAACAAGAACATAGCTGAAAGGCGTCAGGTGCTTGGAGGGTGCGTGCTGGGAAATGCAATGGCCAGCAAATTATACCAAAAATAGGGCAACCTCAGCCAATCCCCACATCACACTGGGATCTTCTTTCCCCTGGGCCATGTGAAAAGATAAACACACAAGCCAAGAGACCTCCAGCCTCATCCCACCTGGGTTCTGTTATTCCAGCAGTTCCACAGTATTGGTTCCTGGCTAGCTCAGTCTACTCACAAGTCATGTCTATCCAGTCCACACAGACAATTCTCGTTTGTCCCACGGGATCCAGCTACTTGAGCAACAGCTGCGTGGGTGTGCGCTGCCTCCCGAATGCACCGCTATAGAAATTTTGGAGCGCGGCACCTCAGGAGTCTAGTGATGGTCGCACTAAAGGCACTAGCAGAGCACCTTAATGATTCGGCCCAAAAGACATTCAAGCCCGTACAACATAAGACGGGGCAGTTGGCTAAATTCGGCTGGCATGGCAGAGCTCGCCCTAAGTTCCCCACGAATACCCGAACATAGACTCCAGCGGCCTTTTCAGATGAGGTTTATACAGGAGGTCAAGGTCAGACATAAAGCGAAAAAAATCATTGCAGGAATTCTAATTGGCAGATTTACCAGAGGATCGGGCTTCAGACCGGGACGCTTCCCCTCCCAGACAAAAGCCATAAGGTCAAAAGACCTCACTGGTAAGTACCCATTCTCCCACAAATCCAATCATCTCATTTCTGACACAACATGGAGGCCATTGTTCAGACCGTTGGGTCCTCGAGGATAATAAAACATGGATATCCACCATGGGGGAAATTGATCTCCCAAAGGACCCCTCGAACCCTCCTTATGCAAGATCTCACCTAATAGATACATGGAACTCTGCGCGAGAACACAGAGGAAAACACCATCTAACTGCTTTCAAATCCAGGACCTCCATCAGACCAGCCTGGCTCGAAAACGATAAGGATGGCGTGGATATACCTATGCAATGGACGGAGCTAAATCGACACCTCGATATTCGCCCCCAGCTCTCAGAAGCGCAGCCACACCCTAAGGCAGCCTCCAAAGGACATTACCCATACAGGACACTACGGAGACCGACAGAGCCAAGCAGAGGACTTACGTTATATTCACAAGGCAACAAACCAGTGTGTGCTATCCCCTAGCGGTTGCTAGGTGGCTCATCCAGTGGACAAAGTAGGGTTGCAGGATCTATGTACGCAAACCCTATTTGTCCTAGGGAATAGACAGCACCTACGCAACAGCGCCACCCTACCTCCAAGAGTGGGATGGAAAATTTGCAAAAAATGTTTTTTTTATAATTAAAATTTATTTATACACTTACCAAAGACAGGACAAGGTAAACAGATACACATTAAAAATAAACATCACATTTCAGTGTCAGCTGTAATGAAATAGTAATAGCCATCCTCAGTGGCCAATTCCATGCATATCAATAGGAAAAAGTGTGTTACCAGGTCAATATTTCTAGGCACATTGGCTACACTGGCTCCTGGGATCTGTCCAGTGCCTGTAATAAATAGGAAATATCAAGGAAGGACTATTCCATGTTTAAAGCCGCGGTGTAATGAAAGACCCAAAGCTTTATATTTTATTTCTGAATCATTTCCGGCACCATACTTGGATTTCTTTGGCTGTATTTTCCTGCAAGACCCAGATTTAACCCTTTATTGTTAACCAGCACACAACCAGCATTTGTTACCTTAATCTCCCATGTTTGTTGCCATTTGGCTTTCTGTCAGTATTTCCTTCTCTGACTGTCATTTTGAAGCAAAATGCTATTAAGCTGGGCCTGTAAGAAAGAAAACAAATGTTGATGAATGAATTGAAGTTAACACCTTAAAAAATGTTTCCATTCTTGTAGCCAATAAACTGCTGATTATACCCACAAGAATACACATTCACATATTTCACACACTGAATATCCAACAGTTCAATTTCAGTAGCCCAACGATAAAAGTAGCCAATTAGATAGAAATCTCTCTAACCTGGGTCATGACCTGAGCATGTCTAAGTCAGTGACTGGGGTAGGAGGAGGCATCTGATAGTCTTAGAAGCAGGGACATCTTGTTTTAATCATCAGGTTGAAACCTTGAGTGCTGTATTTATCTGTCACGTTTGAACTAGCTGAATATATAGAACAGTCATGTATATGTATTAGTGTATCATTTTTAAAGGAACATAATCAAGGCCAATAATTGTAGTGGTACTCTAAGGTGTTATTCCACTGTTCTTGTTGCAATATTAATATCCATATCAACCCCTCACTACCAAGGCATAATGGAAACTCCCCTTTAAATACTAGTTCTTACTTCCTCTTTCTCTGCCTCTTCTCCTCAATGGTTCCAGTTGGTGACGTTGGCATCCTCTCAGAATGCACCTGATACAATGCACGGCGATGTTCCGTCCAGCAAAACGATCCAGGTTCAGTTGTGTTTCTGACACTGCTATCATGGGTCTGCTTCTTCTCCTTCCAAACGAATCAGGATCTGGCGTTGCTTCATGTGTCTCTGCACTTTCAGCACTTCTACCAATCGCTAATACTCACGTTTTTATGGCCTCAGAACGCAGAAGGAAGTTCTTACGCATGTTGGACAAGTGTAGCCCCCCTGGTTTTTATTTCCCAATCCCAGTATTCGTTGATACAATTCGAGCAAAAATTATGCCCCCACGGGATGGTATCCAGGCATTGTAAACAATTCCAGGCAGATGCTGCAATTAAGCTTCTCCCTGAGATCATCTGTAGTTACTACCACAGATCCTGACATGCTTAAGAGCAGGAAACCAATGAATTAAGAAAAAAAGGACCACGGAGGCAAGTTCTGTAAAGTCGTACACGCTGATTAATAAATTATCGCTTATAAAGGTGTGGGCAGGAAAAGTCAATACAGTTCGACTGTTTCAAAAGATAAGAGGTTGATCCCTTACCCCAGATTATTATCTAAATTAGATAAAAGGTGGGTGGTCGATGTTGAGTCCTGTAGATCAGATACGAGCAGGGCCTCTAGGACACCAGGTCAGTTATGGAGAATACAATAGGAAATCGAAAGCCCGAAACTGCTGGAGGAGAGATGAGGGAGGAGTCTTTTAAGAAGAGGAGGGGATAAACTGACAAAGATCCGAAAGAAGAAAACCAGGAAGGGGAGGGAGGAAGTATAGCGCCTATAGCAGAGATATATTGTATCGAGTTCCTTGTTGGATGCACAACAGATTTAAAGGGCAAGTGTAGTGAAAGTGATTTAACAGTAAGGGATGAGGTGTGTTGGAAAGACAGAAGAGTGGTTATTTTACGGCTAAACAAGTGTTTTTAAAGATTTTTACTTTTCAGTTGTTTTTTTCTTTTACTTATCATCTTCAGGACTTTTTCAATTAGGGACACCAAGAGTGGTCACCACATGTATTTGTCCACAAACCTATAGCCTAGTTTTTGTGTGGCTCACTTGCAATGTGTTGTGTGACAGGCAGCCCAAAATGGTTTAGCTATAGTCCTTAGAGTCCTGCAACCCTTACACCACTCATTGATTAATGTTGCAGAAATAGACTTGCGGGTTTCGGAATCCTTTTTGCAAAGATAAATGTGAAAAATCCCCAAATAAGAACAGAAAGTCCCTTAGCTGGCTACAGAAAGTGTTCACACAATATTTGCCTAAGAAGGTTTTACTAAGGTTGAGTGCGCAAAGGCAATCCTTTTTACGGATCGCATCCCCGCTTTGCGCATTGCATGGACACGTACTAATCGCGCGCCCATGCCCCCACTATTGCATTGCGCTGCTTTTGTCAACGCTGTGATCACACCATTTTGGTGTGTGTAACTTGTTGTCATTGAAGTTAAGGTTCCGATTTTTCTTTATTTACCAATAAAGTCAAATGGGTCTGAGGGTCTTTTTCCCCACCCAGCCTTTACCATATTTTTTTAAACTTTCATCTTTTCCTTTCAAATCAAAGTTATTAAAAGGAGAATTTTCATCAAAAGCGAAGTAAAAGTAAGCCAAAAAATAACACTACTAATGCTGGAAAGCTCAGCACCATATGATGGTAAATAGGTAATACTCCCTGGTGATTTTCAAAGTAGTATTAAATTGGTTAATACTCACTGAACAACCCTATCTTTGTTATTTAATAATAGCCTAACACATGTGTTGTTTTTTCAGCCAAAGATATAATAAATAGTGTAAAACTCATCTAGGCGAATTTTCTCTATTTTATTAATAGGACTATGCTTATGAAGGTTCTCATTCATCCAGGTCATGGTATATCTGTTGTATTCAATTAGATCACTGGACTTGAAGTTTAGTTCTTGAAGACGTTTCCTATTTTTTCGTTTCGCTTTCTCAATTTAGAATGACTTGTACAAGAATCTGTGGCAATATGTACCTGGAAAATCCCAATTAGCAATCACAGCCAGGTGTTAGGGGCGTGATTAGATAGTGGCTAAGAGGTGTTATAGAAACACCAGAGTAAGGTGTCAACATACGCATTGGTCATGGCAACAGATGTGTCGAACCCCCCGCCCACCTCTTTTAGAGGCTGGTTTCTTTATTTTCACATAATGTCCTCCTACACCTCTCTTGAACCAGTCACGTTCCTTGCCAATATGTTAACATACAATCTTCAAGGTATGTCCTTTATCCTTAAGATGCAGGTACACCTGCTGAGTCCTGACCCAGAAATTGGCTCTTCTGTGCTGGGCCATACGTTGATGCAGTTGCTGTTTGTCTCCCCCACATACAAATCAGGCAGTTCTTCACTGCATGCAACTGCGTATATGATGTCGCTTTTTGTGTTTCGGTATTGGGTCTTTCGTATGTACCAATTGCTGCCTCAGCGTCTTTGCTCGTTTAAAGCAGACAGGGATACGGTGTTTTTTGAAAACTCTCTATTTCTTTTCTCGGGAACACCTGCTAATATGGGATGACCATGTTCTTTCTCCTGTCTTGCTTTTCCCCTTCACTTTGCTATTGTGTTCTTTTCTTTCCTTCTGCTTCGTTTGACAAAGGCCAGTCCGGTATCCACAAGTTTTAAGGGCTCCTCTGAGATGTTTCATTCTTTACCTTCACCTCTGTGCTAGTGGGGATGTTTCTCAGCTCTGTGTGCAGGGTTCTGATGACCCCCAGCTTTGTATCAAAGGGGGTGGGAGTCAAACATCAAATACGGATCGTGTGTGTTGGTTTTCTGTAAACCCTACTTCCATTTACAATTCTCCCTGACTTCTACCAAGCAGTCCAAGAAAGCCATTTTGTTTTTTTTGTACCCTCTTCCCTTGTAAATTTAATGTTTTGTCTACCCGCATTAATGTGTTCTTGAAAGCTTGTACTTCCTTCTGGGTGATTTTAACCCAGGTGTCTCCACATATCTGAACTGTTGGCTGGGTGCTAACCCCTTAAAGGTATAAGCCCAGTTTTTCTACTCCCCCATGTAAAGGTTGGCCACAATAGGTGAAACTGGAGATCCCATAGCACATCTGTGTTTTTGCTTATAAACTTATCCGTGTTTTGAAATAGGTGGTATTTCAGGCACAAGTCCAGTAGGCACACACCTGTTCTGGGTGGAGATCAGTTCTGCTGGTGAGAGTGCTGTCTTGGCCTAGCTGTTTTCTCACCAGAACACAACACAGCCTCCTTGGTGGTCTACAGGTGAAAGAGATTTCACATCATAGGACCCATAGTTTTTCTTCTGCACCAAGTACTATATCTTCAATCTTGTTGGTGAAATCCTGAGAGTTTCTGTGTTTATAATAGGACATTTTTAGTATTGCTTATTTTCAGCAAACTGCAGCTAATTACAAACCAGTTTCATTAATATGGGAACATACCATGTTGCTGTGTAAGGAATAGTCATGTTAATGGAACATTCCGTAAGTAATGATGTTTTGGCGAAAATTCTGGTAAAACTGCAAAAAAGCAACAAAAGGGAAGAAAAGGGAAAAAAGTGAAATTCCCCTATTTATAAATAGCTTTAAATTAAAACAGTGACAAAATAGCTCTGAAATTACACTAAGAGCAATCTCTCTAATCGCAGTGATACCACTAACGCAATGATAAGGCGAAAACTATCACGACCACACACCACAAAAAGCGATACTTTTCTCCGCAAAGGCGAATGTGAAAACGAGCGTTTTTATAAATAAGAGCGAAAATTCGATATTTGTCATTGCGATGGTCGGCGAAAATAGCAATCGTTTATAAATATGCCCTTTATAGTCTGTGTTCTCTTTCTACATTTGTGTTAGGACTTGTTTTTGGATTATCTGTTGCAATAAAAACCTGGGATTTAACCTTCTGACGGCTGTAAAGCTAAGTGCATGCTTAACGATAAAGGACAGTTTCCATCCGCTGGTATTGTCCCTTTATCCTTAAGTGAGTATCGTAGAAATGAGCATTCCAAGGCAGACAAAAACGTTCACCGTTGGCCTCAGGAACACGCAAACTGACAAAAAAATTCTCGCAGGCTTGGTCAGCCTCCTGTACTAATATAGAGAGTCAGTCGGCCGCGGTTATAGGGAATGTGTCAGTCCCAAACGTTTTCCCTACTTTATATAGCTCGTGACTGTCTTAGCCCACATCTTACGGATTCTGTCTATCATCTTTTATAAGATTGTGTACATGTGTACCAGCATTAATCTGGACTTCACTTACCAGAGCCACAATAGTAAATAGTCTTTACATCCCAGGGCTGGTAAAAATAAAGACATTTTAGAAGATTTACTTTTCATTTAATCATATAATAGACTTCCTTATCATTGCAAACCTCATGGTTTCAGTATCGTATAAAATTTTCTTTAGCCGCCCTATACACTAGTCTACATAACGTCTACCAAGGCTGATTGCCCCGGTAATTAACATTATGACCTTATGTTGATCACAAGTGAATAGTCCAAACCAGGGAACATCACAGGAAACTGTCAGTTAACATCTGCTGATGACCCAATGTTTAGGGTCTGTATACACGTACGATCACGGGGCCGGTCCCTAGGCACGATGGTGTACGAATGGCTGGACAAATGGCTATGTTATCTTTAAAGGGTATGTAAACCGGTCTTGGTGGCGACCTTATTAAAAAAGCTTCTATGTCCCTTTTACTTACACCAGTCATAATAGTTAGTAAACACAAGACAGCGTGCTGCTGGAGCACTGTATTTATTTTATTGTGGCGGGGGAGCGCTGCTGGAGCACTGTATTTATTTTATTGTGGCGTGGGAGTGCTGCTGGAGCACTGTATTTATTTTAATTGTGGCGGGGGAGCGCTGCTGGAGCACTGTATTTATTTTATTGTGGCGTGGGAGCGCGGCTGGAGCACTGTATTTATTTTATTGTGGCGTGGGAGTGCTGCTGGAGCACTCTTTTTTATTTTATTGTGGCGGGGAGTGCTGCTGGAGCACTGTATTTATTTTATTGTGGGCGGGGGAGCGTGCTGGAGCACTGTTTATTATGTGCGGGGGATGCTGCTGAGCACTGTATTTATTTTATTGTGGCGGGGAGTGCTGCTGAGCATTCTTTTAGTTTTTTGTGGCGGGAGATGCTGCTGGAGCACTCTATTTATTTTATTGTGGTGGGGGAGTCGTGCTGGAGCACTGTATTTATTTTATTGTGGTGGGGGAGTGCTGCTGAAGCACTGTATTTATTTTTTGGTGGGGGGGGGTCTGTGGAGCACTGTATTTATTTTATTGTGGTGGGGGGCGCTGCTTGAAGCAGTGTATTTATTTTATGTGGGGGGGAGTGCTGCTGGAGCACTGTATTATTTATTGTGGCGGGGGAGTGCGCTGGAGCACTGTATTTATTTTATTGTGGCGGGGGTTTGACACTGTTTTCTTGGCGGGGGGGTTTGCTATTATGTCTTTTAAATGTCCTTCTAACTGTATGTGACGCTACGCAAACATCTTTACAGGTCTAGGTGTATTTTCAAAAATGAAGGAACTTCACACACAAAACTTAAAAGGTGATTAAAGACTTTACTCCATATGAGCACCAAATGCGCAGGTTTGTACAAACATACCCGTGCATCCCACGTTGCAATTCAATATCACGTTTCACTACTTATATCGCTGTTGGGAGATTAGTAGCCGCAATTCTCTGATCTTTGCAATTCAATTTCGCTATTGCGGGTCTGTGTAGATATGATGGATTCCGTTTGCGTGACTGATAAGGACAGCTCTACCCATTACGTATACGAGGACCTGAAGCTTGATACTCACCCTGTGATCACAATAGTTTAATAGTTTTAATTGGGAGGTTCAACACCCAACTGTTCTGCCAGGTACAATGCTGTTTTGACTTAGCCTGGAACTGCCTTAGCCATAATGCAATCACACCGTGCATTCGGAGGGCCCTAACAACTTGCTATTATATGCTAATTGGAACATTCCAGGGTATTTATTGCCAACAGATTCTTGTACAAGTCATCTGCTGATTGAGAGGACCAGTTCGGATGACTTAGCAAAACTCATTTTAAGATACAATCAATAGTCTGTCAGTCAAGATAGTTGTGATCCCATTACTCTACAATAAGCTGCTGAGTTTACACATGATCCCTGGCTTGGATGGGGGCATTGATCTGGCAGTGAATAACCACTTATGGGATACTTGTACGATTTATTGTACATTTATAAATGTATCCACAGTTGTCACTGGAGTTTATTCCACACTGAACCTTATTTTTCCTCAGACCTGTTAATAGATCGTAAAAGATAATTGGTTAGTATCTTATCCTCTACGTACTGCTACCAACACAGTGACCCTTCTAACTATCACTGCCCTTTAGTAAACTGGTGACACAGGCCATTTTGCCCATTTAAGGTTGCAGTGTTTTGTTTTTGCATCGTTGTTAAAGACTTTCATCAGTTTGTTCTAATGAATAACCCCAAGGGTTCCACTCAGTGTTCCCACAACTATTCTCAAGGGACTGCGGGCTAAGGAAATTATGGAAAATGTATATGTCCAATATAGCACTAGATATTCCTCATTAACTTATCCACCATGTTCCCTCGAATTTTAATAAGAATGTGTGTACAGATAATGTTATGTTGTGTGCATACAAAATACCACACCACTGTGCTTATATTCCAACAGATATTTGTGTGTTACACTGCTTTAAACCGTTGCTGCCGTCCTGGTGACTTGTGTGTGTGTGCACAGCTTACAGGGATCATTGATTGGCACCGCCCCAGGGTGTGACTGCAGGGGCCCTACCCACCCCCTCCCCAGAGGTCCGCGATCATCTCATTTAATCAGCTGAAAAAAACGGAACGGAACACATTATGATCGCGAGGTTTGGGGAGATGATTGCGGGCCCTCTTACCACCCAGTCCCCCCTGCGCAGTTGCGGCTCTGATGGAATGCCACTGCACTCAATTTAACTGATAGTGGTATCTGTGGGCACCTAATGCTACCTGTAATAATGCGAAATAATAAATAATTGGCGGTGTGTTGCCTGACGTTGCTGTGTGGTTTTTGTGATAAAGATCTTTCATCTCCCAATTTTGGCCTCTGAGTAATATTCTTTGGGGTAACATCCAGGGGTACCCCTTACAAACCCCCACACTAACCCAATTACACATGCTAATAAAAAGGTTGTGTTAGAAAGCCATACAAGTTCTAGCGTAGGGTGGATTTGACACCATCACTTGACCATTAGTAGGCTGCCCAGTTGTTTTTACAATCATTTAATCTATAATGTTCTCACAACATTCTCTCTAGTTCTAACTTGTTAAAAGCAAAAGATAAGACATTTTAAAAAATGTTCTTTTTTCCTTTGCAGGTTAGATGACTGCTGACGAATAGAAATGGAGACGCAATGGACCATGGGCTTGGCTGTTCTGGTAGCTGTAATGGTAACACAAGGGTTGATTTTAGGTTTCTTCGTGTATCGGTGTGTATTACACAATATTCAATCATCCTTCCAAGCCTCCAACGCAGAGACTTCCTGGCTACCATCAATTATCATGCTGTCTCTACATCTGGAGGTCAGTTCTTTGTAGGTATCCTTACAGATGGTCCGTGGAGCAACTCAACCTCTTTTGTAATAATGTTTTCTTCCTGCACAAACCTTCCTCAATTCTTCCACCACAAAAAACCAGATCTCAACCTTACACATAGATTTTTTTCCCTTTTTTCCTTCTAAACAGGTCCACTGTGCAGTATTCTGGTGGAGAGGTTTGGATGCCGAGTAACTGTGATGATGGAGGATCCTATGTGGGTGGGGTGGGTCACCAGTTCCTTCTCCCAGACCATAGTCCAACTGTACTTGAGCGGCAGGACTCACTGCAGGTAATTGACTTCAAACTACCAGTTATGATACTACTATCAGATTTATTAAGTGTATAAGGCCTGGTTCACAGGGGATGAATTTGCCTTATTTTGTTCTGACAGATCCACTGTAAGATCTTTACCTCCGCGCTCCCTCGCTGCTTCTGGGACTGCTGACGTAGGCTGCGCCAAGATTCAAAAGGCACTCGTAGAGGTAAACTGCCTGGGGCAATGTTCCCCAATAGAACATGTCAGAGGACACGCAGACATCCCTTTACTTAATTATCCCTTTACTAACATATAATATCACCACTGGTGTATTATTTTTGGCTTGTTCTGATTATTTATTTTGCATAGGCAGATTAGTCCTGTAGGAATTCTGGGGAATTAATCTTACAAGGCACCATTTCCCCACCTAGCACAGCGCCCAACCCCTACCCTCCCAAGAGAAATCCTTGCTTTTGTAAACACATCTAGGTTTCAATGCTGTAGATATTTGTCTACCTAGAGAATAAGTCTAAAACTTCTCCAGCTAATGTAACATCACACGCTACTTTATCTCCCTTATCCAAGTCTATGACTCCCATGTCTGGTTTATATATATAATGCCGCAATCTCCACCTATCAGATCCAGTGATCACCCACCCCGAGCTGCACAGAATCCTCAGTCACAGTCGTTTCAGCACTTGGACATCTCAGTGGTGTTGATTGAAAGCAGGTGGAGCAGGTTCAATGTGATCATACTGAATAACACTGAAAGCCAAGCAAGAAACGATGCCTGTGAAGGTTCTCGATTCATCCGTCCAGGTCATGGTATATCTGTTGTAATTCATGAGATCACTGACTTGAAATTTAGTTTTCTGAAGACGTTTCTGCTAGCATCCGCTGGGCTTCTGATTGAGAAAGCCAGTTCGGATGACTAGCGAAACGTCTTCAAGAACTACATTTCAGTCCAGTTGATCTAATTTGGAATATCAACAGATTACCAGCAATGAAACCTTCTAAGAAGCCACAAGCTGGTCCACTCCTTCTCACTGACTGGCTACTGGTTTTATTATCCCCTACATGTGTCCCTGATGGCTCCATCCCTGTTAATATGTGCTCAGCCTGTAATCAATGTAAGGGAGAGTTATTTAGTGTTAAAGATCACAGAACACAATTAAAACAACAACTCCTCCTGGACAAGTATGTCCATTGTATATCAGTACCTGATCCCCCCTTGTCGCTCTCTTTCTCTCTCTTGTCTTTCTCTAGCCTTTCTGGATTTCCCCCCTCTGAATTTTTCTCTGTATCTGTTATTTTCTCTCTCATTCTCTGTAGCTATCTCTGTATTCTCTTCTATTGTTAGTATCTCCTCTACACTTTCTTTCTGTACTCTCCTATATAAGCTATTATATATTAGCAAATGTCTATCGGCCTCTCTTTTTTCCTTCTCGCTCTTTCTCTCTGCGGATCTCTTTCTCTGTAGCTTTCCCTCTCTGTGTATCTCTGTACTCTCTCGTCTTGTAGCTTTTCTCTCTGTGTATCTCTCTCTCTCTCTGTAGCTTTCTCTCTGTGTATCTTCTCTTGTCTCTGTAGCTATCTCTGTTCTCTGTAGCTCTCTCTTGTAATTCTTTACTTCTTGTGTATCTCTCTCTCTCTCCTCTCTTAGCTGCTCCTGTGTAGTTTTCTCTCTGTGTAATCTCTCTCTCCTCTCCCTCTGTTACTTTTCTCTCTGTGTATCTCTCTCTCTCTCTGTAGCTTGCTCTCTGTGTATCTCTCTCTCTCTGTAGCTTTCTCTCTGTGTAATCGCTCTCCTCCTCTCTATAGCTTTCCTCTCTGTGTATCCTCTTCTGTAGCTTTCTCCCTCTGTGTATCTCTCTCTCTTTGTATCTCTCTCTCTGTCGCTTTCTCTCTGTGTATCTCTCCTCTCTCCTGTAGCTTTGCTTTTGTAGTTTTCTCTCTGTGTATCTCTCTCTCTGTGTAGCTTTCCCTCTCTGTGTAAGCTCTCTCTCTCTGTGTATCTTTCTCTCTGTGTATCTCCTCTCCTCTCTCTCTCATGTACCGATATTCTCTCTGTGTATCTCCTTGTTCTCCTCTTTGTGCACTTTTCCTCATCTGTGTATCTCTCGCCTCTCTCTGTAGCTTTCTCTCTGTGTATCTCTTTCTCTCTCTGTGGTAACTTTCTCTCTGTGTATCCGCTCTGTAGCTTTCTCTTCTGGTATCTATCTCATCTTTCTCTCCTCTGTGTTAATGTCTCTCTTCCCCTCTCAGCTCTGTAGCTTTGTCTCTTGTGTATCTCTCTTTCTGTAAGGCTTTCTCTCTGTGTTACATTTTGCAGTAGTGGTGATAATTTCTACTTGCGTCAATCAGTTTTTACTCATTTTTCAGGTAAAGATAGGTACCTCGACTTGTCTCTCGGGTAGACTTATTCGAGTATATATGGTATATAAAATAAAGAGGATAAAAAATTCACAGACCATACTCACTAGAAGAAGTCCTGTGTGTCCCGGGTGAGAAGGAAATATGATCCATACACATTTACCATGTCCCCTCAGTATAACAAAGTTATAGGGCCTACAAGGATTTTTAAGCCCATTGATGAACCATCCCTACTTAGCTGGCATAAGGTGGGAGCATTCGGAATGTCAAGATTTACCACTTGACACAATCCTTGATTCCCCCTTAGTTAAGCAGATTCCATATAACTTTAGATATGAACATTGTATTGGGATATTGACCACATTCCTCTCCTGTTATTAATTATCAATTCCTACAATACCAAACATGACCTGTGTGTAATCCATATTTCCCAAGATATTAATAACTCGCTTGGCAAGGGAATAAGGTCTCCATGTTGGGTATCACTTTAATGGGCCTACCTTCCCATTCACAATATAATATTGGTTTCTTGTCCACATATTCCCAATACCAAAATATATTTATTTTACATGTATGACTGTCCTAAAGTGACCTCTTAAGGTACCCACCAGACTTCTAGCTGTAGAGAATTCCAGATACACGGTTCGTCCCACATTGTCTGGAGAGAAGATCTGGTTCCATGCTTCAATAACCCTAATATACACTGGGGACTGTTTTCAGGGTGGATTGGCATTTTTATTGCTCCTTTGAATAACTAATACCAATAGTTAACCCATTCTTGCCAAGTCACTACACACCTTCCTGACAATATGACTATTGATATCTATCCATATCCATATGTCCAATGCATATGAGGCAGCCAGGACAATGTGATCAGAAGCACGAAAACCACCACCATCTTGGCTATTTTCTTATGAACATTCAGTCTGGAGCCAGACATTGACCAGTTGTGATTGTCAATAACCTTGTCACTTTCTCCCCAAGTCTTTAACTAGTGAGGAAGCAGATAAGGAGGTTGGAAGAAACTGGGAACCCATACAATGCACAGAACAGCAGGAAGTTGTAGATCAGTTTGAGCTGGACACTTGGCCAACTTTCTGTACAGACCACAACGGGCAATTTGCCAGGGAACAGGAACAGATTTTGGGTTTTGTTCATGAACATCAGAGATGAACACAGACTGGAAGAAGAGACCCACACAGCAGAGGTCATGAGTGCTATCTGCTTGGTATTGAAAAAAGTCCTGGTCTGAAAAGGGCTGTGGACACTGTAGCACCTGTTGAGGCTAATCACTGCCAAGGTAAGAACACTAGCTGAGACTGACACTGCCTGAACAAATGGAATGGCTCAGCACAGGAAGTCCCCAAACATTGTGCACCTGGTGCCAGGTTTGCAGAGACAGGAACACCTGCTGGAGAATCCCAAAGACTCCCAAAAGCTGCCGTCACCACTGGAAATATATCCAAACAGAGAGGCATTTCCATTGAAGTAGGTTTTCATCATATCCATTACTAGAACAGAGCTGAAAGGCAGTCAGGTGCTTGGAGGGCTGTCTGGGAATGCAATGGCCAGCAAATTCATACCAAAAATAGGGCAACCCTCAGCCAATCCCCACATCACACTGGGATCTTCTTTCCCCTGGCCAGTGAAAAGATAAAACCACAAGCCAAGAGACCTCCAGCCTCTATCCCACCTGGTTCTGTTATTTCCAGCAGTTCCACAGTATATGTTTCCTGCTCAGCTCAGTCTACTCACAGTCATGTCTATCCAGTCCACACAGACAATTCTCAGTTTGTCCCACGGGATCCAGCTACTTAGCAACAGCTGGTGGGCTTGGCGGCTGCCTCCCGAATCCACCGCTAGAAATTTTTTAGGAGCCGCGCACCTCCAGGAGCTAGTGCTTGGTACGCGCGAGAGATCTCGCGAGATCTCGCTCCTAGTCACATTTTTTAGCGGCGGCAATGGAGGAGGACAGTGTCAGTGTGGCTGCAACAGGTAGTGACTGTTTTCTCCAGCCAGACACTTCTACCCTCATAAACTACCCCACAAAAGGGTAATTAGGGACACTTACTCTTCATCTTCAGAGGAAGAGCCTGTTTCAAAAAGGCAAGGAAAGTTTCCTCCCAGAAACTGCCCTCTGAGTCTACCAGTGCCTCTGAGGAGAGTCAAAGCCCTGTTAAGGGTAACAAACATAGCCCTGTTAGGGGCCACAACCACAGCCCTGTTAAGTGCCACAGCTCTGGCAGAAAATGCCTGTACAAGGTTAAACATGGGGGTTATTCCAGAAACTAACACCCAGGTAAGGCCCTAACTGCTACCCCTGAAACTCTTTTGAGCAGACATAATAAGGGAGAGAAGCGTTTCCTCACACAAAAAAGCGTCAATAGACGCACCTACATCCCACTCCATGGTGGATTGGGATTCGGAGTCTGTATACAGGTCTTCCTCTTCCTTAGAAGGAGGAAAGATAAGCGAGTTGCAAATGGCTCGTGTGGGTTGGCAGGAAAAAGCACCCCCGTCAAAACTGTTTTCCCAACACTGGGACATTTCAGACTCCCCAGAAGTATTTAACTTCGCCCAACTCGCATTTAGGTCCACACTAGTCAAGGAAGACGACCTAGTACTGTGAAATCACCTAGGGGTCCCGGATATGCAGGTCCTCATAGCCCCTGAGCTAGACCCAGCCCTGCTATCCACTTGCAGCGATCACAGACAGGGTTCTCAGTTGGACCAGACTCTGCGTAACAATCCAGTTCAAAATCGCAGACGCTGCGGGACCATTACTGTTTATGCTGTCCAAAGCTGAACAGGAAGGGAACATAGACACAGACCAGTCAATTCGCTCCCTTCTTTCTTCCAAAACGGCCCTGTTAAAGGCCACTAGCAGAGCTACCTTAATGATCGGCCAGACCTTCAACCACATTACCAATATAGACGGGCACGTTGGCTAACTTCGGCTGGCATGGCAGAGCTAGCCCCTAAGTCCCACGAATACCCGAACATAGACTCCAGCTGCCTTTTCAGAGAGGATTTATACAGGAGGTCAAGGTCAGACATAAAGCGAAAAAATCATTCGCAGAATTCTAATTTGGCAGATTTACCAGAGGATCCGGCTCAGACCAGGGCGCCTTCCCCTCCAGACAAGAAGCCTCAGGTCAAAAGACCTTCACTGGTAAGTACCCATTCTTCCCACATAATCCAATCATCTCAATTCTACCCAACATGGGAGGCCATTTGTTCAGACCGTTGGGTCCTCAGGATAATAAAACATGGACTATCCATCCCTGGGGGAATTGATCTCCCAAAGACCCCTCTGAACCCTCCTTATGCATAGTATCTCACCTCAATAGATACATGGAACTCTCTGCCGAACACAGAGGGAACACCACTAAACTGCTTATCACATCCAGACCCCCATTCAGACCAGCTTGCTCGAAAACGATAAGAGGCTGGATACCTTCTGCAATGGACGGCGCTAATATCGACACCTCGATATTCCGCCCCCACTCTCTCAGAAGCGCAGCCACCACTAAGGCAGCCTCCAAAGGACTTCCCCTACAGACACTACTGGAGACCGACAGAGCCAGAGAGACTTACGGTATCTTCACAAGGGCAACAACCAGGTGTGTGCTACTCCCCCTAGCTGTTGCTAGGTGGCTGCCTCCCGTGGGACAAAGTAGGGTTGCAGGAATCTATGTACTGCAAACCTCATTTGTCCTAGGGAATAGGACAGCCACCTAGCAACAGCGCCCAACCCTACCCTCCCAAGAGAAATCCTGCTTGTTGTAAACACACTAGGTCAATGCTGTAATATTGTGTACCTTAGAGAATAAGTCTAAACCTCTCCAGCTAATGTAACATAACCACCTACTTTATCTCCCTTATCCAAGTCTATGAGCTCCCAGTGTCTGTTTATGCCAGATCTCCACCTTCAGATCCCAGTGATCACCCACCCAGAGCTGCACAGAATCCTCAGCTCACAGTCAGTTCAGCACTTGGACAGCTCAGTGGTGTGTGATTGAAAGCAGGTGGAGCAGGTTCCAATGTGATCAGACTGAATAACACTGAAAGCCAAAGCAATGAAACATGCTTGTGAAGGTTCTCATTCATCCAGGTCATGGTATATCTGTTGTATTCAATTAGATCAACTGGACTTGAAATGTAGTTCTTGAAGACGTTTCGCTAGTCATCCAGACTGGCTTCGAATTGAGAAAGCCAGTCGGATGACTAGCGAAACGTCTTCAAGAACTACATTTCAAGTCCAGTTGATCTAATTGAATACAACAGATACAGCAATGATGAACCTTCATAAAACCACAGCTGGTCCACTCCTTCCACTGACTGGGCTACTGGTTTATTATCCCTACATGTGTCCCTGATGCTCCAACCCTGTAATGTAGCTCAGCCTGTACTCAATGTAAGGGAGAGGTTTTATATGTTTAAAGACCAGAACACAATTAAAACAACCTCCTCCTGACAAGATGTCCATTGTATCAGTACCTGATCCCCCTTCTCTCTCTTTCTGTCTCTTCTCTAGTCTCTTTCTGGATTTCCCCCCTCTGAATTTTTCTCTGTATCTGTTATTTCTCTCTCATTCTCTGTAGCTATTCTGTATCTCTTTCTATTGTAGTATCTCTCTACACTTTCTGTACTCTCTCTAATATCTATTATATTAGCAAATGTCTATCTGCATCTCTTTTTCTCTCTTCTCTCTCTCTTCTCCTTCGTATCTCTTCTCTGTAGCTTCTCTCGTTATCTCTCTTTTCTGTACTTTCTCTCTTTCTCTCTCTCTCTGTAGCTTTCTCTCTGTGTATATCTCTCTCTCTGTGTATCTCTCTCTCTGTTAGCTTCTCTTGTGTATCTCTCTCGCTCCTCGCTCTCTGTAGCTTGCTCGTGTAGTTTCTCTCTGTGTATCTCTCTCTCTGTCTTCTTTTCTTCTCTGTGTAACCTCCTCTCTCTCTTTTTAGTCTTTCCTCTCTGTGTATCTCTCTCTCCTGTAGCTTTCTCTCTGTGTATCTCTCTCTCTCTCCTCTCTATAGCTTTCTCTCTGTGTATCTCTCTCTGTAGCTTCTCTCTCTGTGTATCTCTCTCTCTGTGTATCTCTCTCTCTGTAGCTTCTCTGTGTGTATCTCTCTCTCTGTAGCTTGCTCTGTGTAGTTTTCTCTCTGTGTATCTCTCTCTCTGTGTAGCTTTCTCTCTCTGTGTATCTCTCTCTGTAGCTTTCTCGCTCTGTGTATCTCTCTCTCTGTAGCTTCTTCTCTCTGTGTATCTCTCTTTCTCTCTTTGTGTAACTTTCTCTCTGTGTATCTCTCTCAGTAGCTTTCTCTCTGTGTATCTCTTTCTCTCTCTGTGTAACTTTCTCTCTGTGTATCTCTCTCTGTAGCTTTCTCTCTGTGTATCTATCTCTCTTTTCTCTCTCTGTGTATCTCTCTCTCTCTCTGTAGCTTTCTCTCTGTGTATCTCTCTTTCTGTAGCTTTCTCTCTGTGTATCTCTCTCTGGTTCTTTCTCTCTGTGTCTTTCTCTCTTCTCTCTCTTCTCTCTCTCTCTCTGGTCTCTCTCTTCTCTCTCTCTCTCTCTCTCTTCTTTCTCTCGTCTCTGCTTGCTCTCTTCCTCTTTTTCCTCTCTGTATCTTGCTCTGTGTATCTCTCTCTGTATGGTATCTTTCCTCTCTGTGTATCTCCCTCTCTCTCTGTATCTTTCCTCTTGTGTATTTCTCTTTCTGTAGCTTTCTCTCTGTGTATCTCTCTTCTCTCTCTGCTGTCCTATCTCTATCTCTCCTCTCTCTCTCTGTGTCTTCTCTTTCTTCTCTCTCTCTTGCTCTGTGTCTTTCTCTCTGTGTATCTCTCTCTCTCTCCTCTCTCCTTCCTCTCTCTCTTCTCTCTCTCTGTAGCTTGCTCTATTGTATCTCTCTCTGTGTAGCTTTCTCTCTGTGTTCTCTCTTTCTCTCTCTGTGTAACTTTCTCTCTGTGTATCTCTCTCTGTAGCTTTCTCTCGTGTATCTCTCTCTCTCTTATCTTTCTCTCTGTGTTAGCTTTCTCTCTGTGTGTCTCTGTAGCTTTCTCTCTTCTTGTATCTCTGTAGCTTTCTCTCTGTGTATCTGTGCACTTGTAAATGCCGCAAATGCCCTGATAGGGCAGGGGAGGGGGGTCCCGGTTCAAGCTACAGGACCCCTTAATCCCAAAAGGCCCTTCTCAGGGCCCTGCTGGAGGGGGCCTCCACCCCTCCCAGCGGCCCTGCTTTCCCCTCCCCCCACGGTGGGGCAGGGGTCTTGGAGGGACTGCTGGGGAGGTGGTGCGCGGCGGCTGGTTGCGACCACCTGCTGTGGCCCCTTCCCCTCCTATGCATGTTTGGCAAGGGGGGGGGCCTGCTGAGAAGGGGCGGCGTGGGCACAGAGACGACACCCGCGGCGAGGTGGGCGTCCTCCCAGGGAGGGTGTGACACACCCGCCCTTTCCAGGGGGAATCTCGGCCGTTTTCGCCACTTCAAGGTGGCAAAGTATACAGCCGAGATTAGCGATGCATAACAGTTACTGCCACTTAATAAATAGGAGCGGCGGTAACTGTTCAGATAGCCGCAAAAAGTTAATGATGAACTCTTCGCGACCCATTTATAAATCGCGAAAACGATTATCTATGTATATTTTTCTCTATCTCTTTCTCTTCTCTTGCTATATCTACATCCCTCTCCTCTTTTCACTGTATCTTCTACTTGTCTCTCTTTCTCTTGCTGTTTCTCTATCTCGTAACTACTTTTCCCCTATATCTCTCTCTCGCACACACTGCACTGATGTACATAAGAACACAATCGGTTCCCCACCACCTCTCAATATTATCACCAGATCCTTATTATATGCGGTAAGTTACCAGACTGAAAGTGTTACTGTCAAATCTGCCAGGGAACAAACCAGGTCTCAGGGTAACCAATGATTTTGTTTTTGTAGCTTTTGAATAAAAATGGCAGAAGGCGCCTTGGATCAAGCGGCGCACAGGAAATCATGGAACGCAATTTCTTCAAGGTATGTCATTAGTTCAGGCACGAGAGCCACTAACAAAGGGATCTGTGAGGATTTGTGTTTGGGTTTAATTCTGACCCATTACAAAATGTCAAACTAATCAGTTCATTTTTTTGTATTTTCTGTTACACAGCAAACTGATTGGGAGAAACAGATGCGAGGAATGGCCTGGCCACCATTCAAAATCGACGTTTAAACTTACCGATCCCAGTATAGAAGCACTGTAATAGTTACATAGTAATATAATAAAATATAATAATAAAGAGACTTTAAGGACTTTATGGATTGATTGAGAAAAGAAGAACTGTTGGAACCTAGATCACCATTGTCTAGACCCTGGACCATTATCTTCCAGGTCCTGCACCACAATCTGCCTGGTCCAAGATGACCACCTGCCAAGTTCTCTGAAACCGTCTGCTTTTACCAAAAAGACTTTCTGCTTTGGCCAAAACTAACGTTTGCATGGAGAGAACTGTGGTACAGCCTGTTGAGACCAGAAGGGCCACAGAAGACAGTATGCTGTGGGGCCTGTAACATTACTGGATTGGACCGTAATCGGCCAATAAGCATTTTTTGATCCAGGGCTGATCCAGGGATTTTTTCCGATTGCCATTTGGAGTCAGGAAGGAATTTCCCCCCCTTTTTCTGTTGGGTTTTTTGCCTTCCTCTGGATCAACTGTTAAGAAGGGCCCTGGGTCAGCTGGATGGACCTATATGTTTTTTCAACCTACAATACTATGTGTTCATGTTAAATTAGGTCATCAATTGTAGAAGTTAATTGTACACTTAAATAAAGAATATATAAACCATAGATGGTGTAAATTCAAGTCTCTGTAATTCAAAGGTATGTGTACAATATGTTTTTCAAAACAAGGTACACGGATTATGGCTGGTGCAACTTGGAAGAAGAAAATTCCAAAGTCTCCAAAGTAGTGAGAATGATGGTACCCACTTTAAGTTGTAAGAGTGGTTCAAAATAACAATAAAATCAGTATCCACCTGAAAGGGGAAGCTAGGAATGTTGGGGACTGTAATTGGGATAAATGATGTCTGGAACCCCAAAGGCTGGGAATATACTAATATACCCACACCAAAAGGGAAGTTGGAGAGGGACCAGCCTCTCAGAAGTAAGGAGCGGAGGAAGTTCTCTGTACCCAATGAGTGGATATAGATGAGTTCCTGCAGTATCTTAGGACTGAGCATGTGTAAAAAACATAATGGTCAGTGACCACACTGCAATACTGGAACACTGGGAAAAAAGACACAAATCTCATGTTAGAAAGTTACATTTCTCAACAACCATTCAAATGAGAGGTGAGACACAGATTACTACTTTTATAACAAGGAGCTCTACCATCTAATGCAATGTTGTTCTGAGGCTTTTGTTGTCCTTTAAGGGCAGGTTGGAGGGCAGAACCTTCCATTTGTACAATACAATAAATCCCCCTCATTATATTTCTCTCTATTACAGTTTGTGGCAGACACTCGAAGCAGAAGGAAAACTCTCTGTCTCTTCCGCTTTCCCTGCCTTAATTCTATTAAAATGTGTTTGATCTGATAATGTGGTAACATCAGAAATGCCACAAGAGTATTTAGCTGCAAACAGTTGTCTTGTCAGGTGGTAGGGGAACCGATTGTGTTCTTATGTACAGTGCAGTGTGTGCGAGAGAGAGATATAGGGAAAAGTAGTTACAGAGATAGAGAAACAGCAAGAGAAAGAGAGACAAGTAGAGATACAGTGGGAGAAAGAGAGATGGAGATATTGTCAAGAGAAAGAGATAGAGAAAATATACATAGATAAATCGTTTCCCCGCGATTTATAAATGGGCGGAAAATTGTCGCGAAGATTCATCATTAACTTTTGCGGCTATCTGAACAGTTTTACCGCGCCGCTCCTATTTATTAAGTGGCAGTAACTGTTATGCATCGCTAATCTCGGCTGTTATACTTTGCCACTTTGAAGAGGGCCACGGCCTGGATCTAAGGGGTCCTGTAGCTGGACCCTCTCCCGGGGCGACCCCTTCCTCCCCGGACCCTGCTAGGGGCATTTGCGTCTATTTACAGTGCCAGATACACAGAGAAAAGCTAACAGAGATATAAAGAGTAGAGCTACAGAGACACACAGAGAGAAAGCTACACACAGAGAAAGATACACAGAGAGAAAGATACAGAGAGAGAGAGATACACAGAGAGAAAGCTACAGAGAGAGATACACAGAGAGAAAGTTACACAGAGAGAGAAAGAGAGATACACAGAGAGAAAGCTACACAGAGAGAGATACATAGAGCAAGCTACAGAGAGAGAGAAAGAGAGAGAGAGAGAGAGAGATACAGAGAGAAAGACACAGAGAGAGATACACAGAGAGAAAGCTACAGAAAGAGAAATACACAAAGAGAAAGCTACAGAGAGAGGGTGGATCAAAAGCTGTAAACCACCACCATCGGGGCGAGTGTCTTTGAACATTCAGGCGGGAGCCAGACATTGACCTTGGGAGGTCAATAACCTGTGTCACTCGTTCTCCCAAGTCTTTAACTAGTGAGGGAAGCAGATTAAGGAGGGGGGAAGAAACTGGACCCTACATGCACAAAAACAGAGGAAGTTGTATGTCAGTTTAGCTGGCACCTTGGCCACTTCTGTACAGACCACAACGGGCAATTTGCCAGGAACAGAACAATTTTGTCATGAACATCAGAGATGAACACAGACAGAAGCAAGACCCCACAGCAAGGTCATGAGTGCTATCTGCTTGGTATTGAAAAAAGTCCTGGTCTGAAAAGGGCTGTGGACCTGAGCACCTGTGGAGGCTAATCACTGCCAAGGTAAAACACTAGCTGAGAGTGACCAGCCTGAACAAATGGAATGGCTCAGCACAGAAGTCCCCAAACATTGTGCCACCTGGTGCCAGTTCATGGGCAGATGGACAGGACACTGCTGGAGAATCCCAAAGACTCCCAAAGCTGCCGTCACCACTGGAAATATATCCAACGAGAGGCATTCCATTGAAGTAGGTTTTCCATCATATCCATTACTAGAAACAAGCTGAAAGGCAGTCAGGTGCTTGGAGGGCTGTCCTGGAATGCAATGGCTAGCAAATTCATACCAAAACTAGGGCAACCTCAGCCAATCCCCACATCCCACTTGGGATCTTCTTTCCTTCCCTGGCCAGTGAAAGATAACCACAAGCCAGAGACCTCCAGCCTCTATCCCACCTGGTTCTGTTATTTCTCAGCATTCCAAGTATATGTTTTCCTGCTCAGCCTCAGTCTACTCACATCATGTCTATCCAGTCCCACAGACAATTCTCAGTTTGTCCCACGGAATCCAGCTACTCTTAGCAACAGCTGGTGGGCTTGGCGGCTGCCTCCCAATCGACCGCTAGAAATTTTTTAGGAGCCGCGCACCTCCAGGAGCTAGTGCTTGGTAACGGCACTAAAGGCCACTAGCAAGAGCTACCTTAATGATCGGCCAGACCTTCAAAACATTACCAACATAAGACGGGCACGTTGGCTAACTTCGGCTGGCATGGCAGAGCTAGCCCCTAAGTCCCACGAATACCCGAACATAGACTCCAGCCTGCCTTTTCAGAGAGGATTTTATACAGGAGGTCAGGTCAGACATAAAGCGAAAAAATCATTTGCAGAATTCTAATTTGGCAGATTTACCAGAGATCCGGCTCAGACCAGGGCGCCTTCCCCTCCACAAGAAGCCTCAGGTCAAAAGACCTTCACTGTGAAGTACCCATTCTTCCCACATAATCCAATCATCTCATTCTACCCAACAGGGAGGCCATTTGTTCAGACCGTTGGGTCCTCAGGTAATAAAACATGGACTATCCATCCATGGGGGAAATGATCTCCCCAAAGACCCCTCTGAACCCTCCTTATGCATAGTATCTCACCTCAATAGAACATGGAACTCTCTGCCGAACACAGAGGAACACCACTCACTGCTTATCACATCCAGACCCCCATTCAGACCAGCTTGCTCGAAAACGATAAGAGGCTGGATACCTTCTGCAATGGACGGAGCTAATATCGACACCTCGATATTCCGCCCCCACTCTCTCAGAAGCGCAGCCACCACTAAGGCAGCCTCCAAAGGACTTCCCCTACAGACACTACTGGAGACCGACAGAGCCAGAGAGAACTTACGTATCTTCACAAGGGCAACAACCAGGTGTGTGCTACTCCCCCTAGCTGTTGCTAGGTGGCTGCCTCCCGTGGGACAAAGTAGGGTTTGCAGAATCTATGTACTGCAAACCTCATTTGTCCTAGGGAATAGGACAGCCCACCTAGCAACAGCGCCCCAACCTACCCTCCCAAGAGAAATCCTGCTTGTTGTAAACACACTAGGTCATTGCTGTAATATTGTGTACCTTAGAGAATAGTCTAAATTCTCCAGCTAATGTAACGTAACCACATACTTTATCTCCCTTATCCAAGTCTATGAGCTCCCAGTGTCTGTTATGCACAGTCTCACCTTCAGATCCCAGTGATCACCCACCCAGACTGCACAGACCTCAGCCACAGTCAGTTCAGCACTTGGACGCTCGTGGTGTTGATGAAAGTCAGGTGGAGCAGGTTCCAATGTGATCAGACTGAATAACCCTGAAAGCCAGCAATGAAACCTTCATAAGAACCACAGCTGGTCCACTCTTCTCACTGACTGGGCTACTGGTTTATTATCCCTACATGTGTCTGATGCTCCACCCCTGTAATGTAGCTCAGCCTGTACTCAATGTAAGGGAGAGTTATTATAGTGTTTAAAACACAGAACACAATTAAAACACACTCCTCCTGACAAGATGTCCATTGTATCAGTACCTGATCCCCCTTCTCTCTCTTTCTGTCTCTTTCTCTAGCTTCTTTCGGTTTCCCCCCTCTGAATTTTCCTGTATCTGTTTTTTCTCTCTCATTCTCTGTAGCTATCTCTGTATTTTCTCTTTCTATTGTAGTATCTCTCTACACTTTCTTGTACTCTCTCTATATATCTATTATATTAGCAAAATGTCTATCTGCATCCTTTTTCCTCTCTTTCTCTCTGCGTATCTCTTCTCTGTAGCTTTCTCTCTGTGTATCTCTCTCTCTGTAGCTTTCTCTCTGTGTATCTCTCTCTCTTCTATACTTTCTCTCTGTGTATCTCTCTCTCTCTGTAGCTTTCTCTCTGTGTATCTCTCTCTCTCTCTATAGCTTTCTCTCTGTGTATCTCTCTCTGTAGCTTTTCTCTCTGTGTATCTCTCTCTCGTTTGTATCTCTTCCTGTATCTTCTCTGTGTGTATCTCTCTCTCTCTCTCTCTCTCTCTCTGTAGCTTAGCTTGCTCTGTGTAGCTTTCTCTCTGTGTATCTCTCTCTCTGTGTATTTCTCTCTGTGTATCTCTCTCTCTCTCTGTGTAGCTTTCTCTCTGTTTCTCTGCTCTCTGTAGCTTTCTCTCTGTGTATCTCTTTCTCTCTCTGTGTAACTTTCTCTCTGTGTATCTCTCTCTGTAGCTTCTCTCTGTGTATCTCTCTTTCTCTCTCTGTGTATCTCTCTCTCTCTCTGTAGCTTTCTCTTTGTGTATCTCTCTTTCTGTAGCTTTCTCTCTGTGTATCTCTCTCTGTGTCTTTCTCTCTGTGTATCTCTCTCTCTCTCTCTCTCTCTCTTTCTCTCTCTCTGTAGCTTGCTCTATGTATCTCTCTCTGTGTAGCTTTCTCTCTTGTGTATCTCTCTTTCTCTCTCTGTGTAACTTTCTCTCTGTGTATCTCTCTCTGTAGCTTTCTCTCTGTGTATCTCTCTTTCTCTCTTCTGTGTATCTCTCTCTCTCTCTGTAGCTTTCTCTTTGTGTATCTCTCTTTCTGTAGCTTCTCTCTGTGTATCTCTCTCTGTGTCTTTCTCTCTGTATCTCTCTCTCTCTCTCTCTCTCTCTCTCTGTAGCTTGCTCTATGTATCTCTCTCTGTGTAGCTTTCTCTCTGTGTATCTCTCTTTCTCTCTCTGTGTAACTTTCTCTCTGTGTATCTCTCTCTGTAGCTTTCTCTGTGTATCTCTCTCTCTCTGTAGCTTTCTCTCTGTGTATCTTTCCTGTGTGTATTTCTCTCTGTGTGTCTCTGTAGCTTTCTCTCTTTGTATCTCTGTAGCTTCTCTCTGTGTATCTGTGCACTTGTAAATGCCGCAAATGCCCTGATAGGGCAGGGGAGGGGGGTCCCGTTCAAGCTACAGGACCCCTTAATCTCCAAAAGGCCCTTCTCAGGGCCCCTGCGGGAGGTGCCTCCACCCCTCCCAGCGGGCCCTTGCTTTCCCCTCCCCCCACACGTGGGGCGGGTCTTGGAGGGACTGCTGGGGAGGTGGTGCGCGGCGCTGTTGCGACCACCTGCTGTGGCCCCTTCCAGCAGCCCCTCCTAGCCTCTCTGTTCCATATGTTTGCCGCGAACAGGGATGGGGTTGGGAGGGCTGCTGAGAAGGGGCGGCGTGGGCACAGAGACGACCACCGCGCGAGGTGGGCGTGCCTCCCAGGGAGGGTGTGACCACCCGCCGCTTTCCAGGGGGAATCTCGGCGTTTCGCCACCTTCAAGGTGGCAAAGTTAACAGCCGAGATTAGCGATGCATAACAGTTACTGCCACTTAATAAATAGGAGCGGCGGTAACTGTTCAGATAGCCGCAAAAAGTTAATGATGAACTCTTCGCGACAATTTTCCGCCCATTTATAAATCGCGGAAAACGATTTATCTATGTATATTTTTCTCTATCTCTTTCTCTTGCTATATCTCCATCTCTCTTTCTCCCACTGTATCTCTACTTGTCTCTCTTTCTCTTGCTGTTTCTCTATCTCTGTAACTACTTTTCCCTATATCTCTCTCTCGCACACACTGCACTGTACATAAGAACACAATCGTTCCCCTACCACCTGACAAGACAACTGTTTGCAGCTAAATACTCTTGTGGCATTTCTGATGTTACCACATTATCAGATCAAACACATTTTAATAGAATTAAGGCAGGGAAAGCGGAAGAGACAGAGAGTTTTCCTTCTGCTTCGAGTGTCTGCCACAAACTGTAATAGAGAGAAATATAATGAGGGGGATTTATTGTATTGTACAAATGGAAGGTTCTGCCCTCCAACCTGCCCTTAAAGGACAACAAAAGCCTCAGAACAACATTGCATTAGATGGTAGAGCTCCTTGTTATAAAAGTAGTAATCTGTGTCTCACCTCTCATTTGAATGGTTGTTGAGAAATGTAACTTTCTAACATGAGATTTGTGTCTTTTTTCCCAGTGTTCCAGTATTGCAGTGTGGTCACTGACCATTATGTTTTTTACACATGCTCAGTCCTAAGTATACTGCAGGAACTCATCTATATCCACTCATTGGGTACAGAGAACTCTCCTCCGCTCCTTACTTCTGAGAGGCTGGTCCCTCTCCACTTCCCTTTTGGTGTGGGTATATTAGTATATTCCCAGCCTTTGGGTTCCAGACATCATTTATCCAATTACAGTCCCCAACATTCCTAGCTTCCCCTTTCAGGTGGATACTGATTTTATTGTTATTTTGATCCACTCTTACAACTTAAAGTGGGTACCATCATTCTCACTACTTTGGAGACTTTGGAATTTTCTTCTTCCAAGTTGCACCAGCCATAATCCGTGTACCTTGTTTTGAAAAACATATTGTACACATACCTTTGAATTACAGAGACTTGAATTTACACCATCTATGATTCATATATTCTATATTAAGTGTACAATTAACTGCTACAATTGATGACCTAATTTAACATGAACACATCGTATTGTAGGTTGAAAAAACATATAGGTCCATCCAGATGACCCAGGACCCTTCTTAACAGTTGATCCAGAGGAAGGCAAAAAACCCAACAGAAAAAGGGGGGAAAATTCCTTCCTGACTCCAAATGGCAATCGGAAAAAATCCCTGGATCAGCCCTGGATCAAAAAATGCTTATTGGCCGATTACGGTCCAATCCAGTAATGTTACAGGCCCACAGCATACTGTCTTCTGGGCCTTCTGGTCTCAACAGGCTGTACCACAGTTCTCTCCATGCAAACGTTAGTTTTGGCCAAAGCAGAAGTCTTTTTGGTAAAAGCAGACGGTTTCAGAGAACTTGGCAGGTGGTCATCTTGGACCAGGCAGATTGTGGTGCAGGACCTGGAAGATAATGGTCCAGGGTCTAGACAATGGTGATCTAGGTTCCAACAGTTCTTCTTTTCTCAATCAATCCATAAAGTCCTTAAAGTCTCTTTATTATTATATTTTATTATATTACTATGTAACTATTACAGTGCTTCTAACTGGGATCGGTAAGTTTAAAACGTCGATTTTGAATGGTGGCCGGCCATTCCTCGCTCTGTCTGTTTCTCCCAATCAGTTTGCTGTGTAACAGAAAATACAAAAAAATGAACTGATTAGTTTGACATTTGTAATGGGTCAGAATTAAACCCAACACAAATCCTCACAGATCCCTTTGTTAGTGGCTCTCGTGCCTGAACTAATGACATACCTTGAAGAAATTGCGTTCCATGATTTCCTGTCCTCCGCTTGATCCAAGGCGCCTTCTGCCATTTTTATTCAAAAGCTACAAAAACAAAATCATTGGTTACCCTGAGACCTGGTTTGTTCCCTGGCAGATTTGACAGTAACACTTTCAGTCTGGTAACTTACCGCATATAATAAGGATCTGTGATATATTGAGACGGGAGGGAAATACTGGATCCTTACGAATAACCTCATTTTTAAATCCCTCCTCGTGTCTCCTTGAAATGGAAACTAATAAATAGAGAAATATCCGTTTAAAACCCAATCTACGGGTAAATGGTAATAACCCATTAAAGGGCTATACAGTTTACCAACACCCCAATAAACATCAGTACAACAATGATCTGGATAACATAGAGTTAAAGTTCTGCTGGTTCCAACTGCATCCAAGTTTGTTAGTGTTTTAGAAACAGAACTGCGTTAATTCCCAGTAAAATCACAATGAACATCAGTTGGTTCTGTTAATTAACATCTTATACTTACATCAGCAACTACCATCTCATACATGATCAGGCCCAGAGCCCACCAATCAACCGATCTGGTGTTGGTTGCACACCACATTTCCGGGGCCCGGTACAAAATATGTCCCACATCTGGTTGTCATTAGGTCCTTGTAGCCAATGCCTTAACCAAAACATTAAGAGTTACCCAAGATCTCTCTATTATCATTTTAGTTAGGAGTCTGTAAGTTCTATCTATTGTGTTTTTGTAATGGCAGAGTAACTAGTTAGAGACGTCTACCATGTTGTACATGTAAATAAATAGAATATTAAATCATAAATGGATCTGTTCTATGGCATTGGACCAGGAATCCTACCTTCTTCGCGTGCTCGAAGTTGGCTATTTTAAGGTAGCCAGTGGCAGTCAAGAAAATATTTGTTGGATTCAGATCTCTGGAGAAGATAAAGAAGATGATTAATAAACTGTTTATTCTGGTAAAAGAATTAGGGAGATTTTCTGAGCATTACAATGTCTCCTCTATACGTCGGTAACATGGATTTAATATCCATTAGCATCTCTCCTCATCACTGCTTTTTATTGAACCCTTACACCTGTTTACAATCTTACCCTCTAACCCCCCTATACCTTCATATTAACATTCTAATGGGATCCCAGCTATCTAATAGATAATATCCGGTACATTGCCATTAGCACTTACCTGTGAACAATCTTGTGCTCATGCAGAAACTTTATCCCTAGAACAAGGCAAGCCGAGTAAAACCTGCAGATATTTTAATAAAACTCACATTAGCCATGTTATCCAACATAAATCCAATATAGTTAACTTCACATCCATCTAGTCACTGTACCCAGCCTTCCCATAGAAGAAATGTGTATCTGTTACAGGTGTGGGCAGATAAGCCCTCATTTCATTAGGTTTATCCTTTATACCTTTATCTCAGTCCGACTGGGGGACAATAGTTAAGTTACTGCCTGAAGGACCCAGGATTGCCGGCGTCCCTATTTGGATGGGATTGCCCGACTGTAGGGACAAAATCCTGAGTGCTGCAGTCAGGGCTGAAATGCGGTCCAGAGACCATCCCTGGGAGCCCTGCCCAGTTACAACCACTCCCCGCCCAGTTATGCCCTAAACCCAACTCCAAATACGGCCCCAACCTTTTGCCAAAATGTCTGCCCACTGCGACATCACAGCCCCGCCCCCTCCTGGCCAAGATCTGGCAACCCTGGAGGGACCCTAACATATAATACTCACTGTGTCCTTGCCGGTGGTAATGGGCCATTGGCATTGATCAGGAAAGTGGCCAAGTCCCCCAGGGGGCAAATTCCATACAAGGCCCTCATGATATTTGGTCTGGATTGCGGCAATAAAGCTTATTAGGAAAGGACTTTGCTCCTTCCGGCTCAGTTTCATGACCGTCTTCTCTGTGTTGAAGCTAAAATAGAAAATTAACCAAATTAAATGCAGACGAATGTATAATGTAGAATATGCTTTGGAGGAAATGTCTTTTCTACTGATCTTTATTATCTATTATAGGAGAATTTACATTATACAAAAATACAAATCTAGCAGACGAAATATAACAATGGAAATCAACTGGAAACTAAATTCTCTCCATATGAACAGGAAATGTGTCCAGTAGAATGTATAAAGTATCTGGCAAATTGCCCATTGCGCACACAATACTTTGTCCATAGAATTCAATTTTCACTTACCATTTGCGCATACATTGGTCCTCAAGATTTTCTTTGTCCTTATTTCACTGCCACTTTCATTCCATTTTCCTTAAGCTCCGCCAGGCAAACCTGAAGAAGAGAACGTTTTATTCCTTCTCCCGATAAGTTACCATTGGGATCATTAGAATTACTGACTAAATAACTACCTTTCCAAATGTCCCTTGCCCATCCAATTGCAGAACACAAGCCTATTAATAGATGATATGGGGTTCTGCTGTGCACTGAAAAAAAAATCAAGAGATGAATATGATTGGTCCATCAAAGACCTTTTCACTACCATGTACAGGGGAACTTCATCACAACATTTACGAACTAGAAACCACTAGAGGAAAGAATAGCTCAATGGAAAAAACTGGCCTGAAGGTCCTGGTCTTGGGAGCTGTGTCTTGGACTACATTAAGGAAAACGAGCATCCATGTGGATATAGTGGTCGTTTATGAATCAGCCTTGGGGGTAAAATACCAAATATACTTTATAACATTCTAAATCTATATAATTAATACTCTCTCTATATCTCTCATATATACAAGTGTGCCACGTCCTATACTTTGCAACATACTGTATTGAGAATCCAATTCCTATTTCAATCCCCACCAGGTGATAATGTTTAATCCCAATGGGTTACAGTTTGATTTTACTACCTAATGCACAAGGGTCGGGCTCTGGGATTCTGTCTACAATTTCCTGCTCCTCTACCTTGTCTCACTCTGTTCATGAGGAGGAGTAGCTGGTCTGGCAGGCTAAATATGGAAAGAAAGTGAATTAAGGATTAGATGGTTTATCTGGTTGTAAAGCTGGGATGTCTCTTGTGAAAGTGATATACAGTGGTGATGTCCTTACCATAGACATATCATTGTTAATAATAATATGTACAGGCTGCACTTCTTCTAATCCTTCTTTTTCATTGACTGGTTCTGCAGCATCTACAGGAGAAGCTTCAGTAGGTTCTGGTGCAGATTATATAAAATAGTAGAATTAGTATCCGAGGTATTAGTTATGACCATGAATTTACATTAAAGGACAACGACATTTTAAAAGTGGAACGTTTCTGTGGCAGGGAGGTCGGATTGATTATTCCTACCTCCCAATATCTTTTTGTTGTGGAGCACCAGAACATACAATTTTCATCTGCCAGGTTAGTGTCCTGGGCTTTCCTGAATTAAAGATGTGCTGAAGTCAGGAGGAAGTCTTGCAGAGGCCGTTTTCTTCATGGTGTCCTTACAGAAATGATATTGGGAGGTAGGATTACTAATCCTACCTCCCTGCCCAAGGAACTTCACTGGTAGCCCTGCAGATGTGGTGATTTACAGTGGTAGGATAGAGATTGGGACTGCACGCCCTATGAATCTTCATGCTGGGCTGTGTGCGTGGTAGTTTGTATGTGGTATATAGAAATAGATAAATCTCCGCACACCAGTAATTGTTTATTAATCGACATTTCAGTGTCTGTATAAAACCTCAAGTCAATTGTGTCTTCAGAATTCAGGTGCTATACAGACACCGAAATATCGATTAATAAACGATTGCTTTTCAAGACTGGTGTGTGGTGCGTTTATCTATTTATGATGTACAGTTGTGTGATGTTTGTATAGTTTGGTTACACAGAATAATGATAAATGTACCACATACATCACTGATCCCCTATACTGTACCTGGAAGGCCTCCCCTTCCTGAACTTCCTGCTTCGCTTCCTGCAGAGTAACAAGCTCCACATGTCTCCGAGCAGTCATTGTTTTAACCCTCATCAGGTTCAATGCTTTCAGGCATTATATCAGCCTCTTTAGGTTCAATATCATCGGGCATGGATCACCTCTTCGGCTTCTAATTTCTCTGCGGCATTGTATCAGCCTCTTCGGCTTCTAATTCCTCTGCAGGCATGGTATTAGACTCTCTTCGGCTTCTAATTCCTCTCAGGCATGGTATTACCTCTCGGCTTCTAATTCCCCTGCAGGCATGGTATAGACTCTTCGGCTTCTAATTCTTCTGCAGGCATGGTATTAGACTCTTCGGCTTCTAATTCTTCTGCAGGCATGGTATCAGCCACTTCGGGTTCTAATTTATCTGCAGGCATGGTATTAGCCTCTTCGGCTTCAACTCCTCCGCAGATGGTATCAGCCTCTTTGAGTTCTAATTCCTCCGCAGGAATGGTATCAGCCTCTTCGGGTTCTATGTACAAATAAATATATAATCATAGGCTAAGGACCTTGAATGGGGAGGGGAGGTGCAGTGGAATATATTCTTATAAAAACCTCTTGGCTATGTACTAAGAGATTTTTATAAGAATATATTCCACTGCACCTCCCCATTCACTTTACATGAAGTGTTGAAAATGTACATGTTAATAAAAATAGGACACCCAGGGCTGCAGGGTTAATCATTTGATTGAATTTACATCTGTCCTGTCTGAGCTGATAGTGAAGACCAGGAGAGGACCTGGATGCCTTTGCTATGAGTCATAGATGCAACATCCGGATCTCGATTATCAGCCGGATGTTCATACACATCATGCATCGCGGTCGACACCCACAATCGCACTTGTACGAACCTTAAAAAGGGGTACTAACAGGTTACAGTAATCTAACTAAATTGCACCACAATGCTGCTCATTTCAGTAATGATCGCAGATTCTCTATTTCCTATCAAATGCTGAATGTGTCTAAAGCTACACAGGCAGATCTTAGATAGATTAGACGTTGTCTATAGGCCTATTTATAATATATTTTACCTTTAGTTTGCCTTAAATGAACCCAAATAAAACCAATAAAGTTCTTGAATGTCATACCTGTCTTTCCCTCACTTCCTTTTCTTATCATTCTCCGGTTCGGGAGACTTTTTGCAACACTGGAAGAATTTTTTGCATCTCAGCCTAAATCTCTTCCATGTGGAGACCTTGTTTTCTGTAGAGATCTGTCCCACTACAGTAATCTCAACTCTCCGGAGATATTTATGGTCTCTTTGCTGTCATTGGAATTCTAAATAGGAAACCAGCACAATATTGTGAGGAAAACAACTGTATTAGCTTTCCTTAAAAAGCCTAGAATAAGCAATCTGAGGGTCTTACACCAGTTCTAGGAGCCTTTTACTCATTCTACCTTCTAATACCTTGTAGAAATGATCGATACTCTACATATAATTAAAGCGTGTTCTACCTGGGGGCAGGGTGGACTGTACCAGGGTTTACAGCATCTCCATTGGATAGTACTGCCCAACTGAAGGGACAAATACTGCAGTCAGGGCTAAGATCACGCCTCTTAAACCCCCCGGAAGACCCCCCTTGAACGCCCACTTTCTGACCCAAACCCCACCCATCCACCTGTGACATGCCTACTCTCCACCCAACCTGCCCCCTGCTTTGCTTTGTACCTGTCCCTATCCCAAGTTACAAAGGATATTATATGGCAACCCTGACTGTACTATTGTTCTAGTACTAGTACAGAGATGGATGCCGATCCAATACGGAACCCCTCGGTTCAAAATCCGAAAGATCCAACAGAATCCAGACGGATCCTCGGATTACAATCGAAACTCGAAAGTGGTCTCCCATCATTTTTCAAGGATTTCTGAATGTACAAAATATTTTCGAAAATTATCGGAAATTGCTCCGTATATTCGATAATCTTTGAAAATTTGTTCTGTTTTTGGATCTTCTGGATTTTCCAAAGATCCGGGTATCCGAAACGGAACATTGTGTCGCCATCTCTACTAGTACACAGGGTGTTTGGTGACTTCACAGACTATAACCAGACTTATAGGGGCTGATGCAATAGGAGGTGCAGAAGTTTTACCTGTGCTATTATATGCAACCAATCAAATATTAGCTTTTTACTGGTTACTGCAGTTAGATAATTTCTGGTTGGTTGTTACAGATTAATAGCACGGACCATCGCAGAGCTAAATCAGGGTTGACAGTGAATTATAACAAGAAGTTCTGCAGCAGCCTAACTTACCTTTGCTTCTTTCCAAAGAAACGGCCAACCCGTTCTTTCAGTCTCTCACTCATGGTGGAAACTCCTGTGGGACAGAAAGAAGGTTTATTATGTAAAAACACATTGACATCGATACTAAATAACAGGATTGTGTGAGACAAATTACAGTTAGAGGGGCGGACATGTTATTTAATATGGAAATCTTATGGAGATCCACCACTGCAACTGCCAGTTTCCATATGTATGCCCAGAAAATAAGGTTTTAAATCTCAAATCCCACGATTCGTTACAAAGACTCAACCCATTGAGATAACTATGGATCCATCTATTGACCTGGTCGATTTAGTCATTATAACATTTTATGGAAATAGTGACCTCAACAATATAGAAACAACAATCGCAACTTATCTACATCGATAGTTATCAACTTACTAGGATGAAATCCGCTTTTCAGATGAAAAAATAAAAAGTTAAGGAATCGCCTGGCAGAGAAAAACTCGATGACAGGGATTCAACTTAACTAAAAACGTCTGAAAAAAATCTCAGAAAATCGTTTATCGGTTGTAAAGGAGAGAGCAGCCAACGTGGACTGTTCTGCAGCACAACAACCAACGCAATAATCCCAGTAACAAGTTAACAGGGAAAAAAATGTGGTTACCATGGCAACTGGTTTCCTGTTGAAGATGTAATCAAATTAGCAAGTAAACAATGTCCAAGGATGGGCGGGGCTTGGAGAGAACTGTACCTAGATAGAAGTATTGTAAGGTATGCACTAACAGAAGGATCCACTGGGTCCACACATTACAGATTACCATAAACTCTTACAGCATTGCCTTTTCATAGTTCTCAACTTACTAGGATGAAATCCATCTATTGACCTGGTCGATTTGTCATTATAACATTTATGGAAATAGTGACCTCACAATATAGAAACAAACAATCACAACTTATCTCCATCGATAGTTATCAACTTACTAGGATGAAATCCGCTTTTCAGATGGAAAAAAATAAAAAGTTAAGGAATCGCCTGGCAGAGAATAACTCGATGACAGGGATTCAACTTAACTAAAAAGTCTGAAAAAATCCTCAGAAAAATCGTTTACGGTTGTAAGGAGAGAGCAGCCAATGTGGACTGTTCTGCAGCACACAACCAACGCAATGATCCACAGTAACAAGTTGATGGGGGGAAATTGTGGTTACCATGGCAACTGGTTTCTTGATGATGTAATCATATGCAAATTAGTAAGAAAACAATTTGCCTTTAAATATATAAACTAATGATGTGTTACATGGAGCTCTGCGAAGTTCACTTTAGTATCCTCCATGATCTGCACCATCTTGTTTTTATAAATTAACTGTACCCTTTCAACCCCCTAATAACGCCCCCTCCCTAATAGTACTCAGGGTGAGGACATAAGCCAGTAGGTAGTAAACCATGTCTTTGCTCTAGATTCTCCATAACATTTTGTCAAATCTGGCTGGTGATGTCAGTCTCCCAGCTCTGCAAGGAGCCCGTCTTCTCAAGCCTGTGTGGGTAACAGGGGGCAGTGCCAGGTAGAACAATGAGCCGAACTTGACAGAATGGTATGGGGGATCATAAGCATACCCAATGGTAAGGGACATAAACCACAAGGGTAGAATTAGGGGAGAAGGGGTGGAATAATTGCCCTTTTAAGAAAGGTTTAAGCTTGATACAAAACCAATTACTGTTCCTATTAACTGTGGCGCTATGAACAAGCCCCTCGATACCACACACCTCACACAGATTTTGTTTTTCTAACTTCTGTGTATGGAGATCCATTTCAATGACATTACTATCCCAGCCTGTGCTGTATAAGGATTCTACCTGGGATTCACATTCATTCCGATACTAATGAGTTTTGGCATGAAAGAGAGAAAGGTCTCAGTACGGGTTTGATAGCATCATACTGGGAAATTACCAAAATGGGTATTTATTACACTGGAGGCAGGGCCATTTCTAGCCATTTTCGTGCCCTAGGCGCCCTCCCACCTACGTGCGCCCCCCCCCCCCCCAAAAAAAAACAAAAAAACTTGGCCTGTCAAACTACAGCTGGGTTTCCTCCTTTTGCTTCTGACACCGTCTACTGCGACTGTTCTTTATAGTGGAACGCTTTACTAGTTGGTAAGAGGCACACGCTGTACCAGTGAGGCGGGCTTTTGTATGAATGCAGCGACATGGCACAAATGAAATACTGATTGGAAGGACAGGATCGGTTTCTGTGGATGTGTGGTATGTGGCACCCAGAAAATGTTTCCAGCCGGGTAGGCAGAACAGGGAGATTTGGTGAGATATGAGATTTTTTCCAAGAATATTGGCATAATAATTTCAGTGCCAGCAGAACATTTCCATTAACCCTTTAGTCCGCAGACTTTACTATTAATACTTCAGTGCCAGTACCTTTCCAGAGAATTGCTATTATCCCTCACTTCCTGCAGACTTCCCCTATATTGCCATTAACACTTTCAGTGCCAGAAGAGTATTACCATGAACCATTCAATGCCAACAGACTTTCCTATTAATACTTTCAGTGCCAGCACTTTCCCTGAGTATTGGCATTAACACTTTCAGTGCCAGCAGAGTATACCTTTAACCCTTTCAGCTGCCAGTTCAGGTTCTGTACTAGATACAATGTTGCAGGTTACAGCTGAACAAGGAGACAATCTAACACAGCAAGTTCAACTGAAAGGGAGATGCTAGGAAAGAATAGGCGCCCTGGATCAACATTGGCGCCCTAGTTCTTTGCCTAGGTGGCTAAAAAGGCCCTGACTGGAGGGTATTAATTCCTAGCAGCCAATGGGCAATTACCTAAACCAAGAGTCTAATGGTTTCTATTCTAACCACTCTACATTAGATTGTGCTGGTTTCACCAATGAGGAGATGGGAATTGTTTGTTAGTAGCACTTTCCTCATACTTTTTTGTGGAAACTAAACATTTCCTGGTCTTCTGGCAGTGGTCACTAATGGGTTAAGTCCCTAGACTCAGGTTTGGTACAGGAAATACGTAAGCAATAAAACTCCTCCTCCCCCTTACCTCCCCAGTCCTTTTCCTGTCCTCACTTGGTACCAGGAACGTATGCTCATCCACCCCTGATGTAGGATTGGCGACCCTCTTCTCTAATGGCCAGGCTGCTCCGATCCTGTTCTGGGATTCCTACACAGCCCCATAAGTCCCCTCCAGCCCTTGGGTCTAATGCGGGCTGCTTCGGCATTCCGGTACTTGGGGTACTTCTGGGGTTTGGCGTTACGACCTATGCGCTTGACGTCATCGCGCAAATTTGAAATTTGCAGCCGAATCTCCTGTTCCCTGCACAGTGGCAGCTACCGTTTTTCACAATCCTGTGCAATCGCCTACGCCAAACCCCAGAAGTACCCCAAGTACCGGAATGCCGAAAGCAGCAGCGATTAGACCCAAGGGCTGGAGGGGACTTATTGATGGGGCTGTGTAGGAATCCCAGAACGGGATCGGAGCAGCCTGGCCATTAGAGAAGAGGGTCGCCAATCCTACAATCAGGGGGTGAGATGAGCATACGTTCCTGGTACCAAGTAAGGACAGGAAAAGGACTGGGGTACAGGGGAAGTCGACGTGTGGTCCTAATAAAGTGCCCTTTTACTAATTGCAGGATCATGTTTCGGCTGCAAGTTAACAACCTACGCAGTATAAGTGGTTTAGATTACTGAGACCACTGTGAGTGTGACTTTAACAGCACCAGTGCCAATGGGTAGCTTGCCCATGGTTTCCTACTGTAGGAAAGAGGGGAAGATGCATTACACCACTACTGCGCATTATCAGGAAACATCATAAAGCCCCACCCACAACCAAAATGTAAGTCTTCCTAAGGTGTCCAGAGGAAGCACAGAGATTGATTGGCCAGATAACTAGCTTTTTAAAAAAGAAAAAACGGGGGGTTTTTTTTTTTTTTGTGGGATGGGGCTTATGACCATTATGGTGGTTGTCCAGAGACACAGTGCAAAACTAGGATGTGAAGGATGTTTAAAGGTCGAAAGCAAGATCTTTTTAATAGAGCCCTTTGTATGAGGGAGCTTGTATAGGGACCACAGTTCCCCTTAAAAGAGGAATAAAAAGCTTGACAAGTATAAACCAGTGACCATGAGATAGTGTCATGTAATAGATGTATGCAAAAAACTAAAAGTGACTGGGCTAACAAAACTTGTTAACTTTAGGAAGCTAATTTATGCTGTTAAAGGAATCACTCCGCTCATAGACTGGGGGAAACGGTTTCTTAGGTAAAGATACTGAGCAGATGTGGACCACTTTTAAAGGGCTACATTTTAAATCTTGTACCTTTAGGTAACAAGTGTAAAAAAATTTAGATCCATCTGCATGGCTTAATGCTCAGTATAAAAAGGAAATGGAAAAAAAAGAAAGGCTTTAAAAATTTGAAACAGGAGGCACAGAAAGTCTTACAGGAGTACAAAGCTGTAAATAAAGAGTGCAAGAACGCAATTAAAGTAGCTAAAATAGAAAAATGAAATACGGGAATTGCCAAACAAAGCAAAGTCAAACCCAAAAGTTTTAAGTATAGTCTATAAATGGTAAAACGATGAGGACTGAGAATGGGGACCATTAATAATGGGGTGAGGGGGTTGTAGAGGATGCCGAAAAGGACTAATCTGCTAAACTGTTTTTTTAAATCGGTTTTTACTGTTGAGAATCCTTGTCCGTACGGTAAGGGATGGTAGCAATATGCAGGGAAGAAATGAGAGAGCGTATTCACCATTGGGATAACAGAGGATATGGACGGGAAACAATTAGAACAAAGTTAAATCAATAAAGCCCAGGACCAGGGTATGGATGGCATCTCGGATTTTAAAGGGAGTTAAGCCCGACCTCACGTTACTATCTAGACACACTGTTTCTCACTACTTTTCAGTTCGACCATTTTATTGTCGGGGGAGGTGCCGCTGGGACTGGAACCCACAAAAGCCAAGGTAATACCATATTTAAAAAGGTAGTTGTTATAGCTGGTAACTAAAGACTGTAAGCCTAACATCATGGTAGGGAGTTATGGGAACTTTGTTAAAGGATTCATATCCTTGACTTGTCTCCAGAGATCATATTATTAGTGTCACGTCAGACATGGATTTATGAGAATCGATCATGCAGACAAATTTAATTGTTTTTTATGAAGAAGGAGTAAGAAAGGGGGTTAGATTCAGCACAGCAGAGGGATGTGGATATATTTGGATTTTGCAAAAAAGGGGCTTTTGATACTGTGCCACTAGGCGAGAATGTATAGCTGAGACTGTTGGCCTTGAAGAAAAACATTATTTTTTTTTTTCCCCATGGGAATTTTGAGAAATGGTTATTGGACCGCAAAAACAGAGAGTGGGGTAATGGAGCTACATCTCTGTGGGGCTAAAGTTCTAAGCGGAGTGCTCAGGTTTCTGTACTGGGCCGCTTCTGTTAATCGTTGATAAAGGACTTAGAAGGGGCATTGAGAGCAAGGTCTCGGGTTTGATGATGACACTAAACTATGCAGAGCTTGGAAAAATTCCAATGATGTGCAAGTGTGCAGCAGACCTAGATTAGATTATCAAGTGGGCACAGAAGCAGATGAGATTCAATGTTGATAAATGTAAGGTGATGCATTGGGATTTAATAATCCCTGTGCCACCTACACCATAAATAACTTGTGTTAAGTTGCATTGAATGGAAAAGCTTTGGGGGTTCTGTAGATAACCAGGATAGCTATAGCAAGCACAATGCCAGGTAGCAACGGCTAGAGCTAGCAAGATATTGTATTGTGATAAAAAGGGGAATGGATTCAAGAGAGAAAAAGATTATTCTCCCTCCCTTTTACAAGCACTGGTAAGGCATCATTGGAATATGCGGTGCAGTTTTGGCATCCATATACAAAAAGGGAATCTTGGAAATTGAGGCAGTTCAGAGAAGGCAAACTAAATTAATAAGGGGAATGGAGGGGCTTGAATATGCAGGCAGATTTAGACAAGTTAGGTGTTGAATGAGAAGCGACGTGTGCGTGGGGAATGAAACCTTATACAAAATATATTAATGACCCTACAATGAACTCTCTGGTGCAATGGTTTAATATAGGTCATATCAGAGAATCGTGGACATCCGTTAATGTTGGAAGAAAAGAAGTTTAATATTCAGGTGAGGAAAGGTTTCGTTAAGTGAGAACGGTGCAATGTGGAACTGTCTTCCAGCAAGATGTGGTTACTGGCAAGTCATTGAATAGGCTTTAAAAAGCCGGCATAAGTTTCTAAAACTAAAAAAATGAGAATTACGGGTATTAATGCATATAGATCTGGTTGATCCAGGGATACTTTCTGATTGCCGTTTGGAGTCCGGAAGGAATTTTTTGCCCCTTTTTAACTAGGGTTTTTTGCAGCTTCCTCTGGATCAACTGTTAGGTAGGGATAAAAAAAAAAAAAAGAAAAAAAAGGAGGTTGATTAGGTGGGACTTGAGGGAAGTATGTCTTTATTCAACCTTAATTACTATGTTATTATGTTACTATGTACGTCACAGCCTGATTGGACTGTATAGATCCAGAGTGGAGCAATAATATCCTTAAAATATATGGTTAGGTAATGCGGTAATAAAGTGGAAAATATTTCAGTGGGTTTGGGAACTGAAATTGGAACATTTTTTTTATAAGGAAGGACATGTCCTTTAAGGGAATAGTTCACTTAAAAAGTGAACCTATTCCTTTAATGAAGTGGAGCCAAAAAACAAAGGCTAGATCAAACTTACCTCTTACGCAAAAGCAGCGAATCAAACTTACCTTTCAAAACGATCCATCGCCTGTCACAACTGAAATACACAAGCGCTTACTGGTTCTGATTAATTATAAGGCGCGTTAACGGAATGCGAGCTATAGTTAATCAGAACCAGGAAGTGGTCCGGACCTGTCAATTGTGACCGAATCGGAGCAGTGACAGGTAAGTTTCTTATTATCTTCTTCATGGCTCTCAGAGGCATTGATTTGAAAAACGCAACACAGACGCGGATGCCATTACGCCCCGCTTGCAGTTCTATGCCGGGATTTGCGGCGAAGAGAGAGGGAAGGTAAGTAAAATATCAGGGCAATTTCTGAAATTATACTAATGGGGTGGGGGCTGGGGGAGCTAAACTTGTCATATATAAAAAGTTTTTATTTAACGGGTGGCCATTAGGATGGCAGAGAACTCGGAACTCGAACCCGAAGGTTCGAGCCGAACTGTTCGAGGTTCGAACAGACCCGGAACTTTCGAAAAACTATCTCGGACGCGGACTTTCGATATTTCCCGGGACTTTCGAGATTTATCGAATGTGCGTAAAACAGCGAGTATCGAATCCACGAGGAAAACGTACCTGGTATCTAGGCGGAACATTCGCATCTGCAAGTAAAGTCTCCATACAGCCTTACACGAGTATCGAATCTGCGAGTAAAATGTCATGTTACCTCGAACGTTTCGAACGGGAAAGCTCGAAAGTAGTGCTAGTGAGAGTAAATCGATTTTACTACGTCCTGGGATATTGGAACATGCTCCCCAGACCCATTTCCCAGAGTCCCACAGCCATTTACATTAAGTTACCATTAATTTGTTAGTTGTATTTGACTTCGAACTATTTGCCTCCCATAGACTTTATGGGCCGTTTAACGACCGAACTTTTAATAGTTTGACCCCATCTATAGTGGCCATACCCATGTAATGCCAATAGATTTATTGCTTATACCAGTCATCGGATTGCAGAAAGCTAGTCGGATGACGAGCGAACCGTATTCAAGAAACTAAACTTAATGTCCAGTTAATCGTACCGAATACCACATACTATGACCTGAATGAAACGAGGACCTTCAACAAGGACCCATTTGGATAAAATTATATTAATAGTATTATCATATTGGACGTTACAAATATAAGGTTTTTAGGAAAAGGACATATAACATATTGTATTACTCTTATATTATTATTATTGTATAAAGGACTTACTTGACTGTTATCTGGGAAATAGTACAGTGTGACATATGTATTTATTATTATATTATCATATGATGAAGGACCTACTAACTAGACTGTTATCTGGGAAATAGGACAGTATAACACATTGTATTATTTATTATATTAACATATTGTATAAAGGACCTTACTATACTATTAATTGGGAAAATAGGACAGTGTAATATCTTGTATTATTATATATCATATTTTATGAGGACTTTAGATATGACTTATTTGGGTACATAGGACATTATAACATTGTATTAGTAGATATCATATTTATGACGGACTTTACTAGCTAGACTTATCTGGGTAATAGGACATTATAACATTGTATTATTATATTATCATATTGTTGAAGAACTTACTTACTATTGATGTTATCTGGGAAAGAGGACATTAAACACATGTATTTTTTATTACAATTGTAACCTTAGTGGTAAGTCTATTTTTGCAGACTAAGACTCCAGGTACACAAACTTTTCGCCATTTTACCAATCCAGTAGGTTTTTTTTATAGGCGGACAATTATTAAATGTGTGTTCACAGCTCTTAAGTTTTGAGCATGTTTTAAAGGGTAACGTGGTCCATAATTAATTTAGGTAAATTGACAAGATTGCTTTCCTGAGGATTGCAATAACTTTCACCCCCTTTAGTATTTTTGTTTACATAGTTTTGAAGATAATTTAAATTTGATAGGCCTGATATGGTAGCAGCATCACCAAGATTCCCTGCACTTCCTGCTTCCTGCTCTTGAAACCAAGTGACAGTCCATGGACATTAAGTTAAATTTAAGACCTTAAGTGGACATACATCATTGCGATATTACTTACCCGACCGAGCGCCACGGGCAACTTCCTGCGATCCTGCTGGAACCAACCTCTCCGATTTATATTCGATGGATTTCGATCGCATGCCAGTCAAGATATTAGATGGGAAGAGGTTCCGGCAGGTTGAGTGAAAAGTCATGTGAGCGATCGGTCGGGTAAGTTAATCTAGCACTGAGGTATGGCAATCATTAAACATTCCCTGCTGTGGACTGGTGCTGTTCTTCCCCCCCTCCCTCCCTCTTAAGTCCTCTTCATTCTCTGTAACTCAATCGCTTCATGGTTTCTTCTGCGTTCTTCTGCACGGCATGTGCCAACCACCAGAAAGAAGAGGACTATTATTTGTGGACTGCAGATTCAGAAAATTTCACCCTAACTTTCTGATAAGAATGATGTCTTCTATATTGCTGTGAAAGCATGTAGAGAGGTGGGTTGATGGCGCATTTTAAAGGGCAAGTTAACCTGGTTATTTATTTAACAACAACAATTGTTTGCAAACAACCAGTCCCCTTTAAATATTTATATTTTGTAAGAAGTAAAATAATTAATGATTGTTTGGATTTTGGGTATTCAGCAAAGCATTTAATAGGCGCATACGGGAAAACCTTTATCAGGTTAGGGTTTTGAGGGTACCAAACAATTTACCAGATCGGAGGTTGGCCAGCTAAAACAACTCCATACAAGGAAAACAGTCGAAGGCTATTATAAAGCTAGGCTGGGTAAAATGGAGGGGACTATTTGTCCCGAGTGATCGTCGGCCGGGGACAAATTGTCATCGGTCATGCAAATTCGCCCGCGGCCAAATTTGAAAACCAACGGCTGTGGGTCCCATACCTGAACACGAGGACCAATTAGGATTTTCGACACGTCTGATCATCGGTTCATCTGATCCAGACGAACGATTGAGGGTCCAGTCATGGCGCCGCCCAAAACAGGAGTATTTGTGTTCTATGCCGACCGACCGTGAACGGTCAAAACTTCCTACTCCACACAGTTCCAGCTGCACATCGGAAATGTAAATATCTTAGCAACCTCATCCTGTTAGTAACCCTATTAATAACCAATTCTACACTGTTTTAAGGATGTATGAAGCGATATTGTTGGTCACGTGTAAATAATGCCCCCCTTGATCTGTGTTGTATTGGAGCAGTTCAACACTTGTGTTCTCGCCAATCCAACAACGGCGGGAACAACGTGTCGGAGAAGATAAGCTGAAAAGAGTGGAGGAAGTTCAAGCTGCCATCCTTGAGCCATTAAAACATGGAGGCCCATCTTTATTAATCCAGACTAATCCCAACGTGAGTATATTGGAAGCTTGAAGTCGCTTCTCGTTTGGTTATCATGCCGGCAGAATGGCCAGCTGTTATAAGTGGCAGACTCAATGAAAAGGGGTTTCTCCAATAGTGTTCATTTCCCCCATGGGCCACGTCTAAGCAGCCATAGGCTACTCCTTTTCAACAAAAAAACCGAAGAGATCTCCACTTCCCAGTAATGACGTCCCTGGGAGATCCTCTGTGCACATTGTTTTGCAAGTCTGAAACTGTTTTGATGGGTTGCTGGGTAAGTCCTCTGTGGTCTCTCCTCATGAAAGGTTGCGGGTTTACTGACAAGCGGATACACTTGTACGTCGATTGCTGGGGTCAAAACTCAGGGTAGTAGGTAATCTAAAAAAGAATAGTAGAAGGCTGTATCGGCTAGATTAGATTGGGTATAATAAACTCAAGACTAGTGTTCTAGGCCCTCACAGATCGTGTTAGTCTTTATACAGAGGTTGTCCTGCCTTGCAGGGCCCAAAGGCAGCTCATCCAAAAAAAAAAAAAACCAAGCCTTGTGTATTTAAAATCAAGTTAATTTACATACACCTAGAAATCTCAGGTTGACATAGCAGCTCGCTCACTGACATCTTTTTCCCACCTTTCCTTACGTCCCTCCAACTCCCACCATAGGGCGGCATGGGCTGTGATAGAGGAGGAGGGAGACTGGAAACGGGGGGAAAGGGGGAGAGCTGTCCCCTGCAAAACATGAGGCATCTGACTTGGGAACTGCACAAGACTGTACTATTGGAGTATTCCTCACACTACCTCCTCTATATTTGGGTAATAATTTATGGGGGGGACATGGTCAAAGGAGAAAAGGTTGAATGAAAGAGGAGGACATTAAAAAATAAGAGTAAAACATCAAAAGTATAATTTTCATACCGGTATAAAGTGCTTCATGAGTGACTCGTGGTAAAGAATCGTTGCCTTGCCTTGTGCTTCAACTTAGAAGGAGAAACCAGAACTTGGTGCAGCCTCTGCAGAACAGAAATCTAGAAAAAAGGACAGTAGGATTCAATGCCATTTCCCAGAAGGCTTTGATACCACTGACACTTGATAGGGCATGCCCAGCCTTTAAACAACCACTGGTCAATTGTCCATTTACTGCTCCCCAACTTCAACTTGATATATTTTTGACCTTTAATTACCAGATATTATGGATAATTATTGTCCCCTTTGGACAGAGTAACGAATGGTTACCTCCCTCCTATGCAGTCATCAAAGCTGTGATAAACGACACCACAAACCAATGATTGATGCGTTTCACTTGCTGCCTCCTCGCCCACATTCAAGCATAAGCAGAGGTAGGAGCAGTACCCTTTGCCATTGAAAGGAGAATTGCATATAGAGTTACAATGCATGTAACAAAATAGTAAAAAAACACAGTTAGGGTTGCCGGAGAGAATTGACAAGTCATAAGTTGTTTGTTTTAGGGTGGACATGCCCTTTAAAACGGATTGCGTTCTCCATGAAATGATACCTGTGCCTCATCCTGCAATGTCTGGTCATACGCAGAGCACTGGGAACTCCTCCTGCAAGAAGAATCTGAGGAACCCGGTGGGGCAGGATTCCTTGATCCAAACCTGCATCCACCTGCAAGGTGATCACATGTGGGATTTCGGGCAAAGTGGCACATTTCCTGGTGGATGCTTCTTTTTTTTGGGGAAACGAAGACCCTAAGATGATAATAAAATGTTTGCAACAGGAACTTATTCACGGTGATGTGTAAATATTAAAGGACTAGTAGATTCTTGCTTTGGTTGGTTGCCTTGTGAAATGGGAACCCCATCGGGATTAAAGTTGGAATTGTGGTAGGATTAACATGTTTGATGATCTATTACTGCTCTGGAACATGGTTTACATCAAAAAAATTAACGGACACTTCCATACCACAAATACGCTTACGGTGTTAACTCACACACTAGGACGTATGGAATGGAAAAGCAGTTTTCATTACTTTCAAAAAATTGTGTAAAACGTCCATTTTTGTATCTCTAGAATAAAAAAGGGTTTGTCCTGGAAAGAAATGCGTCAGGTTTGTTTTTAAATGACTAATTCCAAATCAGTCTAATAAGTTTGCTGCAACGCATTTCTGTCCAGTGTTGAACAAAGCCTAATACTATTGCACGAACGCCAGTTCGCCTAGGGCAAGTGATCTGACCAATCAATCGGTAAAAAGCTTGCCCATGCAAAATTCTTCAGGCTTTGGCAATGCCCACACCCTTCTTGACTCTCACTGACTATGCACACCCCGCCTGGCAGCTAATGGTTACAGTACACATTCATTCATCTAAACACATACGCACACTTATCAGACGCTAACTGAGTTCCATGTTAGAGCATCAAAGGACAAAACTTATTACATTTTAGATTTAAATATTCCCAGTGCATATAACACAAAAAATAAAATAAAATGGTTTTATAATAAAATGGACAGACCATCGGTTACAATAGTTATATAAAATAAAGAGATAAAAATATCACAGACCCTACTTACCTTACTAGAAAAGTCTGTGTCTAGGGGCAGAGGAAACATCGGGTCCATACACATTTAGCATGTCCCCTCAGTACTGGAAACAAAGTTATAGGGGTCAAGGATTTTTAAACCCCTGTTGAACCACCCCCTCTGGGCTATGAATGAGGTGGGCGATCTTAGGATGTCCAGATTTCGACTAGCCAACAGCATTCATCCCCCCTCAGTTAGGAAGATTCCCTATAAATGAGATATGTACATTGTATTTGGGATATTGACCAACATATTCCTCTCCTGGATTAATTATCAAGTCCTACAATACCAAACCAGGACCTGGCCGTGTAATACATATTCCCCAGATATTCACTTTGCAAGGGACTAAGGTCCATGTTGGGTATCATTGTAATGGGCCTTACTTCCCTTCACAAATATAATTGGTTTCTATCTCACATATTCCAATACAAAAATATATTTATTTAATATGTATGACATGTCCTTATAAGGTAACACCAGAACATAGCTGCAGAGAATTCCAGTACCTATATACTCGAGTATAAGCCGACTCGAGTATAAGCCGAGGTACCCATTTGGTTGCCTTCCAAAATGTAGAAAAAAACATGATTGACTTGAGTATAAGCCGAGGGAATACAGTAACCCTAAACCTTTCATGTAGATGTTTGGGAAACTAAACTCACAGAATGCCTGGTTGCTGGGAGTTGTAGTTTCAAACCACCTATAGTAGAAAGGGTTTTGGGGGTACTGTATGGCATACTGTCCCCCCCCTACTACCTTTCCACGGTAGATGTTGAAACTACCAACTCCCAGCATGATTGCGTTGCTGCGAGTTGTAGTTCCAACCACTATAGTAAAAAGGTTAATGTGGGTGTCGCATGCATACTGTCCCCCCAGCCATCCCCCCAGCTCACCTTACTGGTCTTCAGTCTTCCTCTCTATGCCGGCTGCCACAATCCAGAAGCCGCCGCGAGTCAGGCCGGGCAGTTCCAGTACTGCTTTGCAGACTCGAGATGCGTCACCCACCAGCGTGCGCGACATGGACATCATCGCACAACGTGAAGAACTACGGGAAACTGGACGCTGACTCGCGGCTGCTTGGATTTGAAGGGAAGTGTCTGGAATCGCGTATAGCCGAGGCAAGGTTTTAGGTTATTTTTAAACCAAAAACCTCGGTCCTTTACTCGAGTATATACAGAACATGGTTGTCCCCCACATTGTCGGAAGAGAAGATATGTTTCCCTGCGTCAATAACCCTAATATAACACTGGGGGACTGTTTCCAGGGTGGATGGCATTTTTTATTGGTCCTTTGCTAGAAACTAATACCCATATCAACCCATTCTGCCAAGTCACTACACACTTTCTAACACTATTGTTAGGCAAATGTATGGCACTGCTCTGGTTGTCACATGAGAATGCAGGCATGCGAATTATTAGAAAAGGGACTTGAAAATTTTTCCCGCAGTATATTTGGTGACTTCTATGGGCAGTACTCAAAAAGTATACATTTTTTAAAAAACTTTATTCTTATTTTATTCACAGGAATAAATCTTTTTCATTGTCTAGAGATGTTCAAAACTAGTTGAGTTGGTTCCAAAAATTGGATTTCAAACTGTTCGAATGATCTGAAAACCAGCCCGATGGACTTCAATGGGCGCTGAACTTCTGAACGTTTTGAGAATATGGGGAATTGCCCGGGGGAACATGTACCATGATAAAAATTAAATAAAAAAAAAAAAAAAAAAAGTTAAATACCCGAAAAATTCACGCTCACTAGCAGCTGTTAAGGGACTGCATTCAATGGTGGGATTTTCAAGTAGTATTATTGGTTAATACTCACTGAACACCTATCTTTGGTATTTAATAAAAGCCTAACACATGTGGTGTTTTTTCAGCCAAAGATATAATACATAGTTTGTAAAATCATCTAGGCCGACTTTCTCTATTTATTAATAGGACATATGCTTATGAAGGTTCTCATTCAGCAGGTCATGGTCTATTGTGTATTCAATGAGATCAATGACTTGAAGTTTAGTTTTGAAGAGTTTCGCTATGTTTTCGTTCGCTTTCTCAATTTAGAAGACTTGGACAAGGAATCTGTGGAAATTATGTACCCGGAAAATCCCAATTAAGCATAATCCCAGCCAAGTGTTAAGGCGTGATTAGATAGTGGCTAAAGAGGTGTATAGGAACACCCAGAGTAAAGGTGTCAAAAACAGCATTTTACATGGAAGACAGATTGGTGTCGACCCCCCACCTATATTTAGGCTTGGTTTCTTTATTTGCACATAAATGGCCTCTTAAAACCTCTCTTGAACCAGTCACGTTCCTGTGCCAATATGTTAACATTAAATCTTCAAAGGTTATGTCCTTTATCCTTAAGATGCAGGTACACGGCTGGTCCTGGACCCGAGGGAATGGCCTGCTGTGTGGGACCAACGTTGATGCAGTTGCTGTTTGGTCTCCCCCACATACAAATCAGAGCATTCTTCAGGCACTGCACTGCGTATAGATGTCGCTTTTTTTTGTTCGGTATGGGTCTTTCGGATGTACCAATTGCATGCCTCAGCGTGTTGACGTTTAAAGCAGACAGGGATACGGTGTTTTTGAAAACTCTTTTAGTTCTCGGAGACACCTGTTACATGTGGGATGCCCATGTTCTTTTCCTGTCTTGCTTTTCCCCTTCACTATTGCTAATTGTGTTCTTTTCTTTCTTCTGTTTTTGGACAAAGGACCAGTCCGGTATCCACAAGTTTTAAGGGCTAATCTGAGATGTTTTATTTCTTTTAGCCTTCACATCTGGCATAGTGGGGTGTCTCAGCTCGTGTTGAGGGTTCTGATGACCCACCAGCTGTGATCTAAAGGGTGTGGGAGTCAAACATCAATACTGATCTGTGTGTGTTGGGTTTTGTAAACCTCTACTTCCAGTTTACCATTCTCCCTGACTGTACCAAGAGTCCAAAAGAAAGCCAGTTTGTGTGGTTTTGTACCTTTCCTTGTAAAATTATTTTTGGTCTCCCGCCTTAAGTGTTCTGTGAAAGCTTGACTTCCTTCGGTGGATTTTTAACCAGGTATCATCCACATGTGCTGAACCTGTTGCTGGGTGCTAAGCCCTAAAGGTATTAAGGCCAGTTTTGTTCTTACATCCTCCATGTAAAGGTTGGCCACATAGGGGAAACTGGAGTCATGCACATCTGTGTTTTTGTTTTTCTTAAGGAACTGATCCCTGTATTGAAATAGGTGGTATAAGGCACAAGTCCAGTAAGGCACCAAACCTGTTCTGGGTGGAGATTCAGTTCTGCTGTTGAGAGTGCTGTCTTGGCCTAGCGTTTTTATCACAATTTGACAACAGCCTCCTTGGATGGGTATACAGGTGAAGAGAGATGTCACATCATAGGACACCATAGTTTCTTCTGCACAAGTTTACTATATTTCAATCTTGTTGTGAAATCCTGAGAGTTTCTGTGTTTATTAAATAGGGACATTTTTAGTATTGCTTATTTTAAGCAAAATGCAGCTAATATCCAAACCAGTCCATTAATATGGAAACATACCATAGTGGTGTGTAAGGAACTGTCATGTAATGGGAAACATTCAGTAAGAAAGATGTTTGGCGAAAATTCTGGTTTAAAAGGCAAAAAATGCAACAAAAGGGAGAAAAGGGAAAAAAAAAGGTGAAAATTCCCCTATTTCTAAATAGCTTTAAATTAAAAAGTGACAAAATAGCTTGAAATCTCTCTATCGCAGTGATACACTAATGCATGGATAAGGCGAAAAACTATCACCAACATCACCACAGCGATACTTTCCGCAAAGGCGAATGTTGTGAAAACGAGCGTTTTTATAAAAGAACAAATATCGATATTTGTCATGCGAGTGCCGAAAAAGCAATCGTTTATAAAATTGCCACTTTAGTCTGTGTTCTCGTTCTACATTTGTGTTCGGACTTGTTTATTGGGATTTCTGTGCAATAAAAAGCTGGGATTTAACCTTATGACGGCTGTTAAAGCAAGCGGCATGCTTAACGATAAAGGAAACAGTTCCATCCGCTGGTATTTCCCTTTCTCCTTAAAGGAGTATCGTAGAAATGAGCGTTCACAAGGAAGACAAACGTTCCCGTTGGCCTCAGGAACACTCAGAATGACAAAACAAATTCTCGCGTCGTGGTCGCATCCTTGTACTAAGTATAGAGAGTCAGTCGGCCGCGGTTAGAGGGAATGTCGTCAGTCCAACGTTTCCGATACTTTAATACTCGTGACTGTCTGTATCTTAATGTTACGGATTCTGCTATCCATCTTTTAAAGATGTTCCATGTGTACCCAGCATTAATCGGGACTTCACTTAACACAGAGCCACAATAGTAAATAGTCTTTACATCCCAGGGCTGGTAAAAAAAAGACATTTCTAGAAGATGTGGACTTTTCATTAATCTATTAATGAGGACTTACTTATCATTGACCCAACCCTTATGGTTTCAGTATCGATAAAGGTTCTTAGCAGGTCCTATACCACGAGTCTACTAACGGTTACCCAAGGCTGATTGCCCGGTAAGTAACATTATGACCTTAGTTGATACAATGTGAATAGTCCAAACCAGGGAACTCACAGGAAAACTGTCAGTTACATCTGCTGGAGACCCAAGTTAGGGTCGTATCACACATACGATCCGGGGCCGGTCCCTGAGGCACGATGGGTACGAGATGGATGGACAAAATGGCTATGTATCTTTAAAGGGTATGTAACCGGTCTGGTGGCGACCTTATTAAAAAAGCTTCTATGTCCCTTATAATTACAGGCAGGAATAGTGGTTAGTAAACACAGCGCTGCGGAGCACTGTATTTATTTTATGTGGCGTGGGAGTGCTGCGGAGCACTGTATTTTTTTATTGTGGCGGGGAGCGCGCTGGCGCACTGATTTATTTTATTGTTGGCGGGGGAGTGCTGCTGGAGCACGTATTATTTTCATTTTGTGGGGGGGAGCGCTGCTGGAGAACTGATATTTATTTTATTGTGGCGTAGGGAGCGCGGCTGGAGCACTTGTATGATTTTATTGTGGCGTGGGAGGGCTGCTGGAGCACGCTTTTTATTTTATTGTGTCGGGAAGTGCTGCTGAGCACTGTATTTATTTTATTGGGGCGGAGGGAGCGCTGCTGGGAGCACTGTATTTATTTTAGTGTGGTGTGGGAGTGCTGCTGGGGCACTGTATTTATTTTATTGTGGCGGGGGAGTGCTGCTGGAGCACTGTATGTATTTATTGTGGGGGGGAGTGCTGATGGAGCACTCCTAGTATTTTATGTGGGCGGGGCTGGGAGTGCTGCTGGAGCACTCTATTATTTATGGTGGAGGGGGAACGCTGCTGGAGCACTTGTATTTATGTTTGGTGGTGGGGAGTGCTGCTGGAGCACGTATTTATTTTATTGTGCGGGGGAGTGCTGCGGGAGCACGGTATTTATTTTATTGTGGTGGGGGAGTTGGGTGGAGCAGTGTATTTATTTTTATTGGGCGGGGGGTGCGCTGGAGCACTGTAGTTATTTTATGTGGCGGGGAGTGTGCTGGAGCACTGTATTTATTTTATTTGGCGGGGGAGTGCTGCTGGGACACTGTATTGATTTTATGGTAGCGGCGGAGTATTTGTTATTTATTTTTTCCTTCTACGGTATGTGACGCTAAACTGACAAAAACATCTTTACAAAGGTCTAGGGTATTTTTCAAAGCAATGAAGGAAAATTCACACTACAAAAAATTAAAAAGGCGGATTAAAGGACTTTAAAACTCCATTCTTAGCACCCCAATGCGCAGGCGTACAACATACCCGTGCATCCCACGTTTGCAATCAATATCACGTTTGCACTACTTTATATCGGGCGCATGTTGGGGAGATTTAGCGCAAGTACTTGATCTTGCAATTCAATTTCGCTATTGCGGGTCTTGTAGATATGCTGGGGCTTCCGTTTGCGTGACTGATTAAGGACACTCTACCCATTACGTCTGACGAGACCTGAACAGATTGATACTCACTCCTGTGATCACAATAGTAATAGGTTTACTTGGGAGGTTCAACACCCACTGTCTGGCCCAGGTCCAATGCTGTTTTGACTTTAGCCTGGACACTGCGTCGACACAATGCTCAACACCTCGCATTCAGGAGGGCCCTAAAACAAACTGCCTATTATATGCTGATTGGAACATTCCAGTGTTATTTATTGCTCAAACAGATTCTTGTACAAGTCATTCCTGAATTGAGAGGACCAGCGGGATGACTAGCAAAACTAAATTTTGTAAGATACAATCAAGAGTCTGTCGTCAAAGAATAGTTGTGATGTGATGCCCAATTCTACAATAAGCTGCTGAGTTTACACATGATCCCTGTTGCGACTGGGGCATGATCTGGCAGTGAATAACAGAACTTATGGGATACTTGTACATATTGTTACATTTATAAAGTGTATCCACAGTTGTCACTGGAGTTTATTCCACAATGAACCTTATTTTTCTCAGACCTGTTAATAGATGCGGTAAAAAGATAATGGGTAGTATCTTTATCTTACGTACTGCTACCAAACAGGGACCCTTCTAACTATCACTGCCCTTTAGTAACTGGTTGAACACAGGCCATGTTTGCCCATTTAAGGTTGCAGGTTTTGTTTTTGCATGTTGTTAAAGACTTCAGCAGCTTGTCTAATGAATAACCCAAGGGTTCCCACTCAGTGTTCCACAACTATTCGCAAAGGGGAATGCCGGGCTAAGGGAATTAGGGAAAATTTGTATAGGTCCAATATAGCATAGATATCCTCATTAACATTATCACCAATGTTCCCTCGAATTTTATTATAGACTGTGTGTAAGATAATGTATGTGTGTGCATACAAAATACCACACCACTGTGCTTATATTCCAACAGCTATTTGTGTGTACCTGCTTTAACCGTTGCGTGCCGTCCTGGTGACTTGGTGGGTGTGTACAGCTTACAGGGATCATTGATTGGCACTGCCCCAGGGGGGTGACGGCAGGGGCCCTGACCCAACCATACCCCAGAGGTCTGCGATAGATCATTTAATCAGCTGAAAAAAACCGGAACGGAAACATTATGATCGCGGAGTTTGGGGAGATGATGCGGGCCCTCTTACCACCCAGTCCCCCCTGAAGCCAGGTCGGGCTCTGATGGAATGCAAACTGCAACTCAATTTAAGCTGATAGGTGTATCTGTGGGAACCTAATGTACTGTATGCCTGAAATTAAATAAAACATTAATTGCGTGTGTTGCTGACGTTGATGTGTGTTTATGTGATAAAGATCGTTATACTCCCAATTTGGACTATGAGTAATATTCTTTGGGGTAACATCCAGGGTACCCATTACACCCCACACTAACCCAATTACACACTGATAATAAAAAGGTTGTTTAGGAAAGACAATTCACCAAGTACTAGCGTAGGGTGGAGTTGACCACCATCACTTACCATTAGGCTGCCAAGTTGTTTACAATCATTTAATCTATAAGGTTCTCACAACATTCTCCTAGTTCTAACGTGTTAAAAGCAAAAGATAAGACATTTTACAAAAAATTCTTTTTCCTTGCAGGTAGATGACTGGGACGAATAGAAATGGGACTGAAGGATGGGATATGGGCTTGGCTGGTTCTGGTTTAGCTGTAATGGTAACACAAGGGTTGATTTAGGTTTTCCTTAGTGTATCGGGTGTATTACACAGATATTCAATATCCTTCCAAGCCTCCACCCACGCAGAGCACTTCATGGCTACCATCAATTATCATGGCGCTCTGTCTTAACATTACTGCCGAGGTCAGTGCTTTAGGTACTTGACAGATGGTCCGTGGAGCAACTCAACTCTTTTGTAATAATGTTTTTCTTCATGCACAAACCTTCCTCATTCTCCCACCACAAAAAATACCAGATCTCAACCTTACACATAAGATTTTCCCTTTGTTTCTAAACAGGTCACTGTGCAGTATTCTGGTGGAGAGGTTTGGGATGACGAGTAACTGTGATGATTGGAGGGATCCTATGTGGGGTGGGGTTGGTCACCAGTTCCTTCTCCCAGACCATAGTCCAAACTGTAATTGAGCGCAGGACTAACTGACAGGTAAGTGACTTCAAACTACAGTATGATACTACTATCAGATTATAGTGTGATAAGGCCTGGTTCCACAGGGATGAATTGCCTTATTTTGTTCTACAGATCCACTGTAAAGATATTACTGCCGCGCTCCTCGCTGCTATGGGGGACTGCTGACGTAGGCGGCCGCCAAGATTCAAAAAGGCACGGTAGAGGTAAACTCCGGGGGCATTGTTCCCCATAGAACATGTAGAGGGACCACGCAGACTCCCCTTTACTTTTAATTATCCCTTTACTAACATTAACTATCACCACTGGTGTAGTATTTTGGCTTGTCAGAATTTATTTTGCATAGGGCAGAGTTAGTCGTAGGAATTCTGGGGAATTAATTTACACGGCAGACCATTTCCCAAAAACTGAGGCCAGTGTCCTGCAAAACCTCTTGTGAGGCCAACGTATTCCACAAAATCACAGTCCCTGAGAATGGGCACTGAATTTCCCAAGAGATTCTACAGTCCCCAAACCCAAGGTCTTATGGAAAATCCCTGGATTTTTGTCCCTTAATGGTTGTTGGCCTGTTGGAACATTCTGAAATTTCTGTAATGTTAAGGAGTTCAAGTGGGTTTGGGATCTACCCACCATCAATCACTTATCTGCGGAACAGGTCTGATTGCATTGGTTTCTCTGGTGGGGAGTCTGTTACTCCCATGTCTACATGTGAATCCCATTTGTCTTTGAAGCTTTGTAATGTATAATTGAGGTGCTGGGAGCACCGCTCAACAGATTGGCTCAGAGATAAGTGAAGATGGAAAGATCTCCAGTATAACTACTCCTAAACCATGTGTCAGATCACCGGAGCAATGAAGGAGAGGGAGCTACACATGATACGCTAGCATAAAGAGTCTAAAAAATGCTGTGCTGACATATAATTCATTCACTTGTCAATTGCACAGGCAGCTTTTGTATTTGACTTTCAACTTGGTGATGGGTCAAATGTAAAGAACACTGTGTGACATTTACCCGTAATTAAAGGTTTGCAGAGGTGGTGAAAGTTTACTTGCCGTCAATCAGTTTTACTAATTTTTCAGGTAAAGATAGGATACCTCGACTTGCTACTCGGGTTGACTTATATTCGTCAGTATATATGGTATATAAAATAAAGAGGATAAAAAAATTCACCAGCCCATACTCACTGAAGAAGACTCTGTGCCCGGGGCGTGAGAAGGAATATGATCCATACACATTTACATGTCCCTCAGTATGAACAAAGTTTAGGGGCCTACAAGGATTTTTAAGCCAGCATTGATGAACATTCCATACTTAGCATGTGCATAAGGTTGGAGCATTTCAGGAATGTAAGATTGACACTTGACACAATCCTTGATTCCCCCTAGTTAGGCGATTCCATATAACTTGATATGACACTTGTATTGGGTCTATGACCAATTCTTCTCCTGTATTAATTACTCAATTCCTACAATACCAAAACATGGACCTGTGTGTAATCATGTTTCCAGATATTAATAACTCGCCTTGGAAAGGGAATAAGTTCTCCATGTTGGGTATCACTTATGGGCCTACTTCCCATTCACAAATATAATATTGGGTTCTGTCTCACATATTCCCAATCAAAATATATTATTTTTTATTTTACATGTATGACTGTCCTAAAGTGACTCTTAGGTACCCAAAGACCTAGCTGTAGAGAATCCAAAGATACACGGTTCGTGGTCCCACATTGTCTGGAAAGAGAAGATCTGGTTCCATGCTTTCAATAACCCTAATTATAACACTGGGGACTGTTTCAGGGGGATTGGCATTTTTTATGTCCTTTGAAATAACTAATTACCTAATAGTAACCCATTATTGCACAATCACTACACACTTCCTGACAATATGAACATATTGATATCTATCCATATCACATTGTCCAATGCATATAAGGCAAGCCAGGACAATGTGATCAGAAGCACGAAAACCACCACACACTTGGCTATTTTTATGAACATTCATTCTGCGAGCCAGACATTGACCAGTGTGATTGTCAATAACCTTGTCACTTTCTCCCAAAGTCTGTTCTTTGAACTAGTTGAGAGAATGCAAGATAAGGAGGTTGGAAGAAACTGAGGAAACATCACAAGCACAGAACAGCGAGGAAGTTGTATGATCAGTTTGAGCTGGACACTTGGCCAACTTTCTGTGACCAGACCACAACGGGAATTGCCAGGGAACAGGAACAAGATTTGGAGTTTTGTTCATGATATATCAGAGATGAACCAAGCTGGAAGAAGAGGACCCACCAGCAGAGGTCATGAGTGCTATCTGCTGGGTATTGAAAAAAAGGTCCTGGTCTGAAAAGGGCTGTGGACACTGTAGCACCTGTTGAGTAATGCTAATCAGCTGCGCCAAGGAAGAACCCACTAGCTTGAGACTGACACATGCCTGACAAATGGGAATGGCTGGCACCAGGCACAAACGTCCCCAACTTGTGCACCTCGCGTGCAGGTTATGGCAGAGGACAGGACAGCTGGATGAATCCCGAAGATGCCATTCCACAAAGCTGCCGACACCACTGGAAAAATAAGATTCGTCAAACAGAGAGGCATTCCATTGAAGTAGGTTTTCCATCATTCCTTACTAGAACAGGAGGGCTGAAAGGCATGTATGTCAGGGTGTTGGAGGGCTGTCAGATTCAAGGGAATTGAAGGCCAGCAATATTACCAAAAAATAGGGCAACCTCAGCGCAATCCCCACATCACACTGTGGATCTTCTTTCCTATGGCCAGGGAAATAGATAAAACCACAAGCCAAGAGACCTCACAGCCTCTATCCCACCTGGTTCTGTTATTTCCAGCAGTTCACACAGTATATGTCTTTCACTGCCATCAGATCAGTCTACTCACAGATTCATGTCTTCCGTCCACAAACAGGACAATCTCCAGTTTTTGTACACAGCGGATCTCAGCTACTGCAACAGCTGGTGGGTTGGCTGGGCCTGCTACCGAAGTCCACCGCCTAGAAATGTTTTAGGAGCCGCCGCACCTTCCAGAGTTGCTTGTGCTAGTGCTTGGTACGCGCGAGAGATCTCGCGAGGATCGTCGGCTCCTAGTCACATTTTCATTGCGGGGCAGACAATGGGAGGAGGACAGTGTCAGTGTGGCTGCAACAAGGTAGTGACTGTTTTTCTCCAGCCAGACACTTTACCCTCATAAACTACCCCCCCACAAAAGTGGTAATTAGGAGCGACTACCCTTCAGAGGAAGAGCCTGGTTTTCAAAAAGTGCAAGGAAAGTTTCCTACCCAGAAACTGCCCTCTGGTCTTACCAGTGCTCTGCGGAGAGTCAAAGCCCTGTTAAGGGTAACAAAACATAGCCCTGTTAGGGGCCACAACACAGCCTGTAAGTGCCACGCTCTGGCAGAAAATGGCCTGATACAAGGTTTAAACATGGGGGTTATTCCAGAAACTACAACACCCCAGGTAGGTCCCCTAACTGCCTACCCTAAACGTCAATTGTAACAGACAGAACAAAGGGAGAGAAGCTTTGCCTCACACAAAAAAGCGCTCAATAGACTGCACCTACATCACCACTCCATGGTGGATTGGAGATTCGGGTTAGTCTGTATAGCAGTGTCTTCACTCTTCTTAGAAGAGGAAAGAAAGCGAGTTGCAAAATGGCTTAAGGTGGGACGGTTGGCAGGAAAAAGCACCCCCGAGTCAAAACTGTTTTTCCCCAACCCACTGGACATTTCAGGACTCCCCAGAAGTATATTTAACTCTCGCCCAATCTTCGCTTTAGGTCAACACTAGTCAAGGAAGACGACCTAGAGTACTGTGAAAATCACCTAGGGTCCCGGATATAGCAGGGCACTCCCAGCGCCCGCTGAGCTAGACCCAGCCCTGCTTACTCCACTTGCAGACTGATCACAGAACAGGGTTCTAAGTTGGACCAGACTCTGATGCGATAACTCAGTTCAAAATCCCAGATGCGGTGCGGGATACCATTACTGTTGATTGTTGGTCCAAAGCTGAACAGGGAAGGGAACATAGGGACACAGACAGTCAATTCGCTCCCTTCTTTCTTCCAAAACGGCCTGTTAAAGGCCACTAGCAGAGCTACCTATAATGATCGGGCAGCCCAGACCTCATTACCAATCAATATAAGACGGCACAGTTGGTGGACATTCGGCTGGCATGGCAGGAGATATGCCCTAAGCCCAAGAATACCCGAACATAGACTCCGCTGCCTTTCAGAGAGGATTTTATACAGGAGGTCAAGGTCGAAATAAAGCGAAAAATCATTCGCAGAATTCTAATTTGGCAGAATTCACCAGAGGATCCGGCTCAGACCAGGGCCCTTCCCCTCCGACAAGAAGCCTCAGGTCAAAAGACCTTACACTGGTAAGTACCATTCTTCCCACATAAATCCAATATCTCAATTTCTACCCAACATGGGAGGCCATTGGTTCAGACCGTTGGGTCCTCAGATAATAAACATGGACTATCCATCCACTGGGGGAAATTGATCTCCCCAAAGACCCCTCTGAACCCTCCTTATGCCATAGTATTCTCACCTCAATAGACTACCAGAGAACCGTCTCTGCCGAACACAGAGGAACACCACTAAACTGCTTATCACAATCACAGACCCCATTCAGACCAGCTGCTCGCGAAAACGATAAGAGGCCTGGATACCTTCTGCAATGGACGGCGCTAATAGTCGACACCTACGATAATTACCGCCCCCCACTCTCTCAGAAGCGCAGTCCACCACTAAGGCAGCCTCCAAAGGACTTCCCCTACAGACACTACTGGAAGACCGGAAAGAGCCAGCAGAGACTTATTCGGTATTCATCACACAGGGCAACAACCAGTGTGTGCTACTCCCCCAGCTGTGCTAGGTGGGGGGGGGATGCTCCCGTGGGACAAAGTAGGGCTTGCAAGGAATCTATGTACTGCAAACCTCATTGGTCCTAGGCGAAATAGGACACGCACCACCTAGCAACAGCGCCCAACCCTACCCTCCCAAGAGGAAAACACCTGCTTGTTGATAACACACTAGGTCAATGCTGTAATATTGTGTACCTTAGAGAATAGCGGTCATAAACTTCTCAGCTTATGTAACATCACCCACTACTTTATCTCCCTTATCAATCTATGAGCCCAAGTGTACTGTGTTGATGCAATAGTCCCACTATCAGATCCCAGTGATCACCCACCACAGAGTTGCACAGAATCCTCAGCTCACAGTCAGTTCAGCACTTGCGACCTCATGGTAGTTGATTTGAAGAAGGTGGAGAATGGTTTCCAATGTGATTCAGACTGAATACACACTGAATTGCCAGCAATGAAACATGCTTGTGAAGGTTCTTATTCCTCCAGGTCATATGGGCTATATCTGTTTGTATTCATTAGATCACATGGACTTGAGAGTAGTTTTGACGACGTTCGCTAGTCATTCCACGTACTGCTTTGGATTGCAGACAAGGCCAGTCGGAGTCTGAACTAGCGAAAGCGTCTATCAAGAACTATCATTTCAAGCCAGTTGATCTAATTGAATCCAACAGAGTACAAGCAATGAAAAACCTTCATAAGAACCACAGCTGGTCCACTCTTCTCACTGACTGGGCACTGGTTTATTATCCCTAATGTGTCCCTGATGCTCCAACCTGTAATGTAGCTCAGCCTGTAACTCAATGTAAGGGAGAGGTTATTATAGTGTTTAAGACAACAGAACACAATTTAAAAAAACACTCCTCCTGACAAGATGTCCATTGTATCAGTACATGATCCCCCTTCTCTCTCTTTCTGTCTCTTCTCTAGCTCTTTCTGGATTTCCCCCTCTGAATTTTTTCTGGATCTGTTATTTTCCTCTCATTCTCTGTAGCTACTCTGTATGTTCTTTTATTGTAGTATCTCTCTACCTTTCTGTATCTACTCTATATATTATATATTAGCAAAAGGTCTATCGCATCTTTTTCTCTCTTTTCTCTGCGTATCATTCTCTGTAGTTTCTCTGTGTATCTCTCTCTTCTGTAGCTTTCTCTCTGTGTATCTCTCTAGTCTCTTTAGCTTTCCTTGGTATCTCTCTCTGTAGTGTTCTCTGTGTATCTTCTTTCGGCTCTACTTTCTAGTGTATCCTCTCTCTCCTCTCTGTAGCTTGCTCTGTGTAGTTTCTATCTGTGTATCTCTCTTCTGAGCTTTCTCTGTGTATCTTCTTCTTAGCTTTCTCTCTGTGTTCCTCTATCTCTGTAGCTTTCTCTTGGTATCTCTCTCTCTCTTCTATAGCTTTCTCTCTGTGTATCTCTCTCTGTAAGCTTCTCTGTGTATCTCTCTCTTGTTATCTCTCTCTCTGTAGCTTTCTGTGTGTATCTCTCTCTCTCTCTGTAGCTTTCTCGTGTAGTTTACCTCTGTGTTCTTCTACTTTCTCTCTGTGTATTCTCTTTGTATCTCTGGTAGCTCTTCTTGCTCGTGATCTCTCTCTCTCTTTGTGTAACTTTCTCTCTGTGATCCTCTCTGTAGCTTCTCTCTGTGTATACTATTTCTCTTCTCTGTGGAACTTTCTCTCTGTGTGATCTCTCTCGTGTAGCTTTCTCTCGGGTATTCTCTCTTTCTCTTGGTAATCCTCTTCTATCTGTAGCTTTCTCTTGTGTTGTTTATCTCTATCTCTGTTGCTTTCTCTGTGTATCTCTCTCTGTGTCCTTTCTCTCTGGGTATCTCTCTCTCTCTCTCTGTATCTCTCTCTCTCTCTCTGTATTAGCTCTATGTATCTCTCTCTGGTAGCTTCTATCTGCTATGTGTATCTCTCTTCTTCTCTGTGTAACTTTCTCTCTGTGTATCTCTCTCTGTAGCTTCTCTCTGTGTATCTCTCTCTTTCTCTCCTCTGTGTATCTCCTCTCTCTCTGTAGCTTTCTTTGTGTATTTCTCTTTCTGTAGATTTCTCTCTGTGTATCTCTCTCTGTGCTTTCGCTCCTTCCTCTCTGTATCTCTTCTCTCTCTCTCTCATCTTCTCTCTCTCTCTGTTCAGCTTGCTCTGTATCTCTCTTGTGTAGCTTTCTCTCTGTGTATCTCTCTTCTCTCCTCTTGTGGGTAACCTTTCTCTCTGGTATCTCTCTCTGTAGCTTTTCTCTCTGCTGTATCTCAGTTCTCTCTCCTTGTATCTTTCTGCTCTGTGTATCTTTCTACTGTGTTGTAGCTTTTCGTCTCTGTAGCTGTCTCTGTAGGCTTTGCTCTCTTTGTATCTCCTGTAGGGCTTTCGGTCTCTGTGTATTTGTGCACTTGTAATGCCCGCACAGGGCCCTGACGGGCCGGGGAGGGGGTCCAGGTTTCAGAGCTACAGGTGAATCCCTTAATCCCAAAAGGCCCTTTCTTATCATGGCAAAGATACAGCCGAGATTAGGATGCATAACGTACTGCCACTTAATAAATAGGAGCGGCGGGTCCACTGTTCCGATAGCCGCAAAAGTTAATGATGACACTCTTCGCGACAATTTTACGCCCATTTATAAATCGGGAAAACGATTTATCTATGTATATTTTTCTCTATCTTTCTCTTGCTATATCTCCATCTCTGTTTCTCCCACTGTATCTATACTGTCTCTCTTTCTCTTGCTGTTTCTCTATCTCTGTAACTACTTCCCTATATTCTCTTCTGCACACACTGCACTGTACATAAGAACACAATGGTTCCCTACCACCTGACAAGACAACTGTTTGCAGATAAATACTCTTGTGGCATTTCTGATGTTACCACATTATCAGATCAAACACAATTTTAATAGAATTAAGGCAGGGAAAGCGGAAGAGGAGAGACAGAGAGTTTCCTTTGCTTCGAGTGTCTGCCACAAACTGTAATAGAGAGAAATATAATGAGGGGGTTTATTGTATTGTACAAATGAAGGTTCTGCCCCTCCAACTGCCCTTAAAGGACAACAAAAGCTCAGAACAACATTGCATTAGATGGAGAGCTCCTGTTTAAAAGTAGTAATCTGGTCTCACCTATCATTGAAGGTGTTGAGAAATGTAACTTTCTAAATGAGATTTGTGTCTTTTTTCCCAGTGTGTTCCAGTTATTGCAGTGGTGGTCATGACCATTATGTTTACACATGCTCAGCCTAAGTACCGCAGGAATCATCTATATCCATCATGGGTACAGGAAATTCTTCCGCTCCTACTTCTGAGAGGCTGGTCCCCCCCAACTTCCCTTTGGTGTGGGTATATTAGTATATTCCCAGCCTTTGGGGTTCCAGAATCATTTATCCCAATTACAGTCCCCAACATTCCTAGCTTCCCTTTCAGGTGGATACTGATTTTATTGTTATTTTGATCACTCTACAACTTAAAGTGGGGTACCATCATTCTCACTACTTTGGAGACTTTGGAATTTTCTTCTTCCAAGTTGCACCAGCCATAATCCGTGTACCTTGTTTGAAAAACATATTGTACCAAATACTTTGAAACAGAGACTTGAATTTACACCATCTATGATTCATATATTCTTATTAAGTGTACAATTAACTGCTACAATTGTGACCTATTTAACATGAACACATCGTATGTAGGTTGAAAAAACATATAGGTCCATCCAGATGACCCAGGACCCTTCTTAACAGTTGATCCGAGGGAAGGCAAAAAACCCAACAGAAAAGGGGGGAAAATTCCTTCCTGACTCCAAATGGCAATCGGAAAAAATCCCTGGATCAGCCCTGGATCAAAAAATGCTTATTGGCCGATTACGGTCCAATCCAGTAATGTTACAGGCCCCCACAGCATACTGTCTTCTGTGGCCCTTCTGGTCCAAACAGGTAGTGTACCACAGTTCTCTCCATGCAAACGTTAGTTTTGGCCAAAGCAGAAAGTCTTTTGAGTAAAAGCAGACGGTTTCAGAGAACTGGCAGGGTGGTGGTCATCTTGGACCAGGCAGATTGTGGTGCAGGACCTGGAGATAATGGTCCAGGGTCTAGACAACTGGTGATCTAGGTTCAACAGTTCTTCTTTTCTCAATCAATCCATAAAGTCCTTAAAGTCTTTTATTATATTTTATTATATTACTAGTAACTATTACACGTGCTTCTATATGGGATCGGTAAGTTTAAACGTCGATTTTGAATGGTGGCCAGCCATTTCGCATTTGTTTCTCCCAATCAGTTTTGCTGTGTAACAGAAAATACAAAAAATGAACTGATTAGTTTGACATTTTGTAATGGGTCAGAATTAAACCCAAACACAAATCCTCACAGATCCTTTGTTAGTGGCTTCGTGCCTGTGAACTAATGACATACATTGAAGAAATTGCGTTCCATGATTCCTGTGCTCCGCTTGATCCAAGGCGCCTTCTGCCATTTTTATTCAAAAGCTACAAAAAAACAAAATCATTGGTTACCCCTGAGACTGGTTTGTTCCCTGGCAGATTTGACAGTAACACTTTCAGTCTGGTAACTTACCGCATATAATAAGGATCTGTGAAATATTGAGAGGGAGGGAAATAATGGATCCTTACGAATAACCTCATTTTTAAATCCCTCCTCGGTGTCTCCTTGAAATGGAAACTAAATAATAGAGAAATATCCGTTTAAAAACCCAATCTTACGGGTAATGGTAATAACCATTAAAGGGCTATACAGTTTAACCAACACCCAATAAACATCAGTACAACAATGATCTGGATAACATAGAGTTAAAGTTCTGCTGGTTCCAACTGCATCCAAGTTTGTTAGTGTTTTAGAAACAGAACTGCGTTAATTCCAGTAAAATCACAAGAAATCAGTTGGTTCTGTTAATTAACATCTTATACTTACATCAGCAAATACATCTCATACATGTCAGGCCCAGAGCCCACCAATCAACCGATCTGGTGTATGGTTTGCACATCCACATTTCCGGGGCCCGGTACAAAATATGTCCACATCTGGGTTGTCATTAGGTCCTTGTAGCCAATGCCTTAACCAAAACATTAAGAGTTACCCAAGATCCTCATATCTCATTTTAGTTAGGAGTCTGTAAAGTTCTATCTATTGTGTTTTATTGTAATGGCAGAGTAACTAGTTAGAGACGTCTACCATGTTGTACATGTAAATAAATAGAATATTAAATCATAAATGGATCTGTTCTATGGCATTGGACAGGAATCCTACCTTCTTCGCAGTGCTCGAAGTTGGCTATTTTAAGGTAGCCGGTGCAGTCAAGAAAATATTTGTTGGATTCAGATCTCTGGAGAAGAATAAAGAAATGATGATTAATAAACTGTTTATTCTGGTAAAAGAATTTTAGGGAGATTTTCTGAGCATTACAATGTCTCCTCTATACGTCGGTAACATGGATTTAATATCACATTAGCATCTCTCCTCATCACTGCTTTTTATTGAACCCTTACACCTGTTTAACAATCTACCTCTAAACCCCCCTATACCCTTCATATTAAACTTCTAATGGGATCCCAGCTATCAATAGATAATATCGGTACATTGCCATTAGCACTTACCTGTGAACAATCTTGTGATCATGCAGAAAACTTTATCCCTAGAACAAGCAAGCCGAGTAAAACCTGCAGATATTTAATAAAACTCACATTAGCCATGTTATCCAACATAAATCCATATAGTTAACTCACATCCATCTAGTCACTGTACCCAGCCTTCCCATAGAAGAAATGTGTATCTGTTACAGGTGTGGGCAGATAAGCCCTCATTCATTAGGTTTATCCTTTATACCTTTATCTCAGTCCGACTGGGGGACAATAGTAAGTTACTGCCTGAAGGACCCAGGATTGCCAGGCGTCCCTATTTGGATGGGATTGCCCGACTGTAGGGACAAAATCTGAGTGCTGCAGTCAGGGCTGAAATGGGTCCAGAGACCATCCCTGGGAGCCCTGCCCAGTTACAACCAATCCCGCCAGTTATGCCCTAAACCCAACTCCAATACGGCCCCAACCTTTTGCCAAAAATGTCTTCCACTGCGACATCACAGCCCCGCCCCCTCCTGGCCAAGATCTGGCAACCCTGGAGGGACCCTAACATATAATACTCACTGTGTCCTGCCGGTGGTTGGGCCATTGGCATTGATCAGGAAAGTGGCCAAGTCCCCAGAGGGGCAATTCCATCACAAGGCCCTCATGATATTTGGTCTGGATTGCGGCAATAAAGCTTAGTAGGAAAGGACTTTGCTCCTTCCGGCTCAGTTTCATGACCGTCTTCTCTGTGTGAAGCTAAAATAGAAAATTAACCAAAATTAAATGCAGACGAATGTTATAATGTAGAAATTGCTTTGGAGGAGAAATGTCTTTTCTACTGATCTTTATTATCTATTATAGGAGATTTACATTATACAAATAATACAAAATCTAGCAGACGAAATAATAACAATGGAAATCAAATGGAAAACTAAATTTTCTCCATATGAACAGGAAAGTGTCCAGTAGCAGAAATGTATAAAGTATCTGGCAAATTGCCTTGCGCACAAAATAAATTGTGCCAATAGAATTCAATTTTCACTTACCATTTGCGCATACATTGGTCCTCAAGATTTTCTTGTCCTTAATTCAGCCCACTCATTCATTTTCCTTAGCTCCGCCAGGCAAACCTGAAGAAGAGAACGTTTATATCCTTCTTCCCAGATAAGTTACCATTGAGGATCATTAGAATTACTGACGAATAACTTACCTTTCCAAATGTCCCATTGCCCAATCCAATTGCAGAACACAAGCATTAATAGATGATAGGGGGTTCTGCTGTGCACTGAAAGGAAAAAAATCAAGAGATGAATATGATTGGTCCATCAAAGACCTTTTCACTACCATGTACAGGGGAACTTCTCACAACATTTACGAACTAGACCAAATAGAGGAAAGAATAGCTCAATGGAAAAAACATGGCCTGAAGGTCTGGTCTTGGGAGGCTGTGTCTTGGACTACATTAAGGAAAACGAGCAATCCCATGTGGATATAGTGGTCTGTTTATAGATCAGCCTTGGGGGTAAAATACCAAAAAATATACTTTATAACATTCTAAATCTTATATAATTAATACTCTCTCTAATCTCTATATACAATGTGTGCCACGTCCTATACTTTGGCAACATACTGTATGAGAATCCACATTCCTATTTCAATCCCCACCAGGTGATTGTTAATCCCAATGGGTTACAAGTTTGTATTTTACTTACGCTAATGCACAAGGGTCGGGCTCTGGGATTCTGTCTACAATTTCCTGCTCCTCTACTTTGTCTCACTCTGTTCATGGAGGAGGAGTAGCTGGTTCTGGCAGGCTAAATATGGAAAGAAAGTGAATTAAGGATTAGATGGTTATCTGGTTGTAAAGCTGGGATGTCTCTTGTGAAAGTTGATATACAGTGGTGATGTCCTTACCATAGACATATCATTGTTAATAATAATATGTACAGGCTGCACTTCTTCTAATCCTTCTTTTTCATGACTGGGTCTGCAGCATCTACAGGAGAAGCTTCAGTAGGTTCTGGTGGAAGAGTAATATAAAATAGTATAGAAAGTATCCGAGGTGATAGTAGACCATGAATTTACATTAAAGGACAACGACATTTTAAAAGTGGAAACGTTTCTGTGGCAGGGAGGTCGGATTGATTATTCCTACCTCCCAATATCTTTTGTTGTGGAGCACCAGCACATACAATTTTCATCTGAGGTAGTGTCCTGGGCTTGTTGATTAAAGATAGTGCTGAAGTCAGGAGGAAGTCTTGCAGAGGCGTTTCTTCATGGTGCTCCTTAAAGAAATGATATTGGGAGGTAGGAATTACTAATCCTACCTCCCTGCCCAAGGAACTTCACTGGTAGCCTGCGAGGATGTGTGATTTACGTGGTAGGATAAGAGATTAGGACTGCACGCCCTATGAATATCTTCATGCTGGGCTGTGGTGCGTGGTAGTTATTGTTATGTGGTATATAGAATAGATAAATCTACCGCCACCAGTAATTGGTTATTAATCGACATTTCAGTGTCTGTATAAAACCCAAGTCAATTGTGTCTTCGAACTTCAGGTGCTATACAGACACCGAAATATCGATTAATAAACGATGCTTTTCAAGACTGGTGTGTGGTGCTTTATCTATTTATGATGTACAGTTGTGTGATGTTTGTATAGTTTGGTTACACAGAATAATGATAAATGTACCACACATACATCACTGTCCCCTATACTGTACCTGGAAGGGCCTCCCCTTCCTGAACTTCCTGCTCGCTCTGCAGGTAACAAGCTCCACATGTCCGAGCAGCTATTGTTTTAAACCTCATCAGGTTCAATGCTTCAGGCATTATATCAGCCTCTTTAGGTTCAATATCATCGGGCATGGCATCAGCTCTTCGGCTTCTAATTTTCTGCAGGCATTGTATCAGCCTCTCGGTTCTAATTCCTCTGCAGGCATGGTATTAGACTCTTCGGCTTTAATTCCTCTGCAGGCATGGTATTAGCCTCTTCGGCTTCTAATTCCCCTGCAGCATGGTATAGACTCTTCGGCTTTAATTCTTCTGCAGGCATGGTATTAGACTTCGGCTTCTAATTCTTGCAGGCATGGTATCAGCCACTCGGGTTCTAATTTATCTGCAGGCATGGTATTAGCCTCTCGGCTTCTAACTCTCCGCAGATGGTATCAGCCTCTTTGAGTTCTAATTCCTCCGCAGGAATGGTATCAGCCTCTTCGGGTTCTATGTACAAATAATATATAATACATAAGGCTAAGGACCTTGAATGGGGAGGGGAGGTGCAGTGGAATATATTCTTATAAAAACCTCTTGGCTATGTAGCTAAGAGATTTTATAAGAATATATTCCACTGCACCTCCCCATTCACTTTACATGAAGTGTTGAAATGTACATGTTAATAAAAATAGGACACCCAAGGAGCTGCAGGGTTAATCATTTGATTGAAATTTACATCTGTCCCTGTCTGAGCTGATAGTGAAGACCAGGAGAGACCTGGATGCCTTTGCTATGAGTCATAGATGCAACATCCGGATCTCGATTATCAGCCGGATGTTCATACACATCATGCATCGCGGGTCGACACACCACAATCGCACGTGTTACGAACCTTAAAAAGGGGATACTAACAGGTTACAGTAATCTAACTAAATTGCACCACAATGTGCTCATTTCAGTAATGATCGCAGATTCTCTATTTCCTATCAAATGCTTGAATGTGTCTAAAGCTACACTAGGCAGATCTTAGATAGATTAGACGTTTGTCTATAGGCCTATTATAATATATTTTACCTTTAGTTGCCTTAATGAACCCAAATAAAACCAATAAGTTCTTGAATGTCATACCGGTTTTCCTCCCACTTCCTTTTCTTTATCATCTCCGGTTGGGAGACTTTTTGCAACACTGGAAGAATTTTTTGCATCTCAGCCTAAATTTCTTCCATGTGGAGACCTTGTTTTCTGTAGAGATCTGTCCCACTACAGTAATCTCAACATTCCGGAGATATTATGGTCTCTTGTGTCATTGGAATTCTAAATGGAAACCAGCACAATATTGTGAGGAAAACAACTGTATTAGCGTGTCCTTAAAAAGCCTAGAAAAGCAATCTGAGGGTCTTACACCAGTTCTAGGGCCTTTTACTCATTCTACCTTCTAAACCTTGTAGAATGATCAGATACTCTACATATAATTTAAAGCGTGTTCACTACCTGGGGGCAGGGTGGACTGTACCAGGGTTTACAGCATCTCATTTGGATAGTACGGGCAACTGAAGGGACAATACTGCAGTCAGGGTAAGATCACGCCTCTTAAAACCCCACGGAAGACCCCGCCTTGGAACGCCCACTTTCTGACCCAAACCCCACCCATCCACCTGTGACATGCTACTCTCACCCAACCTGCCCCCTGCTTTGCTTTGTCTGTCCCTATCCCAAGTTACAAAGGATATTATGGCAACCCTGACTGTACTATTGTATAGTACTAGTACAGAGATGGGATGCCGATCCAATACGGAACCCTCGTCCACAAATCCGAAAGATCCAACAGAATCCAGACGGATCCTCCGATTACAATCGGAAACTCGGAAGTGGTCTCCCATCATATTTTCAAGGATTTTGAATGTACAAAGATATTTCGAAAAATTATCGGAAATTGCCTCCGTATATTCGATAATCTTGAAAATTTGTTCTGTTTTTGGATTCTTCTGGATTTTCCAAAGATCCCGGGTATCCAAAGATCGGCCATCTCTACTGACACAGGGTGTTTGGTGACTTCACAGACTATAACCAGACTTATAGGGGTGATGCAATAGGAGGTGCAGAAGTTTTACCTGTGCTTATATAGCAACCAATCAAAATATTAGCTTTTTACGGGTTACTGCAGTTAGATAATTTCTGGTTGGTTGTTACAGATTAATAGAACGGACCATCGGCAGAGCTAAATCAGGGTTGACAGTGATTATAACAAGAAGTTCTGCAGCAGCCTAACTTACCTTCTGCTTCTTTCCAAAGAAACGGCCAACCGTTCTTTCAGTCTCTCACTCATGGTGGAAACTCCTGTGGGACAGAAAGAAGTTTATTATGTAAAAACACATTGACATCGATACTAAATAACAGGATTGTGTGAGACAAATTACAGTTAGAGGGGCGGACATGTTATTTAATATGGAAATCCTTATGGAGATCCACCACTGCAAAATGCCAGTTTCCATAGTATGCCCAGAAAATAAGGTTTTAAATCTACAAATCCACGATTCGTTACAAGAACTCAACCCATTGAGATAACTATGGATCCATCTATTGACCTGGTCGTTTAGTCATTATAACATTTATGGGAAATAGTGACCTCAACAATATAGAAACAAACAATGCAACTTATCTACACGATAGTTTCAACTTACTAGGATGAAATCCGCTTTTCAGATGAAAAAATAAAAAATTAAGGAATCGCCTGGCAGAAAAAAAACTCGATGACAGGATTCAACTTAACTAAAAACGCTGAAAAAAATCCTCAGAAAAATCGTTTATCGTTGGTTGTAAAGGAGAGAGCAGCCAACGTGGACTGTTCGCAGCACAACAACCAAACGCAATAATCCACAGTAACAAGTTACAGGAAAAAAAATGTGGTTACCATGGCAACTGGTTTCTGTTGAAGATTGTAATACAAATTAGCAAGTAAACAATGTCCAAGGATGGGCGGGGCTTGGGAGAAACTGTACCTAGTAGAAGTATTGTAAGGTATGCACTAACAGAAGGATCCACTGGGTCACACACATTAACAGATTACCATAAACTCTTACAGCATTGCCTTCATAGTTCTCAACTACTAGGATGAAATCCATCTATTGACCTGGTCGATTTAGTCATTATAACATTTATGGAAATAGTGACCTCAAAAATATAGAAAACCAACAATTACAACTTATCTACATCGATAGTTATCAACTTACTAGGATGAAATCCGCTTTTCAGATGGAAAAAAATAAAAAGTTAAGGAATCGCCTGGCAGAGAATAAACTCGATGACAGAGGATTCAACTTAACTAAAAAGTCTGAAAAAATCCTCAGAAAAACGTTTATCGGTTGTAAAGGAGAGAGCAGCCAATGTGGACTGTTCTGCAGCACAACAACCAACGCAATGATCCACAGTAACAAGTTGACTGGGGGGGAAAATTGTGGTTACCATGGCAACTGGTTTCTTGATGATGTAATCATATGCAAATTAGTAAGAAAACAATTGCCTTTAAATATATAAACTATGATGTGTGTTACATGGAGCTCTGCGAAGTTCACTTTAGTATCCTCCATGATCTGCACCATCTTGTTTTTATAAATTAAACTGTACCCTTTCAACCCCCTAATAACACCCCCTCCCTAATAGTACTCAGGGTGAGGACATAAGCCAGTAGGTAGTAAACCAGTCTTGCTTAGATCTCCATAACATTTTGTCACAATCTGGCTGGTGATGTCAGTCTCTCCCAGCTCTGCAAGGAGCCCGTATCTCATAAGCCTGTGTGTGGTAACAGGGGGCGCAGTGCAGGTAGAACAATGAGCCGAACTTGACAGAATGGTATGGGGGATCATAAGCATACCCAATGGTAAGGGACATAACCACAAGGGTAGAATTAGGGGGGAAGGGGTGGAATATTGCCCTTTTAAGAAAGGTTTAAGTTGAACAAAACCAATTACTGTCTATTAACTGTGCTCTATGAACAAGGCCCCTCGATACCACACACCTCACACAGATTTTGTTTTCTAACTTCTGGTATGGAGATCCATTTCAATGACATTACTTCCCGCCTGTGCTGTATAGGATTCTACCTGGGATTCACATTCATCCGATACTAATGAGTTTATGGCATGATAGAGAGAAAGGTCGGTCAGTACGGGTTTGATAGCATCATACTGGGAAATTACCAAAATGGGTATTTTACACTGGAGGCAGGGCCATTTCTAGCCATTTTCGTGCCCTAGGCGCCCTCCCACCTACGTGCGCCCCCCCCCCCCCAAAAAAAAAACCAAAAAACTTGGCCTGTCAAATACAGCTGGGTTCCTCCTTTGTGTGACACACCGTCTACTGCGACTGTTCTTTATAGTGGAACCGCTTTACTAGTTGGTAAGAGGCACACGCTGTGTACCAGTGAGGCGGGCTTTTGTATGAATGCAGCGACACTGGTCACAAATGAATACTGATTGGAAGGACAGGATCGGTTTCTGTGGAGTGTGGTATGTGGCACCCAGAAAATGTTTCCAGCGGGTAGGGCAGAACAGGGAGATTGGTGGAGATAGAGATTTTCCAAGAATATTGGCATTAATAATTTCAGTGCCAGCAGAAATTTCCATTAACCCTTTAGTGCCAGCAGACTTACTATTAATACTTTCAGTGCCAGGACCTTTCCAGAGAATTGCTATTATCCCTTCACTTCTGCAGATCCCCATAGTATTGCCATTAACATTTCAGTGCAGAAGAGTATTACCATGAACCATTCAATGCCAACAGACTTCTATTAATACTTTAGTGGCAGCACTTTCCCTGAGTATGGCATTAACATTTCAGTGCCAGCAGAGTATTACCTTTAACCCTTTCAGCTGCCAGTTCAGGTTCTGTACTAGATACAATGTTGCAGGTTACAGCTGAACAGGAGAGCAGATCTAACACAACAAGTACAACATGAAAGGGAGATGCTAGGAGAAGAAGAATAGGCGCCCTGGATCAACATTGGCGCCCTAGTTCTTTGCCTAGGTGGCTAAAAAGGCCCTGACTGGAGGGTATTAATTCTAGCAGCCAATGGGCAATTACCTAAACCAAGAGTCTAATGGTTTGCTATTCTAACCACTCTACATTAGATTGTGCTGGTTTCACCAATGAGGAGAATGGGAATTGTTGTTAGTAGCACTTCCTCATACTTTTTGGCTGTGGAAACAAACATTTCCTGGTCTTCTGGCAGTGGTCACTAATGGGTTAAGTCCTAGACTCAGGTTTGGTACAGGAAATACGTAAGCAATAAAACTCCTCCTCCCCCTACCTCCAGTCCTTCTGTCCTCACTTGGTACCAGGAACGTATGCTCATCTCACCCTGATGTAGGATTGGCGACCCTCTTCCTAATGGCCAGGCTGCTCCGATCCTGTTCTGGGATTCCTACAAAGCCCCTAAGTCCCCTCCAGCCCTTGGGTCTAATCGCGGCTGCTTTCGGCATTCCGGTACTTGGGGTACTTCTGGGGTTTGGCGTTACGACCCATGCGCTTGACGTCATCGCGCAAGATTTGAAATTTTGCATGCCGAATCTCCGTTCCCTGCACAGTGCAGCTACCGGTTTTCACAATCCTGTGCAATCTCTTGTGGCTGTTGCTGCTCCATTTACAATTCTTTGGATTTGGGGGTACATTCGCTGGATCTATGGATATCTAATACCATTTTGTTGGTTTTTGGATACTATTAAGTTTTTTTATTAACAGGTTATAGAGCTCCAGAGGGACCGATCTCGTCTACAAAGGGAAGAATAAAGATTAAATCTGGGAGAGAATGACCTCTTGTGATAATAAAGCTTCTAGAGGGAAAAAAAATGTGTAATGATTGCCTAATTCAATTTGGCATGGTCTATGTGGAAAAAAAATCCAAAAAGCATCATTGAGGCCATAGATTCCTTGACCCATTGGGTAACATCAGCTTTTTGATTCACAGAGACCATGCCAAATTGAATTAGGCAATCATTACAATTTTTTTTCCCTCTAGAAGCTTTATTATCACAAGAGGTGCATTCTCGTCCAGATTTATCTTTATGCTTCCCCTTTGTAGACTGAGATCGGTGCCCTCTGGAGCTCATAATGACCTGTTAATAAAAAAACTTAATAAGTATCCAAAAACCAAACAAAAATGGTATTAGATATCCATAGATCCAGCGAATGTACCCCAAATCCAAAGAAATTGTAAATGGAGCAGCAACAGCCAACAAGGATTCTCATTTCATTAGGTTTATCCTTTATACCTTTATCTCAGTCCGACTGGGGGACAATAGTTAAGTTACTGCCTGAAGGACCCCGGATTGCCAGGCGTCCCTATTTGGCTGGGATTGCCCGACTGTAGGGACAAAATCCTGAGTCCTGCAGTCAGGGCTGAAATGCGGTCCAGAGACCGTCCCTGGGAGCCCTGCCCAGTTACAATCACTCCCCGCCCAGTTACGCCCTAAACCCGACTCCAAATACGGCCCCAACCTTTTGCCAAAATGTCTGCCCACTGCGACATCACAGCCCCGCCCCCTCCCGGCCAAGATCTGGCAACCCTGGAGGGACCCTAACATATAATACTCACTGTGTCCTTGCCGGTGGTAATGGGCCATTGGCATTGATCAGGAAAGTGGCCAAGTCCCCCAGAGGGGCAAATTCCATCACAAGGCCCTCATGATATTTGGTCTGGATTGCGGCAATAAAGCTTATTAGGAAAGGACTTTGCTCCTTCCGGCTCAGTTTCATGACCGTCTTCTCTGTGTTGAAGCTAAAATAGAAAATTAACCAAAATTAAATGCAGCCGAATGTATAATGTACAATATGCTTCGGAGGGAATTTCTTTTCTACTGATCTTTATTATCTATTATAGGAGAATTTACATTATACAAATAATACAAATCTAGCAGACGAAATAATAACAATGGAAATCAACTGGAAACTAAATTCTCTCCATATGAACAGGAAATGTGTCCAGTAGAAATGTATAAAGTATCTGGCAAATTGCCCATTGCGCACAAATACTTTGTCCAATAGAATTCAATTTTCACTTACCATTTGCGCATACATTGGTCCTCAAGATTTTCTTTTGTCCTTAATTTCACTGCCACTTTCATTCCATTTTCCTTAAGCTCCGCCAGGCAAACCTGAAGAAGAGAACGTTTTATTCCTTCTCCCAGATAAGTTACCATTGAGGATCATTAGAATTACTGACTGAATAACTTACCTTTCCAAATGTCCCATTGCCCATCCAATTGCAGAACACAAGCCTATTAATAGATGATATGGGGTTCTGCTGTGCACTGAAAGGAAAAATCAAGAGATGAATATGATTGGTCCATCAAAGACCTTTTCACTACCATGTACAGGGGAACTTCATCACAACATTTACAGAACTAGACCAAACTAGAGGAAAGAATAGCTCAATGGAAAAAACATGGCTGAAGTCCTGGTCTTGGGAGGCTGTGTCTTGGACTACATTAAGGAAAACGAGCAATCCCATGTGGATATAGTGGTCTGTTTATAGATCAGCCTTGGGGGTAAAATACCAAAAATATACTTTATAACATTCTAAATCTTATATAATTAATACTCTCTCTATATCTCTCATATATACAATGTGTGCCACGTCCTATACTTTGCAACATACTGTATTGAGAATCCACATTCCTATTTCAATCCCCACCAGGTGATTATGTTTAATCCCAATGGGTTACAGTTTGTATTTTACTTACGCTAATGCACAAGGGTCGGGCTCTGGGATTCTGTCTACAATTTCCTGCTCCTCTACCTTGGTCTCACTCTGTTCATGAGGAGGAGTAGCTGGTCTGGCAGGCTAAATATGGAAAGAAAGTGAATTAAGGATTAGATGGTTTATCTGGTTGTAAAGCTGGGATGTCTCTTGTGAAAGTGATATACAGTGGTGATGTCCTTACCATAGACATATCATTGTTAATAATAATATGTACAGGCTGCACTTCTTCTAATCCTTCTTTTTCATTGACTGGTTCTGCAGCATCTACAGGAGAAGCTTCAGTAGGTTCTGGTGGCAGATTATATAAAATAGTATAGAATTAGTATCCGAGGTATTAGTTATGACCATGAATTTACATTAAAGGACAACGACATTTTAAAAGTGGAACGTTTCTGTGGCAGGGAGGTCGGATTGATTATTCCTACCTCCCAATATCTTTTTGTTGTGGAGCACCAGCACATACAATTTTCATCTGCCAGGTTAGTGTCCTGGGCTTTCCTGAATTAAAGATAGTGCTGAAGTCAGGAGGAAGTCTTGCAGAGGCCGTTTTCTTCATGGTGCTCCTTACAGAAATGATATTGGGAGGTAGGAATTACTAATCCTACCTCCCTGCCCAAGGAACTTCACTGGTAGCCCTGCAGGATGTGTGATTTACAGTGGTAGGATAAGAGATTAGGACTGCACGCCCTATGAATATCTTCATGCTGGGCTGTGTGCGTGGTAGTTATTGTTATGTGGTATATAGAAATAGATAAATCTACCGCACACCAGTAATTGTTTATTAATCGACATTTCAGTGTCTGTATAAAACCTCAAGTCAATTGTGTCTTCAGAATTTCAGGTGCTATACAGACACCGAAATATCGATTAATAAACGATTGCTTTTCAAGACTGGTGTGTGGTGCGTTTATCTATTTATGATGTACAGTTGTGTGATGTTTGTATAGTTTGGTTACACAGAATAATGATAAATGTACCACATACATCACTGATCCCCTATACTGTACCTGGAAGGGCCTCCCCTTCCTGAACTTCCTGCTTCGCTTCCTGCAGAGTAACAAGCTCCACATGTTCCGAGCAGTCCATTGTTTTAACCTCATCAGGTTCAATGCTTTCAGGCATTATATCAGCCTCTTTAGGTTCAATATCATCGGGCATGGCATCAGCCTCTTCGGCTTCTAATTTCTCTGCAGGCATTGTATCAGCCTCTTCGGCTTCTAATTCCTCTGCAGGCATGGTATTAGACTCTTCGGCTTCTAATTCCTCTGCAGGCATGGTATTAGCCTCTTCGGCTTCTAATTCCCCTGCAGGCATGGTATTAGACTCTTCGGCTTCTAATTCTTCTGCAGGCATGGTATTAGACTCTTCGGCTTCTAATTCTTCTGCAGGCATGGTATCAGCCACTTCGGGTTCTAATTTATCTGCAGGCATGGTATTAGCCTCTTCGGCTTCTAACTCCTCCGCAGGCATGGTATCAGCCTCTTTGAGTTCTAATTCCTCCGCAGGAATGGTATCAGCCTCTTCGGGTTCTATGTACAAATAAATATATAATACATAAGGCTAAGGACCTTGAATGGGGAGGGGAGGTGCAGTGGAATATATTCTTATAAAAACCTCTTGGCTATGTAGCTAAGAGATTTTTATAAGAATATATTCCACTGCACCTCCCCATTCACTTTACATGAAGTGTTGAAATGTACATGTTAATAAAAATAGGACACCCAAGGAGCTGCAGGGTTAATCATTTTCTTTCCGAGAGAGATTGAAATTTACATCTGTCCATGTCTGAGCTGATAGTGAAGACCAGGAGAGACCTGGATGCCTTTGCTATGAGTCATAGATGCAACATCCGGATCTCGATTATCAGCCGGATGTTCATACACATCATGCATCGCGGGTCGACACCCACAATCGCACGTGTATACGAACCTTAAAAAGGGGATACTAACAGGTTACAGTAATCTAACTAAATTGCACCACAATGCTGCTCATTTCAGTAATGATCGCAGATTCTCTATTTCCTATCAAATGCTTGAATGTGTCTAAAGCTACACTAGGCAGATCTTAGATAGATTAGACGTTTGTCTATAGGCCTATTTATAATATATTTTACCTTTAGTTTGCCTTAAATGAACCCAAATAAAACCAATAAAGTTCTTGAATGTCATACCTGGTCTTTCCTCCACTTCCTTTTCTTTATCATTCTCCGGTTCGGGAGACTTTTTGCAACACTGGAAGAATTTTTTGCATCTCAGCCTAAATCTCTTCCATGTGGAGACCTTGTTTTCTGTAGAGATCTGTCCCACTACAGTAATCTCAACGTCTCCGGAGATATTCATGGTCTCTTTGCTGTCATTGGAATTCTAAATAGGAAACCAGCACAATATTGTGAGGAAAACAACTGTATTAGCGTGTCCTTAAAAAGCCTAGAATAAGCAATCTGAGGGTCTTACACCAGTTCTAGGAGCCTTTTACTCATTCTACCTTCTAATACCTTGTAGAAATGATCAGATACTCTACATATAATTTAAAGCGTGTTCACTACCTGGGGGCAGGGTGGACTGTACCCAGGGTTTACAGCATCTCCATTTGGATAGTACTGGCCCAACTGAAGGGACAAAGTACTGCAGTCAGGGCTAAGATCACGCCTCTTAAAACCCCCCGGAAGACCCCGCCTTGGAACGCCCACTTTCTGACCCAAACCCCACCCATCCACCTGTGACATGCCTACTCTCCACCCCAACCTGCCCCCTGCTTTGCTTTGTACCTGTCCCTATCCCAAGTTACAAAGGATATTATATGGCAACCCTGACTGTACTATTGTTACTAGTACTAGTACAGAGATGGGATGCCGATCCAATACGGAACCCCTCGGTTCCAAAATCCGAAAGATCCAACAGAATCCAGACGGATCCTCCGGATTACAATCGGAAACTCGAAAGTGGTCTCCCATCATATTTTCAAGGATTTCTGAATGTACAAAGATATTTTCGAAAATTATCGGAAATTGCTCCGTATATTCGATAATCTTTGAAAATTTGTTCTGTTTTTGGATCTTCTGGATTTTCCAAAGATCCGGGTATCCAAAGATCGGCCATCTCTACTAGTACACAGGGTGTTTGGTGACTTCACAGACTATAACCAGACTTATAGGGGCTGATGCAATAGGAGGTGCAGAAGTTTTACCTGTGCTATTATAATGCAACCAATCAAATATTAGCTTTTTACTGGGTTACTGCAGTTAGATAATTTCTGGTTGGTTGTTACAGATTAATAGCACGGACCATCGGCAGAGCTAAATCAGGGTTGACAGTGAATTATAACAAGAAGTTCTGCAGCAGCCTAACTTACCTTCTGCTTCTTTCCAAAGAAACGGCCAACCCGTTCTTTCAGTCTCTCACTCATGGTGGAAACTCCTGTGGGACAGAAAGAAGGTTTATTATGTAAAAACACATTGACATCGATACTAAATAACAGGATTGTGTGAGACAAATTACAGTTAGAGGGGCGGACATGTTATTTAATATGGAAATCCTTATGGAGATCCACCACTGCAACTGCCAGTTTCCATATTGTATGCCCAGAAAATAAGGTTTTAAATCTACAAATCCCACGATTCGTTACAAGAACTCAACCCATTGAGATAACTATGGATCCATCTATTGACCTGGTCGATTTAGTCATTATAACATTTTATGGAAATAGTGACCTCAACAATATAGAAACAAACAATTGCAACTTATCTACATCGATAGTTATCAACTTACTAGGATGAAATCCGCTTTTCAGATGAAAAAATAAAAAGTTAAGGAATCGCCTGGCAGAGAAAAAACTCGATGACAGGGATTCAACTTAACTAAAAACGTCTGAAAAAAATCCTCAGAAAAATCGTTTATCGGTTGTAAAGGAGAGAGCAGCCAACGTGGACTGTTCTGCAGCACAACAACCAACGCAATAATCCACAGTAACAAGTTAACAGGGAAAAAAATGTGGTTACCATGGCAACTGGTTTCCTGTTGAAGATGTAATACAAATTAGCAAGTAAACAATGTCCAAGGATGGGCGGGGCTTGGAGAGAACTGTACCTAGATAGAAGTATTGTAAGGTATGCACTAACAGAAGGATCCACTGGGTCACACACATTAACAGATTAACCATAAACTCTTACAGCATTGCCTTTTCATAGTTCTCAACTTACTAGGATGAAATCCATCTATTGACCTGGTCGATTTAGTCATTATAACATTTTATGGAAATAGTGACCTCAACAATATAGAAACAAACAATCACAACTTATCTACATCGATAGTTATCAACTTACTAGGATGAAATCCGCTTTTCAGATGGAAAAAAAATAAAAAGTTAAGGAATCGCCTGGCAGAGAATAAACTCGATGACAGGGATTCAACTTAACTAAAAACGTCTGAAAAAAATCCTCAGAAAAATCGTTTATCGGTTGTAAAGGAGAGAGCAGCCAATGTGGACTGTTCTGCAGCACAACAACCAACGCAATGATCCACAGTAACAAGTTGATGGGGGGGAAAATTGTGGTTACCATGGCAACTGGTTTCTTGATGATGTAATCATATGCAAATTAGTAAGAAAACAATTTGCCTTTAAATATATAAACTAATGATGTGTTACATGGAGCTCTGCGAAGTTCACTTTAGTATCCTCCATGATAATGGGTCAAGGAATCTATGGCCTCAATGATGGAGTCTATGGTGGTTAAGGCTTCCTTACCATCTATGCCTTTTACTGCTGAACCTGTTGCCAGTGTTTCTTCTCAACCTCCTGGGGATAAGGAACTTATCTCGTTGCCAGTGTTTCTTCTCAACCTCCTGGGGATAAGGAACTTATCTCCGATGATGAACTTGAACATCTGTTTCCTCCTGAAACAATTCATAATCTACCCTACCATGGCTAAGATGATTACAGATGAGTGGGAGAATGTGGATCAAAAATTTTCACAATGTAATAATTTGTCTGCCAAGTATCCTTTTTCAGACGAGGTATCTTCTTTTTGGGATAATCCTCCCAAGCTAGATGCAGCCATGTCTAGGCTAGCCCGCAAGACTTTACTGCCTGTGGAAGAGATTCCTGACTTAAAAAGGCTTATACAGTGGCTGGAGCTTCTATTAGACCTGCATCTGCCATTGTAGAATTATCCAAAGCTTCCAGTATATGGATCAAGGAGATTGAAGATGCTGTAATTAAGGGAGCTGATAAGAAGGAGATCGTGAGTGCCCTCAGAGATATTAGATTGGCCTCTGGTTTTTGTGCAGAAGCAGCATTGGATAATCTAAAGTTTGCTGCTTGCTCAGTTTCTTTAACTGTCTAAGCAAGAAGATCTTTGTTGTTAAGCCAGTGGCAAGCAGATATTCCGTCAAAATGAGTCTACTTAATCTTCCTTTTCAAGGATACCTTCTTTTTGGAAGAAAACTGGAGGAGGCAATATCTAGAAATGTGGCAGACAAAGGAACCTTTTTACCTAGACAAAATTTCAAAAGGAAAAATTCTCCTTAAAATGATTTTGTATCATTCAAAGAAGCTAGTCAATATCGTCCAGGTCGAAGTTTAGCACAGCGTTCATGGAGAATGAATTCTACTCAGCATTTTCATCAGTCCTTTCAGCAGTAAAACAAACCACAAGTTAAAAAATCATTATGAAGGTGTGGAAGTCCAGCAACAAACCACAAGTTAAAAAATCATTATGAAGGTGTGGAAGTCCAGCTGGGCTCGTAATTTTCAAGACAAATGGGTAAAAGATACCATCCTCTAGGGCGATCCTGGATTTAAAAAAGTTGAACTCCTTTCTGGATATTCGAACCTTCAAAATGGAAACATTAAAGTCAGTAGTCATTCATCTGAGAAAATCCGACTGGTTGATAAAAATCGACCTTCAAGGCGCCTACCTACACATTCCCATCTGGCCGCCTCATCAGAGATTCCTGTGGTTTTGTATAATGAATCGCCATTTTCAGTACATCTGCCTTCCATTTGGATTGGCAACAGCTCCAAGAACATTAGGATGTGAAGGCTGGTTTAAAGGTATAAGCAAGCTCTTTTTAATAGAGCCTTTGTATTGATGGAGCTTGTATAGGGACCACAGTTCCCCTTAAAAGAGGAATAAAAGCTTGACAAGTAGTAACCAGTGACCATGATATAGTGTCATTTAATATAGGTTGCAAAAAACTAAAGTGCACTGGGCTAACAAAAACTTTTAACTTTAGGAAAGCTAATTTTATGCTGTTAAAGGAATCGCTCCTGCTCATAGACTGGGGGAAACTGTTTCTAGGTAAAGATACTGAGCAGATGTGGACCACTTTTAAAGGGATATTACATTTCTAAATCTGTACCTTTAGGTAACAAGTGTAAAAAAATTAGATCCACTCCTGCATGGCTTAATGCTCAGGTAAAAAGGGAAATGGAAAAAAAGAAAAAGGCTTTTAAAATTTTGAAAACAGAAGGCACAGAACAGTCTTACAGGGAGTACAAAAGCTGTAATAAAGAGTGCAAGAAAGCAATTAAACTAGCTAAAATAGAAAATGAAATACGGATTGCCGAACAAAGCAAGTCCAAACCCAAAATGTTTTTTAAGTATATAAATGGTAAAAAAGATGAGGACTGAGAATGTGGGACCATTAAATAATGGGGCTGAGGTGGTTGTAGAGGATGCCGAAAAGACTAATCTGCTAAACTGTTTTTTTACATCGGTTTTTACTGTTGAGAATCCTTGTCCTTACGGTAGGGATTGTAGCAATATGCAGGGAAGAAATGAAGAGTATTCACATTGGATAACAGAGGATATGGTACGGAAACAATTAGACAAAGTTAATATCAATAAAGCCCCAGGACCAGATGGATTGCATCCTCGGATTTTAAAGGAGCTTAGTTCAGTTCTATCTAGACCACTGTTTCTCATCTTTTCAGATTCGCTTTTGTCTGGGGATGTGCCGCTGGACTGGAAAAAAGCCAATGTAATACCAATATTTAAAAAAGGTAGTTGTTCACAGCCTGGTAACTAAAGACCTGTAAGCCTAACATCAGTGGTAGGGAAGGTGATGGGAACTTTGTTAAGGGATCATATCCTTGACTTTGTCTCCAGAGATCATCTTATTAGTGGTAGTCAGCATGGATTTATGAGAAATAGATCATGCCAGACAAATTTAATTGTTTTTTATGAAGAAGTGAGTAAGAAGTTAGATTCAGGCACAGCAGTGGATGTGGTATATTTGGATTTTGCAAAAGCTTTTGATACTGTGCCACATAGGCGACTAATGTATAAACTGAGGACTGTTGGCCTTGAAGAAAACATTTATTCATGGATTGAGAACTGGTTATTGGACCGCAAACAGAGAGTGGTGGTTAATGGAGCTACATCTATGTGGGCTAAAGTTCTAAGCGGAGTGCCTCAGGGTTCTGTAATGGGGCCGCTTCTGTTTAATCTGTTTATAAATGACTTAGAAGGGGGCATTGAGAGCAAGGTCTCTGGTACCCTTATTATAACTTGTTTTCCTTCTAATTCTGCTAGAATGTTTAGCAAGGCCGAGGAAGCTGAAATGAGGTTTGGAAGACTAGAATGTCTAGCAAGGCCGAGGAAGCTGAAATGAGGTTTGGAAGACTGGAAGCAAGGAATTCGTCTGGAGGAATCATCTTGAATTCCAAATGATAACCCAAGAGGATGGTATCTTTTACCCATTTGTCTTGAAAATTACGAGCCCAGAAAGGAAAAAAATGAGGCCGTCTCCCGTCTACCAGCTCCTGCTGGACTTCCACACCTTCATAATGATTTTTTAACATCCACATTCTCCCACTCATCTGTAATCATCTTAGCCATGGTAGGGTCTAGATAAAAACAAGGTTTAGGATCTTGAGTGCAAAACATTTTGTCACTGGAAGATGGAGTGACTCAAATAGCCTTAATTAGATAATGAATTGTTTCAGGAGGAAACAGATGTTTAAGTTCATCATCAGAGATAAGTTCCTTATCCCCAGGAGGTTGAGAAGAAACACTGGCCACAGGTTCAGCAGTAAAAGGCATAGATAGTAAGGAAGCCTTAACTGTCTTAGAAACTTGAACCACCATAGACTCATCATTGAGGCCATAGATTCCTTGACCCATTGGGTAACATCAGCTTTCAGAGGATTCTATGGTGGTTAAGGCTTCTTACCATCTATGCCTTTTACTGCTGAACCTGTTGCCAGTGTTTCTTCTCACCTCCTGGGGATAAGAACTTATCTCCGATGATGAACTTGAACATCTGTTTCCTCCTGAAACAATTCATAATCTATAAAGGCTATGAGAGTCACTTTGTTATCAGAAAACATTTTCTGACACTCCATCTTCCAGTGACAAAATGTTTTGCACTCAAATCCTAAACCTTGTTTTTATCTACACCCCTACCATGGCTAAGATATTACAGATGAGTGGGAGAATGTGGATCAAAAATTTTCACATGTAATAATTTGTCTGCCAAGTATCCTTTTTCAGATGAGGTATCTTCTTTTTGGGATAATCCTCCCAAGCTAGATGCAGCCATTACTTAGCTACCCGCAAGACTTACTGCCTGTGGAAGAGATTCCTGCTGACTTAAAAAGGCTTATACAGTGGCTGGAGCTTCTATAACCTGCATCTGCCATTGTAGAATTATCCAAGCTTCCAGTATATGATCAAGGAGGTTGAAGATGCTGTAATTAAGGGAGCTGATAAGAAGGAGATCGTGGAGTGCCCTCAGAGATATTAGATTGGCCTCTGGTTTTTGTGCAAAGCAGCATTGGATAATCTAAAGTTTGCTGCTTGCTCAGTTTAACTCTTAACTGCACAAGAAGATCTTTGTCGTTAAGCAACAGTGGCAAGCAGATATTCCGTCAAAAATGTCTACTTAATCTTCCTTTTCAAGGATACCTTCTTTTGGAAGAAAACTGGAGGAGGCAATATCTAGAAATGATGGCAGACAAAGGAACCTTTTTACCTAGACAAAATTCAAAAGAAAAATTCCTCCTAAAATGATTTTGTTCATTCAAAGAAGCTATTCATATCGTCCAGGTCGAAGTTTAGCACAGCGTTCATGGGAATGAATTCTACTCAGCATTTTCATCAGTTCTTTCAGCAGTAAAACAAACCACAAGTTAAAAAATATCATTATGAAGGTGTGGAAGTCCAGCTGGGCTCGTAATTTCAAGACAATGGGTAAAAGATACCATCCTCTTGGTTTTCATTTGGAATTCAAGATGATTCCTCCAGACGAATTCCTTGCTTCCAATCTTCCAAACCTCATTTCAGCTCTCCTCGGCCTTGCTAGAACATTCTAGCAGAATTAGAAGGAAAACAAGTTATAATAAGGGTACCAGAGGATCAGATAGGTTTTATCACTCTCGCTTCTTTCGGTAAGGAAAAGCTCAGGAGAATTCAGGGCGATCCTGGTTATTAAAAAAGTTGAACTCCTTTCTGGATATTCGGAACCTTCAAAATGGAAACATTAAAGTCTAGTCATCATCTGAGAAAATCCGACTGGTTGATAAAAAATCGACCTTCAAGGCGCCTACATACCATTCCCATCTTCCCTCACATCAGAGATTCCTGTGGTTTTGGTATAATGAAGGGGAATATCTCACATATTCCAATACAAAAATATATTTATTTCATATGTATGATTGTCCTTATTAAGGTATCCACCAGACCTCTAGCTGCAGAGAATTCCAGATACCGTATATACTCGAGTATAAGCCGACTCGAGTATAAGCCGAGGTACCCATTTTTGCCTCCAAAATTAGAAAAACATGATTGACTTGAGTATAAGCCGAGGGCATACAGTAACCCTAATACCTTTCCACTGTAGATGTTTTGGAAACTACAACTCCCAGCATGCGAGTCAGGCCGGCAGTTCCCAGTAGTTCTTCATGGTTGTGCGATGATGTCATCGCGCACGCTGGCGGGATGACGTCATCGCGCAGCTGCGACAAAAATATATTTATTTCATATGTATGACTGTCCTTATTAAGGTATCCACCAGACCTCTAGCTGCAGAGAATTCCAGATACCGTATATACTCGAGTATAAGCCGACTCGAGTATAAGCCGAGGTACCCATTTTTGCCTCCAAACTTAGAAAAACATGATTGACTTGAGTATAAGCCGAGGGCATACAGTAACCCTAATACCTTTCCACTGTAGATGTTTTGGAAACTACAACTCCCAGCATGCTTGGTTGCTGGGAGTTGTAGTTTGCAACCACCTATAGTAGAAAGGTATTGGGGGTTACTGTATAGCATACTGTCCCCCACCCTAATACCTTTCCACTGTAGATGTTTGGAAATGCAGAGCTTTGGAACTTCCAATGATGTTCAATGCTGCAAGCGAGACCTAGATAGGAAGAGTTTTCACATTGGATAACAGAGGATATGGTACGGAAACAATTAGACAAAGTTAATATCAATAAAGCCCCAGGACCAGATGGATTGCATCCTCGGATTTTAAAGGAGCTTAGTTCAGTTCTATCTAGACCACTGTTTCTCATCTTTTCAGATTCGCTTTTGTCTGGGGATGTGCCGCTGGACTGGAAAAAAGCCAATGTAATACCAATATTTAAAAAAGGTAGTTGTTCACAGCCTGGTAACTAAAGACCTGTAAGCCTAACATCAGTGGTAGGGAAGGTGATGGGAACTTTGTTAAGGGATCATATCCTTGACTTTGTCTCCAGAGATCATCTTATTAGTGGTAGTCAGCATGGATTTATGAGAAATAGATCATGCCAGACAAATTTAATTGTTTTTTATGAAGAAGTGAGTAAGAAGTTAGATTCAGGCACAGCAGTGGATGTGGTATATTTGGATTTTGCAAAAGCTTTTGATACTGTGCCACATAGGCGACTAATGTATAAACTGAGGACTGTTGGCCTTGAAGAAAACATTTGTTCATGGATTGAGAACTGGTTATTGGACCGCAAACAGAGAGTGGTGGTTAATGGAGCTACATCTATGTGGGCTAAAGTTCTAAGCGGAGTGCCTCAGGGTTCTGTACTGGGGCCGCTTCTGTTTAATCTGTTTATAAATGACTTAGAAGGGGGCATTGAGAGCAAGGTCTCAGTGTTTGCTGATGACACTAAACTATGCAGAGCTTTGGAAACTTCCAATGATGTGCAAGTGCTGCAAGCAGACCTAGATAGATTATCAAATTGGGCAGCAGAATGGCAGATGAGATTCAATGTTGATAAATGTAAGGTGATGCATTTGGGATTTAATAATCCCTGTGCCACCTACACCATAAATAACTCTGTGTTAAGTGCATCTGTAATGGAAAAAGATTTGGGGGTTCTGGTAGATAACAGACTTAGCTATAGCAAACAATGCCAGGTAGCAACGGCTAGAGCTAGCAAGATATTGTCTTGTATAAAAAGGGGAATGGATTCAAGAGAGAAAAATATTATTCTCCCTCCCTTTACAAGGCACTGGTAAGGCCTCATTTGGAATATGCGGTGCAGTTTTGGAATCCCATATACAAAAGGGACATCTTGGAAATTGAGGCAGTTCAGAGAAGGGCAACTAAATTAATAAGGGGAATGGAGGGGCTTGAATATGCAGGCAGATTAGACAAGTTTAGGCTGTTTACATTGGAGAAGCGACGTTTGCGTGGGGACATGATAACCTTATACAAATATATTAATGGCCCATACAATGAACTCTCTGGTGCATTGTTTACTAATAGGTCATATCAGAGGACTCGTGGACATCCTTTAAGGTTGGAAGAAAAGAAGTTTCATCTTCAGGTTAGGAAAGGTTTCTTTAAAGTGAGAACGGTGAAACTGTGGAACTGTCTTCCAGCAGATGTGGTAATGGCAAGTTCATTGAATAGCTTTAAAAAAGGCCTGCATAAGTTTCTAAAACTAAAAAATATTGAGAATTACGGGTATTAATGCATATAGATCTGGTTGATCCAGGGATACTTTCTGATTGCCGTTTGGAGTCAGGAAGGAATTTTTTGCCCCTTTTTAGCTGGGTTTTTTTGCCTTCCTCTGGATCAACTGTTAGGTAGGGATAAAAAAAAAAAAAAAAAGAAAAAAAAGGAGGTTGATTAGGTTGGACTTGATGGACGTATGTCTTTATTCAACCTTAATTACTATGTTATTATGTTACTATGTAAGTCACAGCCTTGATTGACTGTATAGACTCCAGAGTGGAGGCAATAATTATCCTTAAATATATGGTTAGTAATGCAGGTAATAAAGTGCAAAATATTTCAGTTGGGTTTGGGTAACTGACATTTGAACATTTTTTTTTATTAAGGAAGGACATGTCCTTTAAGGAATAGTTCACTACAAAAGTGAACTATTCCTTTAATGGAAGTGGAGCCAAAAACAAAGGTAGATCAAACTTACCTATTACGCAAAAGCAGAGAATCAAACTTACCTTTCACACGATCCATCGCTGTCACACTGAAATACACAAGCGCTTACTGGTTCTGATTAATTATAAGGCGCGTTACCGTGAATGCGCGCTATAGTTAATCAGAACCAGGAAGTGGTCAGGACCTGTCAATGTGACCGCATCGGATCACGTGACAGGTAAGTTTCTTCTATCTTCTTTCCTGGCTCCAGAGGCATTGATTGAAAAACGCCAATCACAGACGCGGCTGCCAGTTCCGCCCCCTGCTTGCAGTTCTATGCCGGGATTGTGCGGCGAAAGAGAGAGGGAAGGTAAGTAACTATCAGGGCACTTTCTTGAAATTATACTAATGCGGTGGGGGCTGGGGGAGCTAGAACTTTCATATATAAAAAGTTTTTATAAAGGGTGGCCATTAGGGATGGCATAGAACTCGAACTCGAACCCGAGTTCGAGCCGAACTGTTCGAGTTCGAACAGACCCGGACTTCTCGAACTATCTCGGACGCGGACTTTCGATATTTCCCGGACTTTCGATGATTTATCGAATGTTCGAACAGTCGAGTATCGAATCCACGAGTAAAATGTACATGGTATCTAGGCGCGAACATCGAATCTGCAAGTAAAGTCTCCATTACAGCCTATACACGAGTATCGAATCTGCGAGTAAAATGTCCATGTTACCTCGAACGTTCGAACGTGAAAGCTCGAAAGTAGTGCTCGTGAGAGTAAAATCGATTTTACTTAAGTCCTGGATATTGGAACACAAATGCATGTAACAAAATTGTAAAAAAAGCAGTTAGGGTTGCCGGGAGATACTTGACAAGTCATCAGTTTTTTGTTTTAGAGGTGGACATGCCCTTTAAAAACGGATTGTTCTCCATTGAAATGATACCTGTTGCTTCATCCTGCAATGTCTCATTAAGCAGAGCACTGGGGAACTCCTCCTGCAGAAGACTGATGACCCGTGGCAGGATCTTGTTGACTGCATCCACCTGCAAGGATCCACATGATGGAATTTCGGGCAAATGTGGAACATCTTCTGGTGGAATGAGGAAACGAAGACCCTAGATAATAAAATAGTTTAGCAACAGGAACCTTTATTCACTGGTGATGTGTAAATATAAAGTAGCTATATTACATTTTAGATTTAATATTCCAAAAGGTGGACAGTGCATATAACACAAAAATAAAATAAAATGGTGTTATAATAAAATGACATACAATCGGTACAACAGTTATATAAAATAAAGAGATACAAATATTCACAGACCCTACTACTTACTAGAAAAGTCCTGTGTCTCGGGGCAAGAAGGAAACATCGGGTCCATACACATTTAGCATGTCCCCTCAGTATGAACAAAGTTATAGGGGTTACAAGGATGTTTAAACCCCTTGTTAAACCACCCCCCTCCTGGGCTATGAATGAGGTGGGAGTATCTAGGAATGTCCAGATTTACGACTAGTCAAAAGCATTCATCCCCCCTCAGTTAGGCAGATTCCATATAAATGTAGATATGTACATTGTATTGGGATATTGACCACATATTCCTCTCCTGTATTAATTATCAATTCCTACAATACCATACATGACCTGGGTGTAATACATATTTCCCCAGATATTCCCTTTGCAAGGGAATAAGGTCTCTATGTTGGGTATCATTGTAATGGGCCTACCTTCCCATTCACAAATTGCTGGGAGTTGTAGTTTCCAACCACCTATAGTAGAAAGGTATTGGGGGTTACTGTATGGCATACTGTCCCCCACCCTAATACCTTTCCACTGTAGATGTTTGGAAACTACAACTCCCAGCATGATTGGTTGCTGGGAGTTGTAGTTTCCAACCACCTATAGTAAAAAGGTAATGTGGGTGTCTGCATGGCATACTGTCCCCCCAGCCCTCCCCCAGCTCACTTACCTGGTCTTCAGTCTTCCTCTCTCTGCCGGCTGCCGCGATCCAGAAGCAGCCGCGAGTCAGGCCGGCAGTTCCCAGTAGTTCTGCCCTAGATCAGTTGCAAGACGTAGAACACAGATAACAATAATAGCCATTCTTTAGACAATCAATTTAGCTTGATTTAGCATTTTTTGTGCTGTAAGATCAGTTGCAAGACGTAGAACACAGATAACAATAATAGCCGTTCTATAGACAATCAATTTAGCTTGATTTAGCATTTTTTGTGCTGTATATTACTGAGCATGTCTAAGTCAGTGACTGGGGTAGGAGGAGGCATCTGAAGGGCTTAGAAGGGCAAGGGACATCTTGTTTAATCGTCAGGTTGAAACCTAGGTTGAAACCTTGAGTGCTGTATTTATCTGTCACTGTTTGAACTAGCTGAATATATAGAATCAGTCATGTAATATGTATTAGTCAGGCATGGCATCAGCCTCTTCAGGTTCTAATTCCTCTGCAGGCATGGTATTAGCCTCTTCGGCTTCTAATTCCTCTGCAGGCATGGTATCAGCCTCTTTGAGTTCTAATTCCTCCGCAGGAATGGTATCAGCCTCTTCGGGTTCTATGTACAGATAAATATATAATACATAAGGCTAAGGACCTTGAATGGGGAGGGGAGGTGCAGTAAGCTGATGTTACCCAATGGGTCAAGGAATCTATGGCCTCAATGATGAGTCTATGGTGGTTCAAGTTTCTAAGACAGTTAAGGCTTCCTTACTATCTATGCCTTTTACTGCTGAACCTGTGGCCAGTGTTTCTTCTCAACCTCCTGGGGATAAGGAACTTATCTCTGATGATGAACTTAAACATCTGTTTCCTCCTGAAACAATTCATTATCTAATTAAGGCTATTTGAGTCACTCCATCTTCCAGTGACAAAATGTTTTGCACTCAAGATCCTAAACCTTGTTTTTATCTAGACCCTACCATGGCTAAGATGATTACAGATGAGTGGGAGAATGTGGATACAAGGAGGTGGGAGACAGATGTGTGGTCAGTTTGGACGCGGCCCGCACATTCGACTCAGTCGAATGGCAATTCCTATGGCAGGTTCTATACTCCTGCGATCTAATGATTTCTTCTTACAACAGCCACGACACAGGTGGAAAACACACTTATTGCCCTAGAAAATATGGATAAAGAACTGTTATGTTAGCTGCTTTATTCAGCACAACACACATTTTTGGCACAGTACAGGGGAAGTGTGGTCTCTAATACAAGTGCCCTTTACTAATCCAGGATCATGTTTCCGGCTGCAATTTATCCAACCATACAGCAGTATAAGTGGTTTAGCTTACTGCTTACACTGTGAGCTGTTACTTTAACAGCACCATTGCCAATGGTGTGAGCTTGCCCACTGGTTTCCTACTGCTAGGAAAGGGGGAAGATGCATACACCACATACTGCTGCATTATCCAGAGGAAAGCACAGAGATTGATTGGCCTAGAACTAGCTTTTTAAAAGATCGTTTTTTGGGGGATGGGGCTTATGACAGTTTATGGCGTGTCTGTCATAGAGACACAGTGCAAACTAGGATGTGAAGGCTGGTTTAAAGGTATAACCAAGGTCTTTTTAATAGAGCCTTTGTATTGATGGAGCTTGTATATCGACCACAGTTCCCCTTAAAAGAGGAATAAAAGCTTGACAAGTAGTAACCTTATATTGTACCACCCCAAAAAGGATAGTTTTATTATTTTTAAAAAATAGATTAAAGGGTATCTCCACTGATAAAAAATGTTTTGGGGCATTCAGTTTTATTGAAGAACGTGAGGGCTGTGTCCTTACCTCCCGTTCTTCAATAAAACCTGCAGGTGCCGGGAACCAAGGTAAGTTACTTACCTGATCGCTCGCTCCTCCCCCACATAGTCTGACAGGTCCCGACCAACCCTGTATTCTATGCGCATCGCACTTGAATAAGAGTACATTACCTTCATTCCCGGCTCCTGATTGTTTTCTTGAAGAACGGGAGGTAAGACACAGCTCCTTTACATCCTGTTCTTCAATAAAACTAAATGCCAACATTTTTTTTTATCAGTGAAGAAAATGGTTTATAAAGAAGAAAAGAATTACACAATTATTTCAATCTATAATATAATCATAGCCCTTTTCTACAAAATGTTAAATTAAAAAAAATGCCAATTAAAAAAGAAACTTTCAGGGAGGTAGGAGACACACCTCCTACTTCCCATTTTTACCTTAATGCTGAGCCCTTCTCTGACACCAGCAGCAACCATCTATGAAATGATCACTCTGATTTAATGTAAGAACAGGAAGAAGAAGTTGTGCTTCCTACCTACCTACAAAGTCCAAAGAAGCAAGCACTCATAGGGGACTTCACATAGATCAAGTCTTTATTCCAGTTCTACGCGTTTCGACGTGAAGTCTCCTATGAGTGCTTGCTTCTTTGGACTTTGTTGTTATACGTTTGGGTAAGAGCACCGGGGCCCTCTTCATATATAAGGGGAGTGCGGTCGTTTGGAGGAATATCTATATATATATATTTAGCGCCCCAGGCGGCACTGTATAAATAAAAATATACATACATAAAAGACTAACACAAACAACACTGTAATGGAAGCAAAGAGTAGAAGAAGTAAATATCTCACCTTTAGGTTCCCACGCTGTTCACATTTTGCATATTTAGCTGGAAGGTTTAAAAAATGATTTCTTATTAGTTTTATTGCAGGTTTGGGCTATGTACAATCATAATATTTAACCAGACAAACTACTAATAAAGCTCTCCAAGGAAGAGAGTATTTTTCTGGGTATTTGTTTGATTTGGAACACAGACATATCACTTAACCTAAGTCTGCAATGTATGGATGAGGTTTTGCTGGGCAGAGCCAACATCTATTTTTACAATATCAGAACAGTTACATGCATTTAGATCAAGGCTGGAATTTTTTTTCAAAGGAGAACTATACCGTGGTTGTACCGCTTAAACCCCCTCCCTCCCAATAGTACCCAGAGTGTCAACATAAACCACTAGGCTCTCACCCAAGGCATTGCACTAATTCCGCTATACGGTAGCTTCAAAGTTGGATCGCAGAGCTAGTTTAGCTCCACCCACTGAAAGAGTCACACTCTGCCTTTGTCTGCCTGGACAATATAGAAAAAGTTACAGACTCAGAGGGGGTTTGGAAAAACCGGCACGGTGATCAGACTGCTATGGAACAACAGATTTAGTGCAAACCCTGGGATGAGGAGATGGTTTTGTGCGGTATTGCTGGCTTTTAAAAAGAGAGCCAATACTGAAGCTGCCATTCATATTGCTACAAGTAAACCTTGGGATCTCATGTAGAGAACAAAACAGGTCTGTACTATTTATTAAACATAAAAAATCCTGGGGGGCCGGAGCCTGAAGCTCGATGGAGTAAGACGCGGGTAAGAGCGGCTCCGGCACTATTCTAGCAATCGAGGCTAATAACGGCATTCGAACAACATTTACCCATCTCCCAACCGCTAGATACACTCTCTAAACCGATGACCAGAGCCAAGGGACAAAAATCCGCGACGGCCAAGGGAAAAAACACTGACCAGTTCACGTGGAACTGTAAGAACCCCAAGCAGGCCGCAATGCCTCCGTCTCCCAAAAAGCATGTCCCAGAAACCCAATCTGACCAACCTTCACCAGAGAGAAACCTCGACCACACAGGACCTACCTCCGCAGAGCCAACACTAAAGGAGCTACAGCAACAACTCCTTGGCGCCATACACGACTCCAAGCGCTCCTTGGCGGGAATGATAGAAGAAACACGGTTTGGGGGGCTTTTTAAAAAAAAAAAACATGCGGTTGGGGCTGGGGGACATGGGGGAGCATGATATTAAATTTTTATTTTAGGGGTGGACATAGCCTTTAAACTTATAGTGATGTACCTACTAATATATATGATAAATGCTCTAAAACTAAGCTGAAACAAACGACTGCTATTCGACCCTGTGACGACATGCCTGTCGACACATACGTTATATGACAAATTCCCCTAGATCATACATAGTCGGCCTATTGTATACGGTCAGCTATGGCCAGAACTTATGGTAATGGGCCTATTGATATCTATGATACATGGTGGATGCTCTGAGATTACCCTAAAACAAGCAACTGTTGTCTGAACCTGAGGTAATATGCCTGTCGATATACATGACATATGATAATTGCCCCAAGATCACCCTAAAACAAACGGCTGCTATCTGAACCTGTGATAATGTGCCTAGTGATACATATGATATATGATAAATGCCTTAAGACTGCTCTAAAACAAGCAGCTGTCGTTGAAACCTATGATAATGTACCTGCTGATATACATGATATATGATAAATGTTTTCGGACTGGTCTGGAACAACAGCTGCTGTTTGAACCTATGATGCTGTATCTGCTGATACACACAATATGCGGTGGATGTTCTGAGATTAGTCTGAAATAAACAACTGGTGATTAGACCTATGATGACATGCTGGTTAATACACACGATATATGATAAATGGTTTAAGGTTGCTTTAAAACAGACGGCGGCTGTCCGGGTCAGGACTCAGCCGTGTACCTGCATCTTAAGGATAAAGGACATTGTAATGTTAACATACTGGCAAAGGAATGTGACTGGTTCAAGAGAGGTGTTAAGGAGGCCATTTATGTCAAAATAAAGAAACCAAGCCTAAATAGAGGTGGGGGGGTTCGACACCAACTGTCTGCCATGTATAATGCTGTTTTGACACCTTACTCTTGGCATTCCTATAACACCTCTTAGCCACTATCCAATCACGCCCTTAACACTTGGCTGTGATATGCTAATTGGGATTTTCCAGGGTACATAATTGCCACAGATTCTTGTACAATAATTGGGATTTTCCAGGGTACATAATTGCCACAGATTCTTGTACAAATCATTCTGAATTGAGAAAGCCAGTCGGATGACTAGCGAAACGTCTTCAAGAACTAAACTTCAAGTCCGGTTGATCTAATTGAATACAACAGATATTTTCTTCTGTTTGTTTTTTGGTTGATCTAATTGAATACAACAGATATTTTCTTCTGTTTGTTTTTTGAAAGGAAGTTCTAGGTTTGTGCCCCCTTCCTCCTCTAGCGCACATTTCCCACAAATTCCGCTTTTCCTCTTTCCCACCATCTTCTAGAAAACCACATGTACAGAAATAGGGTTTGGTTACTATACAGTTAGGCCAAATAATTAACATTTTCAAAGATTTCTGAAAATTTTTCAATTAGACATTCAAATATAAAAAGCATCTGAAAAGCATCTCTACTTAGAACTACAAAAAACAGTTTAAAGGGCATGCCCACCCCTTTAATGTAGTGTAGGGCTCCCTCCCCCAACCCCAAACGCCATTGTTATTTGTCACAAAACTCCCCTGACCATTACTTACTTTGCCTCACTCCTCCGACGTTCAGTCTTGGCCCTCTGCTTGCATGAAACTGCCGCGTCCATGATTGGCTGAGAGGCCACCAATCATGGACGCAGCTTCTGGCTGTACTGAACGTCGGGGGAAAGAGGCAATGTAAGTATAGATCGGGGGAGTTTTGTGACAAATTACTATGGCGTTTGGGGTTGGGGGAGGGAGCCCAACACTACAGAAAAGAGGATTTACACTAGGGGGAGGAAGAGAGAAACAGGAGAGGGAGGGAGAGGGAGGTGGGGAGGGCTGCACTGAGCATGTGCAAATTCTCCTGGAGGAAAGACAGGAGGCAGAGTTATATATGGACTCAGCCAGGCTCCTGGTGGTCAGTTTTGTGGAGTTTGGAGGGACATTACAGGAGAACCATTTGGAGCAGGAATATAAGGTACGGATTTTACTACACTACACAGTGGGGCTGGTAGTGGGTTAAATGATAGTTTTGGGGGTGGACATGCCCTTTGAGGCTTCTTCCTGTAACAATCAGTAGAGATCTGAGAATATTTGTCCCATTTACCAACCAATCAGTAGAAATTACTGTTCGGAACAGTAGTGTGCATGCTGGGAAGAAGGACCTATACAGAAACTAAAATGGCTGCTCACTACTGACCACAGCAAACAAAAAAACTAGAGACTTGTCAATTATCTGCCTGGAACCCCGACTTCTATTTTTACCACTTTATTACATGTATTTTTAACCAGATATTTAATGATAAGTTATATTCCTTTCTGGCAAAGATAACTGCCTCCTCCTTCTGCTCAATGAGCTTTTTTATGAGTTTGAGCATGTGTAGAAGAGGCAGCAGGGGAAACAGCAGTCAATCATTGGCTGTGATATCAGAAGTCACAGCCTTGATTGACTGTATAGACTCCAGAGTGGAGGCAATAATTATCCTTAAATATCTGGTTAGTAATGCAGGTAATAAAGTGCAAAATATTTCATTTGGGTTTGGGTAACTGACATTTGAACATTTTTTTTTATTAAGGGAAGACATGTCCTTTAAGGAATAGTTCACTACCAAAGTGAACTATTCCTTTAATGGAAGTGGAGCCAGAAACAAAGGTAGATCAAACTTACCTGTTACGCAAAAGCAGAGAATCAAACTTACCTTTCACACGATCCAGCGCTGTCACACTGAAATACACAAGCGCTTACTGGTTCTGATTAATTATAAGGCGCATTACCGTGTATGCGCGCTATAGTTAATCAGAACAAGGAAGTGGTCGGGACCTGTCAATGTGACAGCATCGGATAACGTGACAGGTAAGTTTCTTCTATCTTCATTCCTGGCTCCAGAGGCATTGATTGAAAAACGGAAGTTAAGACATAGCTCCTTAACCTCCCGTTCTTCAATCAATACATTAAAGAAATAGTTCACCTTTGCAGAACTATTCCTTTAACCCTTTCACTGCCAGGAGATTTTCAGGATTTTGTCCTTAATCGCTTTAGACTAATTTTACAGTAGGAAACCTTGCAGTAAATCAGGAATATTATACATTGTTTTTTTCAGCACAAAGTGTACTTTAACATGGTAACAAAATTTTGTAACTTTTCTGGAAATTTTACTGGAATTATGGGTAAAATATGTAAAAAAAATGAAAAATTTGCAAATTTTCATGGATTTTTCCCATTTTTACTTATAGTTATCTTAAGGTTACACACAAAAATCTTACTGTTTCTAAAAGCTCTGATACTCCCGAGTACAACGATACCAGAAATATGTAGGTACCCGACGTTTCCTGTACAGGAGACCCCCCCAAACTAAAACTACACCTCCTAGAATATTACACCAAATTAAAATGTGTAACCACTACTGACAGTTAACATAGAATATCTACCAAATTATCTAAAATATCCCCACAAGTGAGATATTTTTAGAAACTACACACTCGCAGGATTTTACGAGTGAGGTTAGTTTCGATCAAAATGCAGATACCCGGATGCAGCTCTTCGTCAAATTGTAAGTTACTTTCTCACATTTTCCTTTTTTTCCTCAACTGTAAAATCAGAGACAAAATCAAATGCGAATTTCAGCTAAAAACTGTGGAGGAAAGTTCAAACGCATCTCAAATATGAAAGCCTAACCCCTCCCGAATAAAACGGTATGCCACATTCATGGGTGTACCCAGAAACGCCACTTTAAGATTTTGGAACTTTGGGAGATGTTGTACTAGAGGGTGCGTCCTCCACTAATTGTATGGGGGGTATTTAAATCCTCTCAGTTGCACATAAAAGGTGGGGGGGGTAGGGACTGGCACAACTGTTACAATCAGTCCAGAATTATCATTGGTTAGATAGCTCGAATCATAGTCCTAGTTTCCATTGGTCTAAAGTGCATATTAGAATAGAACCATGTTCAGCAATTTTTCAATGGCCGTAACTTGGACAGTGCTTTTTAGATCACAAAATAGGGAACAAAAACACAATTTACTGTGAGAACATGATGTTCTGTGATCTGCCTTAGTGTTTACAATAATCCATGTATCAACATTTTATAGATTCTCTGGGTTATTTAGGTAAAGGGCTCAAGTCAGATTTTCTGGATAAATGTTGACTTTGGACCAAAATGGTGTTCATTTTTGGTACAGCCAATTTTGAATAGTTTTGAATCATCTCTAATAAGAAACAATTGTCCATTTTTAAAGTAGTGAATATTACAGTTGTAGTTGTGGTATTGTTTTAGTATACTTATCATTATGGGAAAATATTAGTTTCTATTCTTGTGAAGGTTCTCATTCATCCAGTCATGGTATATCTGTTGTATTCAATTAGATCAACTGGACTTGAAATGTATTTCTTGAGACGTTTCGCTAGCATCCACTGGCTTTCCAATTCAGAATGACTTGTACAAGAATCTGTGGCAATTATGTCAATGCTGTTTTAACACCTTACCTCTGGGCGTTCCTATAACACCTCTTAGCCACTACCAATCACACCCTACACCTGGCTGTGATATGCTAATTGGGATTTTCCAGGGTACATATTGCCACAGATTCTTGTACAAGCCATTCTGAATTGAGAAAGCCAGTCGGATGACTAGCGAAACGTCTTCAGAAACTACTTTCAAGTCCAGTTGATCTAATTGAATACAACAGATATTCGTTTCTATTGTTTTTTTAGACTTTTTGTCAGACTCACAGCAAAGTATTTCAAGGTCTTGCAATTTCCTTTTCAGCAACATGACCTGCCATAGAAAAGTCAGAATGAGATGTGATAACAATGATTACATTGTGCTAAAAATGATTAGAAGCAGATCACCTTTGAGTTGTTATTTCATGCTTTGGAATGTATGCAAGTCATTCATAATGGAATTTTTTATTATGAGAAGTCATTTCAGGCAAAATCCATCCCTGAGTTTTTGGACCATCTATTATTATCTTTTCTGTTTTTGTCCTACTTTGCAACCCTTAATTATTTTTTTTTATTATTTTTTTAATATAGTGTGTCTTGTTTGCAACAGGATAGCAAATATATAGAAATGTGCCAGAAGGATATTATGACACAAGGAGAATCTCTGACCATGATGAAGACATCACAGGTTAAATAATTTTATACAGTTCACCTTTAAGTCTATAGTTTCTTTTTTATATTTATAGTTTATATATATATATATAACAAAAATGGCAGTAGTGTGCACTCAGTGGGCCCTATTTATAAAAAATCGTTATCGTTATCGTAAAATACCGATCGTTATCGTAAAATAACGACCGGGTTTTTTACCGATAACGACCGTTATTTACCGTAACGACTTTTACGATAACGGTCGTATTTACCGATAACGGTCGTTATTTACCGATAATGACCGTTATCGGTAAATACGCCGTTCGTAAGTAACGGTCGTTTCGTTAATAACGACCTTTATCGGTAAATAACGGTCATTATCGGTAAATAACGACCGTTATCGGTAAAACCCCGGTCGTTATTTTACGATACGATCGGTATTTTACGATAACGATAACGATTTTTATAAATAGGGCCCAGTGTCCTTCTGTTTAGTTTGCCTGGAGCTGCCGGTTTCAAATTCCAATACACAGCAAGAATGTAGATAGAGACCACCTCCACAGGTCTTTGTGAACGAGTTTTTAACTTTGTACAGTGCAAGGTGCAAGAAATAGCAACGTTTCGGCCCTGGTTCAATGGCCTTTAATCAAGCTACAATAACACGATGGCTCAGAAACAGCGAAAATATTTAGCCAACTCCGAATTTGGACAGTCTGCAGTTTTTTCCACAAAACACCCCCGTAACTTAGAAATAACCCCCACAAACTATATATTCCTGAAATCTACACACCTTCAGCTATGTAACGCTGTAGTTTGTTCATTCATACCATCAATTGTGTGGGCGCAGTTCTTCGTAGAAGTTCGCACTTTTCTGAAAAAATGAACAAAAAACAACTTCAAAAGGTAGAAATCATGCCAAAACCTGATGGAATCTAAAAAAAAGTTACTAAATATCAATCTCCCAAATGTCCTGAATCAAACGGTATGCCATATGTGGCCTCCAGAGTGGAGGCAATAATTATCCTTAAATATCGGTTGTAATGCAAGGTTAAAGTGCAAAATATTGCATTTGGGTTGGGTAACTGACATTTGAACATTTTTTTTTATTAGGGAGACATGTCCTTTAGGAATAGTTCACTACCAAAGTGAAACTATTCCTTAATGGAAGTGGAGCCAGAACACAAGGAGATCAAAACTTACCTGTTACGCAAAAAGCAGAGAAGCAAAACTGACCTTTCACACGATCCAGCGCTGTCACATGAAAACACAAGCGCTTACTGGTTCTATTTTAATTTAAGGTGCTATACCGTGTATGTGCCGCTATAGTAATCAGGAACAGAGAAGTGGTCGGGACCTGTCAATTGTGACAGCATCGGAAACGTGACAGGTAAGTTTCTTCTATCTTCATTCCGGGCTCCGAGGGCATTGATTGAGAAAAACGGCACAAGTTAAGAATGTAGCTCCTTAACTCACGTTCTTTCAATCAATACATTAAAGAAAAGAGTCACCTTGGCCAGAACTATCCTTTAACCTTCACTGCAAGGAGATTTTCAGGATTTTGTACTAATCGCTTTTAGGACCTCATTTTACAGTAGGAAACCTTGCAGTTAAATCATGGATATATACAATTGTTTTTCAGCAAAGTGTCACTTTACATACGGCTAACAAAATTTTGTTAACTTTTCTGGAAATTTTACTGGAATTATGGGTTAAAATATGTAACAAAAAATGAAAAATTGCAAATTTCATGGATTTTCCCCATTTTTACTTTATAGTTATCTTAGGTTACGCACAAAATCTTACTGTTTACCTAAAAGCTCAATACTCCCGAGAAACACAGACCAGAATTACTGTAGGTTACCCCACGTTTTTCCTGTAACAGGAGACCCCCCCAAACTAAAAAACTAGACCTCTAGATATTACCCAAATTAAATGTATAACCACTCTGTGACATTAACATAGAACTATCTCCAAATTAACGTAAAATATCCCCACAAGTGAGAGATTTTTTAGAGAACTACACACCGCAGGAATTTTAAGTGAGGTAGTTTCGATCAAAATGCAGATTACCGGTGAAGCTAGTTTTCGTCCAATGTACGTACTTTTCTCACATTTTTCCTTTTTTTATCCTCAACTGTAAATCAGAGACAAAATCCAATGCGGAATTTCAGCTAAAAAAACTTGAGGAAAGTTCACACACGCATCTCAAATATGAAAGCCACTAACCCTCCCGAATAAAACGGCATGCCACATTACATGGGTGTCCCATAGACATGGCACCAACTAAACCCAGAGCGTAACGCACGTGGACAAATGTTCATAGCATGCCAAAAAAAAATTAGCCAGTTTTGTATTGAACAGTCTGCAGTTTTTCCCAAAAACAGCCCCCCTAACTCAAAATACCCCCCAAACTATATATTCCCTGAAATCTACACACCTTCAGATCTATGTAATCGCTGTTGTAGTTTTTCGTTCATTCTCATGGTGTTGGCTTCTGTAGTTAAAAGTTGCACTTTTACCAGATTTTCAAAAAAAAATGAACAATAAACAACGTTCAAAAAGGTCAGAAATAGCCAAAACCCATGGAATGGTAAAAAAAAGGTACTAATATCAATCGTCCTCAATGTCCTGACTCAAACGTATGCCATTGCATGGTTAACAACCTGGCACACGTGGAAGCGAAAAGCACACAAGTGAGACAATGCACGATGCTCAGAAGACAGCGAAAAAATTTAGCAATCGTAATTTGGACAGTCTGCAGTTTTTTCCACCAAAAACACCCCTAACTTAGAAATAACCCCCACAAACTATATATTCTGAAATCTATCACACTTCAGCTAGTAATGCTGTAGTTTGTCATTTATACCATCAATCGTGTGTGGGCGCAGTTCTTCTAGAAGTCGCACTTTTCTGAAAAATAAAAAAAAACAATTCAAAAGGTAGTAGAAATCATGCCAAAACCTATGGGAATTAAAAAAAAGTTACTAAATATCAATCTCCCAAATGTCCTGAATCAAACGGTATGCCCATATGTGTGGTTACACACGCGGACGATGGAAGCAAAAGCCACAAAGTGAGACAATGCAGATGGCCTCAGAAACAGCGAAAAATATTTAGCCAACTCCGAATTTGGACCGTCTGAGTTTTTTCCACAAAACACCCCCGTAACTTAGAAATAACCCCACAAACTATATATTCCTGAAATCTACCACACCTTCAGCTATGTAACGCTGTTAGTTTGTTCATTCATACCATCAATTGTGGTGGGCGCTAGTTCTTCGTAGAAGTTCGCACTTTTCTGTGAAAAAATGAACAAAAAACAACAACTCAAAAGGTAGAAATCATGCCAAAACCTGATGGAATCTAAAAAAAGGTACTAAATATCAATCTCCCAAATGTCCTGAATCAAATGGTATGCCATATGTGTGGTTACACACGCGGACGGAAGCGAAAAAGCCACAAAGTGAGACAATGCACGATGGTCTCAGCAAACAGCAAAATATTAGCCCAACTCACCATTTGGACAGTCTGCAGTTTTTTCCACAAAAACACCCCCGTAACTTAGAAATAACCCCCACAAACTATATATTCGTGAAATCTACTCACCTCAGCTATGTAACCGAGTGTAGTTTGTTATTCATACCATAATGGTGTGGGCGAGTTCTTTGGTAGAAGTTCGAATTTGTCTGAAAAAATGAACAAAAACAAACAACTTCAAAAGGTTAATAAAAATCATGCCACAACCTCATGGAATCTAAAAAAAAAGTTTACATAAATATCAATCTCCCAAATGTCTCTGAATCAAACGGTATGCCATTGTGTGGTTACCACACGCGGACGTGGAAGCGAAAAGCCACAAAGTGAGACAATGCACGATGGCTCAAAACAGCGAAAAAATATTAGCCAACTCCGAATTTGGACAGTCTGCAGTTTTTTCCCACAAAACACCTGATAAATAAGAAATACCCCCCACAACTATATATTCCTGAATCTAACTCCCTCAGTGTAGCACTGTAGTTCGTTCATTCCATAACCATCAATGGTGTGGGCGCAGTTCTTCGTGAATTTCGCATTTCTACACAATTTTTCTGGGAAAAAATAGAGAAAAATACATTTCAAAGTTTACAAAATCACACCAAAACCCCATTTAATGTAAAAAAAAATTACCAAATATCATCTCCTAAATGTCCTGAATCAACGCGGTTGTTGTGTTCCATAGTGTGGTTACACACCAATGACGTGGAAGCGACTAGTCACAATGGTAAAACAATGCGCAGTGAGCCAATAACAGCATTTTCCAGATTTCCAAACTGAACACCCCTAACTTGGGGAATACCCCCGCCAAAAACTATATATTCTCAGAATCTACATACCTTTCAGCTACGTAACGCTGTAGTTGTTCATTCATAAATCAAATGGTGTGGGCGCAGTTCTTCGTTAGAAATTCCATTTGTCTGAAAAAAAAAATCAACAAAAAAACAACTTCAAAAGGTAGAAATCATGCCAAAAACCCCAAGGAATGCTAAACAGCAAACAGATACGTAAATATTACACACTGATTCCAAAAGAACAATCCAAATAGCTCTCGATTGAATCAACATCTACAATTGTAGTTGTTCATTGTACCTAATCAATGGTGTGGGCGCAGTTTTAGTGAAGTTCACAGCTTTAGCAGATTTTCTAAAAAATTTTAAAAAAAAACACTCTCAAAGGTAGAAAATGATCATGCCAAAATCCCAAGTTAATGTAAAAAAAAAGTTACCAAAGATCAATTCCCAAATGTTCTGAATCAAACGGTATTGCCTATGTAGGTTACACACGCAGACGTGGTCAACTAGCCACAAAGTGAGCCAATGAACAGGGCCAATTACCAGACAACTTTTCAGATTTGTCAGACTAAACACCCCTCTATTAGAAATACACCCCAAAAACTATTATTCTTGGACTATACACACCTTCAGCTTTACACAATGGTGTGATTCTTTTATGCATACCACCAATGGTTGTGGGTGCTAGTTTGTTGTACAATTTCGCGTTTCTTACCAGATTTTCAGGAAAAAATTTATTTAAAAATACAATCTTCCAAAGTTTAAAAATTCATGGGCAAAATTTCCATGTCATGTTGTAAAAAAAAACTTGCTCAATTTCAATTTCCCAAATCCGAAATCAAACGGTAGTTGCCATTATGCCGTGGATTGCACACATGGGACGTACGGCCACACAAACTAGCTCAAATTGGCCTTGGCGCACCGTTACACAGTGTAATACAAGGAAAAATTCAAAGTGCTCTGTAATTTCAAACAGCCCAAAACTTTCGCAATACCCACACGCAAATAAACCCCCACTAAATATCAATCTCCCACATGTTCTGAATCAAACGGTATGCCATATGCGTGGGATGCACACAGAGACGTGGCCACCAGCTCAGCTCAAATGGGACGCCATGCACCAAATGCAATACACAGAAAAATCAATGCTTGTAATTGAACAGCCTACCCTTTTTCTAAGAAAAACAGTCCCAAAACAATGGAGATTCCCCACCACAAACTATATATTTTTGGAATCTACCACTTCAGCTAGTCGTTACGCGTCATGCTTTCATGCATACATGAAGATTCCAGACCCAGCGATCCAAAGAAACTCCGTGTTTTACGAGGTTATGTGAAAAATAAAATGAGATGATTTCAAGGTATGGAAATCCTACCTCTAAACCCCACTTGACAAGCAAAAAAAACCCACTAAATAGCAATCTTCCCAATGTCTCTGAATCAAACTGGTTATTGCCAATGCGTGGATGACACACAGAGACGTGGCACCACCAACTAGCTCAAATGGGACGCATGCACAAATGCAATTACAAGAAAAAAAAAATCAAGTGCTATGTAATTTTGCAACAGCCTACCTCTGTTTCTAAGGAAAACAGTTCCCGAACATGGAATTCCCTCCCAAACATAATTGTTGGAATCTACCAAACCTTCAGATAGTTACGGTGCCATGCTTCATACAGCATGAAGAATTCAGACCCAGCGATCCAAAGAACTCTGTTTTTCACGAGGTTTTGTGAAAAATAAAATGAGATATTCAAGGGTTCAATCTACCTAAACCCATGACAAGCAAAAAACCCAAATAATAGCTCTCCCACATTGTCCTGAATCAAACGGGAGCACATTTGCGGGGTTATGCAAACAGAGACGAGGCCACCAATACTCAATGGGACGCATTTAGAAGTGCAGTTACAGAAAAATATTTTAAAAACGCCCCCACAACCCCCCACACACACACTCTCCCCCTTTTAGTGGTATTTTAGGAATCGGTTAGTATGAGAGTACACACGTTTTGCACACTTTACTATCCTTAAAATTCACTACGGTCTTTAGTGGTACCCTGCAAAATTTCCTTATAAAAATACTAGGCTTATTCCCTTGAAATCGAACAAAAGTATCGCGTTTACTTCTTACCGATATCACTGGGGACATTGGGGGAGCTGGAGAAGACAACGTTTTTTCTAATTATAGTTTTGGGGTGCTGAATGCTGCCCCCGGGGTCGGCACTAGCGCGCGGTTGTTTTTCCGTTTTAAAGGGGAAGCCACGATCTGTATATTCCGATCTGTGGCAGTTAAAGCATTCTCGCACAGATCGTGAATATACGATCTGTGGCAGGGAAAGGGTTAATGGATAGCAGATATCAGAAGAAAACAACGTAGAGGGTCGCACTCACAAATAATAATATATTTTTAGTGACCACTAGAGATGTTCTTGGGTCTAATGAACCCAGTTTCGAATCGAATCCGGCGGGTTTTCGAATTCCTGACGATACTTTCGTAATCCCGGATTTTTCGAAACTCGAATTTTCCGAGGTTTCGATTTTATCGCCGTTTTCGGTAACCCTCGAAAGCAATGGATCGATTCGGTAAACCCTCGAAAACTTGTATAGTAGGTGGGGATCGATTTCAGTAACACTCGAAAACTTGTATCGTAGGTGGGGATCGATTTTGGTAACCCTCGATAATTGTACGAATCCTGGTAACCCTCGAAATCGTAAGTCCATCAACCTCGAAAAAGTTAGTGATCGATTTCGGTAACCCCGAATGTTTGTGTTGCCGATATCTTTAACCTTTGAAATGTACAAGCTGATTCGGTAACCCTCGTATTTGATGATTGTATCCGTCCCGAAAAGTAGTGTTCGATTTCTGGTAACCCTCGAAAATAGCCTGCGAAAGCTCGAAAAACAGCCGCCCGATCATGAGGAAAGATAGATTTTAAATGAGTTTTACTTATATTTATTAGTTCCCCAGACCATTCCCCAGGTCCCTGTGTTATTTACAATATCTACTATACTTTTCACCCTTCAAATTGATAGAAAACTTTCGAAATTTTTTTCTCATAGACTTCTAGGGTCCGTTTTCGGATTTTCGGATTTTTAATTTTTTAGAAAATTCGAATATCCGAAAATGGGACGACGAACTCATCAGTTCGAACTCGAAACTGATGAGTTTCGTCCCGTTTTCGGATTTTCGATCCCCACCTACGTACAGTTTCGAGGGTTACGAAATCATTTCGAGGTTACCGAAATCATCCATGCTTCGAGGGTACCGAAATCGATCCATGCTTTCGAGGGGTTACCGAAAACGGTGATAAAAAATCGAAGACATCGTAAAATTCGAGTTTCGAAAAATCCGGGAGTTCCGAAAGTTCGTAGGGACTTCGAAACCGCCGGATTCGATTCGAAAACTGGGTTCGATTAGAACCCAAAGAAAATCTCTAGTGACCACACATCATATCACAAGGTTTCGGTTCACTGAGGAAGGGGGCATGCTATTCCCCCCCCCCCCCCCGAAATGTTGTGATATGATGTGTGGTCACTAATAAATATATTATTATTTGGAGTGCGACTCTCTACGTGTTTTCTTCTTAAGATCTCTGCCACAACCTCAACTTCATTTTTAAAGACATATTCGGGATTTCTTCTCCTGCTACAGTTGTTCTAAGTTCATCTTTAGAACTCTAAAAAAGAGAAATAGAATTAATAAAAATATGTTGGGGAAATAAACCATAAAAAGAATGTGACATACATCTTCATTCATTTGCATATGTGGATCTATACTGTAGATTGTGCACCGTTAAATCAGTTAAACCATTCATATAAAGGTAGTTATATGTAATAACAGGAATGCTTTTTGGTTTTGGTCAGAGTAAACCAACATGCATTCCTGCTATTACATATAAACTCTTGGATCATTGTTTTATTGGGCCATATTTATAAAGGACCGTTTGCGGTAATGTCCAATAACAATCCCTTTTCATCACCAATAATTATACCACTAGTATTAGTTAAAGATGGGATCAGGGTCTGACTCAGTTCTGAAATGAAAATGTTCCGTCCAAAACCAGACGGATTGTTTGGATTTTGAGATCCCGAAAATTCCTGAGATCGGTAAATCCGAAAAGGGAACAACAATCTCCAGTATTAGTGTGAATATTTCTGCCCCGTTTATAAAGCCCGGTATTATCCCATTGACCATAACATTTGTTCGCTCTGAACACCAAATACAATAAATAAAAATTAACATCCTACTCTGTGCACCATGATTAGCTGTCAGTTGCCTGATTGGCTTATCCAAATCAATGTTGACTGTTATTATAAAGTTCTGCAGCAACCTTACCTTAGCCTTGTTTGTGAAGAGTTTGTGGACACATGCACGTGAGTAGATAAGAATATTATTGTCATATTACAACAGAGATTTATATCCAGGAAATATCTTACCAAAAGGTTATTAAATATATATTAAATACACAAGGACAATTGAGTTACATATACACCCCAAATAGAAGCCACATACAGTAAGGGGCAGCACCAACAAGTATTGGGAATTGATACAAATGGACAACTCCCATTTAAACGTACCAAAATACGCCATACATATAGAAGGGGTACTAATATGCTAACCAGCTAGTATGCACAGATAAATTAATTATTAACACTTGCAACTGACAAGAGGCTAGTGCACCAATGTATGGGATGCTGACTGTGTGACATGCCACTTCATGCTAACTGGCAAATACTTTGTACAGCCCCTCAATGGCAAATAGTCTTTGGCTACTGATGACATAACTAATGTCACCACTAAATGCTGTGATTTGTTGGTGGACAGACATGGTTATTGATGGGCTTACCAGCTCTGAATTGAAAAGTAACATAGAAAAGGATAGAGCTTTGCTACAGAGGGAATCCAAATGGATACATTGTTTGGAGACTCAGACCCCCAGGGGTTTAAATGAACAATGGTCATTAAAATGTTTCTTATAAGCTGCCTACATTTTGTATTTTGTATATAGCTATACATAATATGATATTATGTTTTATGTTCTATGGCTCTGCTTTGTTAAAGGGATACTGATATATCAATGCAATTATTGTTATTAATGCTTGTGAAGGTTCTCATTCATCCAGGTCATGGTATATCTGTTGTATTCAATTAGATCAACTGGACTTGAAATGTAGTTCTTGAAGACGTTCTTGAAATGTAGTTCTTGAAGAGTTAAGGAAAATGGTAAACTGGAAGTAGAGGTTTACAGAAAACCAACACACACAGATCAGTATTTGATGTTTGACTCCCACCACCCTTTAGATCACAAGCTGGGGGTCATCAGAACCCTGCAACACAGAGCCGAGAACATCCCCACTAGCACAGAGGCGAAGGCTAAAGAAATGAAACATCTCAGAGGAGCCCTTAAAACTTGTGGATATCCAGACTGGGCCTTTGTCAAAAGAAGTAGAAGGAAAGAAAAGAACACGAATACCAACAGTGAAGGGGAAAAGCAAGACAGGAGGAAGAACATGGTCATCCCATATGTAGCAGGGGTCTCCGAGAAATTAAGAAGAATTTTCAAAAAACATCGTATCCCTGTCTGCTTTTAAACCGGAACAACACCACTGAGGCAGCAATTGGTACATCCGAAAGAACCCAATACCAAAAACACAAAGAAAAGCGACATCATATATGCAGTGCAGTGCAGTGAAGAATGCCTGATTTGTATGTGGGGGAGACCAAACAGCAACTGCATCAAAGTATGGCCCAGGACAGAAGAGACAATTCCTCGGGTCAGGACTCAGCCGTGTATCTGCATCTTAAGGACAAAGGACATACCTTTGAAGATTGTAATGTTAACATACTGGCGAAGGACCGTGACTGGTTCAAGGAGGTGTTAAGGAGGCCATTTATGTGAAATAAAGAAACCAGCCTAAATAGAGGTGGGGGGGGTCGACACCAACGTCTGCCATGTACATGCTGTTTTAACACCTTACTCTGGGCGTTCCTATAACACCTCTTAGCACTATCCAATCACGCCCTTAACACCATGGCTGTGGATATGCTAATTGGATTTTCCAGGGTACATAATTGCACAGATTCTTGTACAAGTCATTCTGAATTGAGAAGAAAGCCAGTCGGAGGACTAGCGAAACGTCTTCAAGAACTACATTTCAAGTCCAGTTGATCTAATTGAATACAACAGATATATTGTTATTAATGTTTTTATTCTCTAAAACACAAGTATGTCCAACAGGCTGTGTTTTTTTTAAATATAATTGTGTTTTGATATACATGTATGTTTTAACCTTGGCAGGTATGCTCACAGGGGGTGGATATATAACAAAATGAGTAGGTGCACCCAGGCAGAAATGTGATGATAGATAGATAGATAGATAGATAGATAGATAGATAGATATATAGATGGATGGATAGAGATAGATAGAGATAGATAAAGATAGATAGAGATAGATAGATAGATAGATAGATAGATAGATAGATAGAGAGATAGATAGAGAGATAGGATAGAGAAGATAGTAGAGAGATAGATAGAAAGTAGATAGATAGATGTAGACAGATAGATAGACGATGATAGAAGATAGATAGATGATAGATAGATAGATAGATAGATAGATAGATAGATAGGCAGACAGAGAGAGAGAGAGAGAAGACAGACAGACAGACAGACAGACAGACAGACAGACAGACAGACAGACAGACAGACAGACAGACAGATAGATAGATAGATAGATAGATAGATAGATAGATAGATAGACAGATATAGGAATAGATAGATAGATAGATAGATAGATAGATAGATAGATAGATAGATAGATAGATAGATAGATGATAGATAGATAGATAGATAGATAGATAGATAGATAGATGATAGATAGATATATGATAGATAGATGAGAATGATAGAAATAGATAGATAGATAGATAGATAGATAGATAGATAGATAGATAGATAGATATAGGGATAGATAGATAGATAGATAGATAGATAGATAGATAGATAGATAGATAGATAGATAGATAGATAGTAGATAGATAGATGAGATAGATAGATAGATAGATAGATAGATAGATAGATAGATAGATAGATAGATAGATAGATAGATAGATAGATGATAGATAGATAGATAGATAGATAGATAGATAGATGAGGATGATAGATATGAGAGATAGAATGATAGATAGATGATAGAAGATAGATAGATTAGATAGATAGATAGTAGATTAGATAGATAGATAGATAGATAGATAGATAGATAGATAGATAGATAGATAGATAGATAGATAGATTAGAGATATGATAGATAGATAGATAGATAGATAGATAGATAGATAGATAGATAGATAGATAGTATAGAGAGATAGGATAGATAGAGTAGATAGATAAGGGATAGATAGATAGATAGATAGATAGATAGATAGATAGATAGATAGATAGATAGATAGATAGATAGATAGATAGATAGATAGATAGATAGATAGATAGATAGATATAGATAGATTATATAGTTGAAATCCTCTGTCCAGACAAAAAAGAAAAAAAAATGTCAAGAAGTCCTTGTTAGTATTTTTTAAAAGGAATCACTCTTTTGTTCATAGAGTTAAATAATTTTTAAAAAATATTTAATTTAAGCTGGAATATTGGGACTTTATTAAACAAATGTTATTAAAAACAAATTAGGTCAAAGGGCTGGGCCACACTAGCGCATTTTTCACATGATTACGCATTTTGGGATTTATTTGTGCATGAGAAATACAAAGCAGCGCATGTGCGATCTAAGCTGCGATCCATTTTCGGTGCACATATGATCACAGTTTTTATTTTAATTACATGCGCTCTGATTAGGCCACATTTCTTGGCAGACAGTGCAAGTGGACATAAAAGCGCACAAAATGCTTTCCCCACACATTGCCATCTGATGTAGAGTGGCCTCAGCCTTAAACACACATAAAAAAATAACACGGAAATTAAAAAGTAATGCAAGAGTCTTTGGACTTACTGCATTCCACAAGCAGGGAAGGCAAGGTTGAGTTCTGTGTTTGACATTGTCCTAACTTATAGATCTGTGCTAGTCTGCTCTCTATTCCTTCTGACCTTTGCCTGATTGACCAGGCTTGTACACTGTCTGCCTAATAATTTCTGCCTGACTGACTTTGAACACTTGAACGCTGCCTATTCTCACTCTGATCTGCTTATTGGATTTACTGTACTGCATTAAGGCACAGTTTTCCCTAAATTAAACTATACATCTAAAAAAGAAAAGTAGGTTACCACAAGCTTTTCTAAATTAGTTGTAGACTTCGCTCTGGTGAGGTTAGATGGGTAAGTATAGACCAGTAAACATGTCTGCCCCCCTACTTGCCTTCCTCCACCCTCAAAACCCCAAGACTGCTATACGTTCCTAAATATAGTATATATGCTGTAAAGTATACTAATGTACAGTATATGTGAAATAATATATAACACAGAGGTGTCCAACTTTCAGTCCTCCAGATGTTTTTAAATTATGTTAATAAGGATTTTCTTTATTAATTGTGTTAATTTACAGCTGGGAAAAATATCACTGAACAATCGAGGTCGACACTATAAATATGCCCCCTAGTTTAGAAACATCAGCTGCATCCCTGATTTAACAGCATTGTAGCCTCACTTGATGTACCAAGTGCTTGAAAGTGCAGTAGTTACTAAAGATTGATAATGTAGGTCAGGATTAAGATTGTCAGTCCCTTTATTTTAAGCTGAATACATCAGAAGTCAGAAAACATGTTTAATTTATAAGAGGCGGAAACCCTAGGATTTAGTAACTGAACACCATATCTGTCCTAGAATTGAACACGGTCTCCATGCTCATGTCTATACATGACTGGCTTACATCTTATCTTATGTGCTTTTTGTAAACATGACTGACATTTTAAAGATCTTGAAAAGATGGAACCAAGAAACAAGGGCTTTATATGCTGATTTGTTTCTCTCCCCACATTATCGCTTGCAATCCTCAAATCATTTTTTTTCAAGAAAGCATTTGATTTAGTAATTTCCCACGTTTACCAGTGAGTATTGTTATTTGAAAGGGAAAAAAATGTTTGAATCCATTAATACAAAAGAATTCTCTGTCATGGTTTTAACCATAGAATTATATTCTCAGGCATTTATTCCATTATTCTAGTAGGAAGCTTGCAATAACTGCAGAAGTTAGGCTATGCGAACCAATCATGTCAAGGGCTAATTTTGCAACCCCACACTAAATACAGAACCAAACAGCTTCATTATAAAGACTTCAAATAAAAATCCCCAGGCAAAAAAAAATCAAATTTAGTCTTCAGTACAGGGTATTCAGTGAAGTGCAATTTCAGCCATTTGAAAACACTGTTCAATCCAAAATGTTCAGTTATTTCTCTTTGCCCTTAGCAAACTAGTTTAAAGAAACACAATCAATTCAATGCATTCTGTACTATTACTATACTACAGTTAAATGTAACTGTAGCTCTGCAAGAAATATATACAGGATATGTGTGTGTATCTTCATTTTTTTATCCTTGTGTAACCCTTAAAGGACAATTATACTCACCTTACCTCCAATCCACACCTAAAGAGCACCCAGGGTGAGGACCTTAACTGCTACTTGGAAGTGCTTCTTCGCCAAACCAGTCCACTCCTCCTCCAAACAGTCCATGATGGGGCTAATGGTAAGACGCGCTTCTTTCATACCACATCTTCCCACTGGCCACCTCATGCACTGAAACAGAAGACAGAAGAAGATCCATCCAGCAGAGGGAAGTTACAGAAGGTCTGTAAAGTACCTAGAGGTCAGGACCTAATGGTTTAAGGCCTCACCCTGGGTACTATTTGACTCTGAACGCAGAGGAGCAAAGGGAAGGTGAGTATAATTATCCTTTAAATGACATTTCCACCCTTAGAACACAAAACTTCCCACAACCCCAACTGCTATTTTTACCAGTTCATTACATTTATTTGTATCTTATCTAGCAAAGGTATCTGTATACCTCCCTCTGCTCAATCAGCATTTTATAAGCTTGTGCATGTGCATGTCTCTATGCCAGAATGGGGACAATAATTATCATTATCATTATATTTTTTCTATAGTATTATAAAATTGTTTGCATGTACTGATTAATGTTGTAGTTCATATCTTATAAAATTAAATGAACACCTTGGCCTTTGGGCAAGCTTTGCCAAATTGCTGACTCTTCTGGGATGGACTCCTATCACTAGGGATATATGAACCTGCTGGGTTTTGTTCCATTGCTGCGCAGCACAGAGACATTTGAATGTCCGAGTTTTGACACTGAAACCAAAATTTCAAAAAACCACAAAAAAATCACTTTAATTAATGACATTTAATGATAAGTCAAATGCTGCTATGCTGCTACATTTTTTACTGTGTTAATGTGGCTTTTTTTCTAATATAACACGAGATTCAGTGCTATCAGTCATATCTGTATGTAAGAGTGTAATGTTCTGTTATGTGAAGCCAGTTCTTGAATCAAGGGAAGATTTCTGCTTTGTTTCATTGAAATGAAATGGTTTTCAGTTCTGAAGAGAAAGAAATAAAAACATCCAGAGGAGTGAAAAGTTCAAGAAAAAGCAAACGGTAGGTCAGAATTCAGTTTGTGTTGCTCCAAAATTCTTTTTCAAAGGAGCAATGGTGCAAATAAAAATTACCTATGAACAAACAGAGCACCATTGTGTAAACACTGCACCATTAATTCCAACATACTGTACAGAGAGTTTCCAGTAATAGACTAGTAATTCATCAGGCAATTATTGTGCGAAAGATAATAAATAGATATAGCCGAAAGTTTATTTATATAGTTTGATATTCTTCAAGTCAATCTTTAATTTATTGCTGGAGAGATTGTTTCATTGATGCTAGTTATGACCTTTCTTTCCTTGGATTTACTGCTTCTCTTCAAACACATTTCCTCCATCTCTCTCTACTACAGCATCTTCCACCTCTTACTACAACATTCCCTCTACCTTCCTCTACTACAGCATTCCTCCACCTCTCTCACTACAGTATTTCCCTAAACCTCCTCTACTAAAGCATTCCCCTCCACCCTCTCTCTACTACAGCATTTCCCTAAACCTCTCTCTACTACAGCATTCCCTCCACCTCTCTTACTACAGCATATCCTCCACATCTCTACTACAATCCCTCTACCTTCCTCTACTACAGCATTCCCCTCCACCTCTCTCTACTACAGCATTTCCCTAAACCTCTGTCTACTACAGCATTCCCCCCCACCTCTCTCTACTACAGCATTTCCCTAAACCTCTCTCTACTACAGCATTCCCCTCCACCTCTCTCTACTACAGCATTTCCCTAAACCTCTCTCACTACAGCATTCCCCTCCACCCTCTCTCTACTACAACATTCCCCTCCACTTGTCTCTACTACAGCATTCCCCTCTACCTCTCTCTACTACAGCATTCCCCTCACCTCTCTCTACTACAACATTCCCCTCCACCTCTCTCTACTACAGCATTCCCCTCTCCACCTCTCTCTACTACAGCATTCCCCTCACCTTTTCTACTACAGCAATTCCCCTCCACCTCTCTCTACTACAGAATTCCCCTCCTCTCTCTACTACAGCATTCCCCTCCACCTCTCTACTACAGCATTCCCCCCCACCTCTCTCTACTACAGCATTCCCCTCCACCTCTCTCTACTACAGCATTCCCCTCCACCTCTCTCTACTACAGAATTACCCTTCACCTCTCTCTACTACAGCATTCCCCTCCACCTCTCTACTACAGCATTCCCTCCACCTTCTCTACTAAAGCATCCCCCTCCACCTCTCTCTCTAATACAGCATTCCCTCCACCTCCCTCTACTACAGCATTCCCTTCCCCCTCTCTCTACTACAGCATTTCCCTCCCCTTTCTCTACTACAGCATTCGCCTCCAACTCTCTCTACTACACTTCCCCAACTTCTCACTTACAGCATTACCTTCACCCTCTACTACAGCATCCCCCTCCACCTCTCTTACTACAGCATTCCCCTCCAACTCTCTCTACTACAGCATTCCCTTCCACCTCTCTCTACTACAGCATTACCCTCCACCTCTCTACTACAGCATCCCCCTCACCTCTCTCTACTACAGCATTCCCCTCATCTTCTCTAGTACAGCATTCCCCCACTTCTCTCTATACAGCATTCCCCTCCATCTCTCTCTAGTACAGCAAAAACTTTTTTGATGATTGCTCTAAATCAGTTTTTTTTTACAAAACAGGTTTTGAAACTCAGACAAATTCTAACTGAATAAAACAGATATTTTTTTACTATAGTTACACATAAAGTAGGTGTGGGTACCTGTGTCAGGTTGGGGGGATAAAAAAACAAACCTTTTGATCATTGATCAAAATTAGTTTTTATACTATAGTTACCCTTAAGTATGTCTGCCACAGAAATGGAAGGATAGGTCAGTAGGTTTGTGTACATGTGTCAGGTTGGGGAATATGTGCTTTTGCAGTTGGCCATGAAAAACACATTGATGAAAATAATTATTTTTTGACTATAGTTACACTTTAAGTATGACTGCCATGTGTACCAGGTGTGTGTACCTGTGGATTCTGAAGATTCCTTAGCTAGGCAATAGCACACTTCTCCTACGTGTCCCCAGCATGTCTCTGAATTATAAGTCTGTAGCTCAAAAAATTGTGGGGAGAGTACAGAAATTATTGTAGTGCTGTATTAGTCCAATACATATATATTAAAAATAAGGTACTGTGAACCTTTTCTAAGGATTAACAGTTTATTTAGTTCACAAAACTTCTGTACCCTCTTCATCAGGTCAGAGATACAGTCCAAAAAAAAGAAGAAAAAGAAATAGAAAGAACAGTAGTTTGGCTCTTCCAGCCAAATTAATTGCTGTCTTGCTTATATTCGATTTCCATTTAATGCATGAAAAAGACAAACCTCTGTTCATTTTTTCATTCCTCTAACATCCAGCCTGATGAAGGGGGCTTAAGACTCCCAAAGCTTGCTATTTTTTGTTGTCTAGTTAGCCAATAAAAGGGATTTTTGGCTAACACGGTGGCAAACCTCATCTATTCCACCCATAAGTTGTGACTATCTCCTGTCACACTAGAGACATGAAATCGAGTATTGTCCTATGAAACGTAACAGAGAAGTGTGCTGCGTTTTAGCTAAGAAATCTATGGAAGCAATTTTGAGTTATCCATGAATTTCCACACATTTTTCGCCCAAGAACTTGAATAAACATTTATGGCTACCTGACACTCAGATTCCCCTGTGCCCCAGGTCTAAACAAGTCTGATTACTTAATATCACAGAATAAAAGTACAAAAAGAAAAAATAAATGTATTTATTTAGCATGAAGTTTGACACAATTTTCATACCCTCCTTTATCACAATATAAATGTTATCAAGTTTTAAAACTCGCAGCAAACACAGATGCACACATTATTAAAGCTTTGTGCAAACGTGACTTGCTGCTTTCCAAAATGTTACCTTTCAAGGAAAATTCAAAGTTATACATCAACTTACCCCTGTAGTTTTACTTATTACCTATTGTCCATTATATAGCTAGCCCAGAATGTCCAGTATGCAGACACTAAACTTAAAACATATGTACTGTACAATTTTAATTGCCCATTACTGGAAACTATAATTCTTCCCAAATCACTGTACCATTTTTTTGTTGATCTTTCCCTATTTCATCAGATATCCTGTTGAAACATCTTCTATTTTGGCTGTCAATCAAGTGCCTTGTATCAATAAACTCTATTGTTAAGTATAGTTTTGCTGTAGCTGTAATGGTGACAGTAGATGAAGTGCATGGTGGGAAATTCCCTCTCCCAATGCTGCCTCAAGGTATAGCTGAGCATGCTTCCCTCACAGAGAATCAGACAGTCTGGCAGGGGGGGAGACAAAGGCTAAGGGTCACACTACAACACACAAAAAAAAAATGCTGTGCATTTCTGTCTGCTTTTGCTATTTGCTTATACCCGCTTTTACATGCGTTTTGCTTGCATAAAAAGTCTTAAAGTCTTAAGTGAGCATGCTCTGCCCCTGTGGCAGAGAAGAGAAGCATATGTTGTTCAGGTGATTTCACTCAAGCTACTGGAAGCAGCTCGAGTGCAATGTAATTTCTCACAGGCTGCAGCCAGAGATGTAATTCAGGGCTATTTTAAGTTAACCCTAATGTATTCACAGACCCCAGTTGCCCTTTAAGCAATAAATAGAAACAACAAAGGATGGCAGATTTCTACCTCAACCCCAAACCACAACACAGAAGTTGTTTCTTTGTTTTACAGATATGTTCAAGATCCAGCAGTGTATTTTTTTTCCCAAGGACAGCTGGGATTTAATATGACAGATGTGCGTCCTGCAAAGCTTTGGACTTTATCCCTCATGTTTCAGCTGATTGATGAAACCAGGACTAGTACCTAAAACCGGAATAAGAAGATTCACATATGCGTTGCTTTCATATTATGAAATATATTCTGGTGTTATGGCTAAGTCATTAAGGCACAACTCTTATATTTCTTGTTATTTGGATTTAAAAAGGAATGGTTCTTTGAAAAAGAAAAGATAGTTAATTTCCTGTGTGAAAGAAATCTATATCTTCTTACAGGGAAAACACAATCTGACTATGAAGTTAAAAAGGATTGCAATTAAAGCCAAGGGCATAGAGTGTTTATCTTCTTGCGTATCAATTGTTCCCCATTGCCTTTTGGCAAGTTTTAACTTTCCCTTAAATTAATTAAACAAACATCTACCAACAGCAAAATTATAGTAACCTTACATCAGACTTGAAATATGAGGAGTAGAGATGTAATGTGGGTTCGAATAGAACTCCCGAATTTCACGGAACCCGGATTTGAAAATGAAAATCAAAAGTGGACAATTATCAAAATTGAAAGTAGGTTTTCGAAAATCGAAAGTACTGGTAGACAATTTTGAAAATCGATAGACAATCTTCGAAAAGCGAAATTTGAATTTTTGAACTTTCCTTAAATTTCGAAAAAAACAAAATAAACTCAAACAGTTTCGATCATCTCTAATGAGGAGTAATGAGTTGGGTTCAAACTCATCGCAATGGATTACAGTAACATCCGTCTTACCTTAGTAAAGTTTGTCATTTTGATTAATGTTTGTGATACAGAAAATACATTGCATAATTATTAAATTTAAACAGTAGTATGTATTTGTTGATTTGTTTGACTTGGTTGACTGATGTTAAAATTCAAGTTGCTTATAAGGTCCACTAATTATCACAGTATGCAATAATGTGTCAGGCTCTTTTATTCACCTAACAAACACTGAAGCAGAATTCCTAAAAAACGAAGCCATCACAGTTTGCATTTTGTAGACATCCCTTTGGGGTTTGTCAACCTAAAATAGGGACAGGTGGGTTTACATGTGTTCTCTGATATATATACATTTAGAAGGGCTGGTGGAAGGGCTATATAGAAGTAGGTTATGACTCTTTCAAGGGTAAGAGCAAACATCACACAACAGTTAAAATCTGTAAATCATTCCCTTTGTTTCAAGACAAGGTCATCAGTCCGTTTCTGCAGGTCTATCGGTTGACCCTATATGGAGTGAGGACTAAATAGAAGGAAAGAACAATTATTTTTGTGCCCACAAAGCTTGACAAATGGGAGTGTTTTATTGTAACTCAAAACAAAATTGTCCCTTGGCAAACTTTTAGTGAACAATGATATATGTGCGATCTTGGCTCTATGTTTAAGATAAGATATGCATACATACACACATTACATACTTAACGTGTTGGGAAAAGGGTAAATACCTCCCCCCACCTAAACTAAAGTAACATTTACCAAAATGGCATTCAACTGTATTAACAACGTTATTTAAGTGCATATGAATATAGAATAAACAGTATTGAATACATTTTTACTAAACATATTATCATACAAAGAGTCCTTTTAACAACCCTCTTATATTATGGTAAATTATTGATTGGCTAAACATATTGGTGGTAGTTACACCTTCATATATTGCCAAACACCACTTATTGATGTGTTCACCACTTTAATGTAATTCAATATATTATCGTCTTTAAAGGTAATACAATATACTTTATTTAAGGGCAAAAAATGTTGCTGTAATTTGCTAGGAACATATATTAAATTTAAACAACTTTATTGAGCTGTGAAAATGCATAATCCACACCACATCCTTTCTTATTTCAGAATGCGCACACAATTTATTTATACAGGAAAATTAATACCCTTGCAATTAGATATTTATTTGGAAAGTATGAATAAGCAAATGTGGGCTGCAAAAACCTTCATCAGGTAAATGCATCACTTTTAATAACTGCACGTTGCTTGGTTGCCGTTTTAGAAAGAAAAAGGACTTTAAAGGTATTTTCAGACCTTACCAATAATTTAATGAACTACGGAAAAGGTGCAAAGGGAGAACTAGAAAAACAATTTGAAATCAACAGAAACACTTTAGTTAAGTGCTACTGTAGAAAATGTAAGTTATGAATGAATCACTGAATCATACCTTGAATGCTTACAACATGGCAGTATAATGATCTTTAGTACGATGTTAGCTTTTGATAGTTCCTATTGTGATGGAAAGGTTTGCTTTCACCTGACTTCCAACATCGTTGGCTTAAAGATTGCTTTAATAGTAATGGTAATGAGTAATCTTTGTTATGTATAAAGATTGCGGCTAAGGTTCATACAAAACAACTGGTAACATCCCGGAAGTAGAAATAGCTGGATAACACACGAGATTCCCATATAAATCTAGAATTTCACTAATATGGAAAAAGAGAATTATTATTTTAAAATATTTTTAAATATGGTTGATATTTATCCAAATTCCAGTGTACAATTACAGCCTCTTTTTTCCAGAAAGATATGTTTAAGATAAGATGTGCACACATACAGTACATGTTAAACATGTTGGAAAATTGTTAATACTCTTCCCCTCCAACTTTAACAAATTAACATTTCCCATAATGACCATCCATCAAAAAGTTATTTTTGTTTAAAATGATGCTAATTTACCACAACCAATCACATGTTAGCTTTAAAATGTTAAGTAAGATATGATTGGTTTTTAATGATAAGAACTTTTATTGAATATCCCGATAATTTCTTTGCTGGAAGGGAAACCTTTGGAATGTGCTTCCCCACTGTGGGAGAAGATTTTTTCTTGGGTAAATGACTCTGCTGAATTCCTGTCTTCCTTCAAGACTGTGATGCCCCTGGTCGTACTTCTACTACTCTTCTCGTCTCTTGTAATTATGACAGGTAATCGCAGTGCTAGACAATTCGCCATCGAATTACGGTCACGGATGTGGAGGTTACTTGGAATAACAAGGCGTATGTAGCTGCCTATTTGCAGGGCTTCTCAGACAAGGATGGCATGGTCTCCAGAGATCTACCTATCAACCTGGATGAGCTTATCGCTCTCAGTATTAGATCGATACCTGCCTTAGAGAATGCTTTGCCGAAAAAAAGCACAATAAGAGGACATTCCCACCCTTGGCTCAACGCTTTAACAATCCTCCTCCTCAATCTAATACATCTAATTCTCTACCGGCTGTCTTTGAAGAATCTATGCAGAAGGTAGAGCTATCTGTGTGAAGGGGTGAAATTACATAGGTGTACTGCAGGGCAATGTCTCTTTGTGGGGGAAGAGGTCACTTGCTAAGTATTGCTCTCTTAAACAGGGGAAACTCCAGTGTCTAGATAGATAAGATTGGGGGGTGACCCATCTGGGCAGGATATCCAAATAACCTCCAAGACTTCACATTTCATCTTCCTGTCCAATTTCTAATTCAACCTCAACATTTGAAATTCTGGCATTTCTCGACTCTGAGGTGGCAGGTAACTTCTTTCAGGCTCATTTAACCCAGAGCTGTAACACTTTGGGTAAATGGCCCAATCGTGAATCAATATGCATTTGCTATATGCTGGCATTAAAATCCTGTGGTAAAACTAGTGCATACAAGATATAGAAACGCGAGCATCGAAAATGCAAGTGATTTCTGCGTAACCCGCGCATCCAATGCTAATATATGGTAGCACGACTCCATATATTTCCCCAGCGAGTCTGGGTAAATTGGCCCCTCTGGATTCTTCTGCCAAACATTTACAGATTCCTCCCCAGCCTTTATCCACTAATCGTTGTGTGTTTTCTATTGATGACAAGCCGCTATCTTAAATGTTTTCTGCAGACCACAATCAAAATGCTTTTATGGGTTGGTCTCTTCATCATGAAAGTGATCACTTTTTTTTTATTGACTTTCATCCACATCATACTGTTCTGGGTCTACCCCGGCTAAGTCGTCACAATCCCTGCATTGATTGGCACACATATTTCGCAATGGAGTTCCTTTTGTCAAAAAAAATTGTCTTCATTCCCCTTCTGTATTCTAGACAGTTCAGTGAATCTGAATCAGCTGCCCTCCCAATACCAAAGGTTTGCGGATGTTTTCTGAAAGAGGTCAGCAGAAACATTCCCCACCATAAATATGACTGCTCTATCGAGATGCTCCCTGAAAAAAAATGCTCCCAAGGGGTCGTACTTATTTCTCTTTCCCTTACGGAGAATCAGTCTATGAAGGAATATATCCAAGATAACTCCTATGGGGTTTTATCCGGCCATCCTCTTCTCCTCGGGAGCAGGATTCTTTTTCGTTTAGAAAAGAAATGGGGGCCTTGTCCATGCATCGATTATCGAAGTCTAAATACAATCACCATCAAGAATTGATACCTCTACCCTGATTTCTGAATTGTTTGAGCAATTAAAAGTGTGTGCTTATAATCTGATCTGCATCCGTTCAGGGATGAATGGAGGATGGCTTTTTTTACGAGTTAGTATTGAACCTCTGCAATGCCCCTGCCATCTTTCAAGAATTTATAATGACCCTTCAGAGACCTCCTAGGTCAGTCTGTAGTAGGATACCTGAATGATATACAATATTAATTCTTGAAGATTTACCCTTAGAGACCCAGTAAAGGAAGTCATTTCTCTATATTCTCTATACACCAAGCTAGAAAAATGCCTATTTAAAGTTCCCAAGATTCTTTGGTGGTAGGCCATTACCTACCACCACCAAAGCTATCCAGAGATGTATTGGTTTCACAATTATTATTATAGGCAGTTCATCAAAGGATTCTCCTCCCAAATGCTCCTATCCTTGCCTTAAGTAAGTAGACCTAATTCTTGGAATCCACATGTCTTGGCATGATCTATATTCCAGTCTTGGCATGATCTATATTCCAGTAGAACATTGGTTTACTATTCTTAAACAAACTCATAGTCTTAAACAAGCCTTCCATCCCGGAGGTCCTAAAACTATACAATTTCTAACCATCATGGTGGCATCCATGCAAAAAGATGTTAAGGATTACCGTATATACTCGAGTATAAGTCGACTCGAGTATAAGTCGAGGGTACCCATTTTTACCTCAAAAATGAGTAAAACAATTGACTCGAGTATAATCGAGGGTGAGAGTCTCCCCTCCAGCCCCAGGTCCAGCCCCAGGAATAAAACCTATTTCCCTGCACCCATCTTCTCACCCTGCCACTACACTACACTACTACAGGACACTACACTACTCCCTGCACCCATTTCTCACCCTGCCACTACACTACACACACTACTACAGTACACTACACTACTCACCTGCACCATCTTCTCACCCTGCCAATACACTACACTACACTACTACAGTACACTACACTACTCCCTGCACCCATCTTCTCACCCTGCCACTACACTACACTACACTACTACAGACAATACACTACTCCTGCACCCATCTTCTACCATGCCACTACACTACAATACACTACTACAGTACACTACACTACTCCCTGCACCCATCTTCTCACCCTGCACACACTACACTACTACTAATGCCTTACCTTTGAGGAGGAGTCCGGGCCCCCGACATCTTGATGGAGGAATCCGGCTGCCGCGTCCACTGATGGTCGCATCCATGACGTCACGACTCGGCGCCGGTCGTGACGTCAGTGGATGCGACCATCAGTGGACCGGCAGCCGGATTCCTTCACCAGTAAGTGACTGACTCGAGTATAAGTCGAGGTCAGTTTTCAGGCTGTTTCACAGCGCTGAAAAACCTGACTTATACTCGAGTATATACGGTATGTATCCTAGTATCAGTGCAACAGCTAATCTGACCACTTAATCCACCAGGTGCTGCTTGTAACCTTTTCCAATTCCTTCTCGGCCATGGACTCACCTTACTATGGACTTTGATGGAGAACTTTCCCCTTCCAGGGTAATATGCTAATTTGGGTATTAATGAATAATTCAGCAAGATGGCACATTTTGTCCTTCTCTCTAAATTCCTTCAGCCTTTGACTGAACAACTCTTCATCTTCCATATTTGTCACACCATGGTCTTCCAGCTGAAATTGTCTCCGATAGAGGTACTCAATTTTTGCAAAATTTTGGAGGTCCCTTTGTATAAATCCTTGGAATGTCACTTAATTCTTTTAGCTTATCATCCCTAATCTATGGAGCAGTAGAACGACTCAGTCAGAATTTTAGTGCCAGGGATGCATGGCCGGCACGGTCTTCCCCTATACTGCTTCTGTTCCTTTCCTTCTCTGACTGGCTCCTGCCAACACCTTGTGTGCGTACATTGTATTTCTCTGTAACATCACCACACTGTATTCTGGCCTTGTGAACACCAGCCGTAGCCCAGGACGCGTCGGTACCAGCATCACCCACGCCACCTCACCGGACGCCGCAATGACGGCCGCATGACCACGAGACTGCAGCCAATGACCAGCAGCCATATATCCACCTCTAGATACTACCAAATGTTATCTAGAAAAGAGCTTATTTTGCAAAGACTTATGGTGATAAACAACGAGAGCCTTCTCCCCTTATTCCATTGGACATAAAGTATGGCTGCCACCAAAAACATTACATCTACAGCTCCCTTCTTCCAAATGGGAACACAGATTCATTGGTCCTTTCCATATCATTGAAGTCATTAACATTACAGCTTTACGATAGAGATGTAATGGTGAGTTCGAATAAAACCCATTCTAAGCGAATCTGAGGATAGAAGTCCCGATTTTTACGGAACACGGATTTTTTCGATTTTAGCAAAAATTGAAAGTAGACGATATACAAAAATAGCGATTTTCGAAAATCGAAAGGTAGACGATTTCGCAAAATCAAGACTCGAATTTCACAACTTTCAGAAAATTTCGAAACGGAACGAAACTCTATTATAAAATTGTTTGCATGTACTGATTAATGTTGTAGTTCATATCTTATAAAATTAAATGAACACCTTGGCCTTTGGGCAAGCTTTGCCAAATTGCTGACTCTTCTGGGATGGACTCCTATCACTAGGGATATATGAACCTGCTGGGTTTTGTTCCATTGCTGCGCAGCACAGAGACATTTGAATGTCCGAGTTTTGACACTGAAACCAAAATTTCAAAAAACCACAAAAAAATCACTTTAATTAATGACATTAATGATAAGTCAAATGCTGCTATGCTGCTACATTTTTTACTGTGTTAACTGTGGCTTTTTTTTCTAATATAACAGAGATTCAGTGCTATCAGTCATATCTGTATGTAAGAGTGTAATGTTCTTGTTATGCTTGAAGCCAGTTCTTGAATCAGGGGAAGATTTCTGCTTTGTTTCATTGAAATGAAATGGTTTTCAGTTCTGAAGAAGAAAGAATAAAAACATCCAGAGGAGTGAAAAGTTCAAGAAAAAGCAAACGGTAGGTCAGAATTCAGTTTGTGTTGCTCCAAAATTCTCTTTTCAAAGGAGCAATGGTGCAAATTAAAATTTACCTATGAACAAACAGAGCACACCATTGTGTAAACACTGCACCATTAATTCCAACATACTGTACAGAGAGTTTCCAGTAATTTAGACTAGTAATTCATCAGGCAATTTATTGTGCGAAAGATAATAAATAGATATAGCCGAAAGTTTATTTATATAGTTTGATATTCTTCAAGTCAATCTTTAATTTATTGCTGGAGAGATTGTTTCATTGATTGCTAGTTATGACCTTTCTTTCCTTGGATTTACTGCTTCTCTTTCTACAACAACATTTTCCTCCATCTCTCTCTACTACAGCATTCTCCTCCACCTCTCTACTACAACATTCCCCTCTACCTTCCTCTACTACAGCATTCCCCTCCACCTCTCTCTACTACAGTATTTCCCTAAACTCTATCTATAACAGCATTCCCCCTACCACCTCTCTACTACAGCATTTCCCTAAACCTCTCTCTACTACAGCATTCCCCTCCACCTCTCTCTACTACAGCATTATCCTCCACATCTCTACTACAACATTCCCCTCTACCTTCCTCTACTACAGCATTCCCCTCCACCTCTCTCTACTACAGCATTCCCTAAACCTCTGTCTACTACAGCATTCCCCTCCACCTCTCTCTACTACAGCATTTCCTAACCCTCTCTTACTACAGCATTCCCCTCCCCTCTCTCGACTACAAGCATCCCGTAAACCTCTCTCTACTACAGCATTACCCTTCACCTCTCTACTACAGCATCCCCCTCCACCTCTCTCTACTACAGCATTCCCCTCCACCTCTCTCTACTACAGCATTCCCCTCCACCTTTCTCTACTACAGCATTCCCCTCCACCTTTCTCTACTACAGCATTCCCCTCCACCTCTCTCTACTACAGCATTCCCCTCCACCTCTCTCTCTACTACAGCATTCCCCTCCACCTCTCTCTACTACAGCATTTCCCTAAACCTCTCTCTACTACAGCATTCCCCTCCACCTCTCTCTACTACAGCATTCTCCTCCACATCTCTACTACAACATTCCCCTCTACCTTCCTCTACTACAGCATTCCCCTCCACCTCTCTCTACTACAGCAGCATCTCGGCCTCCACCTCTCTCTACTACAGCATTACCCTTCACCTCTCTACTACAGCATCCCCCTCCACCTCTCTCTACTACAGCATTCCCCTCCAACTCTCTCTACTACAGCATTCCCTTCCACCTCTCTCTACTACAGCATTACCCTCCACCTCTCTACTACAGCATCCCCCTCCACCTCTCTCTACTACAGCATTCCCCTCCATCTCTCTCTAGTACAGCATTCCCCTCCACTTCTCTCTACTACAGCATTCCCCTCCATCTCTCTCTAGTACAGCAAAAACTTTTTTGATGATTGCTCTAAATCAGTTTTTTTTTTACAAAACAGGTTTTGAAACTCATGACAAATTCTAACTGAATAAAACAGATATTTTTTTTACTATAGTTACACATAAAGTAGGTGTGGGTACCTGTGTCAGGTTGGGGGGTAAAAAAAACAAACCTTTTTGATCATTGATCAAAATTAGTTTTTATACTATAGTTACCCTTTAAGTATGTCTGCCACAGAAATGGAAGGATAGGTCAGTAGGTTTGTGTACATGTGTCAGGTTGGGGAATATGTGCTTTTGCATGTATGGCCATGAAAAAACACATTGATGAAAATAATTATTTTTTGACTATAGTTACACTTTAAGTATGACTGCCATGTGTACCAGGTGTGTGTACCTGTGGATTCTGAAGATTCCTTAGCTAGGCAATAGCACACTTCTCCTACGTGTCCCCAGCATGTCTCTGAATTATAAGTCTGTAGCTCAAAAATTGTGGGAGAGTACAGAAAATTATTGTAGTGCTGTATTAGTCCAATACATATATATTTAAAAATAAGAGTACTGTGAACCTTTTTCTAAGGATTAACAGTTTATTTAGTTCACAAACTTTCTGTACCCTCTTCATCAGGTCAGAGATACAGTCCAAAAAAAGAAGAAAAAGAAATAGAAAGAACAGTAGTTTGGCTCTTCCAGCCAAATTAATTGCTGTCTTGCTTATATTCGATTTCCATTTAATGCATGAAAAAGACAAACCTCTGTTCATTTTTTCTATTCCTCTAACATCCAGCCTGATGAAGGGGGCTTAAGACTCCCAAAAGCTTGCTATTTTTGTTGTCTAGTTAGCCAATAAAAGGGATTACTTTTGGCTAACACGGTGCAAACCTCATCTATTCCACCCATAAGTTTTGACTATCTCCTGTCACACTAGAGACATGAAATCGAGTATTGTCCTATGAAACGTAACAGAGAAGTGTGCTGCGTTTTAGCTAAGAAATCTATGGAAGCAATTTTGAGTTATCCATGAATTTCCACACATTTTTCGCCCAAGAACTTGAATAAACATTTATGGCCTACCTGACACTCAGATTCCCCTGTGCCCCAGGTCTAAACAAGTCTGATTACTTAATATCACAGAATAAAAGTACAAAAAGAAAAATAAATGTATTTATTTAGCATGAAGTTTGACACAATTTTCATACCCTCCTTTATCACAATATAAATGTTATCAAGTTTTAAAACTCGCAGCAAACACAGATGCACACATTATTAAAGCTTTGTGCAAACGTGACTTGCTGCTTTCCAAAATGTTACCTTTCAAGGAAAATTCAAAGTTTATACATCAACTTTACCCCTGTAGTTTTACTTATTTACCTATTGTCCATTATATTAGCTAGCCCAGAATGTCCAGTATGCAGACACTAAACTTAAAACATATGTACTGTACAATTTTAATTGCCCATTACTGGAAACTATAATTCTTCCCAACTATCACTGTACCATTTTTTTGTTGATCTTTCCCCTATTTCATCAGATATCCTGTCTGAAACATCTTCTATTTTGGCTGTCAATCAAGTGCCTTAGTATCATAAACTCTATTGTTAAGTATAGTTTTGCTGTAGCTGTAATGGTGACAGTAGATGAAGTGCATGGTGGGAAATTCCCTCTCCCAATGCTGCCTCATAGGTATAGCTGAGCATGCTTGCCCTCACAGAGAATCAGACAGTCTGGCAGGGGGCTGGGAGACAAAGGCTAAGGGTCACACTACAACACACAAAAAAAAATGCTGTGCATTTCTGTCTGCTTTTGCTATTTGCTTATACCCGCTTTTACATGCGTTTGTGCTTGCATAAAAAGTCTTAAAGTCTTAAGTGAGCATGCTCTGCCCCTGTGGCAGAGAAGAGAAGCATATGTTGTTCAGGTGATTTCACTCAAGCTACTGGAAGCAGCTCGAGTGCAATGTAATTTCTCACAGGCTGCAGCCAGAGATGTAATTCAGGGCTTATTTTAAGTTAACCCTAATGTATTCACAGACCCCAGTTGCCCTTTAAGCAATAAATAGAAACAACAAAGGATGGCAGATTTCTACCTCAACCCCAAACCACAACACAGAAGTTGTTTTCTTTGTTTTACAGATATGTTCAAGATCCAGCAGTGTATTTTTTTTCCCAAGGACAGCTGGGATGTTAATATGACAGATGTGCTCCTGCAAAGCTTTGGACTTTATCCCTCATGTTTCAGCTGATTGATGAAACCAGGACTAGTACCTAAAACCGGAATAAGAAGATTTCACATATGCGTAGCTTTCATATTATGAAAATATTTCTGGTGTTATGGCTAAGTCATTAAGGCACAACTCTTTATATTTCTTGTTATTTGGATTTAAAAAGGAATGGTTCTTTGAAAAAGAAAAGATAGTTAATTTCCTGTGTGAAAGAAATCTATAATCTTCTTACAGGGAAAACACAATCTGACTATGAAGTAAATAAAGGATTGCAATTAAAGCCAAGGGCATAGAGTGTTTATCTTCTTGCGTATCAATTGTCTCCCCATTGCCTTCTGGCAAGTGTTTTAACTTTCCCTTAAATTAATTAAACAAACATCTACCAACAGCAAAATTATAGTAACCTTACATCAGACTTGAAATATGAGGAGTAGAGATGTAATGTGGGTTCGAATAGAACTCCCGAATTTCACGGAACCCGGATTTGAAAATCGAAAATCAAAAGTGGACAATTATCGAAAATTGAAAGTAGCCGGTTTTCGAAAATCGAAAGTACTGGTAGACAATTTTTGAAAATCGATAGACAATCTTCGAAAAGCGAAATTTGAATTTTTGAACTTTCCTTAAATTTCGAAAAACAAAATGAAACTCAACAGTTTCGATCATCTCTAATGAGGAGTAATGGGTTCAAACTCATCGCAATGGATGTACAGTAACATCCGTCTTACCTTAGTAAAGTTTGTCATTGTTATTAATGTTTGTGATACAGAAAATACATTGCATAATTATTAAATTTAAACAGTAGTATGTATTGTTTGATTTGTTTGACTTGGTTGACTGATGTTAAAATTCAAGTCTGCTTATAAGGTCCACTAATTATCACAGTATGCAATTAATGTGTCAGGCTCTTTTATTCACCTAACAAACACTGAAGCAGAATTCCTAAAAAACGAAGCAAATCACAGTTTGCATTTTGTAGACATCCCTTTGGGGTTTTGTCAACCTAAAATAGGGACAGGTGGGTTTACATGTGTTCTCTGATATATTACATTTAGAAGGGCTGGTGGAAGGGCTATATAGAAGTCTAGGTTATGACTCTTTCAAGGGTAAGAGCAAACATCACAACACAGTTAAAATCTGTAAATCATTCCCTTTGTTTCAAGACAAGGTCATCAGTCCCGTTTCTGCAGGTCTATCGGTTGACCCTATATGGAGTGAGGACTAAATAGAAGGAAAGAACAATTATTTTTGTGCCCACAAAGCTTGACAAATGGGAGTGTTTTAATTGTAACTCAAAACAAATTGTCCCTTGGCAAACTTTTAGTGAACAATGATATATTGTGCAGATCTTGGCTCTATGTTTAAGATAAGATATGCATACATACACACATTACATACTTAACGTGTTGGGAAAAGGGTAAATACCTCTTCCCCACCTAACTAAAAGTAACATTTACCAAAATGGCATTCAACTGTATTAACAACGTTATTTAAGTGCATATGAATATAGAATAAACAGTATTGAATACATTTTACTAAACATATTAATCATACAAAGAGTCCTTTATACAACCCTCTTATATTATGGTAAATTATTGATTGGCTAAACATATTGTTGGTAGTTACACCTTCATATATCTGCCAAACACAACCTTTATTGATGTGTTCACCACTTCAATGTAATTCAATATATTATCGTCTTTAAAGTGTAATACAATATACTTTATTTAAGGGCAAAAATGTTGCTGTAAATTTAGCTAGGAACATATATTAAATTTAAACAACTTTATTGAGCTGTGAAAATGCATAATCCACCCACATCCTTTTTCTATTTCAGAATGCGCACACAATTTTTATTTATACAGGAAAATATAATACCCTTGCAATTTCAGATATTTATTTGGAAAGTATGAATAAAGCAAATGTGGGCTGCAAAAACCTTCATCAGGTAAATGCATCACTTTTAATAACTGCACGTTGCTTGGTTGCGCTTTTTAGAAAGAAAAAGGACTTTAAAGTTATTTTTCAGACCTTACCAATAATTTAATGAACTACGGAAAAGGTGCAAAGGGAAACTAGAAAAAACAATTTGAAATCAACAGAAACACTTTAGTTAAGTGCTACTGTAGAAAATGTAATGTTATGAATGAATCACTGAATCATACCTTGAATGCTTACAACATGGCAGTTATAATGATCTTTAGTACGATGTTAGCTTTGTATAGTTCCTATTGTGATTGGAAAGGTTTTGCTTTCACCTGACTTCCAACATCGTTGGCTTAAAGATTGCTTTAATAGTAATGGTAATGAGTAATCTTTGTTTATGTATAAAGATTCTGCGGCTAAAGGTTCATACAAAACAACTGGTAACATCCCGGAAGTAGAAATAGCTGGATAACACACGAGATTCCCCATATAAATCTAGAATTTCACTAATATGGAAAAAAGAGAATTATTATTTTAAAATATTTTTAAATATGGTTGATATTTATCCAAATTTCCATGGTACAATTACAAGCCTCTTTTTCCAGAAAGATATGTTTAAGATAAGATGTGCACACATACAGTACATGTTAAACATGTTGGAAAATTGTTAATACTCCTTCCCCTCCTAACTTTAACTAAATTAACATTTCCCATAATGACCATCCATCAAAAAGTTATTTTTGTTTAAAATGATGCTAATTTTACCACAACCAATCACATGTTAGCTTTAAAATGTTAAGTAAGATATGATTGGTTTTTAATGATAAGAACTTTTATTGAATATCCCTGATAATTTCTTTGCTGGAAGGGAAACCTTTGGAATGTGCTTCCCCACTGTGGGAGAAGATTTTTTCTTGGGTAAATGACTCTGCTGAATTCCTGTCTTCCTTCAAGACTGTGATGCCCCTGGTCGTACTTCTGCTACCTCTTCTCGTCTCTTGTAATTATGACAGAGTAATCGCAGTGCTAGACAATTCGCCATCGAATTACGGTCACTGGATGTGGAGGTTACTTGGAATAACAAGGCGTATGTAGCTGCCTATTTGCAGGGCTTCTCAGACAAGGATGGCATGGTCTCCAGAGATCTACCTATCAACCTGGATGAGCTTATCGCTCTCAGTATTAAGATCGATACCTGCCTTAGAGAATGCTTTGCCGAAAAAAAGCACAATAAGAGGACATTCCCACCCTTGGCTCAACGCTTTAACAATCCTCCTCCTCAATCTAATACATCTAATTCTCTACCGGCTGTCTTTGAAGAATCTATGCAGATAGGTAGAGCCTATCTGTCTGAAGGGGTGAAATTACATAGGTGTACTGCAGGGCAATGTCTCTATTGTGGGGGAAGAGGTCACTTTGCTAAGTATTGCTCTCTTAAACAGGGAAACTCCAGTGTCTAGATAGATAAGATTGGGGTGACCCATCTGGGCAGGATATCCAACATCAACCTCCAAGACTCTTCACATTTTCATCTTCCTGTCCAATTTCTAAATTCAACCTCAACATTTGAACTTCTGGCATTTCTCGACTCTGAGGTGGCAGGTAACTTTCTCAGGCTCATTTAACCCAGAGCTGCTAACACTTTGGGTAAATGGCCCAATCGTGAATCAATATCGCATTTGCTATATGCTGGCATTAAAATCCTGTGGTAAAACTAGTGCATACAAGATATAGAAACGCGAGCATCGAAAATGCAAGTGATTTCTGCGTAACCCGCGCATCCAATGCTAATATATGGTTAGCACGACTCCATATATTTCCCCAGCGAGTCTGGGTAAATTGGCCCCTCTGGATTCTTCATTTGCCAAACATTTACAGATTCCTCCCCAGCCTTTATCCACTACTCGTTGTGTGTTTTCTATTGATGACAAGCCGCTATCTTCAAATGTTTTCTGCCAGACCACAATCAAAATGCTTTTATGGGTTGGTCCTCTTCATCATGAAAGTATCACTTTTTTTATTATTGACTTTCCATCCACATCATACTGTTCTGGGTCTACCCCGGCTAAGTCGTCACAATCCCTGCATTGATTGGCACACATATTTCGCAATGGAGTTCCTTTTGTCAAAAAAATTGTCTTCATTCCCCTTTCTGTATTCTAGACAGTTCAGTGAATCTGAATCAGCTGCCCTCCCAATACCAAAGGTTTGCGGATGTTTTCTGAAAGAGGTCAGCAGAAACATTCCCCACCATAAATATGACTGCTCTATCGAGATGCTCCCTGAAACAATGCTCCCAAGGGGTCGTACTTATTCTCTTTCCCTTACGGAGAATCAGTCTATGAAGGAATATATCCAAGATAACCTCCTATGGGGTTTTATCCGGCCATCCTCTTCTCCTGCGGGAGCAGGATTCTTTTTCGTTTAGAAAAAGAATGGGGGCCTTTGTCCATGCATCGATTATCGAAGTCTAAATACAATCACCATCAAGAATTGATATCCTCTACCCTGATTTCTGAATTGTTTGAGCAATTAAAAAGTGTGTGCTTATAATCTGATCTGCATCCGTTCAGGGGATGAATGGAGGATGGCTTTTTTTACGAGTTAGTATTGAACCTCTGCAATGCCCCTGCCATCTTTCAAGAATTTATTAATGACCTCTTCAGAGACCTCCTAGGTCAGTCTGTAGTAGTATACCTGAATGATATACAATATTAATCTTCTCTGAAGATTTACCCTTAGAGACCCAGTAAAGGAAGTCATTTCTCTATATTCTCTATACACCAAGCTAGAAAAATGCCTATTTAAAGTTCCCAAGATTCCTTTGGTGGTAGGCCATTACCTACCACCACCAAAGCTATCCAGAGATGTATTGGTTTCACAATTTATTATAGGCAGTTCATCAAAGGATTCTCCTCCCAAATTGCTCCTATCCTTGCCTTAAGTAAGTAGACCTAATTCTTGGACTCCACATGTCTTGGCATGATCTATATTCCAGTCTTGGCATGATCTATATTCCAGTAGAACATTGGTTTACTATTCTTAAACAAACTCATAGTTCTAAACAAGCCTTCCATCCCGGAGTTCCTAAAACTATACAACTTTCTAACCATCCATGGTGGCCATCCATGCAAAAAGATGTTAAGGATTACCGTATATACTCGAGTATAAGTCGACTCGAGTATAAGTCGAGGTACCCATTTTTACCTCAAAAATGAGTAAAACCAATTGACTCGAGTATAAGTCGAGGGTAGAGTCTCCCCTCCAGCCCCAGGTCCAGCCCCAGGAATAAAACCTATTTCCCTGCACCCACTTTCTCACACGTTCGCCATACAATTACTACTACTACAGTACACTACACTACCTCCTGCACCATTCTCTCACCCTGCCATACACTACACTACATACTACAGTACACTACAACTACTCCCTGCACCCATCTTTCCACCCTGCCACTACACTACAATACACTACTACAGTACACTACACTACTCCCGCACCATCTTCTCACCCTGCCACTACACTACACTACACTACTACAGTACACTACACTACTCCGCACCCATCTTCTCACCCTGCCACTACACTACATACACTAATCACAGTACATACACTACACTACTCCCTGCACCCATTTCTCACCCTGCCACTACACTACACTACTACTAATGCCCTACCTTGGCAGGAGAGTCGGGCCCCGACATCTTGATGGAGGAATCCGGCTGCCGCGTCCACTGATGGTCGCATCCACTGACGTCACGACTCGGGCGCCGGTCGTGAGCAGTGGATGCGACCATCAGTGGGGACACGGCAGCCGGATTCCTTCACCAGTAAGTGACTGACTCGAGTATAAGTCGAGGTTCAGTTTTCAGGCTGTTTTCACAGCCTGAAAACCTTGACTTATACTCGAGTATATACGGTATGTATCCTATGTATCAGTGCAACAGCTAAATCTGACCACTCTAATCCACCAGGTCTGCTGTAACCTTTTCCAATTCCTTCTCGGCCATGGACTCACCTTACTATGGACTTTGATGGAGAACTTTCCCCTTCCAGGGGTAATATGCTAATTTGGGTATTAATGAATCATTTCAGCAAGATGGCACATTTTGTCCTTCTCTCTAAATTCCCTTCAGCCTTTGACTGAACAACTCTTCATCTTCCATATTTGTCACATCCATGGTCTTCCAGCTGAAATTGTCTCCGATAGAGGTACTCAATTTGTTGCAAAATTCTGGAGGTCCCTTTGTAAAATCCTTGGAATGTCACTTTAATTCTCTTTAGCTTATCATCCCTAATCTAATGGAGCAGTAGAACGACTCAGTCAGAATTTAGTTGCCAGGATGATTGGTCTGATTTGTTACCTTGGGCAGAGTTCACCCAACATAATACTGCGCATTCCTCTACTGGATGGTCGCCCAACATGCGTTAGTTTTTCCCCATGATTTTTTCCTTACTGATGTCACTGCAGCCAATGACCATGCAGCCCATATATCCACTCTCTAGAATACTACCAAATGTTATCTAGAAAAGAGCTATTTTATGCAAAGACTTATGTTGATAAACAACGGAGACCTTCTCCCCCTTATTCCATTGGACATAAGTAGGCTGGCACCAAAAACATTATTCAAGCTCCCTTCTTCCAAACTGGGACACAGATTCATTGGTCCTTTCCATATCATTGAAGTCATTAACATTACAGCTTTACGATAGAGATGTAATGTGAGTTCGAATAAAACCCATTTTCTAAGCGAATCTGAGGGTCTAGAAGTCCCGATTTTTACGGAACACGGATTTTTCGATTTTAGACAAAATTGAAAGTAGACGATATACAAAAATAGCCGATTTTCGAAAATCGAAAGTAGACGATTTTCGCAAATCAAGACTGAATTTTCAAACTTTCAGAAAATTTCGAAACGAAAAGAACGAAACTCAACAGTTTCGAACATCTCTACTTTTCAATTACTATCTCTTCTGAAATCTGTGTCTACTAACCATTATTCCTCCTCAGAGCCCTTACCAGCTCCAGTTATAGTCAACAGTCAACAAAAATACGAAGTAAGAAAAGATCCTTGATTCCAGAAGAACCTTGCAATATCTCTTGTAAGGGCTTTGGCCCTGAAGAATGTTCCGAAGTCAAGCACTCAGATGTCCATGCTCCTCGTTTAATTAAAAAGTTCTACAGATGCTTTCCCCTGAAACCCGGTCATGATGGTCCTGAGGCCCCCCTGGGGAAGGGGTTACTGTAAGAAGCGATACTGACCTTTCTGGCGGTTTCGGTCCCTCCAAGATGGTGGGGCCAATGGGGCTGGCTTGCCGACGTCATCACACGATGCGTGTGATGTCACAGGAGGGCACTGGCGTCGCAAAGATCCAAATTGGTTTTTCAGTGTTCAGATACCTGATTATAATCTTGCCTTTTGTAAATTTGGCTGTGATTGGTTTTCTTGTTATTTTTCCTGTGTTGCCGCTTGGTGTTTTTTGCCTGGGTCCTATTGCTGATTCCTGCCAATTAACTCCTTCCTTGGACTCTGTTCCTAGTTTTCCTACCTGTTTCTGCTTTTGGACTTGTGTTGATTGTACTGGACATTGCACTCAGATTCTTCTACCATTGTTTACCTCTGTAACAGCCTGACCATTTGCTGCATTCATGGACGTTACTTCCTTGTTGGTCCAGACTTCTCATCTGAACAGGTAATCTTACATAAACATATTAATCACTAAAAGAGTCTTTCATAAAACACTATTATATTATGGTAAGTTATTGATTTGGCTAAACATATTGTTGGTATTTCCACCTGACAAAGAAAAAGGCGGAGGAGCACACTTCTGGTGAGAGCAATTTATTAGTAAAAACAACTATTTTTTACACCAGTAGTGTGCTCCTCCGCTTTCTTCTTTGTTTAGATTACCTAGGCCCTTGGAATAGAGGGCTGGAGGATTGCACCTACCTATTGTCTGGCATACAGCAAACAGCAGAGTGCTGGAGTGTTTCTGAACTGTATCGGTATTTACACCTACATATATCTGCCAAACACAACTGCCAAACACAACCTGTATTGTATATCTTAAGGATAAAGGACATACCTTTGAAGATTATAATGTTAACATATTGGCAAAGGAACGCGACTGGTTCAAGAGAGGTGTTAAGGAGGCCATTTATGTGAAAATAAAGAAACCAAGCCTAAATAGAGGTGGGGGGGTTCGACACCAACTGTCTGCCATGTACAATGCTGTTTTGACACCTTACTCTGGGCGTTCCTATAACACCTCTTAGCCACTATCCAATCACGCCCTTAACACTTGGCTGTGATATGCTAATTGGGATTTTCCAGGGTACATAATTGCCAAAGATTCTTGTACAAGTCATTCTGAATTGAGAGAGCCAGGCGGATGACTAGTGAAATGTCTTCAAGAACTAAACTTCAAGTGCAGTTGATCTAATTGAATACAACAGATATACCATGACCTGGATGAATGAGAACCTTCACAAACACACAAACCTGTATTGTGTTCACCACTTCAATAAGGGACAAGTCAATCCCAATTGAATCAGGATTTTCAATCATAATTCTTCAGTATTTCATAGCATTTTTCAAATTTGCCAGTTCTGAATCAAACCATGTTCATTTCAAAACCAGAATTCATCACTTGTCCCTTTTTCCTATCTATAAATTTTCCCAGCAATTGAAAGATTGAGCACAAGCATAGGGAAGCTCCCCCTGCCAATCAAAATGCTGTGTGGGACAGGGCCATGTCTCGTCATCTTTCCTGCCAGTTTGGCATTTCAGGCATCTATAATTAGGAAAATATTGAACATTTTTAAGTAAGAGGTGATCTAGGGTGCTAAATTGCTGCCTTATCTCAAGATAAGAACGCTTGGATTGTCATTAAAGCAGCAAGATCTCATTTTCTTTTATAAGTGCTTCCATTAGCTTGTGTCAGCCATTGCAAAATACATTTTACATTTACTGAAAAAGCTCAGACAATCGTCTGTAATAGCGCAGCAAAGCATAATGTTTGGTAAACCATGGCTTTCTAGTTATTTTTCAATAGAAGCCAATTTCTTCAAAACACAACTGATAACATGGAACTCTTATGTTCCAGTACAACCTCTAAATTGCTTTTATGGTACATCGAGCTGTTCATGTAATTTTCCTTTGAATGACACAATTACATAAGATTTATAAGTATCTGGAGACTGTTCAGTGCTATAAGAACATCTATTAGGCAATGGGCATGTACAATGTATTTACAAAATTTATTCCTTAGGTAGAATCAAAGACATAACAGATTTAACTTCAGTTAAATAAACTCAGAAACTCATCCAATGGCGATAACCCGTGCCACTGGCGAGAACAGACAATTTTTATGGTTTACTGTAAAAAAAAGATACGCTGCAGTTTGAATACAGTTCAGAAAAGGTTTCCAGCATGGCAGCTTCCGTACATGGAATTTCGCAAAGCTACTGTACAATAAGCCCCCCAGACCATTTCCTTTCTCCCAGAGCCTCATTTGTAGTCATAAAATGACCCTGCAGCTGTACTACAGTACATTCTTCTTTATGTTCGCTGAGAACTCTTGGAAATTGGTGCTTGAAGGTAAGACCACCTCTGGGAGATCTGCTATGCTTCAGCTGATATGAATAAATAGCGTTATGCATGAACATAAAGAAAGGGAGGAAATACGCCACAGAGCTTAAAACAGGAAAAGAAAAAACAAGTGAATATCAGTTCAGAAATTCACAAAAAGCAGAAAACATTTTAATCCCACGTTGCACTGCAGAAAATAAATGAATGAATAAATAAAACTGAAAAGAAGCGCCAAATATAGTGTGAATTGTACAGCATGACATTTGGGGATGTCTCCGGCATTCATATGATTGTGGAAAAGGAAGGTCCAATTAACTCACCAGATCATAAAGGGCTCTAGGGAAACCTTACACTTCACAGACATTCTGGAGAACAGGGCTTTGTAGTTTTGCCTTTGATCAAGGATATGGTTATAAATATCTGGACTCTGGATAGATTAAAAGTGAAAGGGAATTGCAGATTTTTCTTTTCATAAAAAATACTGTTATAAGAGCAAAGATCTAAACAGTCCATCAGTAGCTTACAGAAGTGTACATTTCAATGGAATGTTGGAGAATAAATTGCTGACTGACGCTATAACAATTAACCGTTTCAGTGCCATCAGATTTTCATTTTTTTTTTTTTGCGTGTGTGCCAGAAGAATTTTTATCGCTTTAGAGGAATTTTACAGTTGTAAATCAGGAATATTATTATTATTGTTTTTTTCAGCACAAAGTGTACTTTAATACGGTAACAGAATTTTGTAACTTTTCTGGAAATTTTACTGGAATTATGGGTAAAATATGTAAAAAAAAAATGAAAAATTTGCAAATTTTCATGGATTTTTTCCCATTTTTATTTATAGTTATCTTAAGGTTACGCACAAAAATCTTACTGTTTCTAAAAGCTCAGATACTCCCGAGTACAACGATACCAGATATATGTAGGTACCCCACTTTTCCTGTACAGGAGACCCCCCCAAACTAAAACTGCACCTTCAAGAATATTACACCAAATTGAAATGTATAACCACTACTGACAGTTAACATAGAATATCTTCCAAATTAACTAAAATATCCCCACAAGTGAGATATTTTTAGGCACTACACAGCCACAAGATTTTATGAGTGAGGTAAGTTTCGATCAAAATGCAGATACCCGGACGCAGCTCTTCGTCCAATTGTAAGTTATTTTCTCACATTTTCCTTTTTTTCCTCAACTGTAAAATCAGAGAAAATCAAATGCGAATTTCAGCTAAAAACTACGAAAGAAAGTTCAAACGCATCTCAAATATAAAAGCCTAACCTCTCCCGAATAAAACGGTATGCCACATTCATGGGTGTACCCAGAGACATGGCTACCAACTAACCCAGAGCGTAACCAGTGGCAAATGTCAGCAGCAAAAAAAAATTAGCCAGTTTTGTATTTGAACAGTCTGCAGTTTTTCTAAAAAACACCCCCCTAACTCAGAAATACCCCCCACAACTATATTCCTGAAATCTACACACCTTCAGCTATGTAACGCTGTAGTTCGTTCATTTGTGCAGTTCTTCGTAGTAATTTGCACTTTTACCAGATTTTCAAAAAAAATGAAAATTAAACAACATTCAAAAAGATAGAAATCATGCCAAAACCCCATGGAATGTAAAAAAAAGTTACTAAATATCAATCTCCCAAATGTCCTGAATCAAACGGTATGCCATATGCATGGTTACACATGCAGACGTGGAAGCGAAAAGCCACAAAGTGAGACAATGCACGATGGCTCAGAGACAGCGAAAATATTTAGCCAACTCCAAATTTGAACAGTCTGCAGTTTTTTCCACATAACACCCCCATATATTAGAAATACCCCCACACAAACAATATATAATTCTGAAATCTACACACCTTCAGCTATGTAACGCAGTAGTTTGTTCATTCATACCATCAATGGTGTGGGCACAGTTCTTCGTAGAAGTTCACATTTGTCTGAAAAAAATGAACAAAAAACAACTTCAAAAGGTAGTAATCATGCCAAAAACTGATGGAATGTAAAAGAAAGTTACTAAATATCAATCTCCCAAATGTCATGAATCAAACGTTATGCCATATGTGTGGTTACTAGAGATGTCCGAACTTCGCAAAATCCGGTCCGCTCGAGGATCCGCGAATTTTCGAGAAAATTAGAAAATCCGCGAGCAGACCCATTTAAAGGGACCCATTAAAAGGAAAAATATCCTTGAAAATACACAGAAATCTCATAATTCAAAAATTTTCGAAAATACGTATTTTCGAAAATTTTCGAAATTACGAGGATTTCTTGTATTTTCGGAAATTTTCGACAATACGTATTTTCGAAAATACGAGTAATCCTTGTAATTTCGAAAATTTTCGAAAATACGTATTTTCGGAAAATACGAGAAAATCTGCCGTTCGTGAACGGATAAATCCGAGGCGGATCCGGTTTCGGATCCATGAACCGGCCATCCCTAGTGGTTACTCACGCGGACGGGGAAGTGAAAAGCCACAAAGTGGACAATGCACGATAGCTCAGAAACAGCAAAAATATTTAGCCAACTCTGAATTTGAGCAGGCTGCAGTTTTTTTCAAAAACTCAGGTCCGTCTCGCTAATGAGCCACATTGAGACAAAGTAGCAGAGCGGCACTTTGTCTCTGTGGCTCAAGAGCGGCATTTTAAAGCAAAAAAAATAATCTATTTACCGGCGCGCGGCTCCAGGGTGGAGAGGGAGGAAGCGCCGCATGTACTGAGATTGGCGGAGCTTCCATAGTCAGAGTAACTTAAAAAATTATCCACCATTGCTTACCCAATCGAGTGCACTGTGCAGCCTGTGCAGGACCCTTCCCGATGTCCATCCCGAGACCAAGACGGCCGCGCGGTGCCTGCTTGAAATTCTTGTATATCTTTACCTTACTGCCTCTGCGCACGGACAAGCAAGACGGTAGGCTAGTTTTTTTCCCCAGTTCTAACTTGCCTCACTTCCCCAGAAGGTCCTTAACTTTACTGCTCCAGTGCTCCTTTGCAGAGAAGACTAAGTTCCGGCCGGGCACTTCAGAGATCGCTATCACTATTCACTCAGTAAATCTCACTAAATCCAGCAGTGTGCTCCCTTCTGCTGATAGCGATCTCTGTGACCCCGAACTTAGTAGAGTATCTGTCTTCATAATAATGAGCAGTAAAGGACAAGGACCACCTGGGGAGAGAAGTAGGAGACAGAGCACAGTCCAGTAAAGAGTAGAGGGCAGGAGGTCTGAATGGGGGGAGGGAGAAAAAGGTGTAAGTGATGAACTACAATTCCCAGCGTTCCCTATAGCTAAACACCTGAAGCATGGTAGGAGTATTGGAAATTGTAGTCCATCAACCTCTGGAGGGCCAATTAGCATCCCTGGAACAGAGAATTTAAGTAGGATCTAAAATGAATAAGGACAGAATGAAAGAGGGACCAGGAAAAATGTAATAAAAGTAATGGGAAATTAATGGAAAGAGAATGATTTTTTAATCCTTATCCAGGGGAATCTAAATTAAAGGTATCAGGTAAAAATATGTGGGATACGAGGGGGGGGGGTTATAATAAAATATATATGATACAGCCAGCGTATAAAATAAGGGGGTATAACAAATGATATATATGGTACAGTGTATGAAATAAGGGGGTATAATAAATATATATATATGGTACAGTGTATGAAATAAGGGGGCATAATAAATATATATGGTATTGTGTATGAAATAAGGGGGTATAATAAATATATATGGTACTGTGTATGAAATAAGGGGGTATAATAATTATATATTGTACAGCATATAAAATAAGGGGGTATAAGAAATATATAAGGTGCAGTGTATGAAATGAGGGGAGCAGAAAGGAGAAGTGGAAAAGTGCATGGTGAAAAGAATTTAAAGGAAAGGGGTGAGCAGACTGAGAAGGGAAAATGAGTAAACGACAGAAGAAGAAAGGATGAATAAATAAACAGCAAAAGACTTTAAAGGAAGAGACAAAATGGAAGAGCACATGGAGAAGGACTGAAAGGGTGGAACATGAATAAAAGAAGAGTGCGGGTAAGTGGGAAAGTGTGTAGGTTTATGCATTGGAATGGAGGGGGTGCTGGATAAAAATGTGACAATGTGACCTGCAGGGGAAAGATTTCTAAAGGTCTTTTTTTCTTCTAAATTTCCCTTCCACCCAAAACGTATCCAATGGGCATGACTTAGAGTGGGTGGGAAAAGAGATATGGCCTAAACATTTTGCGACGTGCTACGCATGGCACATGTAAGGGGCCCAAGTGTGTGCCCAAACTAGGCTTAATCCACTACTGTGGGCTTGTATTTTGTGCTGTGTTGGAACTTGGAGCCCAGGGAGTGGAAGTGTGGACTCCAGAGACTGCCATCATTGCTGTAAGTAACCCCTCTCCCCTTTGTGTTTTGTGGCAAACTCTGATAAAATGTTGGCACATAGATACTGGTAAAATCATGATTTTACCAGAATCTGTGTGCCAACACTTTATTAGAGTTTGTGCTAATGATTTTAACAGTATCTGTGTGCCAACACTTTATCAGAGTTTGTGCCAGTGATTTTACCAGTATCTGTGTGCCAACACTTTATCAGAGTTTGTGCAAAGGATTTCACAAGATTTGGTGCCAACCATTGTATGTGAGAGAGGGTGCATGTACAGTATGTGTGAGAGTGTGTATGTACAGTATGTGAGAGTGTGTATGATGATACAATGCAGTAGAGTGAGATAGAGAATAGAGACTGCAGGAGAGATAGTGTGTGAGAGATAGAAGACAGAGACTGCAGGAGAGAGAGAATGTGAGAGATAGAGGATAGAATATGTATAGGGGACATTTATTCTGTTCTTCACTGGTATGGGATACCTTACTGTCTGTTCTCACTGTATGGGGACCTTTACAGTCTTGTCTTCTCGACTACGTTGGGACCTTTACTGTCTGTTCTCTCCTGCACTGTACTGTGGGCTCTCTTACTGTCTGTTCTCACTCACTGTACTGGGACCTTTAATGTCTGTTTCTCACTTTCTCACTGTATGGGACCATTACTGTCTGTTCTCTCACTGTATGGGACTTTTACTACTGTCTGTTCTCACTGTATGGGACCTTTACTGTCTGTTCTCACAATATTGGACATTACTGTCTGTTCTCACCACCGTATGGGACCTTTACTGTCCTGTTCTCACCGTATGGGCCTTATACTGCTGTTCTCACCGTATGGGGTCTCACCGAGTATGGACCTCATTTCGTCTGTTCTCCATCTCCCGTATGGACCTTTATATACAAACCGTTCTGTTCTCACCGTATGGGACCTTTACCGTCTGTTTCTCACTGTATGGGTACCTTTAACCGTCTGTTCTCACTGTATGGACCTTACCGTCTAGTTCTCACTGTATGGGGACCTTTACCGTCTGTTTCTCACTGTATGGGACCTTACCGGGTCTGGTCTCACTGTATGGGACCCTTACCGTCTGTTATCACTGTATGGGACCTTTACTACCATTTGTTTTTAACTACTCTATGAACCTTTACACTGTCTGTTCTCACTACTGTAGGGAGGAACTTTACTGTCTGTTCTCACTGTATGGACCTTTACTGTCTGTTCTCACTGTATGGGACCTTTACTGTCTGTTCTCACTGTATGGGACCTTTACTGTCTGTCTTTCTCACTGTAGGGGGACCTTTCCTGTCTGTTCTTACGTGATGGGACCTTTTACTGTCTTGTTTCTTACTGTATGACCTTTACTTGTACTGCGGTACCTCATTTACTGTGTCTGCTCTCATTGTAGGGACCTTTAATGTCTGTTCTCACTCCTGTAATGGGACCTTTCCTGTCTGTTCTTACTGTATGGGACCTTTACTGTCTGTTCTCATTGTACATGTGTTAAAGGGCAATTTCATATGGTAGATTAGCTTTAGTTTGTTAGGTTGGCTAGGTTAGACTAGTTAGGTAAGTTAGGGCCCTTTAAAGGAACTTTGACGTGGTGGCAGTTCTTTTTTTGGGTAAATTCTTATTTTTTCTTCTGTTATTATGGTGTGGATTATTGTCCTATTTAAAGAACTGTACAATAAATGGTGCCAATTTCAAATGACAAAATGGTTAGCCGCACTCCCCACCGACAAAGCCACGCCCACACACAAGCTATCGCCGCATCTTCGCTCCGCCGGCGGCCGCGCTGCGCGCGCTGCATATAGGCGGCAAGCAGGGTTAGGCTCAGGTGGCAAAATCCCTAGAGACACCCCGAGACAAAACTCCCCCGTAACTCGGAACATACCCCAAAAACTATAATTCCGAAATCTACACACCTTCAGCTATTTAACACACTGTATTTGTTCATTCATACCATCAATGGTGTGGGCGCAGTCTTCGAAAAAAATTTGCACTTTCTGAACAAAATGAACAAAAAACAACTCAAACAGGTTAGAAATCATGCCAAAACCTGATGGAATGTAAAAAAAAGTTACTAAATATCAATCTCCACATGTCCTGAATCAAACGGTAATGCCATATGCGTGGTTACACATGCGGACGTTGGAAGCGAATGGCCACGAAGTGAACAATGCACAATGGCTCAAAACAGCAAAAATATTCAGCCAAAATTGAATTTGAATGAACAGTTTTGCAGTTTTTCCCCAAAAAAACTACCCCACCCCCATAACCATATATTTCTCGAAGCTACAACACCTTTATCTATGTAATTCTGTAGTTTTGTTGATTCATACCATCAATGGTGTGGTGGCAGTTCTTTGTAGAAGTTCGCAGATTTTTTAGCAGATTTTCTAAAAAATTAGAAAAAAAACACTCTCAAAGTAGAATCATGCCAAATCCCAAGTAATGTAAAAAAAGTTACCAAATATCAATCTCCCAAATGTCCTGAATCAAACGTTATGCCCTATGTATGGTTACACACGCAGATGTGGAATCAACTAGCCACAGGTGAGCCAATGACCATGGCCCAATTACAAGCAACTTTTCAGATTTGTCAGACTAAACACCCCTCTATATTAGAAATACCCCCCAAAACCATATATTCTTGGAATCTACACAAACCACTTCAGCTACACAATGGTGTGATTCCTTTATGCATACCACCAATGGGTGTGGGCGCAGTTCGTGTAAATTTAGCTTTTTTACCAGATATTCAGGAAAATTTTATAAAAATACATTCAACAGTTAAAAATCATGGCAAATTTCCATGTCATGTAAAAACTTGTCAATTATCAATCTTCCAAATGCCCTGAATCAAACAGTATGCCATATGCATGGTACACACACACGGACATGAAAAAAGCCACTAGTCACAAAGTGAGCCAATGTGTAGTGCCGCATAACAGCAACTTTTTAAGATTTTACAATCTAAAACCCCCTCTAACTCAAATATACCCCCCAAAAATATATTTCTCAGAATCTACATACCTTCAGCAAAGCACAAGTGCCATTTTTTCATTCATACCATCAATTGTGTTGTGCGGCAGATCTTCGTAGACTTTTGCACTTTTAGCATATTTTCGGAAAAAATAAGAAACAACAAGTTTTAATAAAGTTAAAAACCTGCCAAAACCCTAAGTAATGAAAAAAAGTTATCAAATATCAATCTCCCAAATGTCCTAATCCAAACGGTATGCCATATGCGTGGTGCACACAGAGACATGGCCACCAACTCAAATGGGAAGCATGCTAAGTGCAATTACAAAAAAAAAATCAAGTGCTCTGTAATTTCAAAACAGCCCCAAAACTTGGAATGCCCCCCACCCAAATAAACCCCCCCACCTAAATATCAATCCCCAAAAGGCCTGAATCAAACGGTATGCCATAGCGTGTATGCAAAGAGACGTGGCCACCAACTAGCTCAAGGTGGACGTATGCACAAATGCAATTACAAGAAAAAAAGAAAAAGATGCTCTGTAATTTGAACAGCCTACCCTTTTTCTAAGGAAACAGTCCTGAAACTTGGAAATTCCCCCCACAACTATATATTTTTTGGAATCTACACACCTTCACTACGTTACCTGCCAAGTTGCTTTCATACATACATGAAGAATTCCAGACGCAGAGTGATCCAAAGAATGTGTTTTTAAGGAGGTTTGTGAAAAATAAAATAGCGTGATTCAAGGGTTGAAATCCTACTTAAAACCACTTGACAAGCAAAAACCCACTAAATGTCAATCTTCCACATATCCTGCATCAAACGGGATGCTATATGTGGTGGTGCACACTGAGACGTGGCCACCAATCTAGCTCAAATGGATGCATGTAGAAGTTGCAGTTACAAGAAAAAAAATTAAAAACACCACAACCCACCCCCCACATGCGCACTCTCTCCCCCTTTTATTGGTATTTTAGTGAAAAACCAGTTAGTACGGAGAGTCACAACACACACTTTTTCACACTTTACTGATCCTAAAAATTCAATCCGTTTTTTTTTTTGGTACCTCTGCAAAATTTCCTTATAAAGTAGGCTAGTTTTTCCTCATTGAAATCGTACAAATAAGTATCTGGGGTTTACTTTACCAATATCACCGGGGACATTGGAAGCTTGGAGAAGACAAAGTTTTTTTGCTAATTTAATAGCTTCAGTGTTAAAAAAAGGAGTGTGTATCACTTTAAGAATTTTTTTGTGTGCTTTCCCTCTCCCCCTTTTTTTTTTTTTTTTGATCATTCCCAAGAAAATCATCAGATCATCTTATGGGGAATATAAACGAACTTGGAATACAGGCATAAATGGCCGTTTTCCAATTCGAAATCCTATCGGAAAATCACTTCCCCGTCGGAAATCATTTTCCAGGAAGTATTTTCATTCATTGGCAAAGATCAATAATTTGTGGTGATCAGAAGTTATCACCAAATTTGATCTCTTTCCCCCCATTTTTTTTCCTAAGTCTTTGCTAAAGTTCCATTCACAAATTATAGTAAGGCTGTCACACTGACAGCCTAACTTATAAGCAGGTACTTGCACTTTGATCTGAAATGGAGATCGAAGTGCAGTACCTCCACTACACCCACCAGGACAGAACGGGCGGAAGCCTAAGGGAAGACCCGGTGAAGCAGGAATCCTGTGATGTCACCGGGGTCTCCCTTTATCGCAGGACTTCTCCTGCTTTCCGGCAATAGGCCGTCGGCTCTTTAGAAAGGGTTGCTATCTCCCATCCCCCCTCGGATTTGTACAAACAACCGAGGGGGATCGAGGGGGCTAGGGGGGCAGTTGATGCTGCCCCCCGATCACCCCTAGTCGGGCAATTTTTTTTTGAAGGGGAAGCAGATCCATATATTCACGATCTGTGCAGTTTAGCCTTTCATGCACATATCGTGATATACAACACCTGTGGCCTGACAGGGTTAAAGGGTATCTCACCCCTCTTTTTTTCAACTGCTGTATTAGGTTGTAAAAAAAAATAACCCGAAACAATCCTCATTCCCCCAGCTTTCGACCGCCCTCTGCTTGCAATGAACTGCAAACAAGCAAGGTGGCCGGACCGCCACGCGCGTCCATGATTGGGCTGAGAGGCAGCACAATCATGGACAAACGGCAGCCGCGAGTACGAATGCCGGGGGAGCGAGCCTCTGTAAAGTTTCGGGTTATTTTTTTAACAAACTAATACAGCGGTTGGGGTGGGAGAAGGTGCACTACACATTACATTAAAAGGATTTCATGATAGGGTACAGGAACCTAACAGGGATCGGAAGGGAAGGGAGGGGGGTAAAGGGCTGCACTGAGCAAAGCCAGAAAACTCTCAGATGAGGACACCTAAGAGTTGGAACCTTTTCCTCCCAGCCTGGCTCCTGGTCTTCACTCTGGACTTTGGGCAGACATTACAGGAGAAACCATTTTGGAGCTGAGTTCTGGCCTGAGACACTGTGTTTTATGAGATTTTGTTTTCACTTGTCCTTTTATATTTGGCTTGTATGTTAATGGGGAGTGTGTGTTTGTCTATGTCATAATCCTGTTGAAATGTGTTTTATTGGAACTCTGGTGTTGGAGTCCCACTTGATAAAGGGTCGTGAACCTGAAACATGTCATGTGTTGAATAAAACTTGGCCAAATTTTATTTTTTGCCTAGTTCCTTTTCCTCTCACCTATTGTACTAGGATATATAGGGCTATTTCCATAGGGGTGACAGTACCTAGAAACCAGAAAAAGATGGGCCGTAATTTGACCTGAACTGTTATTTTTATTTCCCGCCTGAAATTCCACAAGAAATCATGATTTAGATCTTCTGTAATCAAAATGTCATTCATCTCAAAATTTATCAGCAGGTTTGCCCATCTCTACAAAAAATGTTTGGGAATGGTATTATTGTTTTGCTAATTAGTTAATTACTTGAAGGATATAAATTAAGCAGACTTTTTTTCTGTGGAATTTTATCATCAATCAAATAGTAGCAATGCACAAATGTCCCTGGATAGACTAGAAAAATGAATGGACACTTAAGAAATAGCATATACTGTATCATACTGTAGATATGCACATTTTATTGTAGGGGAGTTCATTCTGCTGTTGTATTTTACATTTAATGAATGTATATAAATATTGCATAACAGGAAACCAAGAAGCACGTCCATAGTTATTTGATTATTGTACCAAATTATATGACACACAAAGTACCTGGGCATGTCTTGCCTGAAAAAGTTGTAATTTGCAATTCACACTTTTCTGCTAAGAAGAGCTTAGTGAACTGTTGTTTTTTTGGTAATTTTGATTATTCATAAGAGAGAATTCGTCTATAAATTAAATAGCTGTATTAGTGAAGTATAACAAGTTCTGTAGCCAATTAGTACAAAACTGGCAATGCTGTGACTAATAAGTCAATAAAGGTTAAATTAGATTTAAGAGAAATGCGAAGAAGAATATAAAAATCTTTCAATAAATGCAGTGGGTATAAGCTATAGAGATTCATTCAGGACTAACTTGGTACTCTTTAACAATGTAAAACAACTATTATTAAAGAGTAGTTTGTAGGTAGCCTGCATTCTGATCAGAAAACATGTACAGGGCGATTTATAATAAAAGTTCTAACGTTAAAAATGGTGCTAATTTTCCCCAACCAATAAGATCTTATTTAAACATTTGAAAGCTACATCTGATTGGTTGGGGCAAGTTACACTATTTTTTATGATAAGAACTTTTATTTGAATCTTCCTGTATATCTATTAAGTATTTACTCACTAACTCTTAATTACTCTGTCAAACTTATACACTCCAACCAGCATATAACTTTAGCCAGTTAGAATGATAACCAACATGATCTTAGTTTTTTTTTTTTTGCATCAAACTCATTTGCATGGTCATGGGTTAGCATTACTTGCAAGAAAATAAACTGATGTTAAAAACAGGGTAATTGAACCTGTATCCCCCCCAGGTCTAAAATCCCAGTATGCATTGGAGAAACAAAAAAAAAAAAAAAAATTAAGGCATGATGGGAGTTGTGAAGTTTCTAAACATCTGGAGGGAAGCAGGATCGAGAGTGTTAAAATCACTCAATGGTTGTAGGGATGAGGATGTACCATGAGTCTATAGCTTGAGGTGGTACAAGTAGAGATGGCCAAACTTATTAAAGTTTTTTCATTTTTGAACTTCCATAAAAGTTTATTAAGTTTCGGAAGTTTGGTAGTTCGAAAACAAACCCATTATAGGTGGTTGGAAAATAGTTAGAAAAGTTTGGATTAAATACAGTGAATTACCAATGTTATTTACTGTAAATCCTCTGGGACCTGGGAATGGTCTGGGAACATGTCCTCTATGGGAAAAACAGCGATAAATGTATGTAGCACACACAATGCTCAACTTTCGTTTTTCCACGGGCCGTTTTCGTAATCTTCAAACATTCTAATTCAAGAAATCCTCGAATCCTCCAAAGGATTATCGCTAAAAATCCCATGGCTGGAGTTTCGGGGGTCCCGTGGCTCACCTGGGACTAGTGATGGCTCAGTTCGCGGATCCGAACCCGATTACGGGCGATTTACCCTTCGTTTGCGAACGGCGGATATCGCAGATTTTCCGGTTTTCTCCTCGACTTCCAAACTTTTGCGAACCACAGTTTCAAAATTTTCCGAATTACGAGGATTTCTCGTATTTTCGAAAATCGCATGGAAACCCGTATTTTCGAAAAATTTGCGAAAATGCATTGAAAATATGTATTTCGAAATTTTTAGAGATTACGCAGGATTTTCTCGTATTTTCGAGGATTTTTTTTCATTTTAAATGGGTTTTAAATGGGTCCGCTCGGCGATTTTTCAAATTGTTTTAGAAAATTTTGTGGACCCTCAAGGCGGACCAGATTTTGCGACTTTCGGAACATCTCTCACCTGGGACCCCTCCTGGGTTCTAGAAGGACCATTGTGTCCCATGGAAGGCATTTTGGGGTCTAAGGGGTCACACAGCTCGAAGGAGGACCCAGCCTGGCACTTAGAAATAGGCATTGTGGGCACTGAGACGTGCCCTTCTGGCACTGAAAAGTGCCTTTCGGAGCTTAAGGGGTCCCGCAGATTGAAACGGGTCTCCCCTCCCCCACACTTAGAAGTCCCTTGCTGCACTCACAAGTGCCTTTGTTAGGGGTTCCTGCATCTCAAAAACCAGGACCAACCCTGGTCCCAAAAACGGTCTCCGGTGTCTTCTTTTTGATAGCTGGCGCCACCAACTCCACCGATGTTTCTCAAACGCTGTGTGATGTCACTGCGGCACCAGGACACAGCCAACGCTGGCGACATCACATCGCCGGTGGTTACTGACCTCTTCACCCTAAAGTCTTCTTTTTCTTTCTTCTTTCGCATGACTTTCTTAGTTTCCGCAGGGGTTGCACATGTTTAATAGGTTTGTTGAAGGACCAAATCCAATTGTGATTGGTTTAAATATTTCACATTTAATTATTATATAATATCACACATTAACCTATCATATTTGAATAAATATTTCAAACATGAGTGGTTAATATTGCCAGCAGATTCTTGTACAAGTTCGGATGACTAGTGAAACGTCTTCAAAACAAACTTTAAGTCCATTGATCTAACTGAATACAACAGATATACCATGACCTGGGTGAATGAGAACCTCATTAAATTGAGAACTAGTAAACTAGTTCGCTAATATGGAGTTTAAGGCAAGCTAACTGGTAGCAACCGGTTAGCGCGACTTTAACTCCATATATTTGCCTAGCAAGTCTGGGTAAATCAGCCCCTAAAAGTCACATTTGTTTTTAATAGTGTATCAAATTGTTTTCACCACCATCTCACTGTGGACTTAAATAACTTGTAGGTGCATATCCTGTTAATGGCAGACATACTCCTCTAAGGCTTATCGTAGCATTCCCACGACGTTCTGAATGTCGCGGAATGTCGTAAGGTAGTCAGCGGTATCTAGGTTATGTGTTAAAGGAGCATTGACATACCTTTCTATCACCTCAACAGCTGTGAATAAACTACATTGTACCCAAGACTTTGTCATATTTACATAAAAACACCTGATAGGAATTCTAAAAAGTTTCGAGTTGGTCCGAAGTATTAAAGGACAATTATACTTACCATTTCACTGATCCCATTCCTGCAAAGTACCCCCAGGATGAGGACCTAAAATGGCTACGTCTCACCTCCGGGTACATTAGTCCAGTCCTGCATACTTACTTGTAATCTCCCTCGCTCGGCGCTTCCGTCAGATTCTCCCCACTGGCACTGTCAGTGATAGTCTGGGAGGCAGCCAATGGAAAGACACGCCTCCTTGCAGAGCGCGTCTTCCCATTGCTGCCTCACGACCTGCTTCACTCAAAGTGCAAGTGGGGAGATCGACCGGAGTCGACGATGGAGATTACAAGTAAGTAGTGCAGGACTTTTGTAATGTACCGGAGGTGAGGACTTAGCGTTTTAGTTCCTCACCCGGGTACTTTGGCAGGAGTAAAGGAAAAGTGTAAGATAAATAAGGAAATGTCACTATCTAGCAACACACCAGTATGTAGTTTCCTCTAGGCCGTTAATGTTCCTATCCTCTTGTGGCAAAAGCATGCATTTCTATAATTCAAAAAGACAAAATCGCATGTGCAGCGTGGAACAATGTGAAATAAGAATATACAGACATAATGTTGCAAAGAACGTTGGATTTTATAATAATGGCTCAATGGAATATTTCAAGGCTTCTAGAATAGAGAAAGATGTGTTGGGGATAAGAGGCGGCCATATAGCAGCCTATTTTACACACAGAGAGAGCTAGGTGGATGAATCAGGGGCCAGATTCAGTAGTACCCTATAGGGCCATATACCCGAACCAAACCCAATTTTTCTTCAATCTTGGTGGGAGAAACAGACTATATTTAACTGAAATTTGTGTAATGCAAAACAATGAACCCACTTAAAATCTAACTGTTGGGCGCCCCTAGGCATGTGCACTGTGAATGTTTATTCTCATACCAACCATGATGCTGTACTTCTTGGCATGAATGTAGAAAGAAGCTTTGCTTTTATGATAATATGAACAAAGTCTTGGTTACAATGTTAGTTTATTTACACAGCTGTTGAGGTGATAGAAAGGTTAATGTCCCCTTAACACATAACTCAAATACCGCCTGATTACCTTACGACATTCCCCGCGACATTCAGAACGTCGTGGGAATGCTACAGATAAGCCTTATAGGAGTATGTCTGCCATTAAACAGGAATATGCCACTACAAGTATTAAAGTCCCACAGTGAGATGTGGTGAAACAATTTGATACACTATAAAAACCAAATGTGACTTTAAGGGGCGGATTTACCCAGACTTGCTAGGCAAATATATGGAGTTAAAGTTGGGCTAACCCGGATTGCTACCAGTTAGCTCGCCTTTAACCTCCATTTACGTCAGTACACGAGTTACACAAAATGTCACCCACCCGCTCATCTACGCTCGAGATTCAATATCACGTTTGTGCCAAGTTTTATGCTGGATTTTATACGCCAACAGATAGCTGGCATTTAAACCGTCAGTGGGTAAATCCCTACTTGGATTTTTTTTTAACCCCCCAATTCGCAAATTCGATATTGAATCGCAAAAGGAGCTACTAACCCTGAGGCGATAGCAGCTCTGGGTAAATGAGTCGTAAAATTTTTTGTTTAAAGAATACTACGTATTAAAAAAAACACATCAGTGCAATGACTGATTTGGGGGGGGGATTTGTTGTACTTTGCTTGTTTGTACTTGTGGTCTTCTACCTCCCTTAATAACTGAAATTTGTATCTGAATTTGCATTATAAGTGAGAATACCCACGACACCTGTAAAGTAAATAATAATAGATGACTCTGTAATACTCTGCTCATTTCATGTGCCCCTTTTTTTTTCCTTGTCTTTGGGGTCTTATCCCCTGTTTTTCCGACACCCGTTTCCCCTCGCCCCCGCCCCTACATTGGTCTGAGCAGCCGCTGTTGTGAGATTGCTGCATTAAAGCAACTTGAGAAGAGGGAGACAGTGTGGAGTCAATCAATTTGTTGCAGCAAGTAGACAACATATTATATTCCATGCATACAGGAACAGTGAGTGTTAGCCGTTGGTTCCACTTAATCACAAAATGGCAGATGCTGAGACCATGAAGGGACTGAATAAGCACCGCATCGACAAACAGTTGTGTGCAATGGATTGGTTCTGGAGACCTGGGTGCAGGACGTGGCCATAATCGTGTCTGTTGAAGGAGGGTACGTTTATTTTTTCACAGCGGTCTGCCCCCATAAACTCTCTGTTTCTATTTTTAGTGGCTTTACTTCGCAGTTCTGGATTGTAAGCATATTAACTTCATAGCCTTGCTTGTTTGGGGGGCCCCCTGCCCCTGGAATGCCTGCATTTAAATGGACGTGTAGCTGCCCTCCAACATTTACATTATATCTATCTACACTATTGAGAAATGCATTGCACAGGGCTGTGCTAATTTCAGGTTCACTACATATCCTCCCCCTGCAGCTCTGCTCTGTGTGTTTCTAAAGTGTACCATTAAAGGGGTAATATTAAAGGCTATGCTGTATTCTGCTCAGTATACATACATTTTCTTTCTATCTAGACAGGTGGATAGTCCCTGATGAGAGTGTGGACAGTAATTACCCCAGAACATACTTTATATGGGGCTTAAGTAACACCACTGATTTATATGTTTTTTTTTTATTGCTGTTAAGTTATGCTGCTAAGTTGTGTTCTATTTATTTAGAACCTTATTTATATATTGTGAGTGTATGAGCTCTTGGATTTATCTTATAACTTTGCTGTTACTCTTTTATATATACACGTTGATGCCGCTGTGTTCTAGGGTTGTTTATAAAGATGTTTTTTAGTTTGCATTTGAAACCAGTGTTGGGATTCATTTCTTATTTAGTTTCAAGGAACAGAAAAATCAGGGTTTTCAATAAAGGTTCTTATTGTTAAAAATGGTGCAATCAATGTTAGCTTTCACATGTAAATAGATCTGATTTGGTTGGGGCAAAATTAGAATAATTTTTAACAATAAGAACTTTTATTGACGTCCCCCTGTTGGTAACATTCACAAAAATTGCATCTTTCAGGGCAGCAATATATATGTTTACAAAACACTTTGTTGGGTAATGAATGGGTGGGAATAATATACTATAGTTTACTATCAAGATCATTAAAAACCATTTGTTTTTGGGACTTTTTAGAAGTCAGCAGGCTCAGTCATCACAGGAAGGGAAAAATGTTAAACCATGCAATTCACACTTTCCAATTATCACTACCGTATATACTCGAGTATAAGTCGACTCGAGTATAAGTAGTCGAGGTACCCATTTTTTACCGTCAAAAATGAGTAAAACCAATTACTCGAGTATAAGTCGAGGGTAGAGTCTCCCCCCTCCACCCTCAGCCCCAGGTCCACCCCAGGAATAAAACCTATTTCCCTGCACCATCTCTCACCCTGCCACTAAACTACACTACTACAGTACACTAACACTCCCGCCCTGCACCCTCTTTCCTCACCCTGCCACACACTACACTACTAGAGTACACTACACTACTCCCTGCCACCATCTTCTCACCCTGCCACTACACTACACACTACAGTACACTACACTACTCACTTCACTCCCTGCCCCATCTTCTCCTCACCTGCCACTACACTACACTACACTACTAAGTACACTACACTACTCCCTGCACCATCTTCTCACCCTGCCACTACACTACACTACACTACTACAGTACACTACCACTACTACTCCCTGCACCCATCTTCTCACCCTGCCCTCCACTACACTACACTACTACTAAAGGCCTTAAGTTAACCTTTGCAGAGAGTCCGGGGCCCCCGACATCTTGATGGAGGAATCCGGCTGCGGCGAGATGGAGGAATCCGGCTGCCGCGTCCACTGATGTCGCATCCACTGACGTCACGACTCGGCGCCGGTCTAATTTCCCGGCGCCGAGTCGTGTACGTCAGTGGATGCGACCATCAGTGCGATGCGGCAGCCGATTCCTTCACCAGTAAGTGACTGACTCGAGTATAAGTCGAGGTTCAGTTTTCAGGCTGTTTTCACAGCCTGAAAACCTCGACTTATACTCGAGTATATATACGGTTAACTTAGTTACAGAACTCACTATGAGCGAGCGTTCGGCCGTGGACTAATGTTCCTTCTACAACCTTTTGACAAGGGCCCAGTCTGGATATCCACAAGTTTTAATAAGTGCTTCCTCTAGAATGTTTTTATTTCTTTTAAGCCTTTGCCTCTGTGCTAGTTGGTTCTCCCGCTATGTGTTGCAGGGTTTTGATGACACCCAGCTTGTGATCTAAGGTCTTCACAGAACAAATCAATGACGACCCCACAGACAGACAATAACATAAAGTAACATACATATGGTGTCTGGAATTCAGTGGACATTCGGATTCCATTTTTCTAAATTAAATTACATTAGAAGTCGCCAAGCTACTCCATGGACCATGTAAGGAGGCTGAGGGGACAAAATTCTTTGCAAGGGATCATGGAACTTCCACTTCATGGTCATCAAAAAATGCTCGTATATGAGAATGAAATTAACGGGGTGCCCTACTTGGTTGCTCAAACCATACTGTTTCCCTATCATAATATTCTATTATTTTTGTTCCCTTGAGATTACTATAAATAAAATGCACAACCCCTCAAAGGTTTGTTCGCTGGTGAGCCCATGAAATGTCCCAGGTTTTGATGCAGAATTTCGGGAAGCCAACAGAAATTCGGCATTGAAACTCTGCATTAAATTTTGACAGCAATTTCAACTGGCAAAAACATACAGTGGAACTGGTTAGTTTGACCCAAAACTAATGGTTCTCTTATTGGCAATAAAAAAATACCTAGTTCTGGGCACTTAAACCAGTGGATGTGTTTTGTTTTTATTCTCAGTTTTTCCAATACAACACCACAGCTTTCTAGTTATTAATAGACAAATCCATTTCCGAAAAACCTATTTATGTGTGTGTTTAATAAGCTCTAAAAATGTCTTGGATATCCATTTGAGTTATAGACAAGGTGCACTGTTTTAAATATGAATAGGATACAAATCTATTTACTCACAAGTTTAATAAAATGCTTTCAATATGATTAATGACAACTATATAAAAAATGAAATTGTAAACTATGTCAAACTTTCAGTATGAATGAACTTCCTTAGGCTAAACAAATGTCTGTATGTGTTGTGAGAGATATGCTTTTGTTTCAACTTCTTATTTAATCTGCTTGTACTTTAGTACCATTATAAAAGTAATCAACTCAAATTAGTCCTACTATGAAATGTTTTTTTCGCCCTTTTTTTACAAGGCCCAAAAACCATTAATAATGCGCACACACTCAAAAGATAATCCGGGTGGAGATTTAATAAAAGTTCTTATTGTTAAATTGGTGTAATTTTGCCCCAACCAGTCAGATCTTATTTAACATCTAATTGGTGTGTTTGTGGGCAAAATTAGCACCATTTGTTTTTATTTGATAATCGCCCTGATGTTATTAGTATGCAGTTCTCCTAAGCTAAGCAATACTGTGGTATAATTTTTTTAGAGAAACCTGACTCAGTGACTGACTCGGGGGGTATTTTAACAACCATTACAACTAACAGTGATTGTTATGCTTTAGTGATCCTGTTGCCTTATAACTTGTGGCAAACCAAAGTCAAATAAACTTATTTACAAGGTAATACCAATTAATGATATATGTGTTTCTGTGGTACAAACAGTTTGGCTAGTGACCTCAGTTAAAGGAAAAACTACTCACCTCAGCCGCCCTGATCCTCATTGTTCAGCAGCCGCATCCCGGGTGAGGACCTAAATTGGCTAGGTCCTCACTCCTGGGATCTGATTCTAATTCTTAAACTTACCTCTAGTTCCTGATATTGGCAGGCTTTCTTCCGTTTCCCTTCCTTCTCCCCGGTTCAACGAGTTAACCAATAGGAAGACAAGTTGTTGAAGTGTGTTTTCCTATTTGTGAATGCCCAAGGCAAGAGGGAACATGTGAAGGTGATTGGAAGTTCTTAGGTAGGTATGGGACTTAGAAGCTGAACCCCGGTGGTGACGACCTAGGGGTTTAGGTCCTCACCCTGGGTACTTGAAAGGATGGGGGGTTGCCAAAGGACACTATAGTTGTTCTTAAAAGAAATCTACACCTATGTAGATAAACCCAGCACTACTCTACCTATTGCATATGTGAATTAAATTACTTTACCGATCTCGGCCGCTATATTCGAGGGATATCGAGATCGTGCACTACCAACACAAATAGAAGGCTACATTCGAGGGATAACAAAGACGGTGCACTACATCTCGAGGGTTACCAAAATAGAAGGCTACATTCGAGGGATCCCGATTTGAGAATTTAATAATTATCAAAAATATATCCAAGTTCGGAAAACCCAAATTAGTTCAAATAAGTTCGAGTTCTGCCAGAAATTCAGGTTCATGTCCATCGCTACAATCCTGGGGAACATAGAAAATAATCTGCTGATTTTAATGACTTTTAATCATTCTTTTGTTTCTAGCAAAAGAAAGTTTTTTAAATGTACTTGTGGTTCTGGCATTTGCTTTAAGGTTTTCAAAGTTGCAGGTTCAATCTCCCAAACTTACTTTTAATTTCTCTTGAAATATTAATATTCCTATTCTCTATAAAAAGCAAAATATTATAGAATTGACAGGGTGCATCTGTATATTTTTACACTACTGCAGTAAAATCCTTCCTGTTATATGATTGGATTAAGCTTCTAGGAAGAAAGCAACTTCCTTGTGATGATCTGTTGAGCTCTACAGAGAATGTAAGTATCCTCTATACACGTAGCTGTTTTACCACCCAGCTAAGGGGATTATGTTGCTTACCCCCTAGTACCCACAGGTTAATTTAATAAATCATCCAGCAGCCACAGAAGAGGGAGAGGTGAGACACAGCTTGTTGTATGTTTGCTATTTTCTGCTCTGTTCTATTGGGAGAATGTGTCTGGAGCTTAAGTTCTCCTTTTAACACTCAAATTTAACCTACAATCTAAAACACAACTTCCATGCGCCTGTAATGTTTCCAGTACTGGCCAATTCAGCATCTGCAATATGATATTGACCACAAATAACTGGTCTAAAGGGGCAGATAATGATCTTAACGAGCAATGTCTAGTCCCGAGAGCAGAAAAATTCCAACAGAACAATTAATATACTCGCAAATGTAAAGGGAGAGAAGGGCCAATAAAGTACAGACAAACATTAAGATACTGCCAAAAAACAAAAAGAGAGATGTCTAGTCATTGGATATATCAGGAGTGTTTTCACAGAGTATTAAGAATTCATCAGCAACTTTACTATCTCTAGAAAGTGACTACTAAAATGCCTCATAGAGAAACTGGAAAACCAATTTGAAGCTCTTTATTCACTTCCAGACTCTGAACTCCCCGGTAAATGGGAGACCTTTTTTTAGTTCACACACCTGATATTTAGAGATGCCCGAACTTTCGCAAATCGGGTCCGCTCGAGGATCTGCGAATTTTCGAAAAAATTCAAAATTGAAACACATTAAATGAAAAAATCCTGAAAATACAGAAATCCTCGTAATTTCGAAAATTTTCTAAAAGACGTTATTTTCATGATGCGATTTCGAAAATACGTGAAATCCCTCGTAATTTCGGAAATTTCCGAAAATACGGGTTTCTTGCATTTTTGAAAATACGTAAATCCTCGTAATTTCGAAAATTTTCAAAAACCCGCGTTCGGAAGGCGGAAAAACCGAAAAAAAATAGCAATATCCGCCTTTCGCGAACGAGGTAAATCCACCGCTGGTTTTGGGTTCGGATCCGCGAACTGGGACATACGATCCGCGAACTGGGCCATCACCTACTGATATTGTAATGAGGACATGGGAATCACTTTAGGGTGGCGGAAAATTGTGGAGGGGAGGGGGCCCTTAGTGTTTAGGTGGATAGGGAGAGCAGCAGTAATAGAGACCGACAGTATGACTTCCCCTATTATGTGATATCCATCATGTGTATGTAATCCTTTCCCCCCCTTTCATTCATTTGATAAAAAAAAAGAATAAAGCTAAAATAGAGATTTCTAAAACCATTAACTTGATGGGGGGAATAAAACATTGAATTGCAATTGTTTAAGATAAACTGTACCTTCACGTTTGCCTTTACTATAGGAAATCTATGCTATGACTTCTGTTCTTTTCCACCATAAATTCTGATTCAGATCAGTATTAAGCTCTGGTGTTTATCCAAAAATTAATCCTGCCTCTCATCTCTCTCTCCTCCCCCACATTTTGGTAGTAAAGTTCAGCCTTTGTTATTACACAGAGGCAAATCCATTCTACTACCCAGACACATTTTGATTTGCTGTAAGCTTTGGATTTCCTACATATACTTCATGGCAATTCACCGGCTGTAACATAATGAATTTATTTAAATTAATAGTGATAATTCTAAGTTTTACTCAACAGCTCAGTGAAAAGCATGAGGTATGAAAATTAATAGCTGGTTATGTTTAAAAAAATGCTGTAGCATTCAGGGAATGCTATGAAACATTTATTTTAAACACTATCAACCTACTTTCAGTGTTTTTCATATCACATAGCTAACACTAGCCTTTCAATTGGTTAGTGTGACTTTAAGGCAGTAATAAATTTGTTCTTTGCACGGTGATAATGATAACTATTCATTTTGGGGTCCAGGCTCTAGTCGGTTAAGACTTCCTTGTCCATACACTGAAGTCTTTTTTCAAATACTGAAAAGATGGTCAGTAATTAACATTATAGCAAAAATTAGGCTGTGAACCAACTGTGGCAGTCCATTGACTTCTGGTGTGCCTGTTGACCGTCCCAAAATACACAGCTAAACCACCAGCAAGCAAAATTGTGCTTCTCTTATTAAATAAGCCCCTCATGTGTCTGAATTACATAGTCTGAAGTATTTTTGGCTTGATGCATTCAAGTTCCCTCATACTTATTAATGTTTCTTTTTTTGACTAAGGGGGCTGCCATTGAAAGGGGGAAATTGCTGTATGAAAAATTCCATTAAATCTTCAATACTGTAAACCTGCAAATATATCATGTAAGGGGCAGATATTATTAAAGAAAAATTTAAGTTAAAGGTGGTCAATGTATCAGTTATTTTGAAAATTATAACCAAAAGCAATACCTAGTTTTTATGTAATATGGACCTTCCCAAAATGAGTGGTTCTTAACAAGGAAGGATAATACTGGAGTGTATGAGTAGACTTTCATATCTCCAGTTATAAATTAAGCTATGTAGGACTGTGTACTATTTAATACTTATCTCACTCCTCGGCTACTCCACTCACCAAGTTTCTTCCTTCGCTTGCCATAGAGATGTTCGAAACTTTTCGTTTCGTTCCGTTTTCTCAAATTTTTCGAAATTTCGAAAACGAACCCAAAGAAGTCTGAGAGAATTTTTTGAAAAGTTTCTGGTCCATTTTGGAGGGATACATAGTAATAGTAGGTTACCTGTTAATTACACAGAGACCTGGGGAACCTGTAATATAAACCAAAACTATTTTTAAACTGACTTTCTGTACGATCTGGCTGTTTTCGGCGCTTCCGACATTTTATCTTCGAGAGTTATCGAAATCGAGCGCTAATTTCAAGGGTTATCGATATTTTCCATGAAACATCCTGGATTCTGAAAGTTTCGCCTGGACTTCGAAACCCTCAGATTCAATCGAAACTGGGTTCTTATTCAAACCCACATTACATCTCTACTTGCCACCCCTCTATGTCTGTTCCTTGGGTAAATCGTAATCAATCATATAAAGTTAATTCACGACAGAGGGCAAGGGCGGAAGCAAAAGAAAAAAAATAGAATGCACCTATAAGCAATAAATTGCTTAATTGCGCGCGTGCACACATACACACACACAACACACACATACACACACAACATGTTTCAGACTTTGGACTGGGGGGCTTGACACAAGGTCAAGGTGATCTGAAACGTAGCAAATTGTTAACTGATGTACCCAGAGAGCCGGTGAAGTGGGGGAAAATGCATTATATTTTAAGTGACTAATAAATAGATTTTAAAACGAGTGCTTGCTCATTCTGCTGTGGCTTTGGATGTAGTACAGCAGGTGATGTACTGAGCTTACACCAAATTTGACCCAGGAGTGCTGGCAGATTTGGATTTTATGTTTCAGACTTCAAATTGTTGAAAAAGGACCAAGTACTTTGGCTCCCTTAGTCCTTGAACACTTCCTGAATTAACTTCATATAATCGATGGGACTGTGAAGCAATTGCAAAATAAATTGAATTATATTTATATAACCAATTTACTGAAATTTTGTGTATCAGAAAAAAGTATTTGTCTGTTTGGACTGAAAATTTTATTTAAATAATGTATGAGGGAGGGGTTTAATTAACTCTTTTGGAACCACAGCTATCCTTTGGCCACACAATGCATTTTTTCTATGAGCTAATTTAACACATTAGTTAAAAAATTAAGGATTTTGTAAGAAACTGATACATTATAGTTTTCCTCATATAAACCTATACATTTAGGAAGACTACGTCTAGTGGCCATATTGAGTCATCATCCTCCATCTTGAGAGAAACTGGACTTCCTTTACCCCGAGTATATTTGTCCCCTTTGGTTTTGCTAATGATATTAGGCACATTATGTGCATAATAGTTCACCAGATGGATATACACCATTTTTTTATCCTTATCTACTAGACATTAATATCTAGACTCCAGATGGAGAAGTCTTTTACTGTGCCTAGGCAAACATGTGCAACATGTTCTATGAATATGGATAGTGTTTATATATTACACATTGCACGTTGTGGCCAGGATACACACGTATACTGATCCATCTGGTTTAAATTATAGAATTGATATGGGGGTAAGACTTCATATACATACGTAGACTTTAAAACATGTTTATTAAGTGTAATCCACAGGCCAGCATGAAAAATTTATTACTTCTGGTAGGAATTAATTTCCAGGGGGGTTTAGATTTGGTGCTATAGAGCTGCCTTTGTATCGTGGGTAACTGACAGTGAACATGGCTAATGAGAATCTTTACATTGTGAATTCATTTAACAGATCTTGGTACACACATGGTCAGTAGTGGACACCATGTTGGCCTTTATTATTGGCCATGGGTATTGCAGGAAATAGTCTGTTTTTTGAAGCTCATAAACTATTGTCATCTTTGAATTTGTTTATTTAGGCCAAAAATTCTCCATTGGCTAATATCTACTCCTATATACTGAATAGAGGGATCCAAAGTAAGCATTGCTTGTGTTGCCACACAATATAAAGGGATAATGTATGGACATTTGAATTTACAGATTTGGTAGTTGGTTTACAGTCAAATCCAGTAGAAATCTGGCATATATCCACTACAAATCTACAAGCAGAGTGTTGTTATGATTTTTAATTCATAATCCCTTTCCAATCCTACAGGTTTTTAAGGACCTGTACTCTGCAGGTTGAGTTGCATACCCTTACTTCATCAATCATAAATAAATTACTTCTTCCATTGTAATATTCTTCAAATGTTGGGACAACCCTAAGAATACTTAAGTGTTTGTATTTATTACAAATTGTCAAAGATTATAAAACACTTAGCAAATGAATTTTATGTTGAAGTTTCTCAGTAAATGAAATATAACAAAAAACAATTTAACAACACCTGTATATACATCAACACACATACCATTAGTGTTAATTAGAGATGGGATATGTGGTCTGACTTGGACCCGGATCCGACACAGAACCTACTCAGTTCCAAACAAGAACATTCTGTCTGAAACCGGGGCGGATCGTTCGGATTTTGGGATTTGGAACGCATTTTGGAAAGTTACCGAATGTTGAAGGTTATTTTCGTGAACACTTGAAAATAACTCAAACATTCGATGGCCCTCGAAAATACGATTGAAACTCGAAGTAGTTTTTCTGATCGTATTTTCGAGGGTTTATTCGAACTTCACAATGTTATTTTGGAAAAATACTTTCCAACCCTCGAAAGTAAAGTTCCGTTTTCGGATTTTTTCAGATCTTCGTTTTTTTTTTTTCCCCGAGTTCCGTAAATCCAAAACAGAAGAAACTTCTGAGTTTCGACCATCTCTATTGTTGATGTCATATTGCCTACATATTTTCTTTTTCATTCTATTAGTTTTTTCATATCTGCTTGTAGCACAACGCCTTGCTTTTGAAATGAAATCGTCTTGAAGACAACCCACTAGCAATCTGAATCAATTTAAAGTCATTGGCGTGTGCAAGCTTTTGTGCATCACAGCATGTTTCAGCTCATAAATAAATATTTCTTTACCATAATTTCACTTGATATTTTTTTGTTTTTTGCTTTTCCCCCTTTTAATTTAACTCTGTATGCTCTGCTACTGCGGGTTATATTGTTCAAACATGGCATCCAAGGCCTTAACTAACTACTGTAGACAAGAGGATGTGCCGGATCCTCCAGACGAGATGAAACAAATGTACTTGCAACGCTGCAAACAGATTGCAGATTCTATAATGTGGTTCCCTATGCAGATTACAGTACTACTACTGTTTTTACAGTAATAGAATTGTAAACAGTGTATCTTCATCTTCATGCTTCCCTGTAATATGGATTTTTCACTCATTAGACCCATCTGACCTCTTTCAGCAAGAAAACATTCAGTCATGGTAATGAATCCATTCCCATTCCTACCAAATGGTAAATAAGCAACTTGAGGTTGATGCAATTAATAGGTGTCATTGACTGATTATTTAAGGAAGTTCCCAACCCATATTTTTACAGAAAAGAGCCAAACTACCTTGATTTGGGCTTATAATAAAAACAAAGGGCACCAAGTGTTGGGTTTAAATTAATGGCCACAGCAATTTATTAATTTTATGTCATTGATGATCCTTGCAATTAACCAAGAACACTGATGGAGAGAAGCACATTATTAAGGGGTCCAATTCTTTATATTAACAAAGATCCAACGTTTCGGGAGCTCAGTTGTGATGCATGAGGAAGGGGACCGCTGAGCCCCCAAACGTTGCACGCTTTGTCAAAGAATTGGACACCTTAATAGTGTGCTTCTCTCCATCGTAATCTTTTGGAAAGATTGTGACCCCCTTGGGTAGGGGGTAGAGGAGATTGCACCTATCAAACAAAGGCCTTGCCACATGTGGGTGTTTTGAGTGGATTCATTGCTATTTGATCCTCCTTGCAAATTACCATATCCCGTGGTTGCCATAGCAACCCCACAACCACAAAATGTAAAGAAAAACCGTTTTCTCTCTTCCTTCCATAAAAACCACATTGTTAGTATGCGTTGGGAGGCATGTAAATCATATACCTTAAACCATTTGCAAGGTTATAAGCCTGTTAACGAATCCAAAACCCCACCCAACAATTGAAGTGCCCTCTCTTCTCTCTCTCGCCTCTGCAACCCACCTACCAGTAAGATCCTGTTGTCACCTTCAGTTGTCTGTCTTATGGCCATCCTGCCTAATAAGCATACTAAATAATGGGATATCAAGTATTCAATGCCTGTCTAGATTTCTCAGTTCACTAAGGGCTAGGCCACACTAACGCGTTTTTCACGCGTTTGCGCGCGCGTTTCACGATTGCCCCCCGATTTTAGCTAAAATGGAAATCGCGGGAACGCGAAAGTTCCACCAGCGATGTTTCCGATGTGCATGCGATGGCACGTCCGTTCGCGTTTTGGTAACGCATCGTTCACCATTTTTGGTGGGGTTAACAAAACGCGAAAGGCGAAACGCATGCGCAAAACGCGAACGCACAAGAAAACGCACACACAATCGCGTGCGATAACGCTCGCGATTTTGTGCGCGATTCCTGTGCCTCAGGAAGTGCTTGAGAAGGACGTTGGGACCGAAACATGTTGCGCAACATTTTTCACTGAATAAAACCAACATTTTGATCCCAGCTATAAGTCGTATCTTCTTATGCTAACCTATATAATTTTTGTTGATACGGTTTGGTGGAGACCATCAGGCGTGTCACAGGCACCTCTCTTGCTCTAGTGTCTGGATACCCATACCTACCACCCTACTAGGATAACTAGAGACCCCTTGCTTTTGGCGACTCTGGGGAACCAAACCCACTCGCATGGCATCCAAAGAAGACTAGGACAAAACTGTCCCTAAGCAGTAAAGCGCATCCCTGCAAACCTATTCTAATACCACCCATAGGCGTGATAATAGGCTAAAAGAAATTAGCCCCCCTGACTTCCTTTGAGACATGTTACTTTTTTCCAGCCTCTCAAGATGGAAAGTACTCAAGTGCCTGTTGGTGAGTCCCTCATCACAAAACCCTAAAGGACAGACCACGCAATCTGTGCTGCGCAACCATGGCTGAGAAGCCCAGATCACGTAATCTGCATAAATAGGATAATAGACGCCTAACCTTTTTCTCATTGCTTGTCCTGGACAATATTCACCCACTCTAACCCAGGCCTTGCCGTGGTCTGGACCAAGTTAATTGTTGCCACCGAGGATTGGATCAATTGGTAGGCTTCTCTCCAAGATGTTCCAGAGGGCTTGAGGGGAATTGGAACCCTTCCTGGTTTGCCAGTGGAGCCAGGACCTGAAGACTTCCAATGAAAATGCTGATAATTCCATCAGCAATGGAATTATGGCACCCAGGGGATATGTCTTGGACCTAAAGTATATGTTGCGCTCAGGCAGCGCATAACTAGATGACGCTGCAGCACACAGGATGGGAGGTGAGGAAGAGAGAAATTGTTGCGGGGTCTGAACTCCACTCATATTGTCAGACCAAAATAGATCCTCCTGTTCTGAAGTTGCGTCCCCCACAGTTTCCACCAACGCTACTAGGGGAAATGTTATAAAGGAAGTTACAATGGTAGGTAGGCCTCATCAGTACTATTTAGCTAATGTTACAAGGTACAATTGCTTTAAGATTGGGTTTCATCGACAAAGTTTTTTTTTTTTTTTTTTTAATCCTAAATATTTGCAATTGGAGTTTAAATATTCAATCACCTACATTAAAACCACTTCATAAAATGTTGTATAATATCTGTCATTTTTCATTCAATGCTAAGCAGAGCAACCAATATGAAATTTAGATTAAAATAACAGGACTATCCTCCATAAAGCGTCATAAACATTTGCTGACTAAAAACTGCTGCTGCCCACGACATTTCTTTACACTTCTGGCTTAATTACGTATAAGTGGAATAGAACTCCTATCCTACTACTACTATATCTCCGTCTGACATAAGTTTACTACAGATACATCTGTTACCGATTTGCAGCGCCTGCTATTCAATTCATTTTAAAACAGGAAAAGCAAATATGTAATAGAAAAACAGAAATATTGACATTCGAAAACCAGAAGCCATGAATATCTTTTGGGATAAAATAACGGGGTCAGTTTTTTATTATATTCTACCTTTTTCGTGATTTCAGTATCTATTAACCATGGTTTTCAATGAGAAAAAGGAATTACTGGCAATTCCTTTAAAATGGTCTAGGTTTTATTTCAGCCATGGAATCATTTCATTTAGGGTGTAAACAATTTTGTTCTAATTTGCGCCGATTATAACCCAGAAGTAGTACATGCACAGCCGCCAGGCACCACTACCATCCCCCTCTCCCCCACACTCCCCCAAGTGGAACACTTGCTGGTATGCTGCATGTTACACCCCTGCCTGTTGAGCACTCTCCTACCCAATTATCCGGAAGATAGTTTTCCTGTAGCAGCAGCTGGGGAGGTGCACGATCATTGAAGTAATGTACAGCAGATTTCTCCTCTGGCGGTGGGGTGATGGAAAGGGGATGCTAGTGGAGTGGGTTTTTGGGGGGGTGAATGACAGGGGAAAGGTATTAAGACTGTGCTTGAGTGGGTTGATGGTAGGGGGGGTCAGTGAGCGTATGGAGGGGACTGTACTTAGGGGGTGAGGGCAAGGTGGGCTAGTGAGTTGGTGGGTGATCGGAGGGGAGGGTATGGTCACTGTGCTTAGGGGTGTGATGGCATAGGTATGCCTAAAAGAGTGCTGTATGGGGTGCCCTCTATAAAAGCACTCAGCCTGCGGTTTTCATCATGCTTTTATATGGTCACATAAAATTCTTTATGAAAAATAAACATCTGAAATACAAGTCTAGTTTATGTAATTCATGTGTTGTGATTCACAAACTGTTAAAGTAATACTTGAGTGTGTCCAGAATTCTTTCATTCAGCTTTCAATACATATTCATTAGAGGGTAAAAACAAACCAAAACCAGACTTGTATCCTCTATTTTCACTGAAAGTACATTGTATGGCATTTTCCAGTGTTTCATCTGTGCAGCACTGTAAGATTTTGTTGCATAGTAAATGGTGAGGCCATACTACAACGTGTACTGGAAATGCGCACACGTGTTTCCAGTGTGTTATTGCGCGTTGTCATGTGTGTTGTGCAGTCGCATTCGATTGCTAAAAAATGCTGATTGCCTGCACTCTCCGAATAGCGAATCGCAGCGCACCTAGTGTGGCGAGACCAATTGGCCAACACTAACGTACGATTGCATTTAAAACGGATGGGGTGGCCTAGCCTCCCTTAACCTTACATTTTATGGTTCTTTGTGCTCTCATGAACCCAGAGGCGAAGTTTGTGTGTCTGATTTATAGATTTTGTCTGTTTGAAGTTTTTGACCAAGTTATTGTGTGCTAATGACCAGACAAGTTGTTTAAATTATGTGTCGCCATTAGCGGTGCCTCCTGAGTTGGTGGTTAAATCACGATAATTATTGGAAACTTGCAACTTACTTCGTTTTAAAGCCACACTGATCCTTCTTCAGGTGCTCTTCAGTGGGCCGATAAATTAACAAAGATATGTAATAACACACAGGGAGAAATATTGTACATGACCACGCTCCTCCACACAGTAACCCTTACACACGCTGGTACTCTAGCATTGTGGGTCAGATAAATAGTGGGTATTTTAAAATACCTTTGTTATAGGAATTGAATTCAGGCTACCATAGTATTGTAAAATTCAACACAAATGGTTTTGTCAGTTGACCTTCAGTTTCCAAAAATACCAGAAATCCTGCACTTCCCACAAAACCACAAGAAAACCCCACTATTCCGATATCAAATTGGGTCGGGTGGGTTTTACCTGGATTTGTGCACTACATCTCCAATAAATATCCCTAAGGAGTTTGGAAGTAGATTTCATCTGAATGAGAGAAATAATAGTCCATCCAAATGTTCTGATCCAATTTGGTCTATATAAAGCGAAAATGTTTCCGATAACTGCCCTTTTCAATATAAAATTCAAAATAAACGTCTCCTCTGCCTTATCTTGGCAGCTGAGTTACTGTTATCCTAAGTGTAGCTTATCGTTCAAAACTGTTAATTAAGATCAAAGGTTGATGGACCCCTTTTTAGAAAGGTATACAAAAAATAAGCATTAACATTAATTGGTTTAGCTATTATCTCCTTCTTTTATTTACATATATCTTATAATGAATTGTCAGTGGAACACAGCATTTAAAATGGAAGTCTGGCAATAAGATAATACGCAAGCCTAAATTGATGCAAATTAATTATAAGACATTTATTATGCAATCTTGTTTTTAGTTCTTTGATGGGTAATTTAAATTCATGGTGAATGGCACAATTTAACTGTCTGTTCTCACTGTATGGGACCTTTACTGTCTGTTCTCACTGTATGGGACCTTTACTGTCTGTTCTCACTGTATGGGACCTTTACTGTCTGTTCTCACTGTATGGGACCTTTACTGTCTGTTCTCACTGTATGGGACCTTTACTGTCTGTTCTCACTGTATGGGACCTTTACTGTCTGTTCTCACTGTATGGGACCTTTACTGTCTGTTCTTACTGTATGGGACCTTTACTGTCTGTTCTCATTGTACATGTGTTAAAGGGCATTTCATATGGTTAGATTAGCTTTAGTTTGTTAGGTTAGGCTAGGTTAGACTAGTTAGGTAAGTTAGGGCCCTATTAAAAGGAACTTTGACGTGGTGGCAGGTTCTTTTGGGTAAAATTCTTAATTCTTCTGTTATTATGGTGTGGATTATTGTCTATTTAAAGAAACTGTACAAATAAATGGTGCCAAGTTCAAAATGACAAAATGGTTAGCCGCACTCCCACCGACAAAGCCACGCCCACACACAAGCTACGCCCACTTCGCTCCGCCGGCGGCGCGCTGCGCGCGCTGCATATAGGCGGCAAGCAGGGTTAGGCTCAGGTGGCAAAATCCCTAGAGACACCCCTGACAAAACTCCCCCGTAACTCGGAAATAACCCCCAAAAACGATATATTCCTGAAATCTACACACCTTCAGCTATTTAACACTGTAGTTTGTTCATTCATACCATCAATGGTGTGGGCGCAGTTCTTCGAAAAAATTTGCACTTTTCTGAAAAAATGAACAAAAAACAACTTCAAAAGGTAGAAATCATGCCAAAACCTGATGGAATGTAAAAAAAAGTTACTAAATATCAATCTCACAAATGTCCTGAATCAAACGGTATGCCATATGCGTGGTTACACATGCGGACGTGGAAGCGAATGGCCACGAAGTGAGACAATGCACAATGGCTCAGAAACAGCAAAAATATTCAGCCAAAATTGAATTTGAACAGTTTGCAGTTTTTCCCCAAAAAAACTACCCCCATAAACCATATATTTCTCGAAGCTACACACCTTTATCTAGTAATGGTTGTTAGTTGTGATTCATACCATCAATGGTGTGGTGGCAGTTCTTTGTAGAAGTTCGCAGTTTTAGCGATTTTCAAAAAATTAGAAAAAAAAACACTCTCAAAGGTAGAAATCATGCCAAAATCCCAAGTAATGTAAAAAAAGTTACCAAATATCAATCTCCCAAAGTCTGAATCAAACGGTATGCCCTATGTGGGTACAACAGAGATGTGGAATCAAACTAGCCACAGGTGAGCCAATGACACAATGGCCCAATTACAGCAACTTTCAGATTTGTCAGACTAAACACCCCTCTATATTAGAAATACCCCCCAAAACCATATTTCTTGAATCTACACACCCTTCAGCTACACAATGGTGTGATTCCTTTATGCATACCACCAATGGTGTGGGCGCAGTTTCGTGTAAAATTTAGCTTTTTACCAGATATTCCGGAAAATTTTATAAAAATACAATTCAAAGTTAAAAATCATGGCAAATTTCCATGTCATGTAAAAACTTTGCATTATCAATCTTCCAAATGCCCTGAATCAACAGTATGCCATATGCATGGTAACACCACACGGAATGAAAGCACATAGTACAAAGTGAGCCAAGTGTTAGTGGCCCAATAACAGCAAATTTTAAGATTTACAATCTAAACACCCCTCTAACTCAAATATACCCCCCAAAAATATATATTCTCAGAATCTACATACCTTCAGCAAAGCCACAGTGCCATTTTTTCATTCATACCATCAATTGTGTGTGCGCAGATCTTCGTAGACTTTTGCACTTTTAGCATATTTTCGGAAAAAAAATAAAGAAACAACAAGTTTTAAAGTTAAAAAACCTGCCAAAACCCTAAGTAATGAAAAAAAGTTATCAAATATCAATCTCCCAAATGTCCTAATCCAAACGGTATGCCATATGCGTGGTTGCACACAGAGACATGGCCACCAACTCAAATGGGAAGCATGCATAAGTGCAATTACAAGAAAAAAATCAAAGTGCTCTGTAATTTCAAACAGCCCCAAAACTTGGAAATGCCCCCCCAAAATAAACCCCCCCACTAAATATCAATCTCCCAAAAGGCCTGAATCAAACGGTATGCCTATGCGTGGATGCAAAGAGACGTGGCCACCAACTAGCTCAAATGGGACGTATGCACAAATGCAATTACAAGAAAAAAAGAAAAAAGTGCTCTGTAATTTGAACAGCCTACCCTTTTTCTAAGGAAACAGTCCTGAAACTTGGAAATTCCCCCCACAAACTATATATTTTTGGAATCTACACACCTTCAGCTACGTTACCGTGCCATGCTTTCATACATACATGAAGAATTCCAGACGCAGTGATCCAAAGAATGTGTTTTAAGGAGGTTTTGTGAAAAATAAAATAAGATGATTCAAGGGTTGAAATCCTACTTAAACCCACTTGACAAGCAAAAAACCCCACTAAATGTCAATCTTCCACATATCCTGCATCAAACGGGATGCTATATGTGTGGGTGCACACTGAGACGTGGCCACCAACTAGCTCAAATGGGATGCATGTAGAAGTGCAGTTACAAGAAAAAAATTAAAAAACACCACAACCCACCCCCCACATGCGCACTCTCCCCCTTTTATTGGTATTTTAGTGAAAACCAGTTAGTACGGAGAGTCACACACGTTTTTCACACTTTACTGATCCTAAAAATTCAATCCGTTTTTTTTTTGGTACCTCTGCAAAATTTCCTTATAAAGTAGGCTTAGTTTCCCTTGAAATCGTACAAATAAGTATCTGGGTTTACTTTACCAATATCACCGGGGACATTGGGAAGCTTGGAGAAGACAAAGTTTTTTGCTAATTTATAGCTTCAGTGTTAAAAAAAAGGAGTGTGTATCACTTTAAGAATTTTTTTGTGTGCATTTCCCCCTTTTTTTTTTTTTTGATCATTCCCAAAGAAAATCATCAGATCATCTTAGGGAATGATAACGAACTTGGAATACAGGCATAAATGGCCGTTTTCCAATTCGAAATCCTATCGGAAAAATCACTTCCCGGAAATCATTTTCCAGGAAGTATTTTCATTCATTGGCAAAGATCAATAATTTGGTGATCAGAAGTTATCACCAAATTTTGATCTCTTTCCCCATTTTTTTTCCTAAGTCTTTGCTAAAAGTTCCATTCACAAAATGTATAGTAAGGCTGTCACACTGACAGCCTTACTATAGCAGGTACTTGCACTTTGATCTGAATGGAGATCGAAGTGCAGTACCTCCACTACACCACCAGGGACAGACCGGCGGAAGCCTAAGGGAAGACCCTGGTGAAGCAGGAAATCCTGTGATGTCACCGGGGTCTCCCTTATCGCAGGACTTCCTCCTGCTTCCGGCAATAGGCTGTCGGCTCTTTAGAAAGGGTCTGCTATCTCCCGATCCCCCCTCGGATTTGGACAAAACCGAGGGGGGATCGAGGGGGCTAGGGGGGCAGTTGAATGCTGCCCCCCGATCACCCCTAGCTCGGGGCAATTTTTTTTTTGAAGGGGAAGCCACAGATCATATATTCACGATCTGTGGCAGTTTAAGCCTTTCATGCACAGATCGTGAATATACAACCTGTGGCACTGACAGGGTTAAAGGGTATCTCCACCTCTTTTTTCAACTGCTGTATTAGTTTGTAAAAAAAAATAACCCGAACAGATCCTCATTCCCCCAGCTTTCGACCCGGCCCTCTGCTTGCATGAAACTGCAAACAAGCAAGGTGCCGGACCGCCAGCCGCGTCCATGATTGGCTGAGAGGCAGCCAATCATGGACACGGCAGCCGGCAGTACAGAATGCCGGGGGAGCGAGGCTCTGTAAAGTTCGGGTTATTTTTTTTACAAACTAATACAGCGGTTGGGGGTGGGAGAAGGTGCACTACATTACATTAAAAGGATTTCATGATAGGGTACAGGGAACCTAACAGGGATCGGAAGGGAGGGAGGGGGGTAAAGGGCTGCACTGAGCAAGCCAGAAAACTCTCAGAGGACACCTAAGAGTTGGAAACCTTTTCCTCCCAGCCTGGCTCCTGGTCTTCACTCTAGGACTTTGGGCAGACATTACAGGAGAACCATTTGGAGCTGAGTTCTGCTGAGACATGTGTTATATGAGATTTTGTTTTCACTTGTCCTTTATATTTGGCTTTGTATGTTAATGGGGAGGTGTGGTTTGTCTATGTCATATCCTGTTGAAATGTGTTTATTGGGAACTCTGGGTGTTGGAGTCCCACTTGATAAAGGGTCTTGAACCTGAAACATGTCATGTGTTGAATAAAACTTGCCAAATTTATTTTTTGCCTAGTTCCTTTCTCCTACCTATTGTACTAGGATATATAGGGCTATTTCCATAGGGGGTGACAGTACCTAGAACCAGAGAAAAGATGGGCCGTAATTTTGACCTGAAACTGTTATTTTATTGTCCAGCCTGAAATTCCACAAGAAATCATGATTTCAGATCTTCTGTATCAAAATTTCATCCTCAAAATTTATCAGCAGGTTTGCCCATCTCTACAAAAAAATGTTTGGGAATGGTATTATTTGTTTTGCTAATTAGTTAATTACTTGAAGGATATTAAATTAACAGACTTTTTTTCTGTGAGAATTTTATCATCAATCAAATAGTTAGCAATGCACAAATGTCCCTGGATAGACTAGAAAAATGAATGGACACCTTAAGAAATAGCATATACTGTATCATACTGTAGATATGCACATTTTATTGATAGGGGAGTTCATTCTGCTGTTGTATTTTACATTTTAATGAATGTATAATAAATATTGCATAACAGGAAACCAAGAAGCACAGTCCATAGTTAATTTGATTATTGTAACAAATTATATGACACAAAGTACCATGGGCATGTCTTGCCCTGAAAAAGTTGTAATTTGCACCATTTTCTGCTAAGAAGAGCTTAGTGAACTGTTGTTTTTTTGGTAATTTTGTATTATTCATAAGAGAGAATTCTGTCTATAAATTAAATAGCTGTATTAGTGAAGATAACAGATTTCTTGTAGCCAATTAGTACAAAACTGGCAATGCTGTGACTAATAAGTCAATAAAGGTTAAATTAGATTTAAGAGAAATGCGAAGAAGAAGAATTAAAATCTTTCAGATAAATGCAGTGGTATACAGCTATAGAGATTCATTCAGGACTAACTTTGGTACCTTTAACAATGTAGAAACAACTATTATTAAAGAGTAGTTTGTAGGTAGCCTGCATGCTGATCAGAAAACATGTACAGGGCGATTTAATAAAAGTTCTAAACGTTAAAAATGGTGCTAATTTTGCCCCAACCAATAAGATCTTATTTAACATTTGAAAGCTAACATCTGATTGGTTGGGGCAAAGTTAGCACTATTTTTTTATGATAAGAACTTTTATTGAATCTTCCTGTATATCTATTAAGTATTTACTCAACTAACTCTTAATTACTCTGTCAAACTTATACACTCCAACCAGCATATAACTTTAGCCAGTTAGAATGATAACCAACATGATCTTAGTTTTTTTTTTTTGCATCAAACTCATTTGCATGGTCATGGGTTAGCATTACTTGCAAGAAAATAACTGATGTTAAAACAGGGTAATTGAACCTGTATCCCCCCAGGTCTAAAACTCCCAGTATGCATTGGATACAGGCATGATGGGAGTTGTAGTTTCTAAACATCTGGAGGGAAGCAGGATCGACGTGTTAAAATCACGCAAATGGTTGTAGTGATGATGGAATGTACCATGAGCTGCTATAGCTTGAGGGTGGTACTAAGTAGAGATGGCCAAACTTATTAAAGTTTGTTTCATTTTTGAACTTCCAGTAAAAGTTTATTAAGAGTTCGGAAGTTTGGTAGTTCGAAAACAAACCCATTATAGTCAATGGGTGGAAAATAGTTAGAAAAGTTTGGATTAAATACAGTGAATATACCAATGTTAATTTACTGTAAATTCCTCTGGGACCTGGGAAATGGTCTGGGGAACATGTCTCTATGGGAAGAACAGCGATAAAATGTATGTAGCACACACATGCTCAACTTCCGGTTTTCCACGGGCCGTTTTCGGTAATCTTCAAACATTCTAATTCAAGAATCCTCGAATCCTCAAAGGATTATCGCTAAAAATCCCATGGCTGGATGTTCGGGGGTCCCGTGGCTCAACCTGGGACTAGTGATGGCTCAGTTCGCGGATCCGAACCCGATTACGGGCGGATTTACCTCGTTTGCGAACGGCGGATATCGCAGATTTTCCGGTTTTCCGACTTCCAAACTTTTGCGAACCACATTTTCAAAAATTTTCGAAATTACGAGGATTTCTCGTATTTTCGAAAACGCATGGAAACCCGTATTTTCGAAAAATTTGCGAAAATGCATGAAAATATGTATTTTCGAAAATTTTAGAGATTACGAGGATTTCTCGTATTTTCGAGGATTTTTTCATTTTAATGGGTTTTAATGGGTCCGCTCGCGGATTTTCAAATTTTTTAGAAAATTTGTGGATCCTCAAGCGGACCAGATTTTGCGACGTTCGGACATCTCTACCTGGGACCCCCTCCTGGGTCATTAGAAGGACCATTGTGTCCCATGGAAGGGCATTTTGGGGTCTAAGGGGTCACACAGCTCGAAGGAGGACCCCCCAGCCTGGCACTTAGAAGTGCATTTGTGGCACTGAGACGTGCCCTTCTGGCACTGAAAAGTGCCTTTCGGAGCTTAAGGGGTCCCGCAGATTGAAACGGGTCTCCCCTCCCCCACACTTAGAAGTGCCCTTGCTGCACTCACAAGTGCCTTTGTTAGGGGTCCTGCATCTCAAAAACCAGGACCAACCCTGGTCCCAAAAAGGTCTCCGGTGTCTTCTTTTTTGATAGCTGGCGCCACCAACTCCACCGATGTTTCAAACGCTGTGTGATGTCACTGCGGCCACCAGTGACACAGCCAACGCTGGCGACATCAACATCGCCGGTGTTACTGACCTCTTCACCCTAAAGTCTTCTTTTTCTTTCTTCTGCCATGACTTCTTAGTTCCGCAGGGGGTTGCACATGTTTATATAGGTTTGTTGAAGGACCAAATCCAATTGTGATTGGTTAATATTTCACATTATTTATTATATAATATCACACATTAACCTATCATATTTGAATAAAATATTCAAACATGAGTGGTTAATAATTGCCAGCAGATTCTTGTACAAGTTCGGATGACTAGTGAAACGTCTTCAAGAACTAAACTTTAAGTCCAGTTGATCTAACTGAATACAACAGATATACCATGACCTGGGTGAATGAGAACCTCATTAATTGAGAACTAGTAAACTAGTTCGCTAATATGGAGTTAAAGGCAAGCTAACTGGTAGCGAACCGGTTAGCGCGACTTTAACTCCATATATTTGCCTAGCAAGTCTGGGTAAATCAGCCCCTTAAAGTCACATTTGTTTTTATAGTGTATCAAATTGTTTTCACCACCATCTCACTGTGGACTTAAATAACTTGTAGTGCATATCCTGTTAATGGCAGACATACTCCTATAAGGCTTATCTGTAGCATTCCCACGACGTTCTGAATGTCGCGGGAATGTCGTAAGGTAAGTCAGCGGTATCTGAGTTATGTGTTAAAGGAGCATTGACATACCTTTCTATCACCTCAACAGCTGTGAATAAACTAACATTGTAACCAAGACTTTGTCATATTTATCATAAAAACACCTGATAGGAAATTCTAAAAAGTTCGAGTTGGTCCGAAGTATTAAAGGACAATTATACTTACCATTTCACTGATCCATTCCTGCAAAGTACCCAGGATGAGGACCTAAAATGCTACGTCCTCACCTCCGGGTACATTACAAAAGTCCTGCACTACTTACTTGTAATCTCCCTCGTCGCTCCGGTCCGATCCTCCCCACTTGCACTTTGAGTGACAGGTCGTGAGGCAGCCAATGGGAAGACGCGCTCTGCAAGGAGGCGTGTCTTTCCATTGGCTGCCTCCCAGACTATCACTGACAGTGCCAGTGGGGAGAATCTGACCGGAGCGCCGAGGGAGATTACAAGTAAGTAGTGCAGGACTTTTGTAATGTACCCGGAGGTGAGGACTTAGCGTTTTAGGTCCTCACCCTGGGTACTTTGCAGGAGTAAAGGAAAGTGTAAGATAAATAAGGAAATGTCACTATCTAGCAACACATCCAGTATGTAGTTTCCTCTAGGCCGTTAATGTTTCTATCCTCTTGTGCAAAAGCATGCATTTCTATAATTCAAAAGAGCAAAATCGCATGTGCAAGCGTGGAACAATGTGAAATAAGAATATACAGAATAATGTTGCAAAGAACGTTGGGATTTTTATAATGGCTCAATGGAATATTTCAAGGCTTCTAGAATAGAGAAAGATGTGTTGGGGATAAGAGGCGGCCATATTAAGCAGCCTATTTTACACAGAGAAGCTAGGTGGATGATCAGGGCCAGAATCAGTAGCCCTATAGGCCATACCCGGAACCAAACCCAATTTTTCTATCTTTGGGGAGAAAACAGACTATATTTAACTGAAATTTGTGTAATGCAAAAAACATGACCCACTTAAAATACTAACTGTGGGCGCCCCTAGGCATGTGCACTGTGAATGTTTATTCTCAATACCAACCATGATGCTGTACTTCTTGGCATGAATGTAGAAAGAAGCTTTGCTTTTTATGATAAATATGACAAAGTCTTGGTTACAATGTTAGTTTATTCACAGCTGTTGAGGTGATAGAAAGGTATGTCAATGCTCCTTTAACACATAACTCAGATACCGCTGACTTACCTTACGACATTCCCGCGACATTCAGAACGTCGTGGGAATGCTACAGATAAGCCTTATAGGAGTATGTCTGCCATTAACAGGATATGCACTACAAGTTATTAAAGTCCACAGTGAGATGGTGGTGAAAACAATTTGATACACTATAAAAACAAATGTGACTTTAAGGGGCTGATTTACCCAGACTTGCAAGGCAAATATATGGAGTTAAAGTTGGGCTAACCGGTGCGCTACCAGTTAGCTTGCCTTTAACTCCATATTAGCGTCAGATACACGAGTTACACAAAAATCACCCGCTCATCTGACGCTCGAGATTCAATATCACATTTGTGCAAGTTTTAGTGCTGGATTTTAACGCCAACAGATAGCTGGCATTAAAATCCGGCAGTGGGTAAATCCCTTACGGGGATTTACCCAGATTCGCAAATTCGATATTGAATCGCAAAAGGAGCATTAACCCTGAGCGATAGCAGCTCTGGGTAAATGAGGTCGTAAAAGTTTTTTTTTAAAGAATACTACGTATTAAAAAAAACAACATCAGTGCAATGACTTGATTTGATTTGTTGCTTTTGATACTTTTGTAGGTCATGTCTACTCCCCTTTAATAACTGAAATTGTATCTGAATTTGCATTATAAGTGAGAATACCCACTGACACCTGTAAAGTAAATAATAATAATGACTCTGTAATACATAATAAGATAATTTATTAAAAGGTGAAAACAATATATTTTTTTAAAACTTTGATTATGTGGGGTAATATTAGAACCTGTTTCTTTAAGAACACAGTTTAACATAAGCCCCGCCCCTACATTGGTCTGAGCAGCCGCTGTTGTGAGATTGCTGCATTAAGCAACATTGAGAAGAGGGAGACAGTTGGAGTCAATCAATTGTTGCAGCAAGTAGACAACATATTATATTCCATGCATACAGGAACAGTGAGTGTTAGCAGTTGGTTCCACTTAATCACAAAATGCAGATGCTGAGACCATGAAGGGACTGAATAAGCAGCCGCACGAACAGTTGGTGCATGGATTGGTTCGGAGACTGGGTGCAGGACGTGGCCATAATCGTGTCTGTATTGAAGGAGGTAATGTTATTTTTTCACAGCGGCTGCCCCATAAACTCTCTGTTCTATTTTTAGTGGCTTTACTGCAATTCTGGATTGTAAGCATATTAACTTCATAGGCCTTGCTTGTTTGGGGGCCCCTCTGCCCTGGAATGCTGCATTTAAATGGACTGTAGCTGCCCTCCAACATTTACATTATAATCTATACACTATTGAGAAATGCATTGCACAGGGCTGTGCTAATTTCAGGTTCACTACATTATCCTCCCCCTGCAGCTCTGCTCTGTGTTGTTTCACCATTAAAGGGGTAATATTAAAGGCTATGCTGTATTCTGCTCAGTATACATATATTTTCTTATCTAGACTGGATAGTCCCTGATTAGAGTGTGGACAGTAATTACCCACAGAACATACTTTATATGGGGCTTAAGTAACACCACTGATTTATATTGTTTTTTTTTATTGCTGTTAAGTTATGCTGCTAAGTTGTGTTCTATTTATTTATGAACCTTATTTATATATTGTGAGTGATGAGCTCTTGGGATTATCTTATAACTTTGCTGTTACTCTTTTTATATATACACGTTGATGCCGCTGTGTCTAGGGTGGTTTATAAAGATGTTTTTTAGTTTGCATTTGGAAACCAGTGTTGGGATTCTATTTCTTATTTAGTTTCAGGAACTAGAAAAATACAGGGTTATTCAATAAAGGTTCTTATTGTTAAAAATGGTGCCAATCAGATGTTAGCTTTCACATGTTAAATAAGATCTGATTTGGTTGGGGCAAAATTAGAATAATTTTTAACAATAAGAACTTTTATTGACTCCCCCTGTTGGTACATTCACAAAATTGCATCTTTCAGGGCAGCAATATATATGTTACAACACTTTGTTGGGTAATGAATGGTGGGAATAATACTATAGTTTACTATCAAGATCATTTTAACCATTTGTTTTTGGGACTTTTTAGAAGTCAAGCAGGCTCAGTCATCACAGGAAGGGAAAATGTTAAACCATGCAATTCACACTTTCCAATTATCACTACTTTAGTTACAGAACTCACTATGAGCGAGCGTTCGGCCGGGACTAATGTTCCTTCTACACCTTTTGACAAGGGCCCTGTCTGGATATCCACAAGTTTTAAGTGCTCCTCTGAGATGTTTTATTTCTTTAGCCTTTGCCTCTGTGCTAGTGGGTTCTGCACTATGTGTTGCAGGGTTTTGATGACACCCAGCTTGTGATCTAAGGTCTTCACAGAACACATCAATGACGACCCCAGCAGACATAACATAACATAAAATAACATACATATGGTGTCTGGAATTCAGTGGAATAGTTGCATAATATATAACATGCGGATTCCATTTTCTAAATTAAATTACATTAGAAGTCGCCAAGCTACTCCATGACCATGTAAGAGGCTGAGGGACAAAATCTTTGCAAGGGATCATGGAACTTCCACTTCATGGTCATCAAAAAATGCTGTAATGAGAATGAAATTAATGGGGTGCCCTATTGGTTGCTCAAACCATACTGTTTCCCTATCATAATATTCTATTATTTTGTTTCCTTGAGATTACTATAAATAAGAATGCACAACCCCTCAAAGGTTTGTTCGCTGGTGAGCCCATGGAAATGTCCCAGGTTTTGATGCAGAATTTCAGAAGCCAAAACTGAAATTCGGCATTGAAACTCTGCATTTATATTTTGACAGCAATTTCAACTGGCAAAACATACAGTGGAACTGGTAGTTTGACCCAAAACTAATGGTTCTCTTATTTGGCAATAAAACAAATACCTAGTTCTGGCACTTAACCAGTGGATTGTTTTGTTTTTATTCTCAGTTTTTCCAATACAACACCACAGCTTTCTTAGTTATTAATAGACAAATCCATTTCCTGAAAACCTATTTATTGTGTGTTATAAGCTCTAAAATGTCTTGGATATCTCATTTTGAGTTATAGACAAGGTGCACTGTGTTTAAATGAATAGGATACAAATCTAATTTACTCACAAGTTTAATAAAATGCTTTCAATATGATTAATGGACAACTATATAAAAATGAAATTGTAACTATGTCAAACTTTCAGTATGAATGAACATTCCTTAGGCTAACAAATGTCTGTATTGTTTGTGAGAGATATGCTTTTGTTTTCAACTTCTTATTTAATCTGCTGTACTTTAGTACCATTAGTATAAAGTAATACTCAAATTATAGTCCTACTATGAAATGTTTTTTCGCCCTTTTTTTTACAAGGCCCAAAAACCATTAATGCGCACACGCTCAAAAGATAATCCGGGAGATTTAATAAAAGTTCTTATTGTTAAAATTGGTGCTAATTTTGCCCCAACCAGTCAGATCTTATTTAACGTTTGAAAGCTAACATCTAATTGGTTTGTGGCAAAATTAGCACCATTTTATTTTTATTTGAATCGCCCTGAATGTTATTAGTATGCAGGTTCTCCTAAGCTATTTGCATTAATATTTGCAAATCCTGTGGTATAATTTTTTTTAGAAACCTGCTCAGTGACTGACTCAGGGGGTATTTACAACCATTACAACTACAGTGATTGTTATGCTTTAGTCCTGTGCCTTGATACTTTGTGGCAAACCAAAGTCAATAAACTTTACAAGGTAATACCAATTAATGATATATGTTTCTGTGGTACAACAGTTTGGATAGTGACCTTACAGTTAAAGGAAAACTACTCACCTCAGCCCGATCCTCTTGTTCAGCCCAGTACCCAGGGTGAGGACCTAAATTGCTAGGTCCTCACTCCTGGGATCTGATTCTAATTCTTAAACTTACCTCTAGTTCCTGATATTGGCAGGCTGTTCTCCGTTTCCTCCTTCCGGTTCACGAGTTAACCAATAGGAAGACAAGTTGTTGAAGTGTGTTTTCCTGCCCAAGGCAAAGAGGGAACATTGCGAAGGTGATTGGAAGTTCTTAAGGTAGGTATGGGACTTAGAAGCTGAACCCGGGGTGACGACCTAGGGGTTTAGGTCCTCACCCTGGGTACTTGAAAAGGGAGGGGGGTTGCCAAGGACACTATAGTTGTTCTTAAAGAAATCTACACCTATGTAGATAAACCCAGCACTCTACCTATTGCATATGTGAATTAAATTACTTTACCGATCTCGGCCGCTATATTCGAGGGATATCGAGATCGTGCACTACCACCAAAATAGAAGGCTACATTCGAGGGATACCGATTTGAGAATTTAATAATTATCAAAAATCTATCCAAGTTCGGAAAACCCAAATTAGTTCAAATAGTTCGAGTTCTGCCAGAAATTCAGGTTCATGTCCATCGCTACATCCTGGGGCAATAGAAAATAATCTGCTGATTTTACTGACTTTTAATCATTTCTTTTGTTTCTAGCAAAAGAAAAGTTTTTAAATGTACTTGTGTTTCTGGCATTTGCTTTAAGGTTTTCAAAGTTGCAGGTTCAATCTCCCAAACTTACTTTTAATTTCTCTTGAAATATTAATATTCCTATTCTCTATAAAAAGCAAAATATTATAGAATTGACAGGTGCATCTGTATATTTTTACACTACTGCAGTAAAATCCTTCTGTTATATGATTGGATGTAAGCTTCTAGGAAGAAAGCAACTTCCTTGTGATGATCTGTTGAGCTCTACAGAGAATGTAAAGTATACTCTATACACGTAGCTGGTTACCACCCAGCTAAGGGGGATTATGGTTGCTTACCCCTAGTACCCACAGGTTAATTTAATAAATCATCCAGCAGCCACAGAAGAGGGAGAGGTGAGACACAGCTTGTTGTATGTTTCTGCTCTGTCTATTGGGAGAATGATGTCTGGAGCCTTAAGTTCTCCTTTTAAACATCAAATTTACCTAACATCTAAAAACACAACTTCCCTGCCCTGTAATGTTTCCAGTACTGGCCAATTCAGCTTGCAATATGAATATTGACCACAAATAACTGGTCTAAAGGGCAGATAATGATCTTAAAGAGCAATGTCTAGTCCCGAGAGCAGAAAATTCCAACAGAACAATTAATATACTCGCAAATGTAAAGGGAGAAGGCCAATAAAGTACAGACAACATTAAGATACTGCAAAAAAACAAAAAGAGAGATGTCCAGTCATTGGATAAGTATCAGGAGTTTTTCACAGTATTAAAGGAATTCATCCAGCAACTTTACTATCTCTAGAAAGTGACTACTAAATGCCTCATAGAGAAACTGGAAAACCAATTTGAAGCTCTTTATTCACTTCCAGACTCTGAACTCCCCAGGTAAATGGAGACCTTTTTTTATTCACCACCTGATATTTAGAGATGCCCGAACTTCGCAAAATCCGGTCTGCTCGAGGATCTGCGAATTTTCGAAAAAATTCGAAAATTTGAAACACATTAAAATGAAAAAATCCTCGAAAATACGAGAAATCCTCGTAATTTCGAAAATTTTCTAAAAGACGTATTTTCACGCATTTTCGAAAATACGTGAAATCCTCGTAATTTCGGAAATTTCCGAAAATACGGGTTTCTTGCATTTTTGAAAATACGTAAAATCCTCGTAATTTCGAAAATTTTCAAAAACCCGGTTCGGAAGGCGGAAAACCGGAAAATTAGCAATATCCGCCTTTCGCGAACGAGGTAAATCCACCGCGGTTTTGGGTTCGGATCCGCGAACTGGGACATCGGATCCGAGAACTGGGACATCGGATCCGCGAACTGGGCCATCACTACTGATATTGTAATGAGGACATGGGAAGCACTTTAGGGTGGCTGAAAATTGTGGAGGGGAGGGGGACCTTAGTGGTTTAGGTGGATAGGGAGAGCAGCAGTAATAGAGACCGACAGTATGACTTTCCTATATGTGATATCATCATGTATGTAATCCTTTCCCCCCCTTTCATTCATTTGATAAAAAAAAAGAATAAAGCTAAAATAGAGATTTCTAAAACCATTAACGTTGAGTGGGAATAAAACATTGAATTGCAATTGTTTAAGATAAACTGTACCTTCACGTTTGCCTTTACTATAGGAAATCTATGCTATGACTTCTGTTCTTTTCCACCATAAATTCTTGATCAGGTATTTAAGCTCTGGTGTTTATCCAGAAAATTAATCCTGCCTCTCATCTCTCTCTCCCCCACATTTTTGGTAGTAAAGTTCAGCCTTTGTTAATTACACAGAGGCAAATCCATTCTACCCAGACACATTTTGATTTGCTGTAAGCTTTGGGATTTCCTACATATACTTTATGCAATTCACAGGCTGTAACATAATGAATGTATTTAAATTAATGTGATAAGATTCTAAGTTACTCAACAGCTCAGTGAAAAGCATAGAGGATGATTAATAGCTGGTTATATGTTTAAAAAAATGCTGTAGCATTCAGGGGAATGCTATGGAAATCATTTATTTTAACACTTACAAACCTACTTTCAGTGTTTTTCATATCACATAGCTAACACTAGCCTTTCAATTGGTTAGTGTGACTTTAAGGCAGGAATAAATTTGTTCTTTGCACGTGATAATGATAAACTATTCATTTTGGGGGGTCAGGCTCTAGTCGGTTAAGACTTCCCTTGTCCATACACTGAAGTCTTTTTCAAATACTGAAAAAGATGCAGTAAATAACATTATAGCAAAAATTAGGCTGTGACCAACTGTGCAGTCCATTGAACTTCTGGTTGTGCCTGTTGACCGTCCCAAAATACACAGCTAAACCACACAAGCAAAATTGTGCTTCTCTTATTAAATAAGCCCCTCAGTGTCTGAATACATAGTCTGAAGTATTTTTGGCTTGATGCATTCAAGTTCCCTCATACTTATTAATGTTTCTTTTTTTGACTAATGGGGGCTGCCATTGAAAGGGGGAAAATTGCTGTATGAAAAATTCCATTAAATCTTACAATACTGTAAACCTGCAAATATATCATGTAGAGGGCAGAATATTATTAAAGAAAAATTTAAGTTAAAGGTCAATTATAAGTTATTTTGAAAATTATAACCAAAAGCAATACCCTAGTTTTATGTAATATGGACCTTCCCAAAATGAGTGGTTCTTACAAGGAAGGATAATACTGGAGTGTATGAGTTAGACTTTCATATCTCCAGTTATAAATAAGCTATGTAGGACTGTGTACTATTTAATACTCCTTCGGCTACTCACCCAAGTTTCTTCCTTGCCAATAGAGATGTTCAAAACTTTTGCGTTTCGTTCCGTTTTCAAATTTTCGAAATTCGAAAACGAACCCATAGAAGTCTGAGAGAATTTTTTTGAAAAGTTTCTGTCCATTTTGAGGGATACATAGTAATAGTAGGTTACTGTTAATTACACAGAGACCTGGGGAACCTGTAAATATAACCAAAACTTATTTTAAAACTGACTTTCTGTACGATCGGGCTGTTTTCGAGCTTCCGCATTTTATCTTCGAGAGTTACCGAAATCGAGCGCTAATTTCAAGGGTTATCGATATTTTCCATGAAATCCGGGAGTTCTGAAAGTTTCGTCAGGACTTCGAAACCCTCAGATTCAATTCGAAACTGGGTTCTATTCGAACCCACATTACATCTCTACTTGCCAACTCCTATGTCTGTTCCTGGGTAAATCGTAATCAATCATATAAAGTTAATTCACATCAGATCATGGGCTAAGGCAACTATAGTATTGCAAACAATAACATTGCTTTAATTGCGCGCGTGCACACATACACACATACACACACAACATGTTTCAGACTTTGGACCTGTTGGCTTGACAAAGGATCAAGGTGATCTGAAACGTATCAAATTGTTACTGATGTACCAGAGAGCCATGTGAAGTGGCAGAAAATGCATTATGTTTTAAAGTGACTAATAAATAGATTTTAACGAGTGCTGCTCATTCTGTGGCTTTGGATGTAGTACAGCAGGTGAATGTACTGAGCTTACACCAATTTGACCCCAAGGAGTGCTGGCAGATTTGGATTTTATGTTTCAGACTTCAAATTGTTGAAAAAGGACCAAGTACTGTGGCTCCCTTAGTCCCTTGAACTACTTCATGAATTAACTTCATATAATCGATGGGACTGTGAAGCCATTGCAAAATAAATTGAATTATATTTATATACCAAATTTACTGAAATTTTGTGTACAGAAAAAAGTATTTGTCTGTTTGGACTTAAATTTTTATTTTAAATGTATGAGGGAAGGGGTTTTAATTAACTCTTTTGGAGACCACAGCTATCCTTTGGCCACACAATGGCATTTCTATGAGCTAATTTAACACATTAGTTAAAAAAATTAAGGATTTTGTAGAAACTGATACATTATAGTTTTCCTCATATTAACCTATACAGATTTAGGAAGACTACGTCTAGTGGCCATATTGAAGTCATCATCCATCTTGAGAGAAACTGGACTCCTTTACCCTCGAGTATATTTGTCTCCCTTTGGTTTTGGCTAATAGATAAGTAGCATTATGTGCATAATAGTTAGCACCAGATGGATATACACCATTTTTTATCCTTATCTACTAGACATTAATATCTAGAACTACAGATGGAGAAGTCTTTACTGTGCCTGCAGGCAAACATGGTGCAACATGTTCTATGAATATGGATAGTGTTTAATATTACACATTGCACGTGTTGTGCCAGGATACACACTTATACTGATCCATCTGGATGTTAAAATTATAGAATTGATATGGGGGTAAGACTTATATACATACAGTAGACTTTAAAACATGTTTATTAAGTGTAATCCACAGGCCAGCATGAAAAAGTTATTACTTTCTGGTAGGAATTAATTTCCAGGGGTTTAGATTTGGTGCTATAGCTGCCTTTGTATAGTGGGTAACTGACAGTGAACATGGCTAATGAGAATCTGTACATTGTGAATTCATTTTAACAGATCTTGGTACACACATGGTCAGTAGTGGACACTCATGTTGGCCTTTATTATTGGCCATGGGTATTGCAGGAAATAGTCTGGTTTTTGAAGCTCATAAACTATTGTCATCTTTGAGATTTGTTGATTTAGCCAAAAATTCTCCATTGGCTAATATCTACTCCCTATACATGAATAGAGGGATCCAAAAGTAAGCATTGCTTGTGTTGCCACACAATATAGAGGGATAGGGATGGACATTTGAATTTACAGATTTGTAGTTGGTTTACAGTCAAATCCAGTAGAATCTGGCATATATCCACTACAAATCTACACAGAGTGTTTGATGATTTTAATTCATAATCCCTTTCCAATCCTACAGGTTTTAAGGATCCTGTACTCTGCAGGTTTGAGTTGCATACCCTTACTTCATCAATATAAATTACTTCTTCCATTGTAATATTCATTCAAATGTTGGGACACCCTAGAATAACTTAAGTGTTTGTATTTATTACAAATTGTCAAAGATTATAAACACTTAGCAAGTGAATTTTATGTTGAAGTTTCTCAGTAAATGAGAATAGATAACAAAAAACAAATTAACACCTGTATATACATCAACACACATACACATTAGTGTTAATTAGAGATGGGATATGGGTCTGACTTGGACCCGGATCCGACACAGAACCTCTCAGTTCCAAACAAGAACATTCTGTCTGAAACCGGGGCGGATCGTTCGGATTTTGGGGATTTGGAACGCATTTTGGAAAGTTACCGAATGTTGAAGGTTATTTTCGTGAACACTTGAAAATAACCTCAAACATTCGATAGCCCTCGAAAATACGATTGGAAACTCGAAAGTAGTTTCTGATCGTATTTTCGAGGGTTATCGAACTTTCAATGTTATTTTGAAAATACTTTCCAAACCCTCGAAAGTAAGTTCCGTTTTCGGATTTTCAGATCTTCGTTTTTTTCCCGAGTTCCGTAAATCCAAAACAGAAGAAACTTCTGAGTTTCGACCATCTCTATTGTTGATGTCATATTAGCCTACATATTTTCTTATTTCATTCTATTAGTTCTTTTCATATCTGCTTGTACACAAACGCCTTGCTTTTGAAATGAAATCGTCCTTGAAGACAACCCACTAGCAATCTGAATCAATTTAAAGTCATTGGCGTGTGCAAGCTTTTGTGCATCACAGCATGTTTCAGCTCATAAATAAATATATTTCTTTACCATAATTTCACTTGATATTTTTGTTGCTTTTCCCCCTTTTAATTTAACTCTGTATGCTCTGCTACTGCGGGTTATATTGTTCAAACATGGCATCCAAGGCCTTAACTAACTTACTGTAGACAAGAGGATGTGCCGGATCCAGACAGATGAAAACAAATGTACTGCACTGCAAACAGATTGCAGATTCTATAATGTGTTCCCTATGCAGATTAAGTACTGCTGTTTTTACAGTAATAGAATTGTAACAGTGTATCTTCATGCTTCCCTGTAATATGGATTTTTCACTCATTAGACCCATCTGACTCTTTCAGCAAAGAAACATTCAGTCATGGTAATGAATCCATTCCCATTCCTACCAAATGGTAAATAAGACGCCTTGAGGTTGATGCAATTATAGGTGTAATTGACTGATTATTTAAGGAAGTTCCCAACCCATCTTATTTACAGAAAAAAGCCAAAATAACCTTGATTGGGCTTATAATAACGAAAAGGGCACCAAGTGTTGGGTTTAATTAATGGCCACAGCATTTATTAATTTTATGTCATTGATGATCCTTGCAAATTACCAAAGAACACGATGGAGAGAAGCACACTATTAAGGTGTCCAATTCTTTATTAACAAAGCATCCAACGTTTCGGGAGCTCAGTTGTGATGCATGAGGAAGGGGACCGCTGAGCCCCCGAAACGTTGCACGCTTTGTCAATAAAGAATTGGACACCTTAATAGTGTGCTTCTCTCCATCGTAATCTTTTGGAAGATTGTGACCCCTTGGGTAGGGGGTAGAGAGGATTGCACCTATCAAACAAAGGCCTTGCCACATGTGGTGTGTTTGAGTGGATTCATTGCTATTTGATCCTTGCAAATTACCATATCCGTGGTTGCCATAGCAACCCCACAACCACATGTAAACCGTTTTCTCCAAAAACCACATTGTTAGTATGCCGTTGGGAGGGCATGTAAATCATACCTTAACCATTTGCAAGGTTATAAGCCTGTTAACGAATCCAAACCCCACCCAACAATTGAAGTGCCCTCTCTTCGCCTTCTTGCAACCCTACCAGTAAGATCTGTTGTCACCTTCAAGTTGTCTGTCTTATGGCCATCCTGCCTAATAAGCATACTAAATGGGATATCAAGTATTCAATGCCTGTCTAGATTTCTCAGTCACTAAGGGCTAGGCCACACTAACGCGTTTTTCACGCGTTTGTGCGCGCGTTTCACGATTGCCCCCGCGATTTTAGCTAAAATGGAAATCGCGGGAACGCGAAAATTCCAGCGATTTCCGATGTGCATGCGATTGCACGTCCGTTCGCGTTTTGGTAACGCATGCGTTCACCATTTTTGGTGCGTTAACAAAACGCGAAAAGGCGAAAACGCATGCGCAAAACGCGAACGCACAAGAAAAGCGCACACAATCGCGTGCGATAACGCTCACTATTTTGTGCGCGATTCCTGTGCCTCAGGAAGTGCTTGAGAAAGGACTTTGGGCCTGAAACATGTTGCGCAACATTTTTCACTGAATAAAACCAACATTTTGATCACAGCTATAAGTCTGTATCTTCTATGCTAACCTATATAATTTTTGTTGTATACGGTTTGGTGGAGACCATCAGGCGTGTCACAGGCCACTCTCTTGCTCTAGTGTCTGGATACCCATACCTACCGCATCACTAGGAGACCCCCTTGCTTTGAGCGACTCTGGGGAACCAAACCCACTCGCATGGCATCAAAGAAGACTAGGACAAAACTGTCCCTAAGCAGTAAGCGCTCCCTGCAAACCTATTCTAATACCACCCATAGGCGTGATAATAGGCTAAAAGAAATTAGCCCCCTGACTTCCTTTGAGACATGTTACTTTTTCCAGCCTCTCAAGATGGAAGTACTCAAGTGCCTGTTGGTAGAGTCCCTCCATCCCAAAACCCTAAAGGACAGACCAGCCAATCTGTGCTGCGCAACCATGGCTGAGAAGCCCAGATCACGTAACTTGCATAAATAGGATAATAGACAGCCTAACCTTTTTTCCCATTGCTTGTCCTGGACAATATTCACCCACTCTACCCAGGCCTTGCCGTGGCTGGACCAAGTTAATTGTGCCACCGAGGATTGGATCAATTGTGGTAGGCTTCCTCCAAGATGTTCCAGAGGGCTTGAGGGAATTGGACTCCTTCCTGGTTTGCCAGTGGAGCCAAGGACCTGAAGACCTTCCAATGAAAATGCTGATAATTCCATCAGCAATGGAATTATGCACCCAGGGGATATGCTTGGACCTAAAGTATATGTTGCGCTCCAGGCAGCGCAATACTAGATGACGCTGCAGCACCAGGATGGGAGGTGAGGAAGAGGAGAAATTGTTGCTGGTCTGAACTACACTCATATTGTCAGACCAAAAATAGATCCTCCTGTTCTGAATGTGCGTCCCCCACAGTTCCACCAACGCTACTATGGGGAAATGTTATAAAGGAAGTTACAATGGTAGGTAGCCTCATCAGTACTATTTAGCTAATGTTACAAGGTACAATTGCTTTAAGATTGGTTGTCATCAACAAAGTTTTTTTTTTTTTTTAATCCTAAATATTTGCAATTGGAGTTTAAATTCAATCACCTACATAAAAACCACTTCATAAAATGTTGTATAATATCTGTCATTTTCATTCAATGCTAACGCAGCAACCAATAATGAAAATTTAGATTAAAATAACAGACTATCTCCATAAAGCGTCATAAACATTTGCTGACTTAAACTGCTGCCCACACATTTCTTTACACTTCTGCTTAATTACAGTATAAGTGGAATAGAACTCCTATCCTACTCTATATCTCCGTCTGACATAAAGTTTACAGATACATCTGTTACCGATTTGCAGCGCCTGCTATTCAGATTCATTTTAACAGGAAAGCAAATATGTAATAGAAAAACAGAATATTGACATTCGAAAACCAGAAGCCATGAAATCTTGGGATAAAATAAAGGTCAGTTTTTATTATATTCTACCTTATTTCGTAGATTTCAGTATTCTATTAACCATGGTTTTCAAGAGAAAAAGGAATTACTGGCAATTCCTTTAAAAATGGTCTAGGTTTTATATTCAGCCATGGATATCATTTAAGGGTGTAAACAATTTTGTTCTAATTGGCGCCGATTATAACCCAGAAGTAGTACATGCACAGCGCCAGGCACCACTACCATCCCCCTCTCCCCCACACTCCCCCAAGTGGAACACTTGCTGGTATGCTGCATGTTACACCTCTGCCTGTTGAGCACTTCTCCTACCCATCCGGAAGATAGTTCCTGTAGCAGCAGCTGGGGGAGGTGCACGATCATTGAGTAATGTACAGCAGATTTCTCTGGCGGGGGGTGATGGAAGGGGATGCTAGTGAGGTGGTTCTTTGGGGGGGTGATGACAGGGGAAAGGTATTAAGACTGTGCTTGAGTGGGTTGATGGTAGGGGGGTCAGTGAGCGTATGGAGACTGTACTTAGGGGGTGAGGGCAAGGTGGGCTAGTGAGTTGGTGGGTGATGGGAGGGGAGGGTATGGTCACTGTGCTTGAGGGTGTGATGGCATAGGTATGCCTAAAAGAGTGCTGTACTGGGGTGCCCTCTATAAAAGCACTCAGCCTGCGGTTTCATGCTTTTATATGGTCACATAAAATAAAATTCTTTATGAAAAATAAACATCTGAAATACAAGTCTAGTTATTGTAATTCAATGTGTTGTGATTCACAAACTGTTAAAGTAATACGTGAGTGTGTCCAGAATTCTTTCAGCTCTCAATACATATTCATTAGAGGGTAAACGTGTACTGGAAATGTGCACACGTGTTTCCAGTGTGTCAGTGCGCGTTGTCATGTGATGTTGTGCAGTCGCATTCGATTGCTCAAAAAATGCTGATTGCCTGCACTCCGAATAGCGAATCGCAGCGCACCTAGTGTGGCGAGACCAATTGGCCAACACTAACGTACGATTGCATGTTAAAACGGATTGGTGTGGCCTAGCCCTTAACCTTACATTTTATGTGTTCTTTGTGCTCTCATGAACCCAGAGGCTGAAGTTTGTGTCTGATTTATAGATTTGTCTTGTTTGAAGTTTTTGACCAAGTTATTGTGCTAATGACCAGACAAGTTGTTTAAATTATGTGTCGCATTAGCGGTGCCTCCTGAGTTGGTGGTAAATACATAATTATTGGAAACTTGCAACTTCGTTTTAGCCACACTGATCCTTCTTCAGGTGCTCTTCAGTGTGTCCGATAAATTAACAAAGATATGTAATAACACAGGGAGAAATATTGTACATGACCACGCTCCTACCACACAGTAACCCTTACACGCTGGTACTGCATTGTGGGTCAAGTAAATAGTGGGTATTTTAATACCTTTGTTATAGGAATTGAATTCCAGGCTACATAGTATTGTAAAATTCAACACAAATGGTTTTGTCAGGTGACCTTCAGTTTCCAAAAAATACCAGAAATCCTGCACTTCCCACAAAACCACAAGAAAACCCGCACTAGTCCGATATCAAATTGGGTCGGGTGGGTTTTACCTGGATTTGTGCACTACGTCTCCAATAAATATCCCTAAGGAGTTTGGAAGTAGATTTCATCTGAAATGAGAGAAAATAATTAGTCCATCCAAATGTTCTGATCCAATTATGGTCTATATACAGCGAAAATGTTTCCGATAACTGCCCTTTTCAATATAAAATTCAATAAATTAAACGTCTCCTCTGCCTTATTCTTGGCAGCTGAGTTACTGTATATCCTAAGTGTAGCTTATCGTTCAAAGCTGTTAATTAAGATCAAAAGGTTGATGGACCCCTTTTTAGAAAGGTATACAAAAAATGCATTACATTAATTGGTTTAGCTATTATCTCCTTCTTTATTTTACATATATCTTATAATGAATTGTCAGTGGGAACACAGCATTTAAATGGAAGCTGGCAATAAGAATAATACGCAAGCCTAAATTGATGCAATAATATAGACATTTATTATTGCAATCTTGTTTTAGTCTTTAATGGGTAATTTAAATTCATGGGTGAATGGCACAATTTAATTCATATGGGAAAGGATGAAATCACTGTTCATTCACCCCATGTATAATTTGACAAGTTAATGTTATAGTATGTTATTTTATATATTGCATCTTTTGACATTCCAAAGTATTATTTCATTAAATGTATTACAAAGCTGTCTATTGATTAATGCACACCACATGTGAAAGACTACAAATGGTGTACCTCAAGCAATTGGTGTAGTGTAAAAACCCCGAAGATTGAGCAATCTTGTTGCAGTAAAAATCCAGGAATCTAAAGTTCTTTACTAGAGGTGCTGCCAAGTGCTACCCCTAAATTGATAATTGTATTTGCTCATCGATTTGTTATAGGTTAAAGGGCATGTCCATCCCCAAAACTAAAATTGAACCCACTACTGGCCCCACTTTGTAGTTTAAAAAAATCCTTACCTTACATCTCTCTGCATTGACTGTCCAAAGTCCAAAGTTCCAAAGAGGTGTTTGAGTCATCCGGTCCCTGCTTCTTTGTCCTCTGAGAGGTTTCTGGCATGCGCAAGGGAGCCCTCCCCATTTCTGTCAAGCACAGGGAAGCCCCCCCCCCCTCTGGATCCATCTTGGCTTCTTCATCCCCTAACTAAAAAAGCTTTTTCTGTAGTGTAGCCCACCCCCAACCACCAAGTTTATTTTGAAAAGCAGCAGAAATGTACTTACAATCCTTCATTCCCTCTCAGCCAATCACAGACGTTGCTGCCAGTCCAGCCCTTTCTGGCAAGCAGAGAGCCGGGAACAAAGTAGTGTAAGTACATTTCTGCTGCTTCTTTTACAGAACAAACTTGGCGGTTAGGAAAAAAAAGTTTTTTTTTCAGGGTACAGATACCCTTTAAAGGGCATGTCCACTGGGAAAAAAACCTTTTCTCGAAATTGTATATTATCCTCTAAACCTCACTTTCGCATTATTGCCAGCTTTCAGGCACGCTCCTGAACTTTCTTACCTGACCTGGTCCCTCGCCGCTCCTACACTGCCTCTGCTGCTGACAGCCTCTCCACTTACTGGTTGCGGCTGTCAGTTAAGGCACAACATGATGTCACGCCCAATCACCTGACAGCCCTGGCCAGGAAGGAAGGTGGTTTTGTGCACGTTGCTGCTCCTGTTTTTGCTGAACATGAGCTCAAAACAGGAGCAGGGGGTGGCACCCAGACGATGAGGGACCTGGTCAAGTAAGAAAGCTCAGGAGCATTTTTGGAAGCTGGCAATAACGCGAAAGTGGGGTTTAGGCAGGGGGGGGTAATATACAATTTAGAGAAGTTTTTTTGAGTGAACTTGCCCTTTAACATTCCAATACGTTTTCCTGTATGTCAGTCAGTTCTAAAGGTTTGGGTATCTGTCCTCAAATATGCAATTCACACACCCAGCTTGTCTGACTATGAAATGCTTTGCTTCCGTTAACTCCCATTAATCTTTATTTATCTTTTCTCTTTGTTTTACTTTGTGTAAAGACGAGTACAGCTTATAATCCACTTGTTTCAGATTAGAGCAATTGATGAAATTATTGGCATTTTATTTGCAGTTTGCTAAGACTTTTGAATATGCATCAAAAATAATCTATTGAAGGTTTAGTTTATGAAGAAGGTTCAGAGGATCATTACCTTTTTAACTACTAACCCACTAAAACTATTTAATAAGCTAAAAATTTGCAGTAAGTATAAATGTATTAATTCAGTTCCCCATATTCAGTGTTTGTGTTTTTTTACAGTATCTTCTAGTACATATTACCCGAGCAGAAAATCATGCCTCACTTTTGCATATTATGAGCAGGATTACTTCATTGCATATTGCAGTTAGTCTATTTTGATAGGTTACCTTTGAAAAAGACCTTTTCGGAATCATGCCAAAGTTCTAGAGTGCTAACTCTTGCCGTAAGAAGAGAATTTTAGAGGTTCATAAAATAATTTTAAGAATTGACTTGGTGATTTGTAGAGGAAATTAACCCTTACTATAATGTCCTCCCACAAATTTGGTGCTTGAGAAACTTAGGGCACTTAAAACAGTAATGTCCCACAAAAATTGGACCATTGGGATGTATTTCCTTACTGATGCTAGTATATTAGGATGTTTTTTCTTCCCTGAAACAATTTGGCAAATTATACAATATTAAGAAGGTGTTTTTTTTTCTTTAAGGCAAAATCCCTACCTAGGTAAGATTTTTGTGTTTTTTTTTTAGTTTTGGGGTGGACATGCCCTTTAAATTTTAAAGGAGAACAAAACCCAAAATTGCATTAATTTTCTTATAATATTTTTATTACACCAATTTCTGAATGGGAACAAAAGTCGCAAACAGGAGGTCTCAGTATGGTTGTTGTTGTATTATTATTATTATTAATGATAATAATAATCCTTAAAAATAGAACATTGTTAAAAGAGCACTTTAAAACATGGGTTTGATTTTTTTACCTTTAAACCTTTTTAAAAAAGTATTGGATCCTTAGTGTTTTGTATGTATGTGCACCAGATTCTGCAAAAAGAAAATAACCGGCTTCAAAAGTAAAATTGCGTTGCATTAAATACCATTATCCTGAAAAGCTTCACTATAGGGAAGAAAACACAGAACGCTTCAAGCTGTGTAACGGACTGTAGTTTTACTTATAAAGGGGTGACCCCCTAGGATAAAAAATGATCAGTTACGTTGTGCTTCCACATGAATTCAGGAAGACTACTACAAAGAAATTGTGCTACAGATATTGATAGTGTATAGAATAAATGGCACCGTCATGTAAATCAGGATACTACATACTCATCGTAGCTGAAGGGCATACTCAACAAGTGAAGGGCAGGAATCTTAAAAGGCTATACCATATGGCAAGGGTAGACCATTTTTCTATTTTGCTGGACTTCACATGGCAGCAGGTTACCGTTTAAATGCCAACTAGTAACAATATTTTAAAAATCAATTTTAGCGTAAAAGATGCCACTGGTATATGCTTGTGAAGTTCTCATTCATCCAGGTCATGGTATATCTGTTGTATTCAATTTGATCAACTGGACTTGGTATAGTCTTTAAGAGGGATGCAGAAACATAACATTTTGTAAATTAAGAAAATACTAATATTAAAGAATTAAAAAGAATTTTGACTTTTAATTTATGGTTACAGCTGCATATTATGTGTACTTGTCCTATATATTAATGTTCAATCTGGCTACACATAAACATTTTGTTTCCTTTCCTAGAACTAATTTCTAGGTTACTAATATTGCTACACGAGCATTTTAGCATTTAGTTCCTACTAAAAGGATGCTTTCTTGCATCTGGTAAAATCTAACACCCCTGAGCTCATTATGGACATGAAAGTATTGGGAAGCTTAGGGAATAATGGTAATGATATTTTGTCATTTAATATATGTTGCAAAAAACCACTGAATTAGAAAAGCAAATGTTATGCTTTAAAAAAAATCCCATCAGATCATAGACAAGGGTGATCTGTTCATGGATAAAGATGCTGACCAGTGGATTGCTTTTAAAGGGGTGATTACAAATATTAAGAGCACACCTGCGTGGCTTACTGGTAAAAAGGGAACTAAAAGGAAAGAAAAGGGGCATTTAAGGTATGATACAGATACAATTACACAGAGTTAATAATTAATCAATAAAGCTCCTTAACTTAATGAAATGCATCCATTAAGAGATCAGTTCAGTTTTATCCATTTCACTGGTCGTGTTTTCAAATAATTTTTTTTTGCCTGGTGATCTGCCTCTGAATTGGAAAAAAGCAGATGTAATACCAATATTCAGAAACAATGGTCATTCACAGCCTGATAACTACAAACTTTAACTACAAACTTAAAGTTTAACATACCTGGTAGGGAATAGACTTTGTTACAAGATCTCGACTATGTCTATGTTATCAAGTTACACTCTGCCAGCAGTTCCATGGAACTTTATTGAAATTCCATTTCCCAATTTAAGCAGAATTTTTAGACTTCTGCAGCTTTTCGAAACCAGCAGTTCTGAAACCGGGACTGATCTCTAAGAGAAGTGCCTCAGGGTACTGGACTGGGGCAAATACTATTTAAAGGGGGACTTAAGTCAATAGAGCACATTCACAAACATACAACAAGCTGTGTTTCACATCTTCCTTTGCTGTGGCTGCTAGGTGGTTTATCAAATTAACCTGTGGGTATTAGATGTTACCCAGCTAAATTTATGCAGTAGAAGCACATACTCGTGTAAATAAACTGCCATGTAACAAATTGATTGCAAAGTCTTATCAGGGACTGGTGTGAAGACATCTGTATAGAAAATACTCTGTGAATAAAGACCATGAATACTTGTGTGAGGGGGCTCAGCTCTTTGAAGACTACATGGGCTATAAGTTGTATTGGCAACAACATGGTTCTAGTTCGGGTCCGGTCTTTTAAACAACTGATCGGGCAAATGTTTCATTCAGCTGATTAAAAATGGCTGATTGCGGAAGATTTTATGAGCTTGTTGCAGGCCCTGCTACCATCCAGGACCCAAAACTATGAACATTGGAAACTTTAGATGATTAATCACTGTTAAATAAAAAAAAAAAGTTTAGTAGATAACTAACTTAGATGTAGCAGTGCCAGGCAGCAACAGCTAGTGCTATCATTCCCGCTTTTTACAAAGCACCAGTAATACCTCATTTAGAATATGCGGTGCAGTTTTGGAACGCCATATATGAAAGGAACATCTTGGAAAAGAAAGCGTTCAGAGAAGGACAACTATATTTATCAGGGGAATGGAGGGGCTTGACTATGCAGACAGATTAGACAAGTTAGGGCTGTTTCCACTGTAGAAGCAACAATTGTGTTTGGACATGATCACTTTATACAATTATATTAATAGGCCATATATTAAACTCTCTGGTGCATTGTTCACTAATAGGAAATTTCAAAAGGACTTGTCATCAAGTTTGGAAAGTTCTCCTTAGAGTGGAAAAAAGTTAAACTGAGTATTTTTTTTCCAGCAGATGTGTTAATGGAAAGTTATTTGAATAGCTTCAAAAGTGGGTTGGATAAGTTAAAATATATTGAAAATCACTGGAATTAATACATATAGTTCTTGTTGATCAAGGGATCCTTAACGTTTGTCAATGTGGGTCAGGAAAAAATGTATTTCCCCGTTCATGAGTAGGTTACAAAAGTTGAACTAGATGGACTTACTGTATGTTTTCATTTAACCTCCAATACTATGTAATATGAACCAAACCCTAAAGATGCACTTGAGATGAATAATCTGTAAGCATAATCCAGATTTGCACTAAACTGAAAGAGAAATATATATAACATAGAACATGTCTATGAACATGGTCCCTTATAGTTTTTTCTGTGTGTCAATGGCACAAAAAAGGAATGGAGACTTGTGGGTAATTTCCATGTTTCCATGGCAGCTCTCAGGAATCTGCAAAACCAGAGTACCAACTACAGACCTGTTTCAGCTTTGAGCCATCATCAGTGTAGTGCAGGCCTCTGGTTTGGCATAACTCCTTTTACTCTATAAGAGAAGTAGAGATGTCTCCTCTAACAACCAATCACCGAGCCACTGTCAGATACTGCAGCAGATATAATTTATGATCTTCTATAAAATATAATTATTCCAACTAAAATAATTGTATGGCACTTGCAAAGTACTTCTTATTCATTAGATCGCATCATTTTTTAACCCCAAACAATACCTTGATAATCTAGGCAGTCCTAAATGTAAACATGCAGATTTATTTAATATCTGCATTGCATAAGAACCCCAGAGTTTCCAAACTCCATTTTACTGAAATGTAAAGTAATGGAGAGATAAAGCTATGATGTCATTTAAACATTGTAAGGAAAATACTAGTACACAAAACATATTACAAGAGAAGAAAACACATATATTTCTCTATTTTCTTATATGATTGAGACTACCAAAACTCGGCTACTGATTTAAATTACAGACATAAATTCAGGATTTACCACGTTAATATCAGTGTTTATTTTTCCTTTAAAGCCTGCTCTTTCTAAAACATTTCTAAATAATGTTGTGAGGACAAATGAATACCTGTCTAAAACAACTTAATTGGGTCTTTACACTGAAATGAAATGCTGCTCTGTCTGTACCTGGAAAGGCATTTTGTAATGAAATGGTAAACCTTCTGTTTCTTTTACTACGAGGATCTAATTATACCAAATATTTCTCTCTCTGAGATTGGCATTGTTCTTTTCTAGTATATAAATCTGAAATCTTCTGTCTTACTTTGCGCACATATGAATATTTCATTTGCGGTACTGTTTTTACCAATAATTTAAACCCCCAAAAGAAAAATTTGGTATAAAGTAAGGCAACTTAAACCAACTCTTCCGCACAAAAGAGCAGAAGGTGCGGAGAGGGGCCAAGGGAACAAGGTCAGGTAAGTACCTATAAAGGCTGATTTAGATATTTTAAATATAGCGTTTGGGGGATTGTCTTACCTTTTATACCAATGCTTGTGAAGGTTCTCATTCATCCAGGTCATGGTATATCTGTTGTATACAATTAGATCAACTGGACTTGAAATGTAGTTCTTGAAGACGTTTCGCTAGTCATCCGACTGGCTTTCTCAATTCAGAATGACTTGTACAAGAATCTGTGGCAATTATGTACCCTGGAAAATCCCAATTAGCATAGGAACGCCCAGAGTAAGGTGTTAAAACAGCATTGTAATGTTAACATACTGGCGAAGGAACGTGACTGGTTCAAGAGAGGTGTTAAGGAGGCCATTTATGTGAAAATAAAGAAACCAAGCCTAAATAGAGGTGGGGGGGTTCGACACCAACTGTCTGCCATGTACAATGCTGTTTTAACACCTTACTCTGGGCGTTCCTATAACACCTCTTAGCCACTATCTAATCACACCCTTAACACCTGGCTGTGATATGCTAATTGGGATTTTCCAGGGTACATAATTGCCACAGATTCTTGTACAAGTCATTCTGAATTGAGAAAGCCAGTCGGATGACTAGCGAAACGTCTTCAAGAACTACATTTCAAGTCCAGTTGATCTAATTGAATACAACAGATATACTTTTATACCAATGTTTTTCTTTAATATAGCGCATACTAGAATCCTTATTCAGGTCCGAATTGCACACGGGGGGGGGGGGGCTTTCTTCAGGCCCTGCAGGACAACCATTTGGAGAGAATTTACTAATGTAGTAATTTAATACTACACAGCAGGGCCAGCATTGGGCCACATTTTAGTTCCTAATCCTAAGAACCCAACATAGTCTGTACGCAGGTTGTTTTCATGCCTAACAAGAAGCCCTGCTCCAGTACCTAACTAAATTCAAACCTTGCAACCTTGGTGAATGAAGTTACTTTATCTACATTGCTGGTGATTTGGCATTATCCAATCAGGTGTGCAGCAATGTAGGGCCCCTAAACCACTATGGCACCATTGCCAATAAACTTACCAACATCATGACTTTTATGGCTTCACTATTTTCTGTCACAGCTTTCTGTCCTTTCTGATGAAGAAGATGGCTCAGATACAGAATTTGTTCTATTATTAGGCCTCGCATTTGAGCAATAAGAAATATACTTTAACTTTCTGCAGAGCATCCCAAAGCCTCAGCAGAGTATTTCCACCCACTAAAAAGAAGGCCCTCACTCTGTTGCTGAGATCATATCCTCTGAAAAATACAGAAAAAAACTACAATTTCTGAATGGTTTAGAAATTAGTACAGTACTGTTTGAAAAAGACCTGGGACTCCCCTCCAAAAGTTGATGTGGCCGTGCTGTGCTTATTTTGAAAGACAACCATACATGGACAAGAGAACTGAATTTAATCTAAGAATCTAAGAAAATACTTAGATTAAAAGTAGCTAGAGCTTCTTTTCTGACAGCTGTAGCCCTGATTCTGTTTTTAGAGCCATGAAGATGTGGATCCAGGAAAAAGAGCAAGTAGTTGGATGCAATGTCAAGTTCTCAAAGCTTCTAGATAGGTTAAATGATTGCAAGATAGCCACTAACTTCATTTTAGAAGGCTACATCGATTTAATATGTTTTTCAGCCTGATCCAGGCACTTTACTTTGCAGCTAGCAGGGCCCTGAGGCTTAGACCTTGGAAGGCTGACACTACCTCAAATCTAACCTATGCTGGTTTAAAGAAATTCAAATTACCAAGGCATCTTTTCGCTCAGACAGACGGTATAGACCAGGTTGTGAGAACTTTAGAAACTGGAAAACAGTTAAGAGGTCTGGAAAACAGCCTTCCTTTCCAAACCAGTTTAATCCAAAGCCACAACAATAGGTCTTGCTGGTTCAGGCTTTCCAGATTGCACAAAGACTGTCAAGATTTAGTCAAGTCTGCAAATCCAAATAGTCCAGAGCAGCACTTCCTTAAAACATAGTATTTTGTTCACAATTCTTTAAAATTTTCTGCCATAACACATGGCTGTTTTTCTTATAGACAGCAAGGATAGTGCAACATTTCGAACCACACTGGTGCACTATCCTTGCTGTCTGTAAGAAAAACCGCAATCTGCTTCAAGTTCTTCAGAGTCTAACTATAGTAACTTTTGAGCAACTAAATTTAGAAAATCTGAAAAGTTATTTCTCATTCCAAGGTGAAGAAGGGGCATGCTCCATCTAAGAGAGTGGCAGATTCCTGGCAGATTTAGTATAGTATTTGAATAAAAACATACGTCCACCCAGTCCATACGTCCACCCAGGCAATACCCACATTTCTTGCCTAACTGTTGATCTAGAGGAAGGCAAAAAAAAACAAAATTATGAAGGGGAAAAAATTCCTTCCTGATTTCAAGTGAAAATGAGAAATACAAAAATGTGTTTTGTACAATTGTGAAAATGAGATATATCCCTGGATCAACTCTTTATGAGAGATTTCCCGCATAAAAAAAAAAAAAAGCTATTTGAGGTAAAGAGATTTCTAAAAATCTTAAAGTGCACTCTTTTAGACTGCACTCAGCTTTATGGACTTCTGAGCCTAGAACTCCAATGCAAGCCATCTGTAAAGCAGCCCAATGGTCCTCTCCAAACAGTTTCTTCCAACATTACAAGCTTGATGTTCTGAGCTCTAAAAATGCTAATTTTGTAAAGGGGAATAGCATGCAGTGGTGTAACTATAGGGCCCGCAATGGTGCCTGGGAGGGGTTCAGGAGGTAAGAGTGCCGTGATCCCCTCCATATGATCCACCATCATACGCAGGTCCATCTGTTGTAAAAAAAAAGTTGTAAAAAGTTGCAAAGACAACTATTTAGACATTTGATAGATTTAACATACAGTCGTCAAATCTATTAAATGTCTAAACCTTCGAACTTTTTACCTTCCAACATTTCCATGACATTAACCATACTGGCCCATTTATTTGCAACCAGTTGCAAATAAGGTCAGAGCAAATGGTTGTTCTGATTAGAGATGGACTAGAACTCAAACCCGAGTTCGAGCCAAACTATTCGAGTTCGACAGGACCCGGACCTCTCGAACTATCCCTGACCCGGATTTCTCAAGCTTTCGATATTATCTGGACTTTCGATAATTATCGAATGTTCGAACGTTCGAGGCGCACAAATATGCGAGTAAATATCGAATAAACAAATATGCAAGTAAAATGTCCATATACCAATACGCAAGTAAATATCAAATAAACGAATATGCGAGTAAAATTTCTATTATACCAATACGCAAGTAAATATCAAATTAATGAATCTGCAAGTTGTTTATGGGATAATTATCGAATGTTCGGACGCGAGAGCTCGAAAGTAGCGCGAGTGAGAGTAAAATCGATTTTTGAATGGATATTTGAATGTGTTCCCCAGACCATAAACCAGGTCCCACAGCCATTTACATTAAGTTACCATTGATATTTTAATTTTCATTCGAACTTTTAGAACTATTTGACTTTAATGGGTCCATTTCGAACTTTCCATATAGTTCAAAAGTTTGAAAACGGACCGAAAGTTCGGCCATCTCTAGTTCTGATGTTGCAGGAACAGCAAGTCTTTTGATCCACATTTCATGTCTATACATGATACAATATATTTAAAGCAATACAAATACTCTGGAGTGAATTCATGCAAAGTTGATAAAATACTTTTTATTACAGCTGTTAAACATTCTCTATACAATCTTAACTGAAAATTACCTTCCTTGGAAAGTTGGAATGTAGAAACATTACTCTTTGGATGCCCTGACAGAACACTTACAATCTGATATTACAACTCGCAGATAAGATACTCAAGATAATGAATTTTGTGGACTTTTCCTTCATTCTTATCTTCTAGAATATATATATAAAAAAAGAAAGTTTAAAGTATAAGTTCTTACTTTGAAATAGGAGAACCCTCTCCCAGCCTGATAAACTGTGCAACCATATGTACTAGAAGATAAAAACAAAACAAATGGAGAAATGTTCAGAAATCATTCAAAAATCTTCCTGGCAGTAAATTAATGAGAGGTGGAATAATTAAACATGTATAAACTCCTACAGGTGAGAAACAGTATGTTGCAAGCTTTGAGATTCTTTTTCATTTTAGAAACAACCTTATCAATTTAGCTCACAGCCACCAAACTGCAGATTGCTTATTTAAATGTGTTTGTTCGTATGCAAATCATTTATTTATAGCCCACTAACCTATTCCCTGTATAATGAAAGAAAAGCTTTTATCGTTTGTTTGTCATCATTCAGTAAAAAAAAAAAAGTTATTGTAATTGTTGCCTATTATTATGGTACTGTTGTGTCATAGAAGGTTTCCAATATTGCTTCACAGAAAAGTGTAAGAGCCCTTTATCTGCCAGCTGTTTTTTTTTTTTGGTCTTTCTGGGAATCTTCCTTCTACCTTTGCTCCCAAAACAAATTGAATTAATTCAATGGCACTATCTGAGAATAATTTAGTTAAGTGTGTAGGCAGCTGCATTTATAATTGTTAGAAGAGATTGCAGTTTTAGAATGCTAGTGAATTAAGGTGCCCGTACATTACAGCTTACCTGGCAGACCAATCCATGGCAAACCTTACATTTTGGAGAAGAACTGCCTTTCCGGATCTTCTATGCAGCTGACATACGATTGCGAAGTCCGTTAGTTGTCATTCATTTTGTGATTGTATGCCAGCCGCAAAGTAGGTCCGGAAAGGCGGATCCCTTGAAATTGTTTGTATGTCGTGGATTGGTCTGCTAGGTAAGCTGTAGTGTATGGACACCTTTACAGTATGGTCCAATCTGCAATATTACATCCCTTCAAAGCTACCAACTGCAAGCAACCTGCAGAAGTGCATGACTTGATTCTGCTATATATTATCTTGAGAGTCTGAGGTAAAATTAATCTGTTAGGCAACTAACAACAGGAATATGCATTAATATTTAGTAAGCCGTCCATATCATGAAATAAAGTAGCAAAGGGAGAATGAGGTATAAAAAAAACGCAGGGGCAGCAGAAAACTTCTATTGGAATGATTTAATCAGAAAACATAATTAGTTTACCCTTCTATACTACAGAATCTTGGAAATATTTACTAAAGCTAACACAACCTACAATAATAAATGTTCTAATTCAGCCATTCTCTAAAAAGCTTTCTGGTTTATATTGTCTAACTTTGGTGTGATAACCAACTATACCAGACAAAAGCCACAATTCTTTGTCCATTCTGCAGGGCCCATCCTGCAGTATGAACATCTTAAACCTTTATCTGTTAAAGAGCCCAGCTAGATATTTCCTGTTATAAGATCAGGGATCTGTTGTTTCATGATGTGTTCTTCAAAGTTAATAATAAAAAATAATAAAACTAAAATTGGTGGAACTTAACTGCATGCATGCAAGTGGGCATACATGCAAAAAGCTCAATAGGAACCTGTATCCTCAAATACAGGTGGTCCATAATATTTGAGCTACTATTGCATTAATATTTGGGCCTGCTATCATGTCTTTTAAGTTGAGGCCACACTATACCGGTCAGCAATGCTTGTAAAAAGCATGTGAACATCCGTGTTACTCTCCGTTTGCGCCGTGACTGGAGCAATTTTGTGCATGCAATCCGCAAATACATGGTGATTGCATGCACCCCAAAAACGTACCGTTAGCACTTGAGAAATCATGGCAGTGTGTACTAGCCCTTAAACACCAGCCAAGATGCAAGACGTTATATTACAGCGGATCATGGCTGATTAAATCCCAGGATACTGATAAACAATGACAATAAAGCTAATAAAGCCAGGGGAAATTACATAGATCCGATATCACTCTGGGAAGATCTCAAATCCCAACTTCAATATGGGATTTGCACCTGTGGAATTTACAGGGTAAATCGTATATTTCTATACGATTGTCAAAGCTTAGATTTCCCTCCACTGTAATCTCATTCAATCCACTAGTCCTGTAAGACTTGCTAGTTGTGATTTTCATTTAGTCAGTATGGACTGCCCTGCTAGCTGTATATTACACTTAAAGTAAAACGTGGACCGGAATGCGGACTGGATTAGTATAATGTGGCTTCTATGTATATGATGCAAGGTATTTTTTAAAAATGTAAAAAAAAAAATTGTTTCTAAAAATGTTTAAAATGGGTTGCATAAAAAAGAAGTCGTATTTCAATATTTGCACATAAGTATCACATATAGGGTACCTAGAAACTATGTAAAAGGATATATTTTTGAATAATGGGGACATGAAGCCGTATTTTAAATTCAGTAGCATTATAAGCACATTTTATATCAAGATTATGGGGGTTTTTTTCAGCATTTTTAAAATATATATGTATTTACTGTTTCAAGCACTATGGCACTTTTTAATTATCATAGAGTTTAATATGTATGGAATATGAAATTGACATGTAGCACTATGGCACTTTTTATGAATTCCAAATTGAGACGATGTTGGATAAGCATAATAGGGTTAATGGACCGTAACACAAGAGCAATGCAGAGGGAGTGGCACTGGGGGTGTGGTCACAGCTATAAATGATTGAATCACTGTTTGTCTAGAGATGGCCAAAACTCACTAGTATTTCCGGATCTCATGAAAATCCTGAAGATCTAAAAAAACGGAACAAATTTTCGATCATTTTCAAATAGATGGGGCTATTTTCGATCATTTTCGAACGTTCAGGGCAATTTTAAAAAATTATCGAAAATGTGATCAGAAACTCGAAAATGGTCTCCAATCGTATTTTCGAACGTTCAAAACTATTTTTGAAAATAATTGAAAATAACCCTGTACATTAGAAAATTATTGAAAATGTCTTCCGAAGTCCCGAAATCTGGAGGATCTGTCCAAATTCGTACGGATCTTTCGGATTTCGGAACCGAGGGTTTCTGTGTCGGTATTCTGATGAAGATGCTCGACATAGCACTAAAACAGTAAGATTGGAAGTGCTGTGTCTCTGTATTTTGCATATTTCTGGACAGTGACACTGTCCGCATTTACACAAGCACCCCAAGCTACCAGGAGGTGTGCATTCACAATACATCTATCTATCAATCACCTATCTATCAATCAATCATCTAATCTCTGAAACAAACTGGTCTTAAAAAAAACCCTCTTTTGTGAACTATGAACAATCGTTTATAATTTCCACAAGAAGGTGATTTTCAAGAGCCGTGAGTAATGACCGCTATAAGTAATGATCTAAAAGTTTTTTTTGTTTTTTTACCATATATCAAAAATAAATTTTTAGGGTGGACATGCCTTTTAAGCTAGGCATATACAGCACCCAAACACAATGCATGGAAGCTTCTGTGGGGAAGGACTAGATATCTTGCTTGACTACAGAGAGGAGTTTCCTATTAAATTATCAAATGGCAGGAGTAATATAGTAGTATAGATAAAAATTATGTAATTTTCTCTCACAAAGCTAAGGTGATAAAATATTACTAATATATAGATGAATAAAGAAGACCTTTTAATTCCCCCTAATTATAAAAAAAATTAACATTTCTATTCTTAACATTTGAATGCTGGTGCTTTTGGGTAGCAATTGGTCAAAATAATATGAGAATCTTTTCTCTTGTGGCCATCTATTTTGTTTTAATGTTTAAACTAATTTACATAGATTTTATAAAAATTTTAAGCCAAAGACACATTTTCTACACCAAGCTAGCAATATGTGACTCCATGCTATGTTTACTTAATAGAGAAAATTTGCTTACACGCTTCATTTACTCATTTGTGAAATTGTATTAGTGCCGTGCCATCAGAATTTCTCTTTAAAATTCATTGGTAGCCCACTTACAATTAGATAATAAATAAAGCTTAGAAAATTGCGGAGACTTCTACTTTTTATGATCAGTGCATTTAGTCAATAGGGCTAGTTTCTGCATAATTCAGCAGCTGTGATACAGGTTATTTAGAAAACAACTGTAGAAAGGTTAAACTTATAAAGTATATAAATGATCTAGATAGTTTAACCTAAAGGTTCAATGCTAGATATAAAGTATAATCGATATATCGCATATATATTTGTAGTTAAACATGATTATAATGGATTCAACTTTTTTATGATAATTTAAAGGGCATGTCCACCCTTAAAACTGTTACCTGCCCCAAACCCCAACTGATGTACTCAGCACATTATTAGATGTGTTACTAATCAGATATTTAAGAATATTTATTGGCTCCATTCTGGCAGAGTAAGATGGATCCTCCCTCCATGCAGTTAATCAAGGCTGTGACTGCTGACACCCCAACCATTGATTGGCTGCTGATTCCCCTTCTGCCTCCTCTGCACATGCTGAAGCAGAGGAGGCAGCAGAGGAGAGGAGGAAGATACATTTTCCTGGTAAAAATAGCAGTTAGGGTTGCTAGCCCAAAAAAAGTCAACAATTATTTGTTTTAAGGGTGGGCATTCCCTTTAATACTGTCACTACTACTTATAATAAATAGAAGTGGAAAATGAAATTTATCTCCTATTTCAATTTGTTTGACCAGGATAAAGATACATGTGACTAATGAGTACAGTACCAATGTGTATAACATTGATTCCTAATAGTGACAACAGTACATGCTTAACTGAGCATTTACAAACAGGTCAACAGGTCTAAAGAAACTAACCACATTGGAAATATTTAGTCCTAAAATAATGACGTAGCCATAAAATCCTGTATGCCCACTGTCTCTAAAGTAAACGGCACTGTGGCCTAATATATTTGATCTGGCAGTGTCCCTGTTTGTCAAGCAATTCAATTGGCAGCAGACCATTTATGAAATGCCTGATGTGGCTGTAGTTAGAGGTGGATATAAATAAGCACATACAGTTATTAGAAAAATGCCATTTTAAATATTTAATAATATCCTTAAGTATTGTAGACCTATATTAATCTAATTAAAATGGAGATTATTTATCAAAGTAATATGATAACATGTGACTGGGTTTATAATCACTATAAGAACAGTAAAGCTATGGCACTGTCTTCCAGTGGACGTTGTTATGGCAGGTTCATTGGTCAGTTTCAGAAAAATGCTGGATGAGTTTCTGCAAACAAGGAATGTTGCAAGTTACTGGTATTGATACATAAAGTAGAGTTGATCCAGGGAAATTTCTGATTGCCACTTGGAGTCAGGAAGGAATTTTTTTCCCCTTCATAAATTTGGTGGGTTTTTTTTTGCCTTCCTCTGGATCAACAGTTAGGCAGGAAATGAGGATATTGCTAGATGGGTTGGACTGAATGGACGTATGTCTTTATTCAACCTCAAATACTATACTATACTATACAATACCATTCTATGTAATCAATTTATAATTTTTTGAAACGTGTAAAACCGATAAAACAAAAGTTTTTAGTTTTATAACCACACTATTATTATTATATGTTAAGTAAATCTAATATTTTATATATGGACAAGATATTTTTAGTGTATACAAGGTAAGAAGTCTGAGACATGAATAGTAATAAATAATTATAATTTTAATAGGCAATGAAATGCAATTGTGTGAGCCACCTACAGACTTGGTGCAATTGAATATTTAGTTGTATAAATCATTCATATTTTAAAGTTGCCATATCCTTGATGTTGAATGTATTCCCTTATTATAACCAAACCCTTTAATATAATGTAAGCACATTCAGACCAATACTGAACTTGAGTTGACTTGAATCTTTACCAACAATTTGTGCAAAAAAAGTGTAATTGCTTTAAAATATTTTATTTGCACTGTTACCTTGGCAAATCTAAATCCTACCATTAATTTTATTTTACAGCCTAAAATGCAAGCATTGCTCATGTTCCATTAAAGGAACTGTCCACCCCTCTGGGCAAAAATCAGAATAAACAGAGCTGTCGCAGTGGAGAGACAGGAAGCAGCTGTGGATCGCGGATCTTGTAAGTATAAAAGCTCTTGCGTGAAGCAGATTTAATGATTAGAAACAAAACGAAGTCCAGTCTTTGAGGGTTTTCGCACAACATACTGATTTTTGCCCAGAGGAGAGGACAGTACCTTTAAAAATTTACTAAAGGGACATTCCACCCCATCACAAATTGCAATGCACCGGATAAACCCAGGATTAGAGATGGCCGAAATTTTTTTCCAAACTGCGTTCGAACATTTTCCAAAAATTCGAGAAATTTCGAAAATTCTTGAAAATTTGAATTTTTGTAAATTTTGTAAAAATTATGCAGTAACTTACTGTAAATGGCTCTGGGACCTGGGAAATGGTCTGGAGAACAGACAATCAGATTATTTCTGAAAGAATCTGATTGTAACCAATTCTAATTAGTTACAATCAGAATTTTCAGAAAGAATCGGATTGGTATACTAACCAATCACATTCTTTTCCAGTCAGAATTGGTTACAATCAGATTCTAATCTTAGAATTCTTTTAGTTAGTTTGTTAGGCTAGGTTAGACTAGCTAGGTTAGTTAGGGCCCTGCTGAAAGAGTCTACCTTCACGTGGTGGCTTACAAATCTTTGGGCTAAAATCTTTTATACTACATGTTTGTGAAGGTTCTCATTCATCCAGGTCATGGTATATCTGTTGTATTCAATTAGATCAACTGGACTTGAAGTTAAGTTCTTGAAGACGTTTAGCTAGTCATACTTTTATGCTACAGAAAGTATGGCATTTCTAATGTATTGTAATAGCTGTACCGACATGTATAGCACAGGCTATGAAATAGGTTATTTTGATCAACAAAAACCTGAAAGGAGCAATATGGTTCTAGTAATTTACATTATTTCTAATTGACTGTCTGAGGAGCTGTTTAAATATGTATGTGATAGGAGTTTTCAAATTGTCATTTTAGCCACGCCCATTGACAAACCCCGTCCACTGTCAAAGCCACACCCACTTTAACACAGCTGCTTCGCACCACGCCTGGAAATAATCAAGGACGGTATTCAAATGTTTGGCAGCAAAAACCCTAGAAGTGCCCCTGCTGGTGCCCATTGGGAATGCATCAAATCCAGGGGCAAGCACAGAATTTTTAAGGGGGGGCCTCTGAAAAATTAAGAAGAATTTTCAAAAAACACCATATCCCTGTCTGTTTTAAACCAAACAACACACTGAGGCAGCAATTGGTACATCCGAAAGACCCCAAAAGGTCGAGGAGACCAAACAGCAACTGCATCAACGTATGGCCCAGCACAGAAGAGACAATTCCTCGGGTCAGGACTCGGCTGTCTACCTGCATCATAAGGAAAAGGTCATACCTTTTGAAGATTGTAATGTTAGCATATTGGCAAAGGAACAGGACTGGTTGAAGAAAAGTGTCAAGGAGGCCATTTATGTGACCTCTTAGCCACAATGCAATCACGCCATTGGGACTTTCCAGGGTACATAATTGCCAACAGATTTATTCTGAATTGAGAAAGCCAGTCGGATGACTAGTGAAATGTCTTCAAAAACTAAAGTCCAGTTGTGTGAATGGGATGTGAGCCCATTGTGGGCCATCCAACACTATTTTAACCAGTTTATTACATGCGTTTGAAAGAAGATATTTATGTTCTCTTCTGTTTTGGCAAAGGTCTCTGCCTCCTCCCTCTGCTCAATGATCTTTTTATGAGCTTGAGCATGAGCAGAGGAGACAGCACTTAACAGCCTTGATTGGCTGCATGGAGGGAGGAACCAGCTTACTCTGCCAAAATGGAGACAATAATAAGCATTTTACTGGTTAGTAATGCAAAGTGCTGAATATATCAGTTAGGATTAGGGGCCAGTAGCTGACAAGTGAACATTTTTTGTTTGTTTGTTTGTTTTAATGGTGAAGATGTCCTTTAAACACAGACAACTTTTTCCTTCAATATAGATGCAAAATTGTTTTTTCAGTTGTTAACAATTAACATTTTATTAACATTAGGAAAGATGTAATTTAATATTTTATTATTTGAGCTTAAAAATTTAATAACATGTGACTGTCCTGTTTGGTGGGTCACTCCCTGCACCCCTTCCAGACAGTGTTGCCCAGTGTTATGTGAAGGTCTTATATTCTAAATACAACTATGTTTAGAGGGCTAAGGAATATCCAATAAATCATGCAGTTCTTTTCAAATATGATTGACATTAAATATACTTGGAAACAAAGCAATAGCAAGGTTGTAAGGGTTTTGACTTAAACGTATGCACACCCATGGTGAACTTCACAGTAACATGTGGAGCAAAAGATCATTTGCACTGCGCTGACAGAATAAAGCTGTAGGCTCAGTAAGCCAGAGCCTTTAGATCATTGATCAATTTCCAGCAGACTAAAGCAATGGATATCCGCACACATTTATTATAATATAATAGATCACCCACTTTGCACGCAGAGGGGAACTACTTTTTCTTTCAGGCTAATATATTATTTCAAGTTCCTGAAGGCATTAAGATAGTTTCATGCTACAGAGGTAAACATCAAAACTGTCTTTTAATATCTGTGCAGGAGTGTCTAAATCTATTTATAGGTGTCAATGCAAATTTTCTTGGCTATGCAGGGCTTTTGGAAAGAATGTGGAGAATATTGTTCCTGCAATTATAACTTAAGACTTGGGTAAAACAATTAATAATATGGTGACCCAACATTACTCCGCTTGCGCAGCTAGATTGGAATGTATAATGTTTCCACAGATAAAATTACCTCCAAGACCATTTCAAAGAGAGAAAACTGTGGTTTTAAATTTTTTTTAAAAACAACATAACCTACTATACAGGCCATAAACCATGTATAGTCCGTGTAGTCAGGAGCTGTAGACTTAGAGGAGTAAAGGAGTGATGTAGATATGGACTAATTCTGCAGTTTAAAGGGCATGTCCACCCCCAAAACTAAAATTTGCCCCACTGCTGGCCCCACAATGTGTAGTGTTAATAAATTCTTACCTTACTCCTCTGCTCCTTATATTTCTCCAACAAGTCCAGAAAAGTAAAGAGTAGAAGCTGTCTGTGTGTCGTCTGGTGCCTGCTACTTCCTTGTACTCGTTGAGGACCCTGGCATGCACAGAGGAGCTCTCCCCCCCCCTCCATCCCTCTGACCCTCTGGATCAAAGCTGCAGAAAGCAAGTAGACCAAAATAAACTTTTCTGTAGTGTAGGGGACCCCCCTTCAACTCTAAACACCAACAGCCACATTTACCCAGAGCTGCAATCACTACAGGTAAATGTTCATATTGTCATTCAAAACACGCTTTGCACATTTGGGTTAATCCTGAACGGTATCCCACATTGTGACTCTAACGTTACATAGTTGCTGTTTTATGTGCAAAATGCATATTGAATTACTTGCGCCGTCTAATACCCGCACAGCTTGCGCTGTTAGTCATGCTAAGCGATATTAAATGACTTTAAAGGAGAACTTAAGTCTCCAGACAACATTGTCCCAATAGACAGGGCACATTCACAAACATACAACAAGCTGTTCTTCATCTCTCCATTTGCTGTGGCCATTGTAGCTTGTTTTGTTCCTTCTGATTTAAAAATGTTAAATGCCATTTTCTTTCTTCCCATCAACTCGGACCAATTCTGAAGTTCTGTCTGAACCATTATGGGCTTTCAGTTCTCTGTATTTTCAGTAATTATCTAATTTATCTAATTATCTCATTTTAAATTTGAGGGTTATCGAAATACGGAGCTACTTTCGAGGGTTATCAAATATACAAGGCTACTTTCAAGGGTTATCGAAAATATTATGCAGAAATTTTAAAATAGCTTGCCAATGCCTGCAAAATAAGTTACTTTTTAATATAGTTTTGGGGATTTGTACACATTCCCAATACACTTTCCCAGGTGCCTGAACCATTTACTGTAGATTAATTACCATTGCTATTTATACCTTAACTTAACTCTGAATGTTCAGAACTTTCTGCCCCATTGTCTTCTATTGACAATATACAGTATCATGGTAAATATTCATGCATGCAACCTCTGAGCTGTCCTCTGCTTTTTCACCTAAGATGGAAAATTTGTTGCGATGAACTATCTGGGAGAAAGTGATCCTCCACAATATACATCAAAACTATATTCATAGAACATTAAGGAGTTTAGATCTGAATTAAAACCCTATGCTTAACAATCTATAGAGATACCTGGTATCTCATATCTATGTCCCTGGTATAATAGTTTGATCTTTCCATGATTTTAATTATATTTCTTATCACTGATTACAGGTTACAATACTGATGCCAGCAACTATTGACTTCAGAAACCCAGCGCCTTTAGTTTTACTAAATAACCCCCACTAACTTATCTCCGTAGTAAACATTGACCCAGATACATAGTTACAAATTCTCAAGCCCCCTCCACCCCCACTCCAGGATTGTCAAGTAACTGCTTACCCTCTGTAATTTAAACTTAAGCAGTCAAACAGACCATTATTAATCACTGGGGATAATGGTGCATATTAAGTAAACCTGCAGAATTATATAGATTTCTCCACAGTGGTAATAGAGGTAGGGGATACACCTGTTGGTTTTATGGGAGTTGTAAAACCCTTTAAAGGTTATTTATATTTTAACCATCAACATCAGGACCAGTACAAGTTGTTCAGTTTGTTCTTGTTCTTGTCAATGTTCTCACACGGTTGAAGAGATATGAGCCATAGCAATTTACTTTATTTTTATCTCTAAATCCTGTCTGAAAATTTGAGTCAAAAATGACAAGAAAATTAGCAGTTTTTCCAATTGATGATTCAAAATTGAATTTTAAATTTAACTGGAAAAAGATCCAACCCCTTTTATATAAGATAAGTTTAAAGGGCTAATACACTAAGATGTGTAATTGTTTACTCATTAATTTGCAGTAACCAATCAAATGTTACCTTTTTACTGTGTTACTACAGTTAGAAACTTTTGCATATTTTGTTGCATCAACCTCTGAAACTATTTGGACTTACCTAGCAATTTAAAATGAAGATAAACTTTTATAAGATTATTAGATAATTAGAATTCATAGCATTTAATAGCATAGCATAACATTCATACAGATGAAATCTTGTTTCGAAACAAACTGAAATGCTTAATTTGTCTCATATTTACTATGTAGCCAAACCACAATTACTGGTACATGCACACAAAATATTAACTAAGCTTTGATATGGGTAGTATTGTATCAACATTATAGCCTCAGTAATGTGCAGATATAAGGAGGTCGAAGGTATGAAATAATACGGTGGTGGAGTTATGAGAAGAAGGTAATTGGGAGGATATCGGTTAAATAATATTAACTCAGTAAGGTAGAAGGTGGTCAGTAGGAAAGAATTATTTGCGAGTCGTAACAAAAATGCTTTACCCTCAGTTAGTGGGATGCTGGGAAAAGCCTGGAAACTTCAGACCAGAAACCCATCTTTCTCTTCCTCCCTTCCTCACTCAATGATCTATCGCAAATCCTCTTGTCTGCAAATCTACTTATTTCCTCCTCTCCCCTTGCACTAAATCTATTAAAAAGTTTCTCTATTTTGGTTAAATGGGTGCCCTACGGTGCCTGAACCCATCAGGGTTTCCCTGGTCCTCTAGTTTGCCTGTCTAACTCTGCATTTCCTCAATCTAAAAATACTGGATTGATAAAATGACATTTGGGTACATTTACTCAGAGCCGTTAAAGCTTTGCACTAATAGTAGTGCAAAGCAAAGATTATATCACTTGTGCTGATGTCTTAGGCGAAACCCATGCAGCTGGAACTAAGAGTTAAATTCATGCTAACTGATATTAAATAGGTTAGCGTGACTTTAATTTCTGAAAATAGCCACCGCCTCCCCATTAATGATTGTATTTTCTTTGCACTACATTGGTTTATATTTTCAGCGTCCTAATTGACAACTCTGTTATGGACTTTCAGTAATGTACGCTGTAGATATTGCTTCTTTTTATAACATATTATTGTTGTGTAATTAAATGATAAGAAAATATATATATACAGTAACAAAGTGGATTAAAGTATATTAAAGTGGAAGTAAATAAACACACTTACATGCAAAGAGTTGCCTTGTTTTTAAAAAGTCTGATTGTTTGTGTGATGGCCTTGTTTGTTTAGGGGCAGATAAGCATTTTCTCGGACTACGTCTTACAAGAGGCAGGGTGTGTTTTCATTCATTTCCTTTTTGGATTTCTTAGTGTTTAATCCAGTCTGTAGTTAAAATGATTTTGCACGTTATCAAGAATTGTACTGTAAGTTGATCTATAATTAGTGAAGCACAGATGTTTTATAAATACTGTATAAAGGTCATGATGAAAATTATAAAAGACACTCAAGGACAACATAGTTGTTTGTGTTTTTCAGCTTTATTAATGTGTATTTAACTGACCTCATTAAAAAGCATTGCTTTATTCTCATTTCTTCGTAACCGTTCCAGTATCCACACAATTAGTGTTTTTTTTTTTTTAAAGAATTATACTTTATCCCCCCCTCCTCTTTTGCTTACCATTGTACCCTGGGTAAGGACATAAACTACTGGGTCTTCACCCCTATGGTTTTGTTAAAACTGTAGCCTTAATTACCTAAAGTTCTTTTTCTGCTGCAATCTCTTTTCAGTCTTTTTGCACAGAGAAATTAAATCAGATCTGTCAATTTTCAAAACCATTAGTTCTGAATTGATACCAGGTTCTTATAAAAGAAAACTTGACTTATATCCATCTGAAATCTCAATCTAAATACATGAAATAAAGTTGTTATAAAAAGCAATTACCGGAAAAAAAAACAACTTTATCTGCTCTGATTTCCACCTAATACCAACCTGACCAGCTAGATTTACTTTACTACTTAAATTTATTAACCGCCCCAGCTCCTCTCACAAGGCGGTGCATTGAGTAGTAATGCAATTAAATGTATCTTGCTGTTTTAACACATCTAAAGTTTTCTGCATGCACAGGTCAATTAAGCCTAGCCTTCTGATAGACCACTGATCAATAAAATGGTCAAATAAAAAATGATCAATCAGTATTTTGGTGTGACTGGTCCTATAGACTTTTGAAGCAATCAGAAATAAACTGTACCTAAAGTCACACTCCAAGGTGAGTTGGTGTTTCTGATGATTAGTTAATAATAAATAACTAACCTTGGATTGTGACTTTAGATACTTTCGGGGAGATTCAATTTTGCGGGCAGCGTTACTTACCTTAGACTGATCCCAGGCTGATGAGATTACATCAGTTATTGCATCGCGGGATCGGACTAAGGTAAGGAGCGGGACTTTAACGCTCCACAAGCCGTAGCGTTAAGTATTGCGCTACAAAGTAGCGCAAAACTTATTAATGCTACAGGTTTTGGATCGTTGGCACAGCGCTATTTCCAAAAACATTCAGAAATGGTGCTGTGCTCTAAAAGCCGTCTTTTTTCGGGTTAACATGGGTTTTAGACAGAAATGGGCCATATTGTATCTCCCCCTTTTTATTTCTAAAATGTCTTCTTTGAAGCATCTTTGAAGTTGGCACCCACATTGGCTTGTGTGCATAAGGTCATTGTGTGTTATTTTAAAGCAATTCAAGCAATTAGACAGAGTTTATCGAAACATCCAATCCCATTTTTTGATTTCAGATGAACACGTTTGGTTGCAGTGAAAATTTTTGTCAATGTTTTCATTGGCCATAATATTGTGATGACTAGAATATCCGTCTATGTATGAAGCCAAAATATGCAGCAGCTGTACAAGTCCTATTAGGTGAAAAATCAGTCCAAATAAAGTTGTTTTGGCAATTTAAGCCCAAGGTGACATTATACATTCCCATTAAAGTGAGTTGTGCTCATTAATATTTAAATAATTCTAACACACACACTGTTATTGTTGAGTATGGACAATTTCATTGTAAAAATCCATCCCAACTATAGAGAATGTCAAACATCTTGGCTGCTTTGTGTTTATCAATAATTTTCTAAGGAAAGTTACTGTAATTAAACCGATTGTAGATTAGAAAAAATTTAAGACAAAACCATGTGTGCTTGTTTTTTATTCATTTATCTAAAAATATCTTGACAACAGAACAGAATGTCTTTAGAAAGATTTAATTTTACCTTCTGAGTTTTCTGGTTTACAATTTTCTTTTAATAGTCTATTGTGTTCTAAAAATGAAAACCCTGAATTAAGGTGTCATCTGTGCCTTTTTTTTTCCTGTCCACAATAAAAATAAGACAAGGCACAATACGTTCTTGCGATATATTTTCTCCTTGCCGGTGTGGGCCAAGAGGGAGAATTGTTATGTAAACCCTTTACAGCTCACAAAGAAAATAAAAATTAGATAGGAAAATAGATCAATAATTTGATCTCGCTCTCGCTTTCTCTGCATGGGGACCAGCATTTCTGTAAAACATAAAATGTGATTCTGCGGAGTTGCATTTACTGACAGTATTAATGCCCAGATTTCCCTGATCATGTTACATGGATTGTACAATGCATTATTTATGTATTGATTTGCTTCACATACAAGTTTTCACTTGTGCAATCAAAATATGGACAGCTTGGAAGAGGTGGCCGAACTTCCTGAAGTTCATGTTTGTTTCTGAACTTCAGTAAAAGTTCAGAAACTAACCCATTAAATTCAACGGAGAGATATAGTTAAAAAAATGTGCATATATAACATATCTGTTGTATTCAATTAGATCAACTGGACTTGAAATGTAGTTCTTGAAGACGTTTCGCTAGTCATCCGACTGGCTTTCTCAATTCAGAATGACTTGTACAAGAATCAGTGGCAATTATGTACCCTGGAAAATCCCAATTAGCATATCACAGCCAAGTGTTAAGGGCGTGATTGGATAGTGGCTAAGAGGTGTTACGTCTTCAAGAACTAAACTTCAAGTCCAGTTGATCTAATTGAATACAACAGATATACCATGACCTGGATGAATGAGAACCTTCACATGCATATATAACAGATCAATTAACAATGGTAACTGACTGTAAATGAAGTCATCAAAGAGCCATGCCCCCCTGACCCCAGTATTCACTTTCTCTATGCACAGAGTGTTTTCTATATACCAATATGGAATCCCTGATAAGACTTTGAAAGCTGCTTGTTACCCTGCAGTTTACCAGTCAGTGTGAGTTGCTGGTAAATAAACTGTTGGGTAACAAGCAGCTTTCAAAGTCTCATCAGGGACTTCCATATTAAAAAAAAAAATGTTATTATTATTTTCCTAGCAAAGATAAAGCCTCCAAATGTACCTGTATTATCTGCTTATTCAGTGTTGGCGCACCGGGTAAGGCATCAGGTTTGAAAAAACACAGTCCAGAAGGTCACAAGTTCAATACGCCATTCTTACTTTTTTTGTTTCTATTATATTCCATGCAAAATAAAGCTTCTAAGTATACCTAAAATTTCATCTTATTTCCTGGTGGCGCACCTGGTAAAATGTCAGTTTAAGAAACACACAGTTCAAATCCCCATACAAAAGAGTCTACATGTACCAGTGTTCTATATAGTATCTCTGTTATCCTAGACGTAAGAGCTCTGCTTTTAGCAAGACAAGTAAAGGTTCAAGTTGCAGATTCTATTCCCCAGACTTTTATTTTTTTTTATTTTTGCTGAAATGTTAGTATACTGTTTCTTACATCCATGCTATCTATGAAATACACAAAGATATCCAAACCTCATAAAAGGTAAATAGTAAAAGCCTACCTCTAGAAATATATATCAAAAAACAGAAAAAGCTAGAGGAAAAACTGGCTGATTTAAAACATATATTTATTAAGTCTATTAAAAATATCAAAAAGTAGTAACTTCACAGAGTAGAAGTCATGCAATAAGTGTGCAAAAGCTTGTACATAGAAAATACAGTATCACAAATTTATATATATATATACAGTATATATACCCCACCTAGGCATGCAAGTGCATATATTTCCCATCACACCCTATCATACTTATCAGTCAATAGTCAAGTCATCCGTGCATGGACAGTCAGAATGTAAGCAGAATATCAGGGGTAGAAGCCATAAGTCCAATGTCCCGACTTTCAAACTCTAAGATAGGAAAGATCCTGGGTGGGGGAGCACCCCAAACGCGTTTCGCTCCAACAACAGGGGCTTTTTCAATGGCGCTACCTTCGGCGAGTATCTGCCGGGTTTAAATGCACAAGAAGGAGTCAGCTGATCGTTACGTCACAGGTCACATGACCGTGACGTCCAATCAAGCCGAAGCCTATACGAGATCTCTGCTGAGTAACCTACATATAGCCAACAATGTATCACAAATATACTAAAGTGTAACAATGTAACAAAAAAGGTATAATTAATGCAATTCTCTACAGGGAATCTATACAACTGCATCCCACATAAATATCCAACATTTAGAAACAGTGATTTAATAGTTAATAGTACCATATCCAAAAACCAGGAAGGCGATATAGAATATTCCAAAGAGCTAATGATAATATAACATCATAGGTCAAATCCTTTTGTAGTTTTATTTAATTTGTTCAATCCAGTCCAAGTTATAAATTAAAATAGACAAAATAGGCACAAAGTAGACATATGTCCGTCTTCCATCCTCCTTTATCCATAGATGTTATTGAGAAATAAACCTGAGGCAATATAATGAGTTTTTTGTCCATCCTTTTATCACCCTCTGTGAGTACTTATTTCAAGAGTTGACCCAAGAATGTAAGTTACACAGAACAATGGTATCGGGGTCCCTGTACGGGAACCCATGTATTCCGGACATCCATTTTGCAAATACGAATCACCAGACTCAACCTGGCCTTATGTATGTCGCCCAATATTTCAGTGATGGAAAAGAACTCCTCAGTGATATCCACAGTCCAGATAAGCCTCTGCCAAGAGCATCCACGAGAGCATAAAGTCTATATAAAGAAAATGAATTAACAAAGTCACACAAACGAATAAAATCCTTTCCTCGTTAACCACTAGGACTTAGGTTTTTAGTATAAAGATAAAGCGAGTCTCTGCCGCAATAATGCGTTTCCAGATCCCCCCCTCTCATCCTCATGCTTATTCCGACAGTCCCATGCTTAACCCTTGTGTTCTGCTCTGATGGGATTCCAAAAAATGTTTTGCCACGCTTGTAAGCGCAGTGTCAGTAGTACGTGTAGCTAATCTAATTTGGACAAATGGCTAGCCAGTCTGCATTTTAATAACTCTAGTCTTACCAACATAGATTTTTTTTGCATGGACAGATTAATGCGTATATCAGATTTTTTGATTTGCAAATAAAGTACTTACTGGCCTTATATACATTATTCCCACTGAGCTAGAAATACTAGGTTGTGCATCCATATTGGCAGTAGGTGCACCCTCCACTGGGAAGGGTGCATGTCAGTCGTGTACCCCTCTGTAAGGAAATAGATCTTCTAGTAAAATGGCTCTTGACCAACTTATCTCTCAGATTAGGACATCTCTAGCTGTAATAGAAAGTTAGAGTGGTCACAAAATTATCAAGATCTGATCATTCGTCAACAGATGCCAGTTTTTTGTAATGCCTGTCTTACCTCACTCCACTGTGTGTTATATTTGGTAATAAATCTTACTACATTACTACTCGAGTTTCTGTGCTTTTTTTGGGAGATCAATAGATCAGCCTGTGAATGTCTTGATGCTGCAAAGCAACAGGTTTTTAACAATCTATTTGGGTATCCTCTGTCATGTAGTCTGCTAGTCTACTCCCTCACAAAGTCCTCTTGTCTGGTACAGTTACGCCTTACTCTCAAGAATTGGCCCCTTGGGATACCTTTCAGTAAGGATGGAGTATGCGCACTTTTTATAGTGCAAAAGTGTATTCGTAGCTGTTTTTTTCCTAAACAGTGATGTTATCAACAATCCATCTTCCTTTTGAGACCAACAAATCCAGAAATTCAACCTGAGTATGGGAGATATGATGGGTCAAAAAAATGTTCAACTGGTTGGTATTTAATACCCTCATGAAGTCCAAGAACTCATGAGAGGTGCCGTTCCATAAAATAAAGACATCGTCTATATATCTCTGCCATAAATCGATATGTGTCGTATAAGACGAATATCCCTCAGTGAACACAATTTCCCTCTCCCACCACCCTAAGAATAAATTGGCGTATGCCGGGGTGCATTTTGCACCCATAGCTACCCCACGGGTTTGTAAGTAAAAATTTTTATCAAAAAGAAAATAATTGTTATTCAATACAAACCCCAATAACTTCAAAATGAAGTTATTTCTACGTTCATGTGAGCTGTCCTCTGTATTCAGAAAATAAGCCACTGCTGTAAGACCCTGTGTATGTGCAATACTCGTATAAAGAGATTCCACATCACACGTAATTAACAAGTGGTCTTGTTAAAAAAGCACAGAAACTCGAGTAGTGATGTAGTAAGATTTATTACCAAATATAACACACAGTGGAGTGAGGTAAGGGACGGCATCACAAAAAAAATGGCATCTGTTGACGAATGATCAGTTCTGATAATTTTTGTGACCACTAAACTTTCTATTACAGCTAAGAGATGTCCTAATCTGAGAGATAAGTTGGTCAAGAGCCATTTTACTAGAAGATCTATTTCCTTACAGAGGGGTACACGACTGACAGGCACCTTCCCTTGTGGAGGGTGCACCTACTGCCAATTTATGGAGCACGACGTAGTTTCTAGCTCAGATGGGAATAATGTATATAAGGTCAGTAAGTACTTTAATTGCAAATCAAAAATCTGATATACGCATTAATCTGTCCATGCAATAAAATCTATGTTGGTAAGACTAGCCAGTTATTAAAATGTGACTGGCTAGCCATTTGTCCAATATTAGATTAGCTACACGTACTACTGACACTGCGCTTACAAGCGTGGCAAAACATTTTTTGGACTCATCAGAGCAGAACACAAGGGTTAGATGCATGGGACTGTCGGAAATAAGCATGAGTATGAGAGGGGGGGGATCTGGAAAACGCATTATTGCGTGCAGAGACTCGCTTTATCTTATACTAAAAACCCTAAGTCTAGTGGTCTAAACGAGGAAATGGATTTTATTCCATTTGTGTGACTTTGTTAATTCATTTTCTTTATATAGACTTATGCTCTCTGTGGATGTCTCTGGCAGAGGCTTACTGGACTGTAGATATCACTGAGGAGTCTTTTTCCATCATTGAAATATTGGGCGACATACATACGGACCAGGTTGAGTCTGGTGATTCATATTTGCAAAATGGATGTCCGGAATACAGGGTTCCCGTACAGGGACCCCGATACCATTGTTCTGTGTTACCTTACATTCTTGGGTCAACTCTTTGAAATACATACTCACAGAGGGTGATAAAAGGATGGACAAAAAACTCATTATATTGCCTCAGGTTTTATTTCTCAATAACATCTATGGATAAAGGAGGATGGAAGACGGACATATGTCTACTTTGTGCTATTTTGTCTATTTTAATTATAACTCGGACTGGATTGAACAACTTAAATTAAAACTACAAAAGGATTTGACCTATGATGTTTATATTATCATTAGCTCTTTGGAATATTCTATATCGCCTTCCTGGACTTTTTGGAATGGTACTATTAACTATTAAATCACTGTTCTAAATGTTGGATATTTATGTGGAGCTGCATGTTGTATAGATTCCCTGTAGGGAATGCATTAATTATACCTTTTTTTGTACATTGTTACACTTTAGTATATTTGTGATACCTTGTTGGCTATATGTAGGTTACTCGGCAGGATCTCGTATAGGCTTCGGCTTGATTGGACGTCACGGTCATGTGACCTGTGACGTAACGATCAGTGACTCCTTCTTGTGCATTTAAACCCGGCAGATACTCGCCGAAGGTAGCACCATTGAAAAAGCCCCTGTTGTTGGAGCGAAACGCGTTTGGGGTGCTCCCTCAACCAGGATCTTTCCTATCTTAGAGTTTGGAAGTGGGACATTGGTCTTATGGCTTCTACCCCTGATATTCTGCTTACTTCTGACTGTCCGTGCAAGGATGACTTGACTATTGACTGATAAGTATGATAGGGTGTGATGGGAAATATATGCACTTGTATGCCTAGGTGGGGTGTGTGTATGTATGTATGTATGTGTGTGTGTATATATATATATATATATATATATATATATATATATATATATATTTGTGATACTGTATTTTCTATGTACAAGCTTTTGCACACTTATTGCATGACTTCTACTCTGTGAAGTTACTACTTTTTGATATTTTTAATAGACTTAATAAATATATGTTTTAAATCAGCCAGTTTTTCCTCTAGCTTTTTCTGTTTTTTGATCTATGAAATACACTGCAATGATTACTTTTCCTTTTGTATGAAAAGTAAAGGATTATATCATTGTTAGGACAGGAACATTGAATGTGTTTGAAAACTGAAATCCCTGTGCTGTGTCGGGGAGCTTCTCTGTGCTATAATGTGAGTGGCTGTCCGCTTCTAGGAAGCAAGGCTGCAACTTCCTTGTTTTGATCTGTCTAGCAGTACAGAGCATGTGCCTGTATGCAGACACTTATCTGGGGGCTTACCCAGCTAAGGTGGATTGAGGGAGCTGACCCCTAGTACTCACAGGTTGTTTTCAATGGCCACAGCAAAGGGAGAGGTGAGACACAGCTTGCATCTAAAGTCAGTTTGGAGAATTCTGCTTTGAAATGTATGTATCCTGTATCCCTGTGTGCTATCCCTGAAGTTCTAGTACATCATACATCCAAATGCGGAGGTCCATAAAAGATGCAGTAAGCTGTTTATTTAGCATTACTCAGGTATCCCACCTCTCCCGGATTGTCTGGGAGTCTCCCTAATTCTGAGGTGGTCTCCCACGAGACCACCCCAGACTCCCGCGACTGAGAGGAGACTCTAGTCTCCTCAGTCATGCCCCCTTTTGAGGGTCATGCCCTGGAATGCCCAAACTCCTCCCTAACCCCACCTTCCACCACCCCTAGAAGGCTAGCTCCTCCTCCACATGATTTCACGCCCCACCCCCACGTGACGTAACGCCTACCTCACCCCACCCCCTTTCCCACTTTGCCCGGAAGCCTGAAAGGGCAGGGTGGGATGTCTGATTTCTAAACCTCATGCAGGGTCATTAATATTGAGCTTTAGGCTGCGGCCACACTACAACACACGGTAATGTGTGAAATGCGCAAATGTTTTTGCTGCAATTCTGCTAATATTCCCTTATTAGAGCGGATGCAATACAAAATTAATTTTAAAAAAAGTTAATCGAATGCACCCTGAAAACAGATCACAGGGCACACATTGTGTTAGCCTGGCATGCATTTCTCACATGCTAGCTGATTTCCAAACGCAATCATGTGAGAAACGCACTAGTGTGGCCGAGCCTTTATTTCTTATTAAATACAGGTTTATATTGTTCATTTAATTTAGTAAGTCAAAGCTTAACAGTTGCTAAGAGACTTTTTAAAATACTAATATTATATTATTATGGTCTGGATTGATATAAAATGCAGTTTGAAATAACCTGATATCATCTTTAATGTTATCAAATGCTAAACTTCTCCTGCAGATTGTTAGCACTCCTCTGGCAAGACAAACTTTTTTTTTCCTAAAAAAGCTTTGTGCTTTATGGCAAGTAGGGAAAGTGTTCGATCTTTCACTGTACGGTGAAGACTGGTTTGCCTATCATCATGGTCTCCTAAGGAGATAGCAGCTAAAAGCCTCACATCTTCATTTCTTTTTCCTCAAAGGAAATTCTAAAGAATATGTGCCCAAAATGGAATATGTAGTTGCTTAGGACTGATTTCGTTTCTTTTTCACACAGCACAAGAAAGTAGAAAAGTTGTGCACAAAAAATGGAATGAAAATAAAATGATCTGAAATTAAGATATTTTCAAAGATTCTGCCACATGATTCTGCTGCATTCAGTCTTATAATTTGTTTGTTTTATTTTCTTATACTGAAGGTATACTGGGTCACATGATCTGTGACATATCCACATGACTATTATAAGGATTTATGGGGGGAATTTAGAGAGAGACCCTGAGTCACACTAAACCAATTCAGTATTGATTAGCGTGACTTTAAATCCTTCATTGTGCAGGTATCGCAAAAGACACCATTGCAGCAGGTGCAACCTATTTAATACACGGTTTGCACTAGTTTGAGCGTGACTAACTACTGCTGATAGCTGGCATTAATGTCATGCAGTGGGTGAATACCTTCCGTTATGTTTCCCACAAGAGATAGAGTAGAACTAAAATCAGAGTTCGTGCTGAATGGACTCGGACTTCTCGAACTATCCCGGAGCCGGATTTTCAATATTTTCTGGACTTTCGATGATTATTGAATGTTCGAACGTTCGAGGCATGCGAATATGCGAGTAAAATGTCTATTATACCAATATGCGAGTAAATATCGAATTATCGAATGCACGAGTGAAATGTCTATAATACCTATACGCGAGTAAATATCAAATATTGGGTCCATGAGTAAAATGTCTATTATACCTATACGCAAGTATATATCAAATATCGAATCCACAAGTAAAATGTCTATTATACCTATACGCGAGTAAATACCGAATTCTTGAATCCGCGAGTAAAATGTCTATAATACCTATACGCGAGAAAATATCGAAACTCTGAGTACCTATACGCAAGTAAATATCGAATTCTCAAATCCGCAAGTAAAATGTCTATTATACCTATACGCGAGAAAATATCGAATCCGCAAGTAAAATGTCTATTATACCAATATGCAAGTAAATATCGAATATCGAATCCATAAGTAAAATGTCTATTATACCTATACGTAAGTAAATATCGAATATCGAATCCGCGAGTAAAATGTCTATTATACCTATACGTAAGTAAATATCGAATATCGAATCCGCGAGTAAAATGTCTATTATACCAATACGCGAGTAAAATGTCTATTATACCAATACGCGAGTAAATATCGAATAACGAATATGCGAATAAAATGTCTATTATACCAATACGCGAGTAAATGTCGAATTCTCTAGTCGTTCATGGGATAATTATCAAATGTTCGAATGCTAGATCTCGAAAGTAGTACACCCTCTATGGCAGTGATGGCGAACCTTTTAGAGACTGAGTGCCAAAACTGCAACCCGAACCCCACTTGTTTATTGCATAGTGCCAACATGACAATTTAACCTGAATACTGAGACTTGATTGAAACAACTCAGACACATAGACACAGACAGATACAGTAGATAGATACCACATTACCAGACGAGTTTGAGGTCCAAAATAGTGACTCAAGAAGAAGTGAACAAATATAAAATCAATTTATTTTTATTTTTTGTAAGAAATCATCTTTCTGCTGGCTTGTCAGGTGCCTCATTCCCCCCAACAGGAAACCCAGTAACAAAACCCCAGTTCCCTTCAAACTATGCAGAGCAGACACGAGTACAGTAAAGGGAGTAATTTGACATTCCTTACCTAAGCATGCTGTGTCAGCCATGAGACAGTGAGCTCATGCGTGGTTTTCACTTACTGCACTCCCCATCCTTGTTTGCTGGAATGAGAGAGAAAGAGAGACTGATGTTCATTTGACTTCCCTCTGCTAAGGACAGCCACTACACTTTTTCAAGGGCTGGATTTTAAAAAGAGGAGCAGACCAGGACGTTTCTGGTATAAAAACTCTGGTGAACTCTGCTGTGCATGAGTGCCCACAGAGAGGGCTCTGAGTGCCACCTCTGGCACCTGTGCCATAGGTTCGCCACCACTGTTCTTATACTTATATTTGGATTACACTTGCACAATTGGACGAGGGCATAAAAAGAGGTAACCTATTAGCCTTTACCTGGGTTGTGGATCACCTACATTTTTTACAAAATAATGACACATCTTTTGAGAGAATTTTCGAAAAGTTTGAGAACTATTAGATTTTCTAATCTCTACTTCTGAGCTAACTAAAGCTCTACCTGTAAGGCCTAGACAGTGTCACCTGTATTAGCATTGATACTTTGTTTGATGCAAGGTTTTACATTTTGCTTTACATATAGACAAACTCCTCCACCCTTTTTGATCCCACCTATAAAGTTATAGCCGTCTATTAGCACAGACCAGTCATTCTTCTTACCCCACCATGTCTCATTATCCTTATTAAAATCATAATTCTTAGCACAAGACAAAAATTTAATAATTCTAATAAGACAAAAACAGCTGATGAATGTGCAATGCCTTTTTATCCTTTATCAGGAAACATATTTAAGTAGGTTTAATTCTTAACATATATCTACAGATGTTCCAACCCACCAGGTTTCGTTCTGGTGGCAGGTTTGTGATATCAGATAAATTTAAATGACAAAGCAGCAATTTTGTAGCATAATGTAAGAGTCTGATGGCGAAAATGTGTCTGAAGTTTCATTTGTGAAATTTTGTTGACAAAACCTCAGTAATTTCCCATCATGCACTACTCGGCACTTGGGGATGTTGGCCATTAGGCACAGTTGAAGCTTAGATGAGCATGTGTAAAATCTCTCTGAGCTTTTACTGTGCTCAGTAATGCCAGTAAATCATTACAGGGATTGGGCTGAATAACTCACTCAGCTGCACGTCTGGTCTTTGTAAGTAAAATGGATGGACATGCACTTTTAAGGCATCTATCACTTTTATTATAACATTGTCAAAGTTATTGTTTCTATTACATTTTTCAGGTTATTTTTCCCTAGCTTGAATGTTATGTATTGTAATACAATGCTGCACTGTGACCCCATGTTGTGCTAAATGCATAAATTTATACTTACACATTGTACACATTTTACCAACCTTCAGATAATAAAAAATCATAACAAGAAAGGCAAATAACAGAATAACAAAAGAAATATAGTAAACCAAGTCAGGTGGAAATGAGGAAATAATTCATTTTTGTAAAGGGTAAATTACTTCACCCCTGATTCTGATACTAGCCTGAACCTATTAGAAACAGCAAGCATCTGCTCGCAGAAAGGAGACTTATCATTCAAGCGGTAGGCTAATGTTTATAGAAAAAAACAGGAATGAGCAATTCCTTTAGAATACATAAATGGGTGTATGAGAATAAAAACCCTGCAAGCTTCATATAAACGAGCATCAGGACTTACTCACATTAGCGCTAACACACAGGGATATGGGCTGACCCTGAGCGATCCATTGTAAACAAACGCTAACAGTAACTATTTGCTTTGCAGTAAATTCGTGAGCTTTTCCAACAGAGAAGCTGAGCAAGAATAATCACTTGTTTTGTTCCACTTGGTTATAAGAACATAATAATATCTCCAAACAATGGTGTAAATTATGCCAGAGACATTTGTAATTATCCTTGAAATTAAAGATGATCATTATAATTTTTCCTTGGTGAAATGATACAATGTTTTTCTAAAAGGAGTAAAACAATTGCAATTATTTTTAAGTCCTGCTTCAATGGACAAATGCCAATTAATAAAAGCAGTTGAACAGATTGCTGCCCAGCATTTCCAAAGAATGAAAAATATTTACTAAAAACATATTCCAAATTTGTAAAAATCTGGTAAATTGGTTTTGTTTTTCTATTTGAGACAAATCTGCAGAACTATACAGGTACATGTAATATGGATAAATGGTAAAATGGGTCAATGCCAATACCATTTGTGTACCATAATTTATCTATTTCCTGTGTACGAAAATGAAAGCTGGTAGTCAATGGCAGGAAATAGTTGACATAAATTACAGTTAAAATAACAATGATTACTTACTGTAAATGGCTGTGGCACCTGACTAATGGTCTGGGGAATACATATATATCACCAAAACGCGTTTGGACATTTCTCTTCCCATGATCGGGCAATTTTTGGGTTTCAGCTTGCTACATTCGATACCGAAATCGACCACTTCATTCAAGGGTTACCGAATGATACATTTGAGGGTTACCGAAACTGAATTCTACAATTGAGGGTTACCGAAACTGAATGCATTCGAGGGTTACCAAATTCGAATGTTACATTAGAGGGTTAACGATTTGATAAATTCAATAATCAAATTTTTAGGAAATTATCAAGAATAAGTTTGAAAACAGCTGATGGCAGAGGTTATAGGCCCGGGATCAAAAGTTATGGGTTTGTGGCGGGCCCTGCTACCGTCCGCCCCCCCCCCCTTGTAAGGCTGTGCATGTGCATTTCTTGCCATCATGTGTCAGTCTAATGATAATCTAACAATTCTGCACATGCATGCAATAATCCAAGTTGGTCGGTCAAAAATGCAGAGAATAGTCATGGATTGTTGATGGTACTTTTTTTTTGCACAACAATTGTGCCATATGTTGTTCGTCGGCTATCGTGTGACAATTACCTAACGCACTTAGAAAGCTATAAAACTGGTTTCATTATTGCGTGCAACACATATTGTGACAGTTGGATACTGATAAACATACTAAATGTGGCATTGGGAAGGTTCTGGGCATAAGTTCCCAAACCATTCGACTAATATAGTAAATGTTGTATTTGTTCAAAAAGTCCCAATCACTAGCCCTGATTTCTGGTACGTCTTGAATTAAATAGATAAATTGATCTTCTGATAACAAGTTATTGACATCCGTATATTTCCCAATAATGATCTCTGGCTTTTCCCTTTTTTATTGTTGGGAGAGAGATTTTACAGGCCTGTTACTTTACTCATTCTAGGTTTGTTTTAAAGGTATGAGAGGGTTCTTTCCAATAAATGTCACTTGGACTTGAAAACCACAGTTTTCATATATGTTTATCTGGACTATATCCCCTCCCTAAAAATCTTTGTTTTGTATGGTTTCTCATAGGTCTTAAAACTTATGATATAGCCTCACTAGCATGTTTTCAAACATGCCCCCGTCCCCCTACTTAAACCGGGAAGGTTGGGGGGTATGGACTACATGGAAATAACCTGTGTTAAAGTGCAAACAAAGAAACATACTGCTTACTAATGTGCAAAAATATAGCAGGCTTAAAGGGATACTATGGTCTCCAAACAAGTTTAGTTTACATGAAAGGCCAGTTTCCTACCTTTAAAACGAGCCATATACCACCTCTCTACCTGCTCCACAGCCCAAGATATAAAGAAATTACTGACCAGAAAGTTAATGGGTGGGAGGCTGATATGTGACATTCCTAAGGCTGCTCCTCCACCTCACCGCTGACGAGCACAGCCTCAGACTCCCTCAGTGTGTGAGGGAGACAGGAAGTCCCTCCCCCTCCCTGCTGTGTGAAGGACCTGCAGCTGCAGAGAAGGTAAGGGAATCTACAGCCCTTTTCTCTCAATTTTCTGTACAGGGGGCTGGGTCTGAGTAACCCACAGCACCGTGAGTGGGTGAGGCCACGGCACCTGCAAGTGGGCGGGGCTAAATCACCTGTGAGTGGGCGGTTCCACATGGGGCTGTAAGGGAAATGGCCAAGGGGGGCCTGCAAATGGAGGGTCCATGAGTGGGAGGGGCCAGGGGGGGGCTTGCAAGAGGATTGGAGCTGCAAGGGGAGGAGGAGACATAGGGCAGATTGACTGTCATCCACTGACATGGTTGCAGAGCAGGAAGTGCAGGGGACCTGGTGATGCTGCTGCCATATCACACACATCCTATCAATTTACCTAAAGTCATTTTTGGACCACAGTTCCCCTTTAATAAAAACACACAAAGCTCACAGAGCAACAGAATGAAGCCCGGCTTTAACAACGCAAAGTACCCGCATGTCACATGCTTCAGAGACACATTAATGGTGTGATGCCCGTCAGTTACTCAATGAATGTGGGATTCAGTTGTATTCAATATGTTTTTCCCATGAACAATTATATGTAGCATGTTCACGAGTAGGTTCACCACAACATTTGTATATTTATGCTCCAAGTGGAAAAAGTAAAAACACGTCCCTCAAGCAATGTCACCTCCTCAACTCATAACTATAAAATACTTGACGTACATTACCAACTGTGCACTTTTCCCCCCCTGCCTCTTCCATCTTAGCCAAACACACACCTGCACGTAACAAATACCATACCAACAAGTGTACACGGGCAACACCACGTACAACTGCTAGTACTATATAAAGTAGAAAACCTATGTTTGTATGTGCTCACCTCAGTCATGCCCCCAAATGCACCCACATGATGGCTACACCCTCTGGATGCCCACACTCCCACACATTGCCCCCAAACCTCATGGCCATGCTCATACCCCAACAGTCAAGTACAAGCACCCAAAGATAACTACCACAGCCCCCAGAAATTGGGGTCATGGCCAGGCCCCCAAACATCATGCTTATACCGTGAGCCATATTTGCTATATTTATAAAGGCATGGTATCACTTTTTAGTGATACTGTGCCTTTAACGACCGTTTGGGGATCGTTAATTAACGATTGCTATCATAAATCTACAATAGTATTCGTAAATGTAGGATAGTGATTGTAAATCTACAACAGTGATTGTAAATTTACGATCGCCTATTGAATACAATAGTGGTAGTTTATTACCACATGATATTCTACATACATTTACGATGAACATTTATAAATCTACAATCGCGGACATACATTTACGGCATGGTTGAACAGTAATGAACTATCGCCCATTTGATAGCAGTAAGTGACCAACTGCTAACAAATGTGCAAAAAATAGAGCATGCTTAATAAAAACACATAAAGCTCACAGAACATGCAACAAAAAGAAGCCCGGAGCTTTAACATAGACAAAGAGCCCACATGTCACATGCTCAGAGGCACAAGAACAGCATGACACCTGTCAGTTACTCAATACTCAACACATTTTTCCCACAGCAAACTATATGTAGCATGTTCACGAGTAGGTTCACCACAACATTTGCATATTTACGCTCCAAGTGGAAAAGCTGATAACATTGTTTATGAAGTTTTGCTATTAATATCGTATAGCTATTAAATACATGACGTACATTACCAACTGTGCACTTATTTTTTACCCGTCTCTTCTAACTAAGCCAAACACACACCCGCTTTTAACAAATACCATACACACGGGCAACTGCTAGTATATATGTTATTTTTAAATGCAAAGTCTTTTTAGCTAAAATATACTTAACGAGTAAGTCACCCTTGCACTGCATGCACTAGTGAATTTCTGCAATTGATCTGTTGGTGAGTGATAATGTTCTAATTAAGCTTGCAACAAGCTGTTTACTAGAGATTGTTTCCCTGGCAAACAATTCCATTAAACGTTGTTTTTCAGAAACTTAATAAACTGGCATTATGCAAACTTTCCCAAAGCCGCAGTCATGAATGTAAATGAATTATTTTTGAAATAAACTTTCCCACTGTAAAAAAAAAAGAAAAAAGAAAAAGTAAACTGTGTTTATAACCATGGAAGGATAAGGGTTGGTTTTATTTTAAGGTTTTGTGGTTTGCCAGAATTTTCATACACACATACGATCTTACCGCTGACGAATGACCCCTGAGTGCGTGCACACATGCAATGAACATGCATGTGTATATGCATTCAGTCGGGCATCGTTTATTGATTTACCATGACGAATGTGCGATTAGCGGCCGAAATGGGCGTTCGTCGTCCGTGTGCCTTGGGGTTGTTCCTTGGCGGTAAGATTGTATGTGTGTAACAGGCATAAGAGGTCAGGGATGGGACATATTATAATATCTACTTCTGTGAAATGCTGCGATTTCAAATGATGATTTCTCAGAATCAACAGCTCCGATTTTAAAATCTGAAAAAAGTTTGAGTAGTGGGATCTTGCTGTATCTTCTTTTAAATTGAAAACCCCTTTATGTATATTTACTACTATATAACTTCAAAAATGTTGTTCATAATAACAGTTGTTGGGTGATTGGCTGGCACAATCTGTTACAATTCAGTCCAGAATTATCATTGGTTAGATAGCTTCGAATCATAGTCCATAGTTTCTCATTGGTCTAAAGTGCATATTAGAATAGAACCATGTTCAGCAATTCTTTCAATGGCCGTAACTTGGACAGTGCTTTTTAGATCACAAAATAGGGAACAAAAACACAATTTACTGTGAGAACATGATGTTCTGTGATCTGCCTTTAGTGTTTACAATAATCCATGTATCAACATTTTATAGATTCTCTGGGTTATTTAGGTAAAGGGCTCAAGTCAGATTTTATCTGGAGTAAATGTTGACTTTGGACCAAAATGTGTTCATTTTTGGTACAGCCAATTTTGAATAGTTTTGAATCATCTCTAATAAGAAACAATTGTCCATTTTTAAAGTATGTGAATATTACAGTTGTAGTTTGTGGTATTGTTTTAGTATACTTATCATTATGGGAAAATATTAGTTTCTATTCTTGTGAAGGTTCTCATTCATCCAGGTCATGGTATATCTGTTGTATTCAATTAGATCAACTGGACTTGAAATGTAGTTCTTGAAGACGTTTCGCTAGTCATCCGACTGGCTTTCTCAATTCAGAATGACTTGTACAAGAATCTGTGGCAATTATGTACAATGCTGTTTTAACACCTTACTCTGGGCGTTCCTATAACACCTCTTAGCCACTACCCAATCACACCCTTAACACCTGGCTGTGATATGCTAATTGGGATTTTCCAGGGTACATAATTGCCACAGATTCTTGTACAAGCCATTCTGAATTGAGAAAGCCAGTCGGATGACTAGCGAAACGTCTTCAAGAACTACATTTCAAGTCCAGTTGATCTAATTGAATACAACAGATATTCGTTTCTATTGTTTTTTTTAGACTTTTTGTCAGACTCACAGCAAAGTATTTCAAGGTCGTTGCAATTTCCTTTTCAGCAACACTGACCTGCCATAGAAATAGTCAGAGATGAGAATGTGATAACAATGATTACATTGTGCTAAAAATGATTAGAAGAGCAGATCACCTTTGAGTTGTTATTTCATGCTTTGGAATGTATGCAAGTCATTCATAATGGAATTTTTATTATTGAGAAGTCATTTCAGGACAAAATCCATCCCTGAGTTTTTGGACCATCTATTATTATCTTTTCTGTTTTTGTCCTTACTTTGCAACCCTTAATTATTTTTTTTTTATTATTTTTTTTTAATATAGTGTCTTGTTTGCAACAGGATAGCAAATATATAGGGATAATGTGCCAGAAGGATATTATGACACAAGGAGAATCTCTGACCATATGATAGAATGACATCACAGGTTAAATAATTTTATACAGTTCACCTTTAAGTCTATAGTTTCTTTTTTATATTTATAGTTTTATATATATATATATAAACAAAAATGGCAGTAGTGTGCACTCAGTGGGCCCTATTTATAAAAAATCGTTATCGTTATCGTAAAATACCGATCGTTATCGTAAAATAACGACCGGGTTTTAACGTAACGACCGTTATTTACCGATAACGACCGTATTACAGATAACGGTCGTTATTTACCGATAACGGTCGTTATTTACCGATAATGACCGTTATCGGTAAATAACGACCGTTATCGGTAAGTAACGGTCGTTATCGGTAAATAACGACCGTTATCGGTAAATAACGGTCATTATCGGTAAATAACGACCGTTATCGGTAAAACCCCGGTCGTTATTTTACGATAACGATCGGTATTTTACGATAACGATAACGATTTTTTATAAATAGGGCCCAGTGTTCCTTCTGTTTAGTTTGCCTGGAGCTGCCGGTTTCAAATTCCAATACACAGCAAAGAATGTAGATAGAGACCAACGCTCCACAGGTCTTGTGAACGAGTTTTTATTAACTTTGTACAAGTGCAAGGTGCAAGAAATAGCAACGTTTCGGCCCTGGTTCAATGGCCTTTATCAAGCTTACAATTAAGTGCAACTGAGAGGATTTAAATACCCCCCATACACTTAGTGGAGGACACACCCTCTAGTACAACATCTCCCAAAGTTCCAAAATCTTAAAGTGGCAGTGCTAGATAATAAAAATAGAGATTGAAAAGTACCATTGATCCCCAATCAAATAATATTGCTATAAAAAGTTTTGTACAAACAACAAAGGAAGACATTACACAACAACAATCTATTAAGAAAAAAATCCACCATAATCTCTCTCTCAGGGAGCGCCAGGCACTTAGAGCACTCAAGGAGGATAATACCATCATAATAAAACCTGCTGATAAAGGAGGGGGTATTGCTATTCTGAACTATTCATATTATAGAAATGAAGCATTAGGACAACTTCAAGAAAGAGGTGTATATCAGAAATTGAATAAGAATCCCTCAATTGGTATACAAAACTACATAAAAAATGTCATTGATAATGCTCTAGCATCTGGTATTATTAACTTACAACTTGGTGATTTTCTCTTTCAGAAATTTCCCATCTTTCCAGTATTCTATACTCTACCAAAATTACACAAGTCCCTGGAAGCACCCCCTGGACATCCAATAATCTCAGCAAAGGGTAGCCTACTCAAACCACTAGGTAAATATTTGGATACAACCCATTGTAAAAAAAAAAACAGCTCGTATATCAAGGACACACCACACTTTATTGATAAAATTCAAAATGTAACAATCCCGGATGACAAGGAAATACTCCTAGCAACTATGGATGTGACTAGTTTGTATACTAACATCCCTCATTGTGCCGTACTAAGACGAATATACCCTCATGACACAATTCCCTCTCCCACCACCCTACAATAAATTGGCGTATGCCGGGGTGCATTTGCCACCCATAGCTCACCGGGTTTGTAAGTAAAAATTTTTATCAAAAGAAATAATTTTATTCAATACAAACCCAATAACTTCAAAGAAGTTATTCTACGTTCATTTGAGCTGTCCTCTGTATTCATGAAAATCCACTGCTTCTAAGACCCTGTGTATGTGCAAACTCGATAAATAAGATTCCACATCACACTAATTACAAGTGGTCTTGTTAAAAAAGCACAGAAACTCGAGATAGTGATTAGTAATTTTTAACCAAATATAACCCACAGTGGAGTGAGGTAAGACAGGCATTACAAAAAACTGGCATCTGTTGACGAATGATCAGATCTTTGAATAATTTTTTACCACTAAACTTTCTATTCAGCTAGATGTCCTAATCTGAGAGATAGTTGGTCAGAGCCATTTTAACTAGAAGATCTATTTCCTTACAGAGGGGTACACGACTGACAGCACCTTCCCTTGTGGAGGGTGCACCTACTGCCAATTTTGGATGCACGACCTATTTCTAGCTCAGATGGGAATATGTATATAAGGTCAGTAGTACTTTAATTGCAAATCAAAAAATCTGATATACGCATTAATCTGTCCATGCAATAAAATCTATGTTGGTAGAGACTAGCCAGTTATTAAAATGAGACTGGCTAGCCCTTTGTCCAATATTAGATTAGCTACACGTACTACTGACACTGCGCTGACCTGCGTTACAAGCGTGGCAAACTTTTTTGGAATCCCATCAGAGCAGAACACAAGGGTTAAAGCATGGGACTGTCGGAAATAAGCATGAGTATGAGAGGGGGGGGATCTGGAAAACGCATATTGCGTGCAGAGACTCGCTTTATCTTATACTAAAACCCAAGTCCTATTGGTCTAAACGAGGAAATGGATTTTATTTCCATTTGTTGACTTTGTTAATTCATTTTCTTTATTAGACTTTATGCTCTCTGTGGGCTCTTGCAGAGGCTTATCTGGACTGTGGATATCACTGAGGAGTTCTTTTCCATCATTGAAATATTGGGCGACATACATACGGACCAGGTTGAGTCTGGTGATTCTATTTGCAAAATGGATGTCCGGAATACATGGTTCCGTACAGGGACCCCGATACCATGTTCTGTTGTTACCTTACATTCTTGGGTCAATTCTTTGATCTACTCACAAGATGATAAAAGGATGGACAAAAACTCATTATTGCCTCAGGTTTTATTTCTCAATAACATCTATGGATAAAGGAGGATGGAAGACGGACTATTTTCTACTTGTGCCTTTTTGTCTATTTTAATTTATCTTGGACTGGATTGAACTATAAATTAAAACTACAAAAGGATTTGACCTAGATGTCTTATATTATCATTAGCTCTTTGGAATATTCTATATCGCCTTCCTGGACTTTTTGGATATGGTACTATTAACTATTAATCACTGTTTCTAAATGTTGGATATTTATGTGGAGCTGCATGTTGTTAGATTCCCTGTAGGAATTGCTTAATTATACCTTTTTGTTACATTGTCACTTTAGTATATTTGTGATCATTGTTGGCTATATGTAGGTTACTCGCAGAGATCTCGTATAGGCTTGCGGCTTGATTGGACGACACGGTCATGTGACCTGTGACGTAACGATCAGCTGACTCCTCTTCTTGTGCATTTAAACCCGGCAGATACTCGCCGAAGGTAGCACCATTGAAAAGCCCCTGTTGTGGAGCGAAACGCGTTTGGGGTGCTCCCCCCCCAGGATCTTTCCTATCTTAGGTTTGGAAGTCGGACATTGGTCTTATGGCTTCTACCCCTGATATTCTGCTTACATTCTGACTGTCCGGCACGGATGACTGACTATTGACTGATTGACTGATAAGTATGATAGGGTGTGATGGAAATATATGCACTGGTATGCCTAGGTGGGGTGTGTGTATGTAGTATGTATGTATTTTCTGTATTGTGTATATCTATATTATAATATATTCTCTCTATATATATATCTATATTTGTGTAACTGTATTTTCTATACAAGCTTTTGCACACTATTGCATGACTTCTACTCTGTGAAGTTTACTACTTTTGATATTTTTAATAGACTTAATAATATTGTTTGTAAATCAGACAGTTTTTTCCTCTCTAGCTTTTTCTGTTTTTTGATCTATGAATACACTGCAATGATTCTGCTTTTCCTTTTGTATGAAAAGTAAAGGATTATATCATTGTTGGCAGCAACATTGATTGTTTTGAAAACTGAAATCCCTGTGCTGTGTCGGGGAGCTTCTCTGTGCTATAATGGTGAGTGGCTGTCCGCTTCTAGGAAGCAAGGCTGCAACTTCCTTGTTTTGATCTGTCTAGCAGTACAGAGCATGTGCCTGTATGCAGACACTTATCTGGGGGCTTACCCAGCTAAGGTGGATTGAGGGAGCTGACCCCTAGTACTCACAGGTTGTTTTCAATGGCCACAGCAAAGGGAGAGGTGAGACACAGCTTGCATCTAAAGTCAGTTTGGAGATTCTGCTTTGAAATGTATGTATCCTGTATCCCTGTGTGCTATCCTTGAAGTTCTAGAACATCATCATCCAAATGCGGAGGTCCATAAAAGATGCATACAGCTGTTTATTTACATTACAGGTATCCCAGCCCCCTCTCCCGGATTGTCTGGAGTCTCCCTATTCTGAGGTGGTCTCCCACGAGACCACCCCAGACTCCCGCGACTGAGAGGAGACTCTAGTCTCTCTCAGTCATGCCCCCTTTTGAGGGTCATGCCCTGGAATGCCAAACTCCCTCCCTAACCCCTTCCCTCCACCACCCACAGAAGGCTAGCTCCTCCTTCCACATGATTTCACCGCCACACCCAACGTGACGTAATGCCTACCTCACCCCACCCCCTTTCTCCTTGCCCGAAGCCTGAAAGGGCAGTGGTGGATGTCTGATTTCTAAACCTCATGCAGGGTCATTAATATTGAGCTTTAGGCTGCGGCCACACTACAACACACACGGTAATGTGTGAAATGCGCAAATGTTTTTTCTGCAATTCTGCTAATATTCCCTATATTAGAGCGGATGCAATACAAAATTAATTTTAAAAAATTAATCGAATGCACCCTGAAAACAGATCACAGGGCACACATTGTGTTAGCCTGGCATGCTTTTCTCACATGCTAGCTGATTTCCAAACGCAATCATGTGAGAAACGCTCTAGTGTGGCCGAGCCTTTATTTCTTATTAAATACAGGTTTTATTGTTCATTTAATTTAGTAAGTCAAACTTAAACAGTTTGCTAAGAGACTTTTTAAAAATACTAATATTATATATTATGGTCTGGATTGATATAAAATGCAGTTTGAAATACCTGATATCATCTTTAATGTTATCAAATGCTAAACTTCTCCTGCAGATTGTTAGCCTCCTCTGGCAAGACAAACTTTTTTTTCCTAAAAAAGCTTTTGGCTTTATGGCAAGTAGGGAAAGTGTTCGATCTTTCACTGTAACGGTGAAGACTGGTTTGCCTATCATCATGTCTCCTAAGGAGATACAGCAAAGCCTCACATCTTTCTTTCTTTTTCCTCAAAGGAATTCTAAGAATATGTGCCCCAAAATGGAATATGTAGTTGCTTAGGACTGATTTCGTTTCTTTTTCACAAGCACAAGAAAGTAGAAAGTTGTGCACAAAAATGGAATGAATAAAATGATCTAAATTAAGATATTTTCAAAGATTCTTCCACATGATTCTGCTGCATTCAGTCTTATAATTTTTTGTTTTATTTTCTTATACTGAAGGTTTTTTACTGGGTCACTGATCTGTGACATATCCACATGACTATTATAAGGATTTATGGGGGGAATTTAGAGAGAGACCCTGAGTCACACTAAACCAATTCAGTATTGATTAGCGTGACTTTAAATCCTCATTTTGCAGGTATCGCAAAAGACACCATTGCAGCAGGTGCAACACTATTTAATACACGGTTTGCACTAGTTTGAGCGTGACTAACTACTGCTGATAGCTGGCATTAATGTCATGCAGTGGGTGAATACCTTCCGTTATGTTTCTCCAAGAGATAGAGTAGAACTAAAATCAGAGTCCGTGCTGAATGGACTCGGACTTCTCGAACTATCCCAGAGCCGGATTTTCATATTTTCTGGACTTTCGATGATTATTGAATGTTCGAAACGTTCGAGCATGCAATATGCGAGTAAATATTCTATTATACCAATATGCGAGTAAATATCGAATTATCGAATGCACGAGTGAAATGTCTATAATACCTATACGCGAGTAAATATCAAATATTGGGTCCATGAGTTAAATGTCTATTATACCTATACGCAAGTATATATCAAATATCGAATCCACAAGTAAAATGTCTATTATACCTATACGCGAGTAAATACCGAATTCTTGAATCCGCGAGTAAAATGTCTATAATACCTATACGCGAGAAATATCGAAACTCTGAGTACCTATACGCAAGTATATCTAATTCTCAAATCCCAAGTAAAATGTCTATTATCCTAATGCGAGAAAATATCGATCCGCAAGTAAAATGTCTATTATACCAATATGCAGAGAATTCGAATATCGAATCCATAAGTAAAATGTCTATTATACCTATACGTAAGTAAATATCGAATATCGAATCCGCGAGTAAAATGTCTATTATACCTATACGTAAGTAAAAAATCGAATTCGAATCCGCGGAGTAAAATGTCTATTATACCAATACGCGAGTAAAATGTCTTTATACCAATACGCGAGTAAATATCAATAACGAATATGCGAATAAAATGTCTATTATACCAATACGCGAGTAAATGTCGAATTCTCTAGTCGTTCATGGGATAATTATCAATTTCGAATGCTAGATCTCGAAAGTAGTACACCCTCTATGCGTGATGGCGAACCTTTTAGAGACTGAGTGCCAAAACTGCAACCCGAACCCAACTTGTTTATTGCATATGCCAACATGACAATTTAACCTGAATACTGAGACTTGATTGAAACAACTCAGACACTAGACACAGACAGATACAGTAGATGATACCACATTACCAGACGAGTTTGAGGTCCAAAATAGTGACTCAAGAAGAAGTGAACAAATATAAAATCAATTTATTTTTATTTTTTGTAAGAAATCATCTTTCTGCTGCTGGCTTGTCAGGTGCCTCATTCCCCCCAACAGGAAACCCAGTGACAAAACCCCAGTTCCCTTCAAACTATGCAGAGCAGACCACGATACAGTAAAGGGAGTAATTTGACATCCTTACCTAAGCATGCTGTGGCAGCCATGAACAGTGAGCTCATGCGTGGTTTTCACTTACTGCACTACCCATCCTTGTTTGCTGGAATGAGAGAGAAGAGAGAACTGTGTTCATTTGACTTCCCTCTGCTAAGGACAGCCCTACACTTTTCAAGGGCTGGATTTTAAAAAGAGGAGCAGACCAGGATGTTTCTGGTATAAAACTCTGGTGAACTCTGCTGTGCATGAGTGCCCACAGAGAGGGCTCTGAGTGCCACCTCTGGCACCTGTGCCATAGTTTCGCCACCACTGTTCTTAACTTATATTTGGATTACACTTGCACAATTGGACGAGGGCATAAAAAGAGGTAACCTATTACCTTTACCTGGGTTTGGATCACCTACATTTTTTACAAAATAATGACAAATCTTTTGAGAGAATTTTCGAAAAGTTTGAGAACTATTAGATTTTCTAATCTCTACTTCTGACTAACTAAGCTCTACCTGTAAGGCCTAGACAGTGTCACCTGTATTAGCATTGATACTTTGTTTGATGCAAGTTTTACATTTTGCTTTACATATAGACAAACTCCTCCTCCACCCTTTTTGATCCCACCTATAAAGTTATAGCCGTCTATTAGCACAGACCAGTCATTCTTCTTACCCCCCATGTCTCATTACCTTATTAAAATCATAATTCTTAGCACAAGACAAATTTATAATTCTAATAAGACAAAAACAGCTGATGAATGTGCATGCCTTTTTATCCTTTATCAGGAAACTATTTAAGTAGGTTTAATTCTTAACATATATCTACAGATGTTCCAACCCACCAGGTTTCGTTCTTGGTGGAGGTTTTGTGATATCAGATAAATTTAAATGACAAGCAGCAATTTTGTAGCATAATGTAAGAGTCTGATGGCGAAAATGTGTCTGAAGTTTTCATTTGTGAAATTTTGTTGACAAACCCAGTAATTTCCCATCATGCACTACTCGGCACTTGGGGATGTTGGCCATTAGCACAGTTGAAGCTTATGAGCAGGTGTAAATCTCTCTGCTTTTACTGTGCTCAGTAATGCCAGTAAATCATTACAGGGATTGGGCTTAATAACTCACTCAGCTGCACGTCTGGTCTTTGTAAGTAAAATGGATGGACATGCACTTTTAAGGCATCTATCACTTTTTATAACATTGTCAAAGTTATTGTTTCTATTACATTTTTCAGGTTATTTTCCCTAGCTTGAATGTTATGTATTGTAATACAGTGCTGCACTTGTGACCCCATGTTGTGCTAAATGCATAAATTTATACTTACACATTGTACACACATTTTACCAACCTTCAGATATAAAAAATCATAACAAGAAAGGCAAATAACAAATAACAAAAGAAATATAGTAAACCAAGTCATGTGGAAATGAGGAAATAATTCATTTTGTAAAGGGTAAATTACTTCACCCCTGATTCTGATACTAGCCTGAACCTATTAGAAACAGCAAGCATCTGCTCGCAGAAAGAAGACTTATCATTCAAGCGGTAGGCTAATGTTTATAGAAAAAAACAGGAATGAGCAATTCCTTTAGAATACATAAATGGGTGTATGAGAATAAAAACCCTGCAAGCTTCATATAAACGAGCATCAGGACTTACTCACATTAGCGCTAACACACAGGGATATGGGCTGACCCTGAGCGATCCATTGTAAACAAACGCTAACAGTAACTATTTGCTTTGCAGTAATTCGTGAGCTTTTCCAACAGAGAACTGAGCAAGATAATCACTTGTTTTGTTCCACTTGGTTATAAGAACATATAATTCTCCAAACAATGGTGTAAATATGCCAGAGACATTTGTATTATCCTTGAAATTAAAGATGATCATTATAATTTTTCCTTGGTGAATGATACAATGTTTTTCTAAAAGGAGTAAAACATTGCAATTATTTTTAAGTCCTGCTTCAATGGACAAATGCCAATTAATAAAAAGCAGTTGAACGATTGCTGCCCAGCATTTCCAAGAATGAAAATATTTACTAAAACATATTCCAAATTTGTAAAATCTGGTAAATTGGTTTGGTTTTTCTATTTGAACAAATCTGCAGAACTATACAGTTACATGTAATATGGATAATGGTAAAATGGGTCTATGCCAATACCATTTGTGTACCATAATTTCCTATTTCCTGTGTACGAAAATGAAAGCTGGTAGTCATGGCAGGAAATAGTTGACATAAATTACAGTTAAAATAACAATGATTACTTACTGTAAATGGCTGTGGCACCTGACTAATGGTCTGGGAATACATATATATCACCAAAACGCGTTTGGACATTTCTCTTCCCATGATCGGGCAATTTTTGGGTTTCAGCTTGCTACATTCGATACCGAAATCGACCACTTCATTCAAGGGTTACCGAATGATAGATTTGAGGGTTACCGAAACTGAATTCTACAATTGAGGGTTACCGAAACTGAATGCATTCGAGGGTTACCAAATTCGAATGTTACATTAGAGGTTAACGATTTGATAAATTCAATAATCAAATTTTTAGGAAATTATCAAGAATAAGTTTGAAAACAGCTGTGGCAGAGGTTATAGGCCCGGGATCAAAAGTTATGGGTTTGTGGCGGGCCCTGCTACCGTCCGCCCCCCCCCCTTGTAAGGCTGTGCATGTGCATTTCTTGCCATCATGTGTCAGTCTAATGATAATCTAACCAATTCTGCACATGCATGCTAATCCAAGTTGGTCGTGCCAAAAGCAGAGAATAGTCATGGATTGTTGATGGTACTTTTTTTTTGCACAACAATTGTGCCATATTTTTCGTCGGCTTCGTGTGACAATTACCTAACGCACTTAGAAAGCTATAAACTGGTTTCTTATTGCGTGCAACACATATTGTGACAGTTGGATACTGATAACATACTAAATGTGGCATTGGGAAGGTTCTGGGCAAAGTTCCCAAACCATTCGACTAATATAGTAAATGTATTTGTTCAAAAAGTCCCAATCACTAGCCTGATTTCTGGTACGTCTTGAATTAATAGATAAATTGATTCTGATAACAAGTTATTGACATCCGTATATTTCCCAATAATGATCTCTGGCTTTTCCCTTTTTATTGTTGGGAGAGAGATTTTACAGGCCTGTTACTTTACTCATTCTAGGTTTGTTTTAAAGGTATGAGAGGGTTCTTTCCATAAATGTCACTTGGACTTGAAAACCACAGTTTTCATATATGTTTATCTGGACTATCCCCCCTCCCTAAAAATCTTTGTTTTGTATGGTTTCTCATAGTCTTAAAACTTATGATATAGCCTCACTAGCATGTTTTCAAACATGCCCCCGTCCCCCTACTTAAACCGGGAAGGTTGGGGGTATGGACTACATGGAAATAACCTGTGTTAAGTGCAAACAAAGACATACTGCTTACTATGTGCAAAAATATAGCAGGCTTAAAGGGATACTATGGTCCTCCAAAAGTTTAGTTTACATGAAAGGCCAGTTTCCTACCTTTAAAACGAGCCATATCCCCACCTCTCTACCTGCTCCACACCAAGATATAAGAAATTACTGACCAAAGTTATGGGTGGGAGGCTGATATGTGACATTCCTAAGGCTGCTCCTCCACCTCACCGCTGACGAGCACAGCCTCAGACTCCCTCATGTGTGAGGGAGACAGGAAGTCCCTCCCCCTCCCTGCTTGTGAAGACCTCAGCTGCAGAGAAGGTAAGGGAATCTACAGCCCTTTTCTCTCAATTTCTGTACAGGGGCTGGGTCTGAGTAACCCACAGCACCGTGAGTGGGTGAGGCCACGGCACCTGCAAGTGGGCGGGGCTAAATCACCTGTGAGTGGGCGTTCCACTGGGGCTGTAAGGGAATGGCCAAGGGGGGCCTGCAAATGGAGGGTCCATGAGTGGGAGGGCCAGGGGGGGGCTTGCAAGAGATTGGAGCTGCAAGGGGAGGAGAGACATAGGCAGATTGACTGTCATCCACTGCATGGTTGCAGAGCAGAAGTGCAGGGGACCTGGTGATGCTGCTGCCATATCACACACATCCTATCAATTTACCTAAAGTCATTTTTGGACCACAGTTCCCCTTTAATAAAACACACAAGCTCACAGAGCACAGAATGAAGCCCGGCTTAACAACGCAAAGTACCCGCTGTCACATGCTTCAGAGACACATTAATGGTGGATGCCGTCGTTACTCAATGAATGTGGGATTCAGTTGTATTCAATATGTTTTTCCCATGAACATATATGTAGCATGTTCACGAGTAGGTTCACCACAACATTTGTATATTTATGCTCCAAGTGGAAAAAGTAAAACACGTCCCTCAACAATGTCACCTCCTCAACTCATATAACTATAAATCATGACGTACATTACCAACTGTGCACTTTTTCCCCCCTGCCTCTTCCATCTTAGCCAAACACCACCTGCACGTAACAAATACCATACCAACAAGTGTACACCGGGCAACCCCACGTACAACTGCTAGTATATATATAGTGAAAACCTATGTTTGTATGTGCTCACCTCATCTGCCCCCAAATGCACCCACTGATGGCTACACCCTCTGGATGCCCACCTCCCACACATTGCCCCCAAACCCATGCCCTCATACCCCACAGTCAAGTACAAGCACCCAAGATAACTACCACGGCCCCCAGAAATTGGGGTCATGGCCAGGCCCCCAAACATCATGCTTATACCGTGAGCCATATTGCTATATTTATAAAGGCATGGTATCACTTTTTAGTGAACTGTGCCTTTAACGACCGTTTGGGGATCGTTAATTAACGATTGCTATCATAAATCTACAATAGTATTCGTAAATGTAGGATAGTGATGTGTAAATCTACAACAGTGATTGTAAATTTACGATCGCCTATTGAATCAATAGTGGTAGTTTATACACACTGATATTCTACATACATTTACGATGAACATTTATAAATCTACAATCGTGGACATACTTTACGCATTTGAACGTAATGAACTATCGCCCATTTGATAGCAGTAGTGACCAACTGCTAACAAATGTGCAAAAAATAGAGCATGCTTAATAAAACACATAAGCTCACAGAACATGCAACAAAAAGAAGCCCGGAGCTTTAACATAGACAAAGAGCCCAAATGTCACATGCTCAGAGGCACAAAACAGCATGACACCTGTCAGTTACTCAATACTCAACACATTTTTTCACAGCAAACTATAGTAGCATGTTCACGAGTAGGTTCACCACAAACATTTGCATATTTACGCTCCAAGTGGAAAAGCTGATAACATGTTTATGAAGTTTTGCTATAATTATCGTATACTATTAAATACATGACGTACATTACCAACTGTGCACTTATTTTTTACCCGTCTCTTCTAACTAAGCCAACACACACCCGCTTTTAACAAATACCATACACACGGGCAACTGCTAGTATATATGTATTTTTAAATGCAAAGTCTTTTTACTAAAATACTTAACGAGTAAGTCACCCTTGCACTGCTCCACTAGTGAATTTCTGCAATTGATCTGTTGGTGAGTGATAATGTTCTAATTAAGCTTGCAACAAGCTTTTACTAGAGATTGTTTCCCTGGCAAACAATTCCATTAAACGTTGTTTTTCAGAAACTTAATAAACTGGCATTATGCAAACTTTCCCAAAGCCGCAGTCATGAATGTAAAGAATTATTTTTGAAATAAACTTTCCCACTGTAAAAAAAAAAGAAAAAGAAAAAGTAAACTGTGTTTATAACCATGGAAGGATAAGGGTTGGTTTTATCTTAAGGTTTTGTGGTTTGCCAGAATTCATACACACATACGATCTTACCGCTGACGATGACCCCTGAGTGCGTGCACACATGCAATGAACATGCATGTGTATATCATTCAGTCCGGCATCGTTTATTGATTTACCATGACGAATGTGCGATTAGCGGACGAAATGGGCGTTCGTCGTCCGTGTGCCTTGGGGTTGTTCCTTGGCGGTAAGATTGTATGTGTGTGTAACAGGCATAGAGGTCAGGGATGGGACATATTATATATCTACTTCGGTGAAATGCTGCGATTTCAAATGATGATTTCTCAGAATCAACAGCTCCGATTTTAAAATCTGAAAAAAGTTTGAGTGTGGGATCTTGCTGTATCTTCTTTTAAATTGAAAACCCCTTTATGTAATTTACTACTATATAACTTCAAAAATGTTGTTCATAATAACGTTGTTGGGTGATTGGCTGGCCCAATCTGTTCAATTCAGTCCAGAATATCATTGGTTAGATAGCTTCGAATCATAGTCCATAGTTTCTCATTGGTCTAAAGTGCATATTAGAATAGAACCATGTTCAGCAATTCTTTCAATGGCCGTAACTTGGACAGTGCTTTTTAGATCACAAAGGAACAAAACACAATTTACTGTGTGAGAACATGATGTTCTGTGATCTGCCTTTAGTGTTTACAATAATCCATGTATCACATTTTATAGATTCTCTGGGTTATTTAGGTAAAGGGCTCAAGTCAGATTTTACTGGAGTAAATGTTGACTTTGGACCAAAATGTGTTCATTTTTGGTACAGCCAATTTTGAATAGTTTTGAATCATCTCTAATAAGAAACAATTGTCCATTTTAAAGTATGTGAATATTACAGTTGTAGTTGTGTGTATTGTTTTAGTATACTTATCATTATGGGAAAATATTAGTTTCTATTCTTGTGAAGGTTCTCATTCATCCAGGTCATGGTATTCTGTTGTATTCAATTAGATCAACTGGACTTGAAATGTAGTTCTTGAAGACGTTTCGCTATTCATCCGACTGGCTTTCTCAATTCAGAAGACTTGTACAAGAATCTGTGGCAATTATGTACAATGCTGTTTTAAACACCTTACTCTGGCTGGCGTTCCTATAACACCTCTTAGCCACTACCCAATCACACCTTTACACCTGGCTGTGATATGCTAATTGGGATTTTCCAGGGTACATAATGCCACAGATTCTTGTACAAGCCATTCTGAATTGAAAAGCCAGTCGGATGACTAGCGACGTCTTCAAGAACTACATTTCAAGTCCAGTTGATCTAATTGAATAACACAGATATTCGTTTTCTATGTTTTTTTAGACTTTTTGTCAGACTCACAGCAAGTATTCCAAGGTCATTGCAATTTCCTTTTCAGCAACACTGACCTGCCATAGAAATAGTCAGAGATGAGAATGTGATAACAATGATTACATTGTGCTAAAATGATTAGAAAGCAATCACCTTTGAGTTGTTATTTCATGCTTTGGAATGTATGCAAGTCATTCAAATGGAATTTTTTATTATTGAGAAGTCATTTCAGACAAAATCCATCCCTGAGTTTTGGGACCATCTATTATTATCTTTTCTGTTTGTCCTTACTTTGCAACCCTTAATTATTTTTTTTTATTATTTTTTTTTTAATAAGTGTCTTGTTTGCAACAGGATAGCAAATATATAGGGATAATGTGCCAGAAGGAAATTATGACACAAGGAGAATCTCTGACCATATGATAGAATGACTCACAGGTTAAATAATTTTATACAGTTCACCTTTAAGTCTATAGTTCTTTTTTTTATTTATAGTTTTAATATTATTTATATTATATATATAAAAAAAACCCTATATATATATTAATATATCATATATATATAGAGTATGTATACTATATATATATATAAACAAAAATGCAGTAGTTGCCCTCAGTGTTCCTTCTGTTTAGTTTGCCTGGGCTGCCGGTTTCAAATTCCAATACACAGCAAAGAATGTAGATAGAGACCAACGCTCCACAGGTCTTGTGAACGAGTTTTTATTAACTTTGAACAATGCAAGGTGCAAAATAGCAACGTTTCGGCCCTGGTTCAATGGCCTTTATCAAGCTTACAATTAAGTGCAACTGAGAGGATTTAAATACCCCCATCATTAGTGAGGACACACCTCCTAGTACAACATTCCCAAAGTTCCAAAATCTTAAAGTGGCAGTGCTAGATAATAAAATAAGAGATTGAAAGTACCATTGATCCCCAATCAAATAATATTGCTATAAAAAGTTTTGTACAAACAACAAAGGAAGACATTACACAACAACAATCTATTAAGAAAAATCCACCATAATCTCTCTCTCAGGAGCGCCAGGCCTTGAGCACTCAAGGAGGATAATACCATCATAATAAAACCTGCTGATAAAGGAGGGGGGTATTGCTATTCTGAACTATTCATATTATGAAATGAAATTAGGACAACTTCAAGAAAGAGGTGTATATCAGAAATTGAATAAGAATCCCTCAATTGGTATACAAAACTACATAAAAAATGTCATTGATAATGCTCTAGCATCTGGTATTATTAACTTACAACTTGGTGATTTTCTCTTTCAGAAATTTCCCATCTTTCCAGTATTCTATACTCTACAACAAATTACACAAGTCCCTGGAAGCACCCCCTGGACATCCAATAATCTCAGCAAAGGGTAGCCTCTCAAACCACTAGGTAAATATTGGATTGTTTACAACCCATTGTAAAAAAAAAACAGCTCGTATATCAAGGACACACACAACTTTATTGATAAAATTCAAAATGTAACAATCCCGGATGACAAGATACTCCTAGCAACTATGGATGTGACTAGTTTGTATACTAACATCCCTCATCAGGAAGGGATTCAGACTATTAAGAAGCCCTTGAGGAAGTAATACGAGCACACAAACATGGCAGGACTTTAACCTAACCCTTCTAGAAATACCTTAAGAAAAAAAATTTCGTTTTGAAGAGTCATATTATATGCAGAGTACAGGTACAGCCATGGGTGCGGCCATGGGCCAGCATACGCAAATTTATTCATGGCCAATTTGAAAAAAAGTACATTTGGATATACATAAAAATAACCTCATTTTACTGTAGATACATAGACGACCTGTTTATCATTTGGAGTGGCTCTGAGGAACAGTTCATTGGAATGGTGGACAATTTAAACGACCTAGATACTACTATCAAATTCACCTACAAGGTCAGTAAAACCAACATTAACTTTTTGGACTTAATGTAATACTTAATAATCTAAGCTTGAATACAGCCTGTTCCGCAAATTAACGGATAGGAACACCTTGCTTCATTACAGCACCACCATCCTCTTCACTTAAAAAGGCACTACCCATATCCCATTCTGCAGGTTATAGAAACAACTCAAATTCTGACCTGAGAAACGCAACTAAGAGAAATGAGAAGATTTTTGGAAAGAGGATATCCGAAACAGATACTTAATGACGCTCTATTAGAGCACAACAAAAAATTAAAAAGATATAAGGAATACAAGTGACAACACAGTAGATACAAAGAGAGACAACAAATTTATGCACACGACATACTCCACAATAGAGAACATATAAAAAATATTCTACATTCTGACAGCAGATGACTAACTAAGAACGCTTACCCAATGACCCACTGTTGCCTTTAAGAGGGGAAAAAATCTCAGAGACATGTTGGTCGAATCAGACCCCATATAATAATAAAAATGACACCAATTGGCTAACAAGCAAACCTAGCGGTTGTTTCAGTTGTCACAATGTAATCGTGCAAATCTATGATACCCAGCTCTACATTCTACATCCCCATACAGGCAAACAGATGAAGTCAAACTCATATAACTTGCCAAACTACACACGTTATTTATTATAATATGCCCATGCAATCTTTACTATGTTGGGGAAGCAGATTGACACTGAGACTTGCATCGGAGACAGGTCAGCCATTACACCTGCATACAGAGACCTCAAATGAATAACCGTAGCTAATCATACTTGGAAAAGGACATACATTAAAGGATCTTAAGTTTTGTGGCATTGACCATAACCTTCACAGACAGAGGAGGGAACAGGACTAATTTATTGTTAAGAAAAGAACCTTCTGGATAAAACTTGAATACCCTGACACCTCATGGTCTTAATGAATTTTGTTCCTTTAATATTTTATAGATGAACGCTAATCACTTTTTATTTCTATATCTTGTTCTGCTTTTTCCCTATGCAGTTACTACCTACAGGTGCAGTTCCCTCTTATGGACTGCTAATATGTCCTCCCAGCCAGCCTTGTCTTCAACTTGTTTTTACTTATTTAACAAATTATTATTCTAGCACTTCTTACACTTTTTTAGCATAGTTTTTAACATACTTTTTTCATATTTAGTACACGGTAACACTAATTTAAGGCAGTATTATATAGCACGTCACAATCTATTTTATATCTAGCACTGCCACTTTAAGATTTTGGAACTTTGGGAGATGTTGTACTAAGGGTGTGTCCTCCACTATTGTATGGGGGGTATTTAAATCCTCTCAGTTTGCACTTAATTGTAAGCTTGATAAGGCCTGAACCAGGCCGAAACGTTGCTATTTCTTGCACCTTGCACTTGTTCAAGTTAATAAAAACTCGTTCACAAGACCGTGGAGCGTTGGTCTCTATCTACATTTTTGCTATATATATTATATTATATATATATATATATATATATATAATATATATATATATATACTGTCCTCGTGGTCCCGCACACCAGCATTTGTGTTCCAATGCCTCGGTGCTTCAAAGGAAATTAGGTATTGCAATCGTGAGATGGAGCACTAGTGGACTTTTAATAACAATCTTTATTGTAGTCACATCATATCGACGTGTTTCGGCTAAAACATAAGCCGTTCTCTCTCTTGAGAATTGCTTTTGTTTTAGCCGAAACGCTTCGATATGATGTGACTACAATAAAAGATTGTTATTACAAGTCCCACGAGTGCTCCATCTCACGATTGCTATATATATATATAATATATATATTATATATGTTTGTCTTTCACTGGCGAGCACTCCTCTTGTAAAGCAACTGCCCAGGTGCCGCTCACACGGTATGCATAAAAAGTCCTAGGAATTGAGCACACTCGTGGGACTTGAATCAAATATCAAACGTGTTTATTCACAAACTGGTGGTTGACATGTTTCCGCCCAATCTCAGGCCGTCTTCAGAACATCTGTAACATTCCACAGTGCAAGTTTAAAAAACGATCCCCAACCAATCGGTAAGTGTTTGGTGGGCGGTACAGAGTGACCTCACTCCGGCTACGCCCCTCTAATCCCAAAGTCTCAATATTAACCCCATAAAGTGTCTATGTGTAATAAAGTGTCGAGTGTCGATAAAAACAATAAAAACTATAAAAACTACAAAAAGCTCATTTACAACAGTGTAACCTCATCTACAATCATGGTAAAAATAATGTATCAAAACGTATCCCATGTGAGAAGATAAATAGAGTGGCTATCGATCTCATTAAACCACCTAGTATACAGCGAATCCTCCTGACGAGCCTCTCACTCTAGCTAATACAGCCCATACATGACTACTCTATTTATAATGTATCAAAATGTATCAAAATACACTTCTATCTAATGATAAAGGATTCTAGCCAAAGGCTTTCAAAACTATGCCAGGGTCGAATCCACCCCCATTATAGCGTATCCTACCTCTGACTAAAACAGTCAGTTCACTGTTCCTGCTATTGCGTTGGATACTCAGCTCACCCATTGGTTAAACTAAGCCAGGTAGATACCTCGAAGATGTTATATCTTACCTCTCACTCGCTAGGGTGCGAGGCAGGTAGCACTCCCTCATCTCACCCATTATCGTGGACCCCGACTCTCTCATCGATAAATTACTACCAAGGGCCATAAGGTAAGTTCTCTACCCCCGTACTCGAACTTTAAGACCCGAATAATAATACTACAAAGGGTAAAACTAAGCAAAAGACTATGGAATGGCCACCCAAAGGACCGTCCCCTATCAAGAATAGCACGGGCTAAAAAAATTTTTGGGTTAAGTCCATTACACATTAAGACTGCAACATCCATTATAAGAAGCATTGTAGGGCCCACTGTTCGTTTAAACCCCTTAGTGTAAGTGTACCAAGGCGATGGATCCATCTAGATTCTCGACATAATGTATATATATATATATATATTATATATTATATTTTAGCTTAACAGAGCCTGGTTGGTTGGTGGGTCCCAGGTCCAGGTAAGTCATGTTCAACAGGTGTGGCCGTGGTATCCAACCAAGGAAATGGGTTTGAATAAGTATCCGCTGCCTTGGACACTCTGTCAATGATTAGTCCCACTCCCACAGCCTGATTGAGCCTCTGCTGATTTCCTGCTGCTGTTTTGCAATGATCATAACAGGAGCTTTGCTGACTGAGCCACTGCCCCTCCAGTGAGCTGCCTTACTATTAGTGGAAGACATCACTGCAGGTAGGGAGAAAAGTGAACATTTCCTAATCCTTATTTATTAAAAAGTGTGGATAGTTTCAGAGTGTGTGTATACTGTGGGTGTGTATATTGTATGGGTGTTTATATACTGTATTGGTGTGTTTTATACAAATAAAGGTATGTTTCTACATTGATCTTCCATAAAATGTGTGTATGTGTTACTTTGTGTAAAATGGCTACCCACCCCTACCACCAAAGCCACGCCTACCTTATCACCGTGGCAGCACGCAACATATAGGCACCATTCAAAGTTTGGTTCAGGTGGCAAAAACCCTAGAGACAGCCCTGACTGTAAACATACAAAATATGTAAAAATTATATTGAACAGTAGAACTATTAAAATATTTGCATTTTTATTTTATTTGAAAATGCAATGTGGTTATAAGCAATGTAGAGCAATAGCGGGGCTGTGTTTATATTTGATTTCTATTAGGTACTCGGCTTTGTAGCTAAAGGACTAATATGCAGGATTATCCTGATGCTGCCATTATAGATTTTCTAACTTGTGTTTTATGTTAGGGATAATGCACCCTAAATGACAATGTAAAATAGGGGTATATAGTCAGAAATGAGTTGCATAACGATAAACAAGCATAAGATCGAAGGCTGAATTTTTTTTTATACAGGTCAGTAATCTCCAGGGTGACTAAATACTGTTATATTACAATGCACACGGTGTATTAACTCTTATAATGTGTTTTTGAGTTTTTTTAAATTGTCTCCATACAGAAAGATTAAATTATTAAATCATAATATGATTGTTTTAAGTGCAAAAAAAAAAAAACTGGTGACGTTTTACCAGTTTGTTGCATGCATTTTTAACCAGATATTTAATGATAGGTTCTCTTCCGATCTGGAAAAAGTATCTGCCTCCTCCCCAAGCTCAATGAGCTTGAGCATGTGCAGAGGAGGCAGCAGAGGAAAAGGCATTCCTTTAAACAGCAGTCACAGTTTATAGTCACTTAACTATATTACACATCACTGCGATATGGCTTTCCTGTAGTTCCTATTCAGAATAGGTGCCTTCCAATATGTAAAAAGGTTTCTACTCTTCCCGGTCCTCCTGGAGGACTCTGGCATGCGCAGGGGATCCAATCACAGATGTGGCTGCTGGTCTGGCCCCTAATGCTACTCCATTCCCAGAAGTAGCATTAATGGCAGAGGCTGAAGGAATAAAAGCTTGGTAAGTAAGTTTTTTTTACAATTTAAAACTGTCAGTTAGGGTTGGTTAGGGGGGTCCCTACACTACAGAAAAATATTTTTGGGGGTGGACATACCCTTTAACATATAGTACCGATAACACATAAAAGCAAGCTTTAGAAAACTCTCTCTGTCTACAGTAACACCGTTCTGGTTTGTTTTTTTAAACTGTTCTTTCATGTTAAGTGACTCTTTCAGTGTACTGACAGTGTTTTTCCCCTCTATTATACTTACTCAGCTATTGGGTGACATAGGACAAATATTTTTTGGTATTTCCTTATCTCTGGGGAAAAAAACTCTTAGCTGCTGTTGTTGTGGAAATCTTCTGTTCCCAACAGTTGTTCAAAGCTTTTCAAGGTTATTGTAATTTCCTCTTCAATAGCACTTTCACCGAATTTCTATAAAAATGTGATAAAATGATTAGACTTGGCTAAATGTGATTAGAAGAGCAGATCAGCTGCTTATACCCTAGATTAACTTTTTATTATTCACAATATACTGTATGCAAAGCATTCTTTACACTGGAAACTTTATTACAGGAGAAATGACATCAACATTTTTCAAGTTTTGCATTCGTTAAAGGCCATTTCTAAAATGTCCACCCCCTAAACTAAAATTTAACCCACTTCTGGCCCTCTGTGTAGTTTAAGAAAATCCTTAGCTTACATCTCTGCTCCTTATGGTTCTTCTGCAGTGCTTGTCCAAAGTCCAGGAAACTGAAGGTTAGGATCTGTCTTCCTGACCAAAAGGTTTCTGCCTCCTTCTTGTCCTCTGAGAGGACAGTGGCAAGTGCAGGGAAGCCCTTTCCCCCTCCCTCCCACCAACTGGATCCATCCGCCGCCGACCTTCCACCTAGCATAAATTCCTTTGGCTATAATGTAGGTTACCTCTGCCCACCGCCAACTGTTATTAGTTTTGTAAAAAAAGATTTAGATTTGTACTTACAGACCTTCATTCCAGGGGCGTTCTCTATTGACGACAGCCGCGTCTGTGATTGGCAGCCTCTAAGCCAATCACAGACGAGGCTGCCTGTCCGGCCCCCTGCTTGCAGATCCATTAAGCATGGATCCGGATCGGAGCACCAGGGGAATAAAGGCATTTAAGTACAGTTTTACAGTTTTACTAAACTACATTGGGGGGGGCAGGGGTAACCTATATTATGTACAAAGTTTATATTTAGACTGGACATGCCCTTTAAAGAGGATGCGAACTGAAGAGCATGGATTTATTGTATTGATTTACGCAATCAATGCTTGATTTCTATTGCTAATAACATAAGTTGGCCCTACTCATGTATATGCATATATAATTTAACAGTCCATCTCCCTATACTGTGTATGAAAAGATTGTTTAGTTTTGGGCCAATAAGCACAGAAAGAAAACGTTCCATCTACTGTAGAACAACAATCCCAGATGATCCTGCCTTTTGCTGTGGCAGAATTTCATATTTACTTATAGTAGTTTTGTTTTTTTTAAATAAAGCTTGATTATGTATAGAAATGTTAAACTTTTTTTTTTTTTTTAAATTCTAAAAACACAAAAGTATAACATAATTCATGCACAACTATAAAGTACATTTGTATTTTCGTATTTTAAACCCACTGGAAAGAAATTGTCAGAAAAGTAAAATTTAAATGGGGACTTTGGTCCCAAAATAACTTCTGTTCCTATAACTACAGTAGCAATGTCCTTAAGTATAAAAAGGGCATGTCCAGCATAAAAATGTGCCCATTTGTTCCCCACCTTTACTGACTATTATTGAATAATTAAAAAAAAAAGTGGTGCACAATATGTTTCGAACACATGCACGTTCGAAATGGACTGCTGGAGAACCATGAGGAGCAGAGAAGTAAGGTAAGGATTTTTTATTTTGGATCCAGGGATATTTCTGATTGCCACTTGGAGTCAAGAAGAATTTTTTCCCCCTTCATAAATTTGGGGGAGTTTTTATTTGCCTTCCTCTTTAGGCAGGAAGTTGGGGTATTTGCAGGAAATGTGGGTATTGCTAGATGGGTTGGACTGGATGGACATTGTCTTTATTCAACCTCAAAATACTATACTATACAGTGGGGCCAGCAATGGGTTTTATCCTTGACTAGATAGTCCGGGTTGTCCACCCTACATATCGTATCATACTATGGGAGCGTGCCGGCAAATATAAAATCATTGGTCTATCACAATTGTGATGTAATGTTTAATGTTAAACCTCTCCCTTGTCACAGTACTAGAAAACAATTTAATATAACTACAGGAGATGCTTTTTCTACATTAAAAAATACCCTTATATTTTAACCAACTGTGATTGCCTCCTGTGTGACTTGAAAACCAAATGTCGCCCAAAGAATTAGCTTTTTAAGCAACATATTTAATACCTTGATTAAGTAATAGCTTTAGTTGTTTGTTCTCATATTAGACTGGTAAATATTTCAAAATTATGTAGAAAAGATTGTTTACCAAGTTCCTTTTTGCAACTGGATGGTGTAGCTCAACCTTCTCTATCCATCATTAGGGCAAAAGTATATGTGCCCTGTTTAGTAATTACAATAGTTGTGGGTATAACCGGGCACACCAGTCTTAAATTTCGGAACTCAACTGGTTCCTTCCTCAGGCAAATATTTATAACGGTTTGTCTGAGGAAGGAACTAGTTGGGTTCTGAAACATCACAATAAATTGTTGAATTTAAGACTGATGTGCCTGTTATACCTACAATTATTTTACTTACACTGTTGACTTCAGTGCTGGAGCACCCAGCATTCATCTATCACTATTGTGGTTTAGGTGTGCAGGATCCCACCCCATTGCCTGTTTAGTAATTGGTTTGGAAATCAAATCATTTCTGTCCTATAGGAGAGCTTTCTGGAAAGCTGCTGTCAGCAATGTCATGGAGTAACCCCACTATCCAAAATTCTATTGCTGAGTGTACGTGACTGAGAGACAAATTCCTCAAACACTGAACAGTTCCTTTTTAATGGGCTGGAGGTTGCATGGAGAATGGTGTTGCCCGCACTGTCTATACAATAACTATTGGTCTTAATGACCTTATCTTGGGATCAAATGGAAAAATCTAAACATTTAAGTTAAGGGACACCGAATTTATAGGTGAACTTTAAATTTAAGTCATTCGAGTTAATGACATTACAAATTCATATTAAGCCATAACCATGCAATTAACAGGGCATCAATGTAGCGCTTGTATAATGAAATATTGTTCAGTGACCCTCAAATGTATCATTCGATAACCTTCGAATGTAGCACGCGGAAACCCGACAATTGCCCGATCGTGGGAAAAGTTAGTGTTTAAAGAAGTTTTGTTGATATGTACATGTTCCCTAGACCATTTCCCAGGTGCCACAGCCATTTACAGTAAGTTACCATTGCTATTTTAATTGTATTTAATCCAAACTTTTCAAATTATTTCTCACCATTGAATTTAATGGGTTAGTTTTCGAACTTGCGAACTTTTACTGAAGTTTGGAAGTTTGAAAACTAACCATACTTCAGGAAGTTCAGCCATCTCTATTTAGGAGTTTCACATAGTTGTGTTTAAGGGTGGAAGGGAAAATACCAGATGACAAGGAGGCATTGAATATTTGGGTTAGTATAGGGAGACTGTGCTTTAGTATTAAAATGCATGGGTTTGAGGTGACATGTAGTGAATGTACAGGACTGAAGCAGGTAAGAGACCTCGGACTGGATCACATGATTAAAAGGTTCAGGAGCAGCAGAGGGATGTGTTGGTAAAAATAATCTGAGAGCTATACCAAAGATTAGGAATCTGTGTACCAATGGACTCTATTTTTATTTATGAAGTAATCCGCAAAATGCTGGGGTGATTGTGGAAACTGAAGATAATCAGAGGGCAAGGGACGGAGAAGATTAAGTTAAATATGGATAATAGGCGGCAATATAGTAATTTTGTTTTGCTACCGAAGTGCAGTCTTTTGTAGAATAAATTTTTAATAAAGAAAGTCGGTCTGTGTACGAGCCTTTTCCACATCGGCTCAGCACCACGTGTGCACCTACAAATAAAATGGATTGAGGAAATGAGCCAGGAGTTGTGAGATTGCAAGGGGGCAAGATAATAACTAGCATTAGTCAGGGCAGAGGTTTAGGAGTTAACAAGCAAGTCAGGGACAGAGTTTGGTATAAGGGTAGAGACACAATAGGACAGTGAAAAAAAAACAGTACTGGAAGTTTTATGGCTTGGATTCAGCACACACACAAGAAGGACGGTCTGGAGAAAGAGGAGAGTGTTGGGTAAGAAAGGTAATAAGATGGTGATCACAAAGAGTGTAGGGGGTTAGTTTTAAAAGATAAGACAAAGTGAAACAAGATTCAAGAATTGGCCATCCTTATCGTGAAAATAAATGAGAATGTTAAGTGTAGGAATAGAAAGAGCCAGGATAGAGCAGAGTTATCAATGTAACAGTCACCCATAATTAAAGGAGGACCTTCTGTAGAGAAGAAAAAGTTAAGCCAAGTCTGAAAGGTATGTAGCTGGGGGAGTTGTGGATGGGGGTCTGTATACCACAGCTACACATAGCAACAGAGGGTATGAAATTTAAACATTATGAAACTTAAATGATGTAAACGAGAAGGCCGGTCAGGGGATAATCAAATTAAAACTACAGATGGGGAAAAAAAGGAGGCCAACACCCTCAACATGACATGAGGTACCAGGTATATGGGAGAGATAGAGATCTCCTATAGAAACTGAGTAGCAGAGTCATGTTGGGAGAGCCAGGTTTCAGTAAGGGCAAGAAGGTGAACATTCTTAGAACAGAAAAGGTCATGGATAATAGTGAATTTGTTAGAAAGATGTATTTTATCCCCTATGATTGAAACAAAAACCAGAGCAGGGCTCAAATGTCTTTTCTACTTTAGCATTGAAATAGCAAGAGACACATGTCATTTACTTAAATATTAAATGACTGTTTTTATTCTGCTCTTAGGAGCTGTGTTTCCTTAAATGTGCAAAGTCAACTTTTTTTTCTCGCTTCCATCAATGTTGTGAGAAAATGAATGAAGCACTGCCTTCCTTTTGTAGTTGGAAAGTAAAAATGTTATCTTGCCTGCAAGTGTCTTACAGGCATTAAATTCCGATTTCCCCATTTCATTGGATTAGTAGTTTTATGGTTCCCTTTCATATTTAAGGTTTTAATGTTCTGTTTCCAAGTGGCATTTCATCTGCCTGTTCTCTTCAAGTGTTCCATGAAACAAATGATCAGCAAGAAGAGGATATTGTTTAATATACTTTTTATTTACAAGACATTATCTATAGCACAATAGATAAAAGAAGATCTGCCATAACAGAAACATGTTGAAATAAATATAGCAACATACGGACAGGTCATTAAGTTATAGAAAATCATAAAAACTGAATTATTCTGTCATCTCAAGTTCCAGTATATATCTGGGTATGTAAGATAAAACAGAAGTTAACATACCAAGTTGCGATGTGGGAGCGCTATCATGTGCCTCCGTCCTTATGACTGATGTCCCGGCAAGCTGTGCCCTTCCTCCCAAACGAGATCCAGTCAGTCCCGCAACAACTTCAAAATAGAACAAATATGGAGATCAGCCTCTCCTGAAAACGGGACATCAGTCTCAATCATGTGACCACATCAAACTTTATTGGAACAACGTAAATCGTATAACTTGCATGATTTCACAAATGTGCACAGACAGCAACCTGAATAAGGGAGAAACATTCAGCTAGTCTGACGCGTTTCACGGTGGAAACACCACTTCATCAGAGACCAGATGATCTCTGATGACCACCATATTTGTTCTATTTTACAGAATTTATCCAGTTTCCTCCAAAATCTTTATATACAGTTTACAAGGCAGACATATATTTACCTATACATCACTTAAAGAAATATATATGGCCTTATTTAATATATTATATAATATACCCCTTAAAGAAATATTTATAGCATTATATATATTATTATATAATATACCGGTAGCCCTTAAATAAATATAGCATTATATATAAAATATTATATACTATAGCCCTTAAGGTGAATGTGAGTGTATTGTATTAAAAGCGCAATCCCAGAGATTAGTCTTTCCATAAAACAAAAACCTAGTCATTTTATGTTTCAGGCTGGTAAGAACTGTTTTTTTTTCTAATGGTTTATTACATCGTTAACTACCTGAAATTGTACTGACCACTTATTTCTCCCTTTTTAATATGTTTGCCAAGATTACAGTACCTGTTGGGTTTCTCAAGGAGCTTTTTTTGAACAATTTGTGCCACTTTTAATTGTCTTGGGGGAAGTCCCATTGCTGAGTTGGCACATGTATCATAGCATTAGCGTCCAATGGTAAAATGGCCTTGTCTTCTAGGGAAGGCATTGGAAATTTAAAACCAATTTTATATGAATAGGAAACCAGTCATATTTCAGATATAGAAAGTTCAGATTTTGTGGGCATGGGGGGTGGTTTCAGTAAAGAAATTCCTTCCAGTAATTATTTTTTTTCCTGAAGATTTCTAAATTCTTTTGCAAGGTTATTTTGTCTTTATATCCAAACTGTCAGAGAAGCCTACTCTATTTTTTTTTAATTGTATTTAGTGTTTTCATGCTATATCAATGTATCAATGTAAAATAATTGGTGTCATTTAAAGGAGAACTAACTTTATTTTTTTATCCTAATATTAAAACTTTTCTCCCCAAAATACCTTAAAGGGTAACTGTGGTCTTGAATTCTGCCAAACTAGTAAGAATTAAATAAAAAGCCTTCCACCGTACCTTCAAAATAAAACCTAAATCATATCTCTACATAAAATTTGTGAGAAGCTATTGCTGGAGAGGTTCAGCATTTACTTCCTGCTTGGACACTTCCTGTTTTTAGCCATGTGACCAGCTTATAGTCATGTGACCAGCCTGTGATAATAGCCTGCATTCTCAACTGTCAATTTTCTCCCAGGTACTTCCTGATTTCCCCAGCATTAAGTCTTAACTGAGCATGTTTCTCCCCCTGGGTGGATGGGCGAGGTTGAGGTCAGGTGATGTCACTCAACCTATTGGAAGCAGGAAGTTTGAATATTCACCCCAATGTAATGTCTCACAGGCTCCAGCCAGAGATGTGATTGTCAGCTTATTTTGAAATAAATACTGCAGGCTTTCATTTAACCCTAACTTGTTTTGAGACCACAGTTTGCCCTTTAAAAATGTAAGATACTTTCGGAACTGGATTGTAAGCTCTACGGGGCAGGGACCTCCTATCCTCTTGTGGCAAAGCTCTAGCACTTATATTTATATATTTTATATAGTATATTTATGTACTGAATTATTGATGTATTTATACCCCTTGTATGACTTTATTGTATTTTGTTATTGTATAGCGCTGTGTCCACAAGTGGCGCTTTATAAATAAACTATTTATATTCCATGTTAACAGCCCATGTAGTCTTTAAAGAGCCTTGTGAGCTTGGGCAACTATTAGCCACTTCTACCGACTCCACTATTCACTGTCTCCAGGGCCTCTTTTCTAAAGAGGCAGAGTGAGACATTTGCCTCAAGTGGTGCCTCTGGGTAAAGGAGGCAGAAAAAAAACATGTCCCTGGGAGCGCTCGGGCACCATTCCCCTGCAGAGCCGCAGCAGTAAGGGAGTCGATGTGACGTCAGAGTTTCAGAAAATTATGAAAACGCCCCTTTTCTAAGCTGCGCAAAAACTGCCCACTATCTGTGGCAGCCATTTCTATTACAATTGTCTTCTTCTTTATTTTCACATTAACCACCAGTCTCTCTTCCAGTTATTCAACTGTTCCTTTAACTGCCAGCTTCCCAGTTATCTGCTTTCTATCAGCATCTCTATTAATGGTATTATCTATCTATCAATATTTACCTACCTGTGCCACCACCACAACCAACTTACCATGGGTAGCACCTTTTAAAAAAGTTTGAGGTTTCAGGTGGCAAAAACCCTAGAAGTGCCCCTGACTGTCTCTAGCACATACACAGATGTCTCTACACCGATATGGACATCCCTGATAAAACTTTGAAAGGTGCTTGTTACCCTGAAGTTTGTCAAGCAACCATAAATTGCAGCCTACTAGGAATAAAAAAAATAGTCAGTTAGCTGAATTTAACTCCACTTTTTACATTAAAAATTTTTTGTTTTCATTCTATCGCTAGCAAAAGATTTTTTTATTTAATTGTACCCATTTTTTAAATGTACCCAAGTAATCGGGTGGAACAGAAATTAAAAAATATTTCCACATTGTAAGGCTGTGTACATATTGTCTGATATTGGGACTTAATTGACTGGCATAACTAAACTTTTAATTTAAAAGACTAATGCTTAGAAGTTTCTAGAAAGAAAGGACTTGTAATGCTAACTTTAATCATCTGTCAGTGAAAAGCCAATCTTTATTTTATTTAAAATACCACACGCAAACATGGGACATATGAGCTTTGTTTTGGCATAGGGCCATGAAACGAATAGGAAGGGGATCTTGTCATGAGTAGAGATGGACACAAAACCGAACTCAAACCCGAGTTCCAACCCTTAAAAGTATAATTCGTTTTTGGTAACCCTCGAATGTATGGATAATTTTGGGTAAATCTCGAATTTATCGTTTGCTAAACCTTGAAAGTATTGTTCATTTTCGGTAATCCTCGAAAGTATCATTCGGTAACCCTCAAATGTAGCTTGCACAAAACCCGACAATTGCCCACTCGTGTTTTGAGAAGTGTTTTAACAAGTTTTGGTGACAGTGACATGTTCCACAGGCCATTTCCCAGGTGCCACAGCCATTTATCAAGTTACCATTGTTAGTTTAGCTGTAAATCATCCGGACTTTTCAAACTATCATTCCCCCATTGACTTTAACATGACATGAGCTGCTTACTTTATGTACCCGTTTCCATATGTTTTTAGTTAAAATTAAATAATGTTTGCCTTTTTATGGATTTCCGGTAGCTCCCCATACCTTTACTAATTTAAGTGATTTGTCCCCTTTCGAGAGACAGATTTTTTTTTTGAGTTGGCGCATCGGAGTTTGAATGTAGATGAGCTCTTTTATCTCTTATATGTAGTGCAAACTAAAAATTCATGATCAGGGCAGGAAGTTTTTATTTCCTTGGTAATATAACCAAATCTATTTTATTTTGTTAGAGATATTTTGAAAGAAAAGAGTTTAAGGGAAAAAATAAAACCAGCAGATGTGCCTAATTGCATGATTAGAATTCAACTGAGCCTTTATCTGATTCAGAAGAAGGTTTACCATTTAAAAATGCAATTTCTTTTTATGTGATCAAAATACCATTTGCAAATCTGTTCGGCATCAGCAGGATTTGAAACTTTGATGAATTGCTCTGTATTTGTGTTTTCTTGTTGAATGTTATTTGCCGATTAACTCATTGATGTTGCCTTAGTTTGGAAGGAGTCTGATTCAGTATTGATTTCAGTGTTTTCAATGTAAATGGAAAAGAAGACACACCCACTTACTGCCTAAGCTGGGTACACACAGTACAGATCAGTGAAAGATGACAGACAGGATCTGCAAGCCACGTGCTCTTTGGAAACTAGAGATGTACTTTGGGTTCTAATAGAACCCAGTTTCGAATCGAATCCGGCGGTTTCAAAGTCCCGCCGAAACTTTCGGAACTCCCGGATTTTTCGAAACTCGAATTTTCCGAGTTTTCGATTTTTATCGGCGTTTTCGGTAACCCTCGAAAACATGGATCAATTTCGGTAACCCTCGAAAACTTGTATCGTAGGTGGGGATCGATTTCGGTAACCCTAAAAAACTTGTATCGTAGGTGGGGATCGATTTTGGTAACCCTCGATAATTGTACGAATCCTGGTAACTCTCGAAATCGTAAGTCCATCAACCCTCGAAAAGTAGCGATCGATTTCGGTAACCCTCGAATGTTTGTGCCGATGTCACCAACCCTCGAATGTACAAGCTGATTTCGGTAACCCTCGTATTTGTGACATCGGTAACCCTCGAAAGTAGTGTTCGATTTCGGTAACCCTCGAAAATAGCCTGCGAAAGCTCGAAAACAGCCCGATCATGAGGAAAGATAGATTTTAAATGAGTTTTACTTATATTTATTAGTTCCCCAGACCATTCCCCAGGTCCCTGTATTATTTACAGTACAGTAATATACTACTATTACTATTTCATCCTTCAAATTGATAGAAACTTTCGAATTTTTTTCTCCCATAGACTTCTATGGGTCCATTTTCGGATTTTCGAATTTTTTCGAAAATTCTAAAATCCGAAAACGGGACGAAACTCATCAGTTTCGAACATCTCTATTGGAAACGAAGGTACACACAGTAATGATAAACCCAGCTTAAGGGGCCCAGAACTGCATCCAACCAACTGGAGCATTACTAATACCCATTGTTATTACCCTCCTGGGTCATGGGGCATTGGTGTCTCATAATTTGGTATATAATTTGCCTGTTTTTCAGTCTGCTTTCATGTCTCAGTCTTCGATAATCGAATTTACGGATCTCAAGGGAAAAATCCGAAATCAGAACATAATTTCTGGACTTTGGACTGCATTTTCAGTGATTATCGAATGTACGAGGTTATTTTCGGTAATCCTCGAAGATAACCTTGAATGTTTGATAACCCTCAAATACAATCAGAAACTACTGTTCAGTTTACCATCGTATTTTTGAGGGTTATCGAACATTTGAGGTTATTTTCAAGGATTACCGAAAAAAAACCTTGTACAATCGATCACCAAAAAGGCCAATCACCAAAATAATCACACAAAATCCAAATCATCAGCCTGGTTTTCGGACCGAACATTTTTGGATTTCAGAACTGAGGGGTTGTGTGTCAGATCCTGATCCCTTCTCTAGTGTTTGGTTAGCTTGTTGGTGCCCATCCCACAAATTTGTACACTGTGGCTATCCATAAGTTAGAAAATAAGTATGTACCTGCGCATGTTAGAAGCGTCTATCACGCATCACCCCGACATGGAGGCAGGCAACCAGACTCCAGGAATATAGATAAAAAAAAAATACTTTATTGGAACATCTAAAAACAAGGCATGCAGGGTCCAAACAGGTGTACTAGGAGGCACAAATACAAGCTCCGCCCTACGCGTTTCGTGGAATAGCTTCCACTTCCTCAGGAGCCCCTTAGTCTTTTAACCACCTAGGCTGCTTAAATAATCTACAGATCCAATTTTTCTGAAATAAAAAGGTGGAACTTATCTAATATTGAAAAATTTTAAAGTCCCAGGCTTAAATCAGGATCAAAACATTGTCAGATTTTTCTGGGCCTCATACTCTGTAGATTAGTAATCCCCCATAACACTAACTAACTTGGACACATATGATGTTACACCCACACTACAACATGATTTAACAGACCCACTTCAGCACACACATATATAAACACTCAAACTCAGACAGAAACATGTTCCCCTTTTTTTTAAACATCCGGTACACTTTGAAAAATACAAACACCCTTTAAAGTGCAAATATCGCCCCATTTTTTCTTTCTTTCAGATTTTAAAGTCCATTTCCCAGGGAGGTACAAAAGCTTATTCCTACATCCCTGTCAAACTTTTGCTCATGTAGCAGCTTATAGTTCAGTCCATTTTTAGACTTAAGATGCCCTTTAAATACACACTTACACAGACACTGATTTGAAAACACACACAGACAGATGAATGCTGTACAGACAGATATAAGAAATAAAATACAAACATACATAAAGAGAAATCAGACAGACATAAATTAGATTAGACTGGGAGACAGTGAGATCAGGGCTGCCATCAGGGGGTTACAGGAGGGACTTCAGTATAGGACCTGGAATTGCCAGGGGTCCAGAAGTTGTGGGCCTTGCCAAAGCATGTGTCTGGAAAACAGCGACCTTTTTTTGAGTTACCTTGACTAAAAAAGTCAACGGGAAGATGACAGCACTTTGCTAAGTTTGCTAGCAGTTACAGTGATTGACTCCAAGCTTAAGCACAGATATTTAGCAACACCAACACGCTTGCCCCAGCAGAGCAAATCAAGAGAAGGTTTGGTTGGCTGGGGTAAGCACTTGTTGCTAAGTAACGGTGGTGGTGGGGATTCAAAAATCTTAAGCTTGCGGTCGCTCACTGTAACTGCTAGCCAGCTTAGCACAATGCTTTCCCCAAGGCTCTTTCAGGACGATAACTTGTAACTCAAAATAGGAGGAATTACTTTTTATTATTATTATTATTATTGTGGATTTATATAGCGCTAACATCCTCTGTGTCGCTTTACAGTTGCATTAATATACAGGCGGAAAACACATTACATACAAGGGTAGTGCAAGTAATACAAAGTGCAAATATTTTAAGTACTAGTCCAGCAGCATTCAGAGTGGTAAATTAAACCATTACTGTGGTACAATAGGAAGGAGGGCCCTGCCCAACAGAGCGTACAGTCTAGAGGACATGGGGATGAGACATAAGGTGAAGCAGATCAGTAGCTGTAACTAAGTTGTCAATGTAGTATAATTAGCGGGTTTGCGATAGGTCAGTAAGAGGGGTAGAACTGTCGAGGTCCAGATTATAAGCTTGCCTGAAGAGGTGAATTTTGAGGATGCGTTTGAAGATATGAATATGAAGATATGAATACAGTCAATCACTGTAACTGCTAGCAAACTTAGCAAAGTGCTGTCCTGTTTCCGAAGACTCTTCCAGGTGATTTTTTTTTTTACTTGAAAGTCACTATTTGCTAGACACACGCTATGGCCCGGGCCCCATACTGGAGTCCCTCTTGTACCCCTCCGGATGGTGGCCATGACACAAATATTTTGACACAGACTTTAAATGTTAACAAGAAAGGAAGATCTAAAAGGGGTGATGTAATTTTTATAGTCTGTTGTTTAGTAACAATGGAATTACCCACTGAGAATAAGGGGTGCAGTTGAATAAAGTATTTAAGTACATTTCTTTTTCATTTCTTTTATTATAAGCAAACTTGGATTAAGTGAAAGGTTTTGGAAGAATGATCCTGTCCTGTGTTTTGAGGAAATGTAACAATGAACGTCACTGCAGGTGAAAAAAGACAAGTTGTGTGTTAGATAAACCGGTGCTTGAGAGGCACATCAAAACTGTAATTAATCTCAGAGAGAAATAACACCATATCGGGAAATTGAACCAGTCATGCTGCAAATTGAAAATCTTCAATGTGAATCCTTATAAATAATGCATATTAGCATAATTCTCAATCAGACAAAGACTAAAGTTGAGAAAATCTCTGATACTTCCTTGGAAAGTGTCTCTTTTTTCCTGAGTTAGACAGAGAAGATGTCAGATTTTATTTTGTGGTTTCATCTTGCTAGTAAGTATATTCTGGTAAATGTATTAGATTTTAAAATACTCTGGCAATCAAAGCTCCTTCCCGAGATAAGAAAGAAAAATAATGTATGAAGTAGAGATTCTCTGTGGGGTAGTAATATACCAATAAAGTTATTGTGCTAAGATCTAACCAGCATGAGCCTGGAGAGATCATTGAGAGTACATTGCTTAAAAAGACAATGATGAAACCTTATATTTATCCTGCCTAAGCTTCTCTTATCAGCTTTATCTGTTAACCATAATCTGCTATCAATACCAGCTTGGGTCTTCCTTTGGTCTTTTAATAACCTACACTTTTATTCACCTTTTCATTCCTCCATGAAGTTTTAAGGTTCTTACACATGACGAACGGCAGTTTTGGCCAAGAATCGTCTGTGTGTATGCATTCGGTCGGGGGTCATTCGCCGATCTGCCAGGCAGATCAACGAACGTTGATGCGGATGACTCTCAGACGAAGAGTGTAGGTGTCGGGGGATGCTTATTGTGCATGTGTACAAGCCTTAAACCACATACAACAGAGATGTTATACATTTTATCAGCTAGCTAGTTTGTATTGTAACATATGTGCTGTTATATACAATGACTGACAATCAGAGCATGGGTATGACAGAAGAGCATGTGTTGGGGTGAGAGTTATTGAATGCTAAGGTGTTCATCAAGGTCTGCACTGTAGACCAATATGGTAAAAGCCTTTGGCATGACCAGTAGATATGAAAAAGAGTTCTGGTCTCTAAGTGACATCTCCAGCATGTTGCTGGGATTGCGGGGTTGATAGCATGTAATCTCTCTAATACCATTAGAATATAACTTTGTAGCCATTCTCCTTATGTGTGGTATTGATTGATTCTGTATCCCATATTGTCTTGCATGTTTCTTTATTTTCTATTGATAATCCGAATGCTTTTTCCCATTTGCTCATATACGGATGGAGTAATAGCAATTCGAAGTGTCAGTTGGGGGGGAAATGGCAGTTCTGGTAAGTTTATCGGCTGTTTTATCTGACAGTACATATATGACAGAGTGGAAGGTATGTGTGTTAGTTTTGGTAGAAGATTTTATTGAGGCTATGCAGCCAAACCACGTTATCAAGTATGATTTCCATTGGGCTAGCGTCTCTTTAATCTTTCATATCATGGGTTCATAAATGGCAGTATAAAGTCCCTGGTGAGATTTTAAAACCCAAGTATTGAATGTTATCCTGCTTCCAATGATATGGAAAGTTTTGCTGCAAGGATTGTTGCTAATGAAAGGTTCACAGGGAGGGCCTCTGTATTCCCCTGGTTAAGTTTATGCCCTGAGTGTGTCCCATAAATCTGTAAGATCTTATGCAAATTAGGAAAGCAAGTTTGGGGATGAGTGAGCGTCGGCAAAATATTATCTGCATTCAGTGAAATGTTATAATGTGATTTGTTGATGATTAGGGGGGAGTCCCGAGTTTGAGATGCAAGTGGCTCAATGCATAGTGCAAACAGAAAGGGTGATAGAGGACAGCCTTGCCTGGTTCCCTGTCGAATAACACATTTTTCTGAGACTGTTCTGGATACCCTAATCTGTCCAGTAGGGGCAGAATACAACATCTCCAGAGCACAAACAAACCTTTTTAAAGAGGCCAAAAGTTGACAAAGTTGAATGCATAAATGTCCAGTCTAACCTGTCAAAAGCCTTTTCAGCATCAAGGCCCAATAGTAACATTTGTGTATTTTCTGTATGCTATATCCACAATGTTAATGGCCCTCCGGGTGTTAACGCTTGCTTGTCGGCCTACAGTGAACCCCACCTGATCTCTATGTATAAATTTAGGTAGATATGGTTCCATTTGGTTATCTAGAATCTTGGTGAAAATGTAGTAATCTGCATTAAGCAGAGCTATAGAATGGTAGTCAGCTCTATTTGATAGGTCCTTTCTGGGTTTTGAAAATAATGGAATGGAAAGATGAAATGTAGTCAGGAGGGGAAGGAGTGACATTTAGTATGGAATTGTAAAAACTAAGAATATGTGTGGCTAATGTCTTAAAGAAGATATTATGGTATTTATAAGTAAAACTGTCTGGGCCAGGGGACTTGCCTGGTGGTAGTGTTTTCAGAGTTTGTTGGATCTCTTGAATGAAAATTGCTTTGTTCAAGTATTCCAATTGTGAGTGTGGTCGGGAGATTACAGGCGGGAAAAAGATTTGTATTGGTTCTTGTCTGGAAGATGGTGGAGATGTTTATGGATTAGCATATAGTCTACTGTAGTATTGAAGGAATCCCTGAGCTATTTGTTCTGGACTTGTCAACTGATTTAAAGCAGAGCCTAATGTAGAATTACGAACTCTTCTGGCTAGTATTGTGTGGGCTTTGTCACTAAATTTGTAGAGTTTTTGTCAGGATGTTTCCAGTTGTTCTTAGATATTAATCTGTACTCATCAAAAGTTGTAGATCTTAAATTGCTGGAGTTGTTATTTGTAGCTTATCCCTAGAGTTCTTAAAAAGAACCATATATTCAGTATTAAATTTATGGTCCTGCTATTTTTACCCTTGAAAAACCCATTTTGCACTAGGTAAAGAAAACAAATTCCTGTGGTGTACATATTAAGTGAATGCCTTTTAAATTTCAGGTCTATCACTATCCGTATCCATTAGATCACCTGTTAATTTTTATTAAGCGGAAACAAACCATCATCATTGAAAGTTGTAGGTAAACCCTCTATAAAGTTTATTTTTGGTACGGTCTTTATTAACTGATTGTAAAGATCCTGCCTACATGCATAGAACCATACAATGTTATCGGGTTTGTGTGACAACAAAACATCTGCATAATATAAGCATTTTAACAAAATTAACGTTTTACTGAATTAGACGGACCGGCTAATATACAAGAAAAGGGGTGTTGTAATTTGGTATCCATTCTAAAATGTTAATAAGCAAATGGTAATGATATAAAGTCTGCTGCTGTCTTTTATTGTACACACACTTTTGAATCTTTTGGAGCGGCCTTGTCTCTGTCTGCCAAGGTTTTTTATTCCTAACAATACCGCTCTGTCCTACCACAATCTTCTTTTGCTTATTAGGCTCTGGATTTGATGGAAAATCTAAAACCAAATCCTTTAGACTAGCAAAATATATCATCTCTACACAGCTAATGTTTAAAGTGCTACCTTTAACTTTAAGCACTGTCTTTCCATTGGACAGACAATAACCATAAGTTTTGGGTCCTGCGGATACAAACTCCGTAATGTACAGTACTTCTCAAACAGTGATATGCTTTGTGATGGAAAATCCCATATTTTAAAGATATGTACCACACCTCCAAAGCATTAATGATTAAAATGTTTCCATTGCCTTTTTAGATAACCATGAGGTTTCCAAGCCAAACCGGCTTCATGTAGTTGTTGATGTCCATAGAAGTTTTACAACCACAGACAGACATGAAGATGTACCCTTAGAAAGTGTTAAGCCAAAAGAACAACAATCTGATAATTGTTCAAAGCTTTTATACTAAAAATATGTCTGTTATTTATTAAATGTTATATTCTTATGGTATTAAGTTTTTGTACAGTTTCTTCTTTATCAAGAAGACGGGCCTTATAATATTTAAACGTACACAACAATCATTCAGGTTTTGCTAGTGCTCCACTTCCTACTACGTCTAATGCCATCAGTCTACGACCACACACACCGATACAAATATTGTCGCCAACAGCTAAAAAAAAGAAATGAGGTAAGTATCATATTTACCAGGCCATATCGTTACTTCATTTTGTACATTTACCACCCGCATAACCATATCGTATCACTATTCTTTAAAATTACATTTAGGGAGATGTAATAAAAGTTCTTATTGTGAAAAATTGTGCTGATTTCAGATGTTATTTACCATTTGAAAGCTAATATCTTATTGGTTGAGGCAAAATTAGCACCATTTTTAACAATAAGAACTTTTATTACATCTCCCTGATTGTGTTTTTTAGATATCTCCAATGATTCTACTAAGAATAAAACCAGGTAGCTGTTGATGTGTACGACATTGTTGCTGCTGCTTCAGCACCAGACAAAAGCGTCCTACAGGGGGTATCCACCACACCTGAAACCCATGGGCCTTGGACACCCGTCTTTAATACCAAAGAACAAATATGTGAGTCTGATAATGTTTTACCCCCACAACCAACAACCACACAACAAATGTGGTCTTCAGCGTAAACAAACTGATCATAATTTGAAAAAAATTTCATCCAATAATAATACTGTTATTATCAGATCTAGCTATTAGTATACATGTTATATGTATGGATCTTTAAAGACCCACTAGTGTCTAAAGGGATCCCATTAAGCTGGATACTCTCATTGCTAATAATTTTAGACGTGGACTGCAAAGTTTGGTCAAGGCAGGCATTGTCAGTAGAAAACGTGCATAAAAACAATGCATTTTGGTTATGAATGGCCAGGGTATCAAACAAGATATGATAACTCGAGTTCTGAAGAGGGGTGTTGTAAAAACAAAAGCCACGGTGTGTTGAGTAACAGCGAGCTTATTGTTAATGGATCTTTAAAGCTTGTTGTGACCAAAGTGGAAAAAAAACTTGGTGGTGTAATAAACCGTAGGCATATTAGATCAACCTCCTACAGTCTTCTTATATCCAAAAAAAGACTGGCTATTCAAATTAATAACAACAACCTGTGTGTTTAGCAGCCAGTCTTTGTGCTCTTTTTGAGATGAAGGACGCTGCTGACCATGATTTGTAATCTACAGCCTACATAAAACACTTGGTATCTTGAATGATGATCTAGTATCCTTCAGGGACATACTAGCTTTCGAAAAAAACACCTGAATGTAACCATCAAGATGTACCACCGAAAAAAAGGCAAATGGACTGCTTTTACCATGCCACAGCCACAGGCAATAAAGTGTGCGCATAAAATGTTCTGTGATTCCTGCGGAGATTTTGTAATCGCAGATGAACATGAAAAATGCCTGGGTTTCAAATGGCAGACCTGTTACCAAAGAGTTTCATCATACATTTCATCATGTTATCTGAGAAATCAGACCTGATGACCCGCATACTGACATCCTTTTTTTATGATTTTGAATGCATGCAAGAAAAAGACATCCATATATCTAACTATATATATATATATGTTCTGTCTTTCAGTGATAGTGAAGATCATTGGGAGTTTCACAGCCCTGATTGTTTGAAGTATTTTATTCATAAATTTATTGCTACGGCTTTTTGCTTTTACACATTTATAGCTCATAATACGGAAAGATATGATGTCTATTTTGTGGTCTATGTTCTACTAAAGAAAACAATGATATTCAGTTGGTTGCTCAAGGTGGAAAGCTGCTCTGTGTCACTATTAAAGGGTATGTCCACCCTTAAAAAATTTTTTGATATATGATTCCTCCTGTCCCCCCAGCCCCAACCGCTATATTTTTACTCTTAGAAAGTTCCCCAAACTTTACTTACCTCCCCTCTTTCCCCCGCCCCGCTGCCGGCCCTCTGCTTGTGAGTGGCAGCCAATCACGGACGCGGCTGCCGGGAGTTCATTGCGGAGGGGGAAAGAGGGAAGGTAAGTAAAGTTTGGGTCACTTTCTAAGAATAAAAATAGAGCGGTTGTGGCTGGGGGGACAGGGGCAATCATATATCTAAAGGGTTTTACACTAGGGGGAGGGAATACTGAGAGGGAGGGGGAGAAGGGCTGCAGTACGCATGCCAAACTTCTCCCGGAGGCCAGGTAGGAGGCAGAGTCCTATGTGGACTCTGCTATCCTCCTGGTGGGCAGTTTTTGAGACTTTGGGGGGGGACTACAGGAGAACCTTATGGAGCTGGGATGTGAGGCAAGGATTAAACTACACTACACAATTGGGCCAGTAGTGGTGGGGATTATAGTTTTGGGGGTGGACATGCCCTTTAAGGATTTAAACATCAGTTTAATTGATTCTTTAAATTTCCTTCCAATAAGGCTCAGCAAACTGATGAGGAACCTCAAGAACTTAATTATATAAGATAAAGTTATTATGAAAGATAAAGTACACAACTGAGTGTGTATGGCTATGTACAAACTGAAGTACTTGCCCTCTCACACTATAGTGCCTATACTACCGGACAATTACCATATAAAACAAAAATGTTCTTCAACACCAACAATACAGTGGTTAGGCTACATTGAACAGAAATAGGGTATTACCATACAGCACGCATTTTGTGGAGGTGAAAAATCTGTCGGAAAGTATTTTCTTGATGGTTATGCTGAGACTGACTGTAAACATGTCACTTTTGAGTTACAAAACTGTTTTTAAAATGGCTGCCCTACTTGTTTCAATGAGGATTTTACTGTGTTACAAACACATCATTCGGTCAGCTGCTCCATAAAACCAAAATTAAGATATATCTCAAATCAAGGGATTTTGAGGTACGTGAGCTGTTGGAGCATGAATGAAATGATATGTTGGAGTCAGACAAAAATGTACACGCATACCTAACTGGAAAATTTTTTCCAACACTACTGGATCCTCGTAATGCTCTGTATGATGGGCATACAAACAAAATTTAAATACAACATAAAACAGCCCCAGGGGAGCAGATACACTATTTTGACTTTACAAGCCTGTACCCCTTTGTAAACAAGATTAAACACTACCCACCGATTCACCCTACAATTGTTTACAGAGATTTTAAGGCTTTACATATGTATTTTGCCATTGTGAAATGTAAAGTCTACCCACCAAAGGGGTTATTTTTCCTAGACCTCCCTGTAAAAATGTACAATAAACTCATGTTTCCATTGTGTCGTACCTGTTTGTCTCTGAATTACGAACCACAATGTACACACAATGATGAGGAACGCTCATTGTCTGGTACTTAGTGTACTGTAGAGGTTGATAAGGCTTTGGAGGTGCGGTACAGACTGTGTGAAATCTTTGAAATATGTGATTTTCCATCACAAAGCATATAGCTGTTTTAGAAGTATATAAAGCGACATCTCAGAGATTAGCAGAAAGCATCAAACTATCCTGATTGGTGAACTCATGATGGAAAAATAAAAACAAAAGTAGATAAGCAATAACAACGTTAAAGAGGATGAGCCCTTAACCCAGCCAAAAGACAAATTGGCAAATTATACTTTAATTCTTTATGAGGCAAATTTACTCAAAAAACAAATTTACCATGTACGACCATGATAAAGGATGCTGACGAACTGTTTAAAAAAAAAGTTTTACCACAGTATGAGGTAGCTTCTTCAGACTTTTTAGGTGATAATACGGCCATGGTTAATTGGAAGTTTGCTAAGGATTGTCATACAATACCAATATATTTATCGCTAGTTTCACAACAGCATATGCAAGACTTATACAGTGGGACAGCGGTGCCTTTATCAAGATAGACTCTGTTATTTTTCTAAGTAAAGAAGGTGATTGGAGGTGATTGGATCACCCTTGGGTGATTATCTATGTGAGCTTAATAGCAAACTCCCATCTGGTACATACATTACTGAGCTTGTATCTACAGGACGCAAAACCTATGGTTATTGTCTGTCCAATGGAAAGACATTGCTTAAAGGTAAAGGTCGCACTTTAAACATTAGCTGTGTAGAGATGATACATTTTGCTAGTCTAAAGGATTTGGTTTTAGATTATCCATCAAATCCAGAGCCTAATAAGCAAAAGAAGATTGTGGAACGACAAAGCGGTATTGTTAGGAATAAAAAACCTTGGCAGACAGAGACAAGGCCGCTCCAAAAGATTCAAAAGTGTGTGTACAATAAAAGACAGAAGCAGACTTTACATCATTACCATTTGCTTATTAACATTTTAGAATGGATACCAAATTACAACACCCCTTTTCTTGTATATTAGCTGGTCCGTCTAATTCAGTTAAAATGCTTATATTAAATGCACATGTTTTGTTGTCACACAAACCCGATAACATTGTATGGTTCTACGCATGTAGGCAGGATCTTTACAACCAGTTATTAAAGACCGTACCAAACTTAAACTTTATAGAGGGTTTACCTACAACTTTCAATGATGATGGTTTGTTCCCGCCTAATAAAAATTAACAGATGATCTAATGCATATGGATAGTGATAGACCTGAAATTGAAAAGGCATTCACTTAATATGTACACCACAGGAATTTGTTTTCTTTACCTAAAAATAGCAGGACCATGAATTTGAATACTGGCAGGACGATGCACCAACAGCGCACAGGTCCTGTTTTGGAGTTTAAGACTAACTGTTATATTGGTTAGTGTGACTTAAACTCCTTTGTTGCGGCTGCTGCGTGGCTAACGCGAAAGTTAACCGCGCAGCCAGTGCAAGCGATATTTATATGATAAAAAATTGTATTCTATTGCAGCACTTTAAACGCCAGCTATTAGTGGCAGAATAGAAAAATGGCAGATAGCGATGTCCTGAGCGCCACTATCGGCATATATCATCACCGGGCTGTTTGCATGGGGTTGCCGGGTGGCTTTCGGTGCATCGCCATGTAAAATTTATGGTCGTTTTAAAGAACTCTAGGGATAAGCTATAAATAACTCCAGCAAGACAAATGTACCCTGGAAAGTTCCAATTCCTATTAGAATTGTTTGAAGATGCAACACATAAGCCTTATGTATATTTACTTGATGAGTACAGAGTAAGTACAGGTTTATTTCCTCCAGAGCATCCTGTGGTATGTGTCTTTAAAAAAACAATATCTAAAAAGAATGGGATCCTGAGGTTTGTTGTGTCCTAGCCTTTCAGGACTAGTTGGATTGATCCATCAGTCAAGTCTCCAATCTGGGAGCTGGATCTCAGGTAGGTGAAGCGAGTTGAAAAAGTCTAGTAGATCTTCAGGGTAACTGATAGAGTGGGTTATCCACTCATGTCTAACAATTGAAAAGAGAAACCCCAGCGGTAATCCAGGTGTTTATTCCTACGGGTTTAAGGGATGTTCTCAACTGCCTTCTACATGCCAAGATGGAAATGCAGGACCACTGTGTGAGGGGACTGAAGGCTGCTCTGAGTCACGCACCTGCTGTTTCCCAGTCTGCCAGATGAGTTCCGGAATAGGTTTTGGCACTAGCTCTGGCAGTGTTGAGGTCCATGGTTGCCGTGGGAGCTGAGGAGCTTTTGCATTCAAGGGAGAAGGGAATGGTTAGCTCTACTTACTCACATGGAGCTGATCTAATAGGGTAGCATTTGGGGTAGCTGGCCCTGATGATCACCTATGAAGAAGTCCATGAGGCCCCATTTTTTAGCTGCCCCTGAAGTTGATCTGTTGTTAGGTGCAGTTTTATTTCTTATGCCCATGTTGAGAGTGTTGTGGGCAGTTTTAAACAGTTGGTAGCAATGGGAGCTCAGGGTCTGTGCGTCCTCTCAGCCCAGGATTGGGTCCTGACCCCTGTAACTGAACATTTTAAACCTTTTCCCCTCCTTCATTAATATAAGTTCTACAATGTCAGAGATTGGAGAGTTGTCAGTGAAAAATGAATGTGGGATTAGCAAGAGTATAATTCTTCTTTAAGGTGCTCTCCCTGCTAAATGTAGTTTTTGTAATGTCTAAAAGGAGCTGTCTGGGCACTATAATGGACTTTAAGGCTGAGGCCACACTATGGTGCATGGCAATTCTCACAATTCTCACTTGTGCAATTGGAGCACTTGGAATTCAGAAAGAAATGATTGCATGTGCTCCATAACTGGATCGCAGCGCACGTCCTTGTGGCCAGTCACATGGCCATACACCGTGCTACCTTTCACACACACAAAGGAATTGCAAATCCTGATAGGAAGCATGTGAGAAACTTTCTAGTTTGGCTTAGCACTTAACAGTCTATAGACACCTACTGCACCCAAGGTTTTCCACAAAAACCTTAAAATACCAGTGACAGTCAGTATTGAACTTAACCATAGAGAGGAGATTTCACAGTACTGCTTTTCACTTGTCAGGAATACAATGTTCTTGGATGTCAAGGGGCATTTGTATTCTGTGTAGACCTCTCCTTGAAGATTAATTAAAGCTTGACAAAGAGGCTAGAAAGGTGTTTTAAGAAAACGTGTCTTTAGAAAATTGTTCCCTCGAGGTCCTATCATACTACAGTATAATTAGATATTATTATTTTGTTATATTGGATGAACCATAGGCCATTAATATTTACAATAGAGAAGTGTAGAATACATATAAATATATATACTGTACATATATATGAATAAATTGTTAAAAGATAACTGTATTGCCTCAATGAATTTTTTTTTTAAACTGCTTTCAAAAGAGTAAAGGTTTGTAGCCCTCCCCATACATTTTTTTCCTGATTTTGAGCCTCTCTCTGCCTTCAATTAGCCACACTGTGAAGGGGGCGTTACAATTCTGTCTGCCTGTAACTGTCACTCTAACTAGCATCTAAGAAAACACTCCTCCACCCACCCTTGATCAGCTTAATTATGTAGGCTGCATCCTAGCAACCGAACAGTTCAAGTTTGTTTCACTGGCAGAGGAGGAGGAGAAAGGTTGTAACAGATATTCCCACCAGCGAATGACTAGTGATATGTTAATCCTGGCCCTGGGCCATCTAGGAGGCGGGCTTTTAGCACTCATCTTTGCTGTGTGATATCTAAGTGAGGGCAGCACAGTTATAAATGTGAGTCAGTGAATTCTGCTGCTGGAAGTGTGGACATGTAATGGGGGGTAATGTTATTTGTTTTGATATTGTTGTCCTTTAACTTCAGTATTTTACTACCATAGACTTTAATAAATTTTAAAACACATTTTCAACAAATTTCACAAAAAGACCACAGAGTCTAAAATTAGCAGGTTACTCTGCCACAATCCACTAATTATATTAATTAGTTTTAATATTGTTCAGACCCGAATAAGCAGGTCCAAAAATTGGAAATGAATAGTTGCTGGCAAGGAGAAAGTGGAAAGGTTATGGAATGAGCATGTGCAGATTTGCATTGTCTTTGACTGACATGGGGGGCAATAATAGGCTGAAGTGAGATTAAGAAAACAATATAATTGCCCCAGGATGGTGGTTGTTATCTGAAGTCTATTAAAACTTTTTATAATTAGAACCTATTAAGACTTTTTTTGGTTGTTTTTTGCACTTTCAATATTTTTGGTGGCCTCACAATGTATGACAAGCAAATCTTTACTTTGTCAAATACAGCGGATAAAAACCTAGCTTGTTTAACCTAAATATGCAATAATTGTATATTATTTCTAAAAAGACTTTGTATGCACTGCTCTTGGCTTAGGGAAAGTGCCATTCATTGCATATAAAACAGGCTGGATCTTTGCCAGTCTGTAAACAAATAATGAATCTTCCATTAACTTGTTTTTGTTTATAGGGTATGGGCATTTAGTTGACAGTGGGATAATAAAAGAGTTTGCTTAATTTACAATAAAAATTGTATTTTGTATCTGCAAAGACTTAGCAGTTACTAATTTATGCTATTCCTTTTCTTTAAACCATTACATATGTAAATTATATCAAATGTGATTCTCGAGTTATGCGGACCAGATTTATTAAATATACAATTTAAATGTTTAAAATATACATAACTAAAACTAATACATCTGGCTGGAAATTATTCATAAAGATAGTAAAATAGTGAAGTTACCAAAGACGTTTATAATATAGGAATATAAATCTTGCTATGTATCTGCGTGTGTGTGCTGTACATTTGTATTTAAATGTCTCCCTGCATAGGAGAGATTAATTAATACATTTTCATATATGTTATATGCACCAGTATTCTGACAAAACTGGTGTGTCAATTAATGTATCATTGGTCTTTCTGCAAGATGGCTTCTTCACATAAATATGTGAAAATCTTTTGCAAAATGAAACCATTCAAAACTTCTCAATCTTATTAGCACAGAGGAATACAGAGTAGCTGATCGAATAAGACACATTGAGCATGCTCAGGCCATAAAACAGGAAAGGGGCAGATCCTAGGGGCTTTGTTTACTGGGAAGCAAGGTAAACTTTTAGGCAGGTAGCGAAGGGACCGGGTCAGGTAAGCAAGTTCAGGACATGCTCTTTAAGATATATCTTTGTCAAACTGGATTCTTATTAACATGTGAACAATTATTTGATATATAGATTGTCTAAGACTAAAGGTAGGCATACACAGCATCGATATTTCGATCAATTCAAACAAATTGATCGGATTATCGAAGATACTTTTCCTGGTTTTCGATAGACCGATCAGCATTATCTATCAGTCTATCAAAAAAAAACTGATCGGACAAGATGGAAAATTTTCCAGACCGAAATCTATGGAAGATTGTCTGTGCAAGGTGGGGATATTCAATTGGCTCTTCCAATCGAATTTACGATCATTTGGACAAAAATAGTGACATTCACTGTCCATTACATCCATAAAACCTGAGCAGTCAGATAACTCATTGTACTAGGAGGGAAGATCTATGGAAGATTGTCTGTGCAAGGTGGGGATATTCGATTTGGTTCTCAGATAACTAGTTGTACTAGGAGGAAGGGCTGCTGCAATAATCAGGACAATTAAATATTGATATAATTCAGACTCATTTACATTTAGCTTTCAGCTTTATTTCTTCTTTAACAAAGTTCACTGAACAGTCCGAAAGGTGCGTAACAGTTTATTTATCAGCCTCTAGATTGTATAGCTACTTTCACATTGCGAACTATGTTTAAAGAAAGTGAAGCTGTGATTTCTCTGATTGTAGATAATTTCCAGTATTTGAGCGCTAAAGCTCTTATTATGTGCCATTATTCTGTAGAAACTGGCAATTTCGCCTAACTTTATATTCAAAACAGCTCCTATAGGTGTATCTATTATACGCATGTTTATCTTCGTGCTTGAATGTAGACAACACGTTATCTGATACTGTGATTGTTTTATTTTTAAGAGTTGGCAAGATGGGAGCAATTTCTCTAAATATACAGGTAGTTATACAGACAGGGCAGTTCTTTTAGACCAATATATCCTAGTGTGCAGCTCAATTCTTCTATGAGATATTTTGGAAGCACTTCACAAACAAAATATATATCCATTATAACCTAAAATTTGTTTGCTTGTCATTAAACATTAAGTAACATTTTTAAATTGTCTGGTTATGTAATATCCATTTAGTAAATATTCTAAATGTATTTAAAAGTTGGGAGAATAGTTTTTTTTATTAAAGATGCTTATTTGTGAATATTTTTAACATTTAGGATGTGGTTAAAAACATCTTAAGGAGCCTATCCACATTTAATGAATATCGGCAATGTCTATGGATAGGTCACAAAGTCAAAGAGCTACCGCTCTCGGCATCGTGACCTATCAGACCGAATAGATATTTTCCATCAGATTGCTACTTATAGAGTGCTGATTGATAACTATCTATGTGTGTGGGCAGAACAAACGATCGTTCCGTACAAAGTAAAAATGGAAAGATTGTTCCTGTCTATGCTTGCATCGGCAAACTCCAAATCGGATTGTGAGTTTACAACCTCATTTCCATGTGAGTTTGACAAATATGTTTCTTAAAGGGCATGTCCACCCTCAAAACCAAATTCTCCCCCACTACTGGCCCCACTATGTAGTGTGTAAAAATCCTTACCTTACATCCCTGCTCCAAATGGTTCTCCTGTAATGTCCCTCCTAAGTCCAAAAAAATGACCACCAGTAGCCTGGCCGAGTCCATATAGGACTATGCCTCTTGTCTCTCCTCTGGGAGAATTTGCACATGCTTAGTGCAGACCTCCTCCCCCCCTTCCCTCCCTCCCAATACATGTTAGATTTCCTCTGCCCCTGGTGTAACATCCTTTTGCTATAGTGTAGTGCTTCCTCCCCCAGCCCCAACCGCTATAGTACTTTGTCCAGAAATTTCCCCGATCTGTACTTACTTTTTCTGTTCCCCCCGGCCTTCTCCACTGCCAGCAGCCGCGTCTGTGATTGGCTGCCTCTCAGCCAATTACGGATGTGACTGCCGGTCCAGCCCCCTTCTTGCAGTTTCATGCAAGCAGAGGGCCGGGACTGAACTTCGGGGGAAAGAGGTAAGGTAAGTATAGATCGGGGAAGTTTCTGGATAAACTACTATAGCGGTTGGGGTGGGGGAGGGAGCCCTACACTACAGCAAAAATTAAAAAAACAGGTGGACATGCCCTTTAATGTCCAGTATCATCCTGCCCCAATTATAATGTACTTGGAGGCTGATACAATAAAAGGTGCGAAAGATTGCCCAAGCTATTCATTTTTTTACTACTGTAGGTCACTGTAGTTGGATAACATCCGATTGGTTGCTGCAGACTAATAGCATAGAAAAATTCTTGCACCTTTTATTGCATCAGCCCCTTATGCTGGGTACACACAGACCAATCTTTGCTTTCGACCATTGAAGACTGCATAGATTTGATGAATTTTAGCGCACTGACCGGTTAGGATAAACATTCCACCAACATTGGTTCATTGTGGCTGAAATTTACTTCTGATGTTTTGGCCCGATATACCAGCATTCCAGTCGTGGTGGGTGATCATACCAAAATATCGGAACATGCATACACAACTTAAGGCTTATTTATTTACCTTGGTTGAAAGATTGCACATGGTATTTTACATCTACCTCATTAGATACAGACTGCAGTTTAAAATACTGATACCTCATAATATTTCAGGGCTATGCAGTATTCTCTATAGGATTTTATTGACCATGCCAATATTTTGTAATGTGGTAGCAAAATATTCATGTAGCTGTAAACTGCTGATGAGTCATATATGCCCAGGGCCCCATATGATCTTAATCCATCTCTGATTTTATATTTGTATCATCAAAAGGCAACACAACGCAGTGAGTAATAGCCCAATGCACCATTAATAACTAATACAGAGGTTATGCTACTATATTTAGAAAAAGCTATGAAAATTCTGCTTCTATTCAAAATGTACAGAGGGCAATTACTTTATAAACTGCATCTGCAATTTGCAGCACATTGTAAAATACTGTGTAGTGTAGTATTTTGGAACCATGTGCTATCAACGACATCGAAAATGTGGAAACACTGGAACACTGAAATGCTGGAAACACAGTGTGTTACTCTTATCCCATGAAACTCATCCGTGATATCCAGCACAAGGCATCAGTACAGCTACGAAAAACTTCTGCCATCTGTGTAATGAAAATGTATATGTAATTGGGCTATTATGCCATATAACATAAGGTAATGCTTGCTATTGATATGTAATTACCCTGTAGCAGCACAGCCAGGGCACCCATGGTTGTAGGGGTACCTGTCAATCTATCCCCCTATTTTCATCCCCCGCTGTTGGCATCATCATTTTCCACTCATTAACAGGGAGATTCAATTAAAGTTCTTATCGTTTAAAATGGTGCTAATTTTGCCCCAACCAATCAGAACTTATGTAACATTTGAAAGCTAACATCTGATTGGTTGGGGCAAAATTAGCACCATTTTAAACGATAAGAACTTTTATTGAATAACCCCCTAAGTTTTTAGAAAGCATCATACACCCCCTGCTTTGCATTAAAGGAGAATTATAGTGTGTATAAAGTTTTTAATAAAAAAAACTTAAAATGAAAAGTACTTGGTACAGGGATATATGACTGGTAATTCCTACTTACAATAAACAATATTGTTTCTGTGAGAACCAGAAGAAAATGTTTTGACAGTTTACTTCCTGGCTCAGCACTTTCTTTTATACTGGATTAGTCCAGGACTAACCTGGCACACGAAAACTGTACGTGTTATGTGGGTTAGCGTGACTTTAAGTCCTTCCTTGCGGCGGCTGTGTGGCTAACGTGAAAGTTAACAGCGCAGCCGTCGAAATCGGCATTTTATTGCGGCACTTTCAATGCCAGCTAATAGCTGGCGTTGAAAGTGCCGAAATAGAACAGTGCCAGGTAGCGTTGTTCCAAGCACTGCTATCGGCATATAACATCACCGGGCTATTTGCACCGGGTTGCCGATAGCAGTGCTCGGTGCCTCCCCGTGTTAGACTATAGTTACCCTTTAATATTTTTAACTGTTCATGTTTTTTGCAGATCATACATGATTTGGGGGTATGGTCTGTGTTCAGTGGTGGAGTTAAGGGTGTATACCAATGATCCAACGCACACCAAGAGCAATCCAACGCACACCAAGAGCTGTAGGTGCTAAACTACTCCTACGAACCCTTACCCCAGGGTATCACAATCTGAAAATCATTAAAAATAACAGAGCGTAGCACAGCAGAGTCTGTGGATAAAACTTTTATTCCGACAACTGAATCAAACCTCCAAGTCAGGTGATACCTTTATAACTAAACTTCTTCCAATTGGGAGGAGAATAAAGGGAAAACACTAAAGGTGGATGCTAGTGATGTAAAGAGGCCACAAACAAATCTTGAAAAAGAAACAATGCATTTGACTGAAGAATAGAATAATCTTCATCATATCATTTAGTACTTTATCCTCTGTTTGATTCTAAAACCTAGTAATACCTGTCATTAATTTTGCAATATTGGCTTTATCTTGTAAGCAAAGCCTTAAGGATGCTATGGACACATCTTTCAATGTCTTTCTGACATGCAGAGGCTTGCAAAGTGTTAAGCCTTTTTCCTTTGGGTTTTTCCGATGTCATTTGTCTAATCCAGGCATAATACAGAAAAAAATGTTCTTCTTTTGTATTTTTTATTAAAAAGGCCTTGAACAAATTCGTTGTAAAATCAATGCAAAAGGCTTTTTCATGGTCCAATGGACAGATTTCTCCAGGCTCTCATTTGCCTTAGATGAAACTACAATAGACAGAACTATATTTACTCTGGATTATTGCTAAAGGCTCATCACGGAAGAACATGTTTTAGCAGTCGGCACCCAATGGACGTCTGCGTTTCATTCGCTATGTTGAGAATATGAATTTAATGTTCAGACATTTAATTTTATATTAAACCTTCGTAGGCTCATAAGTAAAGCCTTTAATTTTATAGATGCAAAGGTTATTCATGATGAACAAAGCATTGTATGGGAATTTACATTTTTTGGCCTTGGAAAATGATCATTCTGAAGTAATACATCCATTTAAATAAGAACAAAAAAAAAAATGACCTGAGGATAGCAAGCATGTTTGTAGGGATAACGGAATTGTACTGTAGGACTGCACATGACGTGGAAAATATTGTCTTGTCCTTCTGTCAATTATCTTGGTTTGTTAAAGAAAGCATTCATTTGTGTAAGGCTGAGGCACTGCAATGCACAGGAATCACACACAAAATCGTGAGATTCTTGTGCGTTTTGCATTTGCGCGTGCGTTTTGCGCATGTGATTTTGCTGTTTTCCATTATGGAAACGCATGTGTTAATGCACCAAAAATGGTGAACGCATGCGTTACTAAAACGCGGACAGATGCCCAATTGCATGTGCATTGGAAATCGCGGGAATGTTTGTGTTCCCAAGATTTCCATGTTAGCGAAAATCGCGAGCGCAAAATGTGTGCTCAAACACGCAAAAACACACTAGTGTGGCCTAGCCCTAAACAATATACTTTATGTAGATTTAAGTAAGCAAAAAAGTCAAACCCTATTAGGAGACGTTGGGTGCAAATATTCCACTAATTAACTCATTCCACTAACCTTAATCTGCCCATTCAGTGGTTTATCTGTGTATAATTAAATGATTCTGAAGTATTGACTACCTGTATGCAGGGCTCCAACAGTGTCTATACAAGTGTTTTGCACTTGATTCAACCCCTATTACAATTTGGTTGCTCAGTAGATATGAGCATGTTTTATCCACCTTACAGCCAAAGAGGTAAGAAAGTATCCTTTGTGCAGGAACAAACAGCATGTGGCTGTTTCATCTTAAATCCATTGGGCCTCTCAACTTTATACCTTCTAGGGTGTTATTGCAACCACAGTTTGCAGCATTGTACCAGCGATATTATTTCAATTGTTATTGTGCTGTATTACCTCTGTGAGGCTGGTCACATGTTGTCAACCAAGTATGTGATTGGCCACTAGAGATGTCTGAAACTCACCAGTTTCGTTCTGTTTTCGGATTCCCGGATCTCGTGAAAATCCCAAAGATCTGAAAAGCTGAAAAAGGGACATATTTTCGATTATTATCAAACTTTCGGGGCTATTTTCGAGGATTATCGAAAGAAGCCTCGAATGTTCGAAAATCCTCAAAAATACGATCGGAGACAACTTTCGAGTTTCCGGTAATATTTTCGAGGGTTATCGAAAGTTCGAGGCTATTTTCAATAATATTTGAAGATTCGATAGTTATAGGAAATAGGCTCCAAAGTCCTGAAATCCGGACAATTTGAATTTTGGAACCGAGGGTTCTGTGTTAGATCCAGGTCAGAGTCGGACCCGGATCCCATCTCTATTGGCCACTCACAGAGTTCTGGTGGATTATTATACATATCTCTGGGTAAATCAGAACTAACCTTTTATGAAGAATAAGATCTTTTGCGGCATATTAATGTATTTACTTTAATGCACTTACAGCCTTTTCTATAATACTGTTGTTTCTTTTAATATAAACAATGCTAACAAGCATTCGAAAGTGTGTTCAAAACCTGAATCCTTGATTAATTCTTTAAGCAAACATTATTTCTCCAACAAGTGGTTGCTTTGACTATAAATGTGGTAGCAGGTTGATATGATTACAATTAATGAGGCTTTTATTTCTGCTAAAGAAACAAGTAAGACATTTGATTTTAATTGGCTTTGATGAATCCATTCTTATTGCCTTTTGTGTATTTCAATTTCCCCTTTGCTTAAGTTAACCTTCAGTGAGCAGACATACTTGTGCAAATATTTGTTTCTCACCTGGGCAATTTCAACTCTTTATTTTCCTAATTCTCCTTCTATTCTTTTTCTGAATACTCAACATGTGGGACAAGCAAGTTACCAATTAATGTTTTGCTTTGGGTCATTAGATTTCAACCTTGGCGTAAACACTGCAAACACATTAATTGAGTTTTCTGGTAACTGAAAGCTTTGAGATAGTCAGTCAGCGGCTTTGTATTATAGAAAAGAAAATTAATTAAAAATCAGCAGAATTATAATGGCATATAATTTACAGGATCCTGCGACTGTAGTGACATCACTGCTCTACAAGGGTACAATATCTACAGTATAGTATTTGAGGTTGCATAAAGACATACAGTATGTCCGTCTAGTCCTTCTTTTAAAAAAAACAGTGTGAAGGGACATGCAACATTCTTTATTTTTAGAAAATCACCCAGCCTTTTTTTTTTTTTTTCAACAATCCAATGAACCTGCCATCACCACATCCAATTAAGGGATGTCTTTGTGTCCTCTGACATTTTCAATTGGTGATGGTGAACAATGCCCCACATAATTTATGGTATGGCCCATTAATGTTTATTTACGCAGTGCTAATATTTTTTTAGTCAGGCCTCTCGCATTTGTAAGCATTCATTTTACATTATGATCCTGTCATGTAATGACGCAGTTAAATACACATGCCTCCATATTCTCTATACTCCCCCCCCCCCCCTTCCTTCTATCACTGGCCCATCTATACCCTGCTAACCCCCTGTGTTATCTACTCTAGTGAGATTTACAGTACTCTCTCCAAAAAAACATGTGCATGCGCACACAGTGCAAAGGAGCAAGGATGCGTCGGAGACTGTCAGTGAAGTCGGCGCTGGAGCGGGTCAGTGGGTAAGTGTCTCCTCCTCTCCTGTAAGATTTACTGAAGAACAGGAGGTAAGAGATTAGAGTGCATTTACCTCCTGTTCTTCAGTAAATCAATTAGAAACAAACTAAAATTTTTGCTGGACATACCCTTTAAGGATCTCTCCTCCTCTAACTTTGTCATTGGCACCAATGTAGACCAAGACCACAGGGTCACTTCCAGCCACACCTAATAATCTGTCAACACAATCCACCACATGTCAAATCTTAGGACCAGTTAGGCAACACACTGTTCGACATGAAGGTTCTTGTCTACAGGTAACCCTAGCCACCTAATAATCGAGTCCCCTACCACTACAAATTGGCTACCATTCCTAGCCCTTGGTCCTCCCCCTCAGAGATGCTGGTCCCCTGTGTGCTCAAGGGATCGGTAGTATAAATCCTGTGGAGAGCTTTCTGTGGCTTCTGTCAACTTATATTAAGGCAAGCATTCCCTCCTGTAATAAATGTTTGTACTGGCTAATATGTGGTACAATTAATTTGTGGTGTATTTCCTTGCTTATAAATCTTATATGGCTTATATGTCACACAATTCCTACTTACTACCCACCGCTACTACAGAGGTAGTCAAGCAATGCCCTAGGTGCACCATTTTCTTACCATCAGGTATGTCCTTTTATAGTAAAGATTAACCCATGTTACATATAAGTTCTTCAATAAAATTAAATGGAAAAAAGTTGGTAATACGAGTGGAGATACCTTTTTACTTTTTTTCACCTGCTAACAGTGCACAGGTTCCTTAATAGGTGGTTTTAAAACCTGCAAGATATTGGCCTATTTAGTTTGTTTATTAAAAAAATTATCTTTTATTATTATTTTATTAAGCACTACTACAAGTGGGGGGGCTTTTGGAAAGCAAAAAAAGAGCACTTGATACACTGATAGTGGTAATGGTAATGATTACAAAGTCCCTTTGCTTAAATGTTGGTGTGCTCTTTATTATAGCATTTTTTATTATGAGGTACAATATTGTACATTGTATATTGTATATACAATATTGTATATTGTACAATATAAATTTTAGGCTAGTTTCACATGAGTGAATAGTTTTTGCCCATGTAACCTTTGTCATTGGTTACCAGACTTTTTTGAGTCCGTTGATGAAATGAAATGTAGATTTTTTTTTTTGCCGATTAATATCTGAATCCACTCAGAAATCGCAAATCACTACAATAACATTTGTGTGAAAGTAGCGCGAAGGTGTGTTTTTTTTTAAATGTGATATAAAGACTGACCATTCAGTTTATGAGTAGAGATGTTCAAAACTGTTGAGTTTCATTTCCGAATTTTCGAAAGTTAGGCTACTTTCGATTTTCCAAAATTGTCTACTTTCAATTTTCGATTTTCCAAAATCATCTACTTTCGATTTTCGATAATTATCTACTTTCGATAATTATCTATTTTTGATTTTTGATAATTATTTACTTTTGATTTCGCTAATTATTGAATTTTCGATAAAAATCGAAAAACTCGGAAAATTCGGGTTTCGTTAATTCTGGGAGTTCCGAAAGTTTTATCGGGACTTCGAAACCCTCGGATTCGATTCGAAACTGGGTTCTATTAGAACCCACAGTACATCTCTATTTATGAGGGTTGTATTTGTGGGACTGAGGAGTACATGATGCGAGTGCCATATAGGATTTTTGTGGTGTCTTCTTTTGTTCCTTTTTCCCCCGTGATTATAAACAACTTTTCAATGATATTTAGGCATATTATTATATTCCCTTGATATTCTAAATTTTTCACCAATCAATCAGATGTATCTTTAAATTGCTTTATCAGTCACTTTAAAATGTAGGTTGTGGCTTTTTTCTTCAGACCAATGGACTACAAATCAGTTTATCGATCAGTATTTTGTTGGTCTGAAACATAGGTACAATATTGAAATATGTGTAGGCCCTAGACTGTCTAATTTAATAATGGCAAATTTTTCTCACAGGTATCGGGCTTTATTTATTCTTCTGTCCTGTGTAATATTGACTGGAGCAGTGGGGAATAGAGATGTCCGAACTTTGCAAAATCCGGTCCCCTCGAGGATCCGCGAATTTTAGAAAAAATTTTAAAATTCGAAAATCCGCGAGCAGACCCATTAAAACCCATTAAAATGAAAAATCCTCAAATACGAGGATTCTTCGAAAATATGAGGATTCTACGAAAATACGTATTTTCCCGCATTCTCCAAAATACGAGAAATACTCGGAATTTAGAAAATTTTCGAAAATACGTATTTTCATGCATTTTCGAAAATACGTGAAATCCTCGTAATTGCGAAAATTTTTGAAAACGCGGTTCGGAAACGTTCGGAAGGTGGATAACCTGGAAAATCTGCGAAATTCCCCGTTCGCGAACGAGGTAAATCCGCCGCGGATCCGGTTCGGATCCTCGAACTGGGCCATCACTAGTGAGGAATGCAAATTCAGAAAATGCACATAGGTTTGTAAATACGTTGCATGAGAACTTTGTTACATGCACCAATTGTTACATGCACCAACACAAAAAGATCTTGTAATCACTAATATCCCTGAATTACCTGCTAATATTAGCGTGGGGTGCACTTTTGGGGAATAGTAATCATAATATGGTTATATAAAAGATCATTTTGCTTAGACAACAAAATAGAGTTTACCAGGTTAAGAGGTTGACATTATGCAGTCAATTAATTTGGAGGGTATATACATCAGGCTTAACACAGAAGGGTATTCTTTAAATTCGTATATTAACACACAAAAAAAAACAAGCAAGCTGGTGGATAGCTGGGGAGGTCTAAGCTTCACCCACCTCAGTCTGAAATGTATCCAATGGGAAGCAGTGATTCTTGCAGAACATGTCTTTCAATTGGCAAGGCCCTCTAGGGTGGAGCAACCACCCTACAATGTAATGTTGTAAAATGCAAAGTTATGCATTTTGACAAAAACAACATGCTTCTGTATAGAGCCCTTGTAAGGCCTTATCTTGAGTATGCAGTGCAGTTTTGGGCATCAGTCCACAGAAAGAATATAAAAGATTTACAAAACATACAGAGACAGGCAACTACACTGATAATAGGAATAGAGAATATATGTTATGAAGATAAATTACCAAAGTTGGGTCTGTTTTTCCTAGAAAAAATGAGGATATGATTGAGGGAACTATAGCCAATTATAAGGGGACCTTTTCTCTCATAAGGATGAACAAATGTCTAGAGGCCACCCAACATGATGTCTGCAAATTCCAAGGCACAAAGCTAGGCTCTGGAGGGACATAGTTAAAAAAAAAATATTGCAACGGTATTTTTAAAGCTGCAGCTTCCAAATGAACATAGCTTGATTTTACAGTGCACTTATCCTTTAAGTAAAAGCCTTTTGAGCAATGTGAATGGTTCTTCACTGTAAGGGTAATACGGTTGTGAAATGCTCTGCCAGAAAATATTGTGGATGAATCTTTGAACACATTCAAATGTAGGCTTGGTTGTCTTCTTGGACAGTCAGAATATCTAAGGTAATAACTAGTGGCTGCATCTTGTGTGGGTCTGTGTGTTTATTTAAGTTTTGTATATTTTATTTTATTTTTTTTGTGGAATGGTTGAACTTTATGGACTGTTGTCTTTTTTTCAACCCAAAATGAACTAAGTAACTACTGTATTTAACAGCAATGGTATATGTGGCTGATCTCTAGACATTATTTAACTATTGGTGCCACATCGACTCAATGCCCTAAGATCTGGCCTACTAAAACTGTGAAGGTTGTGGGGCTTGGGTTTTTGTAGGCAAAAGAATTATGATGATAATTTATCAACGGTGGTCTAGAGTTACAAAATCTATATTAATTTTAAGGTCTAATTTGCATGCCCTTTACAAAGAAACAGAAGGAACAAGGTTTTATTGATACAGTACAAAGTAATCTCCTATAACATTTACAGAGCCATATACAAAACATTTACGGGAGATTTTACGCTCCCGTAACTTACCTTAGCCCGATCCCGCGATACAATAACTGACGTAAACGAGATTACATCAGTTATTGCATCGCGGGATCGGGCTAAGGTAAGAGCGTGGGTTTAAAGCCTCCCACGCACTAGTGTTAAGTTTTGCGCTACCAAGTAGTGCAAAACCTAACGCTTCAGGTTTTGGATCTATAGCACGGCGCTATTTCCAAAAACATTTGGAAATGGCGCTATGCTCTAAAATCCGTCTAAATCTCACGTTAACCCAAAATTTCTTCGGGTTAACGTGGGTTTTAGACGGAAAAGTCCTATATTGAATCTCCCCCTTAATATATGTTCAAGACAGTTAAAAAAATATTCTCTGTTCCTTTCAGTTAACAAGTGTGGCTACTGCAGCAACAACAAGAAAAATTCTTGCTGTATAAACAAGACTTGGAGAAATCCTTGTTTATTTGTGTTAATGTTATCCTCCATAGGGCTTCTTGGACTCCACAGAGGAACTTTATATTCTGTTTGCTATCACTAATTGCATCTGGATTTCCTTTTCCAGTTACCGAAATGTCAGTGCACCAGATGTTTTAAAAATTTTAAGATGACCTGTACCACAAGAACTCCAAACAAAAAACCCAACATAACATTTCCTAAAAATCCTTAAAATAAATCACATTTACAATGTAGAAAAATGATTTATATTTACTGTACTGTTGCTATGTTTTCATAGATTGAATGAATAATGTGTTTTTTGTTTTGAAAACAAAATATAAAGAGAAACCATGGACTGTTCATACATATTTTAAGGTTAACTGAAGCTGAAATTTGGATCATTCCCTTTCAAGATGTCATGATTCTTTCTTCCAACTATGTTTAGTGATGTGTGCTGCATGAAAGTCAATGTAACTGTAGTTGAAAACAAAGGATTGTTGTGCATATTTCAAAAACATGGTCGGGCCTCTGGGCCTGTTAGTGGATTTCATTTGCGTGTCAGCGATTTTGCCCCAGGGTAAAAGTCATTTTGTGCAGGGCTTGCAGGTGATTATACTTATGGGGGGGGGGGTCATGGATGGATGCGTCAGGAGTTTAGGATTTAAGAATCTTCCAATTCTTCTGATGAGGAACTACGGCCACCTATCACGGCATCAGTCAGTTCTTACCAAAATTCTCTTTTGGTCGTTGGAGATTGATACCTCTGTGGTCACCCAAATGTTCTTCCCTCTTCCTGTATAGGGGGATATGGATGGGATTGTGTGTAGCCACAGCTGTAATAGATGAAATCCAATGGAATCTGTGATTTGCTAAATAATGTTACTGTGTGTACCCAGATGCCTCTGTTAAAATGTTTCTTTTGTTGGTAGGAGATCTAATTTGCACCCTTTACCAGAGTTCTTCCTGCCAGCAGAAGCTATCGGTCTTGGCCTTGGCAGTATATGTCACAATCAATGATACAGATTCTTCCCAAGATGTAAAGAGCTTATAAAGCTGTAAGAGGAGACAGGGGCATGTACAATAAATTTGGGACCTGGGTCTGGAACAAAGAACTTCCTTTTCCAGGGACCACAGGGACACAAGTAATTAAGTATTGAGCCCTTGGTGTTTTGGTGAGTCCTTTTGGCTACAGTGAATTCTTGTATGTGGGTGGTACTGACCATTACATTCTGCCAAAAGTTGTTTGAAGAAAAAATGTACACAGAAATGACTATCTTTGGAAAAACTTATTTCTATACTTTTATGGTATATGCAGACAAACTCTCATTTCTTGATAGCACAAGTCACAACCTTTTGCATTTTCATTTTAAGTAATGTTTACAGGGTAACACTTTTGAAATAAAAAAATAATAACAAAAGTGTTATAAAGGTGATTCTGGCATTTTAAGTAACAACTCTTTGAGTTTATACAGAGGGCAGGAACCACAGGGATCAAATGTGGCCCAGTTCCTTGCTAATCTGCATATGTAGTGCGTGCTTTTGTGCGCTGATAGTGTGGCCTCTCCCTTAGTGGCACACAGATAAAAACAACATTGATTTATTTCCAATAATCCTTCCTATTGTGAACTATGGCTTAAATTGTTAATAGTTACGTAACCACTTCTGCCATGTTAATACCCGTAGGGATGTTTGTAGGATGTGTTTTTGTTTTTTCTTTAAAGCATGGAAATGCTTTAGGGCAGACTGAATATTATGATTATCACCCTAGACATACAGGGAGATTCAATAAAAGTTATCGTTTAAAATGGTGCTAATTTTACCCCAACCAATCAGATCTTATTGAACATTTGTAAGCTTACATCTGATTGGTTGGGGCAAAATTAGCACCATTTTAAACGATAAGAACTTTATTGAATAACCCTGATAGTGTACTGTTCCTCTTAAAGCTAGGTACACATGTTACAATCTTTCCCCCTGACCAACTGTTCGATGCTCCCGACCGGTCGGCCAGAAGGAAGGACTGTCGGTCACGGCAAAAGCTGCCATGTCCGACAGTTAGCCGTGACTGATCGTGCGGTCCAAAGAGGACTGCACGACCAGTCATGGTTTTCCGACCCGTCCGATCATGCTTCTGTCCGTTTGGGACCAAGGAACGGTTGGCGATCGGTCGGAGCTGCCGTACAATAATTCGTCCCGATCGACCGAAACACTGAAATGTCGGTCGGGCTAAATTATTATATGGTGTACCCAGCTTTACACTCTTCTTTAAATAGGTTGCATTAAAAAACTGCAATATGCAGAGATTTTAAAATGCAACCCAGGCAAAATGGGGGAACCCACTTAAAAACAACAGACATTTACATGGATGCAGGGAGCTCAAGCTCAGGCTTGGTTTACAGATTGTCTGATCTGAGTGAGACACACTTAATAACTGTAACTACCTGGGTTGCTCTAATTGCTAAGTGATTGAAATTAAACAACGCTATTAGCCATTCTGCATGTGTATTTAGTAGGTGTCCCTGATATTTTTACTAACCTGGCAACCCTAAGCTCAGATAAGGTTGGATTGAAACAGGATTTATAGAAAAAAGCTCAAAAGATCAGCTAAGTCAGGAAAACTGGGGGATGTTTTTAGTGGAAGATTACCGACTGTTTGGAAGCTCATTAAGTCCACTTTAGGTTGTCTTCCTATTCTATATCTAAAGACATATTCATATTTGTGCATACATGCTTTATGGCTATGATGAAACTGGTGCAGCCTGCTTTGGCTTCTAACAATCAACAAACACCTCTAAGTCGCAATGCAATTAACACCTTGCATTCAGAAGGCCCCTAACACCTGGCTGTGATATGCTAAATGGGACTTTCCAGGGTACATAATTGCCAACAGATTCTTGTACAAGTCATTCTGAATTGAGAAAGCCAGTCGGATGACTAGCGAAACGTCTTCAAGAACTAAACTTTAAGTCCAGTTGATCTAACTGAATACAACAGATGTACTACTGGCACTTGTTAGGCATCAGATGATTCCATTCAATGCATCTGCAGCCCTGAGGTCAGCCCCACAAAGCTTCTACGTTCCATTAAATGCTTTTATATGTTGTAGCAACCCTTGGTAGTTGGTGCCTTTCAGGTTTTAGTGGATTTTTTTATCACTATAAAATGCACTTGTGTTTTTGGAATATGTTGGAATAGATGAATAGATTGCCATAATGAATTGTATTGCAAATGGGAGATATTTGTAAACAGAAGATCTTATTGAATCAATACTAAACAGAAATCCGTTCCAGACAGGTGAATGAATAGTTAGTGGGCAATCCGTTACCTCCACTGCAATGAATTAAGGTATTAACCATGCAGCATTTCAAATACTAAATCTGTCTGAATCCAGATTAAAAAGTGATTGAACTGCCGTCGATGTGACATCTTTGATACAACAGTGAGGTTATAATCAGCTTGTATATGAAGCACCAGACAATTAAATGATAAAAATAATAACTGCTAATAGAATTCACTGCTTAGTTTCTGGTCTCTCTTTGTTGGATGTTTTTTTTCAAATTTGCCTAAAAAATGGTCTAAACAGTACTTGGGTCTGGTCATTCTTATGCTAACCATAATACTAGATATGTGGCAGATGGTATAAATGATTGATTTCTGTTCAGGGAGTACTGACCACCTCTTGCCATTTTAATCTTGATCCAATTTCAGCCGAAATAAATCAAGATGCAAAATTACCCAATGCAGTACACTGCTACAGTGTGTGGCCATTCATCCCCAGCCTCCATCAATCAAATAATACTCCTTTGTACAGTCCCTGTTTTACTCGATAAACTGCATGAAATCAGTGTATTGATTGACAAGGTGGAAGGGAAATGATATTTGGCTTATCCAATGAAAGCGATCGAACTTGACAAAATATTACACCGCATATGGCCAGCATTAGTCTTAGTATTCATACTATATGAGGGTTGGACTCTAGGACTGTACAACAGGAAAATGAATTATATAAGGATAAAAGGCCCCTTACAGTGTTATATAAAGATAAGTCCCCAAGTTCCCTGACCATATAAAACGGATGAAAGGCTTTTATACAAATTAGGGAAATCTTTATATCTTATATTATAAAAGGGACATGTTTTTTCTCATCTATTTCAGTTCTTTATTGCTTTTTTTAATTTAACCTGTGGATATGTTTAGAGGGCATGTCCACCTTCCAACTAAAGTTTGCCCCACCGTTGAGCCCACTGTGTAGTGTTAAAAGGGCGTAATGAAAGTCCAAGAGTATGAAGCCTCTCTGTGTGTAATCAGCATCTGTCTCTTACTGCTTCTCTGAGAGGTTTGTGGCATGCGCAGTGGAGCCTACAACCCAAACACATCCTCAACACATGTAACTCATATTGTCAGCTTAGCCAATGATGCACTGGGTACAGACAGAGCACATGCCTGACTAGTGGTGAGTCATAGGAGTGAACACTGTTCTGACTGCATCAGATGGCTAAACTGACAGTGTAAATAATGGAAGGAATCTTTGTCCGTTGTGGGACATGTAGAAAGGTTTCACCCTGTTAATTTAGACAGGTAGAGGCCATCACACGTTTGTAGAAACAATGAGGGAATGCTTTATTATAAAAAAAATTGATGCTTATTAAAAGGGAATATTCCACTGTTGCTTCTTTTTATTATTATCAGTACTTGTGTATTATACTATATTAAATGGCAATAGTACCCTGTTAGAGAGGTGACCCTGATAGAGAGTTTAGGAAATTTGGGAATTGAGATCCGGATAACCAGACTGTCTATAAATAGTGGGGTGTTTTCATATATAGTTGTGCAAAGCAAAATGCATTTCTCTTGATCATTTCTTCAGAAGCAAACATATTCTATTGTTAGTCTTCATTTTACCATTGGTAGGTATGGGTCCTGTCACTTCCTACAGAGCTGCATGGCCATCATTCACAATGTTTAATGTCTCGTAATAGCTGTGAATAATCCAAATGAAATACCATTTCATGGGATTATGCAAAGTCATTTGGAAAGAAACCGCACAGTATCATAAAATGTTGATACTATATTTAAAATATAGAGTTGAAAAGTACACATATTTCTGACACTATTATAATGGCATGAATGGAAAACTAAAAGAGACGCCAATCTATTCTATGTTTACTTACCTAAAAGGATACCCAGATTGGTTTCTTCATACTGTTGCATTATAGTTGCCAGCATGTTCTTAGGGGGTGGTGGGGGGTCTACTTACACTGCACCTGTACCTCCGGGAAGGAGGTACTATATTTTCTGGTGAAGGAAATACTGGATATTCTTGTGAAGGATGTACTGGGTATTCTTGTAAAGGTGTTACTGGATATTCTTGTGAAGGAGGTACTGGATGTTATTGTGAAGGAAGTACTGGGTAGTCTTATGAAGGAGGTACTGGATATTATTGTAAAGGAGGTACAGAATATTCTTGTGAAGGAGGTACTGGCTTTTTTTTCCGAAACAAGGTGTTGGATATTTTTGTGAAGGAGGTACTGGATATTATTGCAAAGGAGGTACTGGATATTCTTATGAAAGAGGTACTGGATATTATTGCAAAGGAGGTACTGGATATTCTTGTGAAGGAAGCACTGGATATTCTAGTGAAGGAGGTACTGGATATTCTAGTGAAGGAGGTACTGGATATTCTTGTGAAGGAGGTATTGGATATTTTTGTAAAGTAGGTACTGGATATTCTTTTGAAGGAGGTACTGGATATTCTTTTGAAGGAGGTACTGGATATTATTGTAAAGGAGGTACTGGATATTCTTGTGAAGGAAGTACTGGATATTTGAGAAGGAGGCACTGGATATTCCTGTGAAGGAGGTATGGATTTCTGGTGAAGAATGTACTGGTATTCTTTTGAAGGAGGTAGTGGATATTCTGGTGAAGGAGGTAGTGGATATTCTTTTGAAGAAGGTACTGGATATTCTTTTGAAGGAGGTACTGGATATTCTGGTGAAGGAGGTACTGGATATTCTTTTGAAGAGGTACTGGATATTCTTTTGAAGGAGGTACTGGATATTATTGTAAAGGAGGTACTGGATATTCTTGTGAAGGAGGTACGGGATATTCTTGTGAAGGAGGTACTGGATATTCTTATTAGGAAGGTACTGGATATTATTGTAAAGGAGGCACTGGATATACTTTTGAAGGAAGTACTGGATATTCTTGAGAAGGAGGCACTGGATATTCCTGTGAAGGAGGTACTGGATATTCTGGTGAAGAATGTACTGGATATTCTTTTGAAGGAGGTAGTGGATATTCTGGTGAAGGAGGTAGTGGATATTCTTTTGAAGAAGGTACTGGATATTCTTTTGAAGGAGGTACTGGATATTCTTTTTGAAGGGTACTGGATATCCTTTTGAAGAGGATTACGGATATTTTGTGAAGGAGGTACTGGATATTCTGGTGAAGGAGGGTACTGGATATTCTTTTGAAGGAGGTACTGGATATTCTTTTGAAGGAGGTACTGGATATTCTGGTGAAGGAGGTACTGGATATTCTTTTGAAGGAGGTACTGGATATTCTTTTGAAGGAGGTATTGGATATTCTGGTGAAGGAGGTACTGGATATTCTTTTGAAGGAGGTATTGGATATTCTGTGTTGAAGTGTTACTGGATATTCTGGTGAAGGAGGTACTGGATATTCTTTTGAAGGAGGTACTGGATATTCTGGTGAAGGAGGTACTGGATATTCTTTTGAAGGAGGTAGTGGATATTCTGGTGAAGGAGGTAGTGGATATTCTTTTGAAGAAGGTACTGGATATTCTTTTGAAGGAGGTACTGGATATTCTGGTGAAGGAGGGTAGTGGATATTCTTTTGAAGGAGGTACTGGATATCCTTTTGAAGGAGGTACTGGATATTTTGGTGAAGGAGGTACTGGATATTCTGGTGAAGGAGGTACTGGATATTCTTTTGAAGGAGGTCTGGATATTCTTTTGAAGGAGGTACTGGATATTCTGGTGAAGGAGGTACTGGATATTCTTTTGAAGGAGGTACTGGATATTCTTTTGAAGGAGGTATTGGATATTCTGGTGAAGGAGGTACTGGATATTCTTTTGAAGGAGGTATTGGATATTCTGTAAGGTTACTGGATATTCTGGTAAGGAGGTACTGGATATTCTTTTGAAGGAGGTACTGGATATTCTGGTGAAGGAGGTAACTGGAATATTCTTTTGAAGGAGGTATTGGATATTCGGTGAAGGAGGTAGTGGATATTCTTTTGAAGAAGGTACTGGATATTCTTTTTGAAGGAGGGTACTGGATATTCTGGTGAAGGAGGTATGGATATTCTTTTGAAGGAGGTACTGGATATCCTTTGAAGGGGAGGTATGGATATTCTGGTGAAGGAGGTACTGGATATTCTGGTAAGGAGGTACGGATTTCTTTTAAGGAGGTACTGGATATTCTTTTGAAGGAGGTACTGGATATTCTGTTGAAGGAGGTACTGGATATTCTTTTGAAGGAGGTACTGGATATTCTTTTGAAGGAGGTATTGGATATTCTGGTGAAGGAGGTACTGGATATTCTTTTGAAGGAGGTATTGGATATTCTGGTGAAGGAGGTACTGGATATTCTGGTGAAGGAGGTACTGGATATTCTTTTGAAGGAGGTACTGGATATTCTGGTGAAGGAATAATGATCGATTTCGGAAACTCTCAAAAATGGAATGCGGAAGCTTGAAAACAGCCCGATTTGTGATAGTTTTGGTTATATTTATATCCCAGACCATTTCCCAGGTCTCTGTGTCATTTACAGTAACCTACTATTACTATTTGTCCCTCAAAATGGACAAAAACTTTCGATTTTTTCCCCCATAGACTTCTATCGGTCCATTTTCGAATCTTTGAATTTTACGGAAAAAACGAAAACGGAACGAAACGCAACAGTTTCGAACATCTTTATTGCTGATTTCCTATCCTTTCGTTCTCACCTGCCTGTTTGTAGTCCTTTAGACTTGTTTTAATTTAAACTAGTAAAAACACAAAACCAATAGTTACACAGACTAATGTACAGTTTTCATAGTGTTTAATGGTTACCTTTTAATAGAAAGTTCACTGTAAGTAAATAACAATAACTTGCAAGTGTGAAATCAAATCAATATTTTATAATTGATAAATTGATTATCTTCTGTGTAGCGTATGGAATGGGCAAAGGCGTAACTACTAGGGGAGCAGGGGGAGCAACCACAGGTGGGCCTGGGAGCGAAGGGGGCTCCATCTTCTTATTTTTCCTATGCCAGATATAGCCTCCTCCCAGAAAACTACAGTGGATGATGTACAGTTAGGGGCCCCATTATAGTTTTTCTAGGGAGCCCAGTGATTCATAGTTACGCCATTGGGAAGGGGTCTTTTAATGTTCTTCCTATTGTGTCTCCTGTTACAGTTTCACTTAAAAATAACTATTCCCAGTCTGTGTCAATATTAACTACTATACCATTTTCAATAACTAGTGCTAAGAATTTGGTGAAAGTTAAACTATGTCTCTGTTAATTCCTTTTTAGCCATATTATTGTTACTTACTAAGTGACGTGCTTAAAGTGACTAAAAGTGACACATAGAGGTCCCCTCCAAAACTGCTTTACTTAATTCCTTTCCTGGTGACCCTGAATGGAGATATTCGTCTTCTTTATTAGACTCAGCCCTTGTGGGTAGCAGCCGTCCGTCATATCCATACCCATGAGAATCAGGGTTGGAGTACCCCCCCACCCACAAAAAAAACTGTGTCTAACGGGCATGTCCAGCCTAAAATAAAGTTACTTTAGAAATTTTAATCACCCCCCACCCCAAAACCCAGGTTTTGCATTATCTATATGTTTCAAAGATTTTCCTAAAGGGACTTAGCTGCCCTGGTCCCTCTCCACCTAGGCAATGTGCCCTGCTCATGTTTCGAGCTCATTTCAAGCAAAAACAGGAGCAGAGGGCTTCTGCACTGACAGCTCTACTTCCTGGTCGCAACTGTCAGACGATTGGGCGTGATGTCACGCCGCGCCTTTACTGACAGCCGCAACCAGCAAGTGGAGTGGCTGTCAGCCTCAGAGCAGAGGAGGAGCGGCAAGGGACCAGGTCAGGTAAGGAGCTTTATGGGCATCTTTGAATAGATAGACTTTGAAAGATAATGCGAAACATAGGTTTGGGGGTGATTAACATTTCTAAGGTAACCTTTAAGAAAATTGGCCAAGGTACCTTTTGCCGTAATGTCTGCAGTCTCTTTATCCTTAACATCCCCTAAACACAACACTGTAGCATTGCAATTGCAAAAATGTCAATTAAAGTTGTTTCATTGACTATATTGTATTGATATAATCCTATAGATACCCGCGGAAAAAAATAAAAAGAAGCCTAAGATAAATTTCAGTCATTTTGCATCTAATGTGGAATTGAAATCACTATAGTTCTAAATAGAGAATTACTTGCCTAATAATTGCAATTAAAGAAAGAATGCTTAATCTGCATTGCTGTATATTATTCATTTAGTTCTCCTTTAGTGTATTCTGCTCTGTACTCCTGCTGCAGTTACCCATGTGGTGGTATAATTTTAGCTGTCTTATAGAATTGCAGCTTGTATGTCTACCCTGTTTCATGTTTGTAGCCTTGTAAGGAGCTTAAACAGCATTTTTTAAAAAGTCTGTGTCCTTCTTTGTCTTTATAACAAGTTGCTTGTAGCACTTTTAGGATTTTACTGTAATATATCCCATAACAGCATGCGAGTTTCACAATGAATGAGTTTAACGACTTGGCTAGCAATAACGAGGAAGACACAATTTATTGCTGCAGCCTAAAAAGAATTTGCAAGGTTCTTGTCTCTATTATTAATGGAACATTTGTTAAAAAAATAGAGAGCCTCCCTATAAGCATGGCTAATAGATTTGAGAACATCGAAAACTGCATGCATCTCGACTAACATCCATAAAAAGTATGTGTGCATCAGCATTTCATTTTGGTATGCAGAATATTAAATAATTGCCACCCATCATTTAACAGAGGGGCCTTCTGTGAAGGTCGACATTTATATTGAAGAGAAAGTCAAGTTGGTGTCAAGAGAATGAATGTACTGCTGCACTCCAGCAAAAATGTCTGGATGGATTATCCAACCAGGGAAAGGGCAAATATAGAAATCTGCATAATTGTCAAACCTAATATGTATTAACGACACAAAGGAAAAAAAGCAAATTACATAGAAATATCTGCACTGAGTTATAAAATAAACAAACCTTTATTTACTACTTGAGGAGGGTTAATCTAAATATTGTACAAAATACAACAATGTCTGAAGTAATGATACTGGGGGTGAGAACACACGGAATCTGATTTCATTTTTCATGAGATGCCCGTGTCCCATATTTATGTGTCTATATTACAAGAAGTGTAGTTTTCTCTCATTGTTAGATTACAAGGCCACAGTACATAAAACTGAACAACTTGCAATATCGGTGGCTGATGCTTGTTATACATGAGATATGGCTCTTGGTATGTATGACTGGATAACACAATTTTTATAAGTTTGATCATTTACAGAGGAACATTCTATTTGGGATATCATTGGTAATTATTCACAGCTGGAAGGCTTTTACATTGACCTTAAAAGCTATTTAGAAATTATCAATAATGATGCAAAAATGGCTAAGACTAAAGCTGGGCAGACAAATTAGCAATAAAGGGCCAATCCCATCAGTACTCCTGGTGGGATTGGCCCTTTATCGCTATTGTGTGTACGTCTGTAACAAATGTTTCTGATGCTAGAGTACAGCTCCCATAATTCACCTTAGCTGGGAACACCCAGCTAAGTGTAAGCCGTATAATTCACAGGAAGTTGCATCCTTGCCTTCTGGAACCTGACAGACAATCATCGAATATCATCCCTCCCTCTGACACAGAGCACAGGTTTCAGTGCAGTTTTTGTGTAAACACTTTACAAATGTTCCTGTGCCTAACAATGATAAATTCCTTTGCTTTTTTTATACAAGAAAAAAAGAAAAGTAATCTTTGCAGTTTATCTCTTTGTAGCATGGATGTAAAAAACAGACTATTTACATTTCAGTAAAAAATAAAAGTAAATCTAGGGAATCAAATCTACAACCTTCTATATTGTCTTGCTAAAAGAAAGCTTTCCACCGCTATCCCACAAGGGCTACTAGGTGGGTTGTCAGTACATGTAGAATCTTTATCTTTTGCAAGGAACTTAATAGAAACAAAAAGAAAGTGAGCCTGGGGAATTGAGCCTGTGTCCCAATGGTCTGTTTGGTTCCAAAATTAGCACTGGATTAGCACAGTGAACCACCACTGCATATTTAGAAGAAGCAAGTACATTTCACAAAGTGTCCGTGAAATAATTTCACTATTTTGCATTGCTCCACGAAGCCTGTCGGCAATTCACACTGGTGTGTACTGGTTTGTACATATGTAGAAATGTTATATTTATCTAGAAACATGATGGAAACAAACAAAAACAATCAATAAACTCAGGCAATAGACTATTTTGTATTGTTTCATAAGTAAACAAGAGGGTTTTAAATTTGTGACTTCTTGGGCTGTGTGTTCCTAAAACATGGCAGACGCAGGGAAAGGTGGTGTACCGTGTTAGCCAGTCAAAATGTTTACAGGGTAACCCTTTTGAAATAAAAAATAACAAAAGTGGTATAAAGGTGATAAATTTATTGGCTAACTAAGATAATCATAGCAAGCTTTCAGAACATTCTAGTTCCTTTTTCAAGCATGAAAAGGCTCTTTGAAGCCGACATGGGCTGTGAGTTGTACTGGCAACAATATGGAAGCCTTCTTTGCTGCAGAATCTATTTCTCACATGTACTAAATGCAACTTGCTAGAGAAAAATCTTACAATGTATAGGTGTTCTGGGTAGAAAAGCTTTCACGTTAGGATTTAAAAGATTTAACTTTAGTTCTTCTTTAAAGGGTATCTCCACCCCCAAAAAAAATTTTTCTGTACTGTAGGGAGATCAAAAAGTAAAAAATATTGCATTTTTGCAAACTTAAATTTATTTCTAAACAAACTGGCTGTGCAAGGCCTATGCTGCTGATAGTCAACTCAATCCCTAAAAAGTTGGACTATGAAGAAAATTGCAAAACTGGTATTTAAAAAAGTATTTTCTGGACCATTTATCAACCAGATCATTGATCCTTTTGTCATGTATAACTATTAATAACCTAGACTTATAACTCTACCCTCAAAATCCAAGCTTGTGGAACAATCATCCATAAAAGATAATTTTGTATTTGTATAGTAAGGACCTAATGCTGAGTCCTGATTTCCTTTAAATAAAATTTACCAGTCCAGCAAACTGAAGAGTAGAAGCTGTCTTCCTGTGTGAAAGTTCTCTGACTCCCCTTTGTCCTCTGAGAGGACAGTGGCAAGTGCAGGAGAGCACTTTCCCCCCTCCCTCCCTCCTGATCCCTCCCTGACTGCTCTTCTCTGAGCATAAAATATTTTAATATAATGTTGGCCATCCCTTCCCACCCCCAAAGCTATATTAGATGTGTAAAAAAATAATCACAACTCTACTTACAGCTCCTAGCTCCCATAGCATTCTCTATACCCAGCAGCCGCGGCTGTGATTGGCTGTCTCTCAGCCAACCACAGCCACATCTGCTGGTCCGGCCCCCTGCTTGTAGTTTTGGCAAGCAGGAAGGAATGCTGAGGGGCTATAACTAGCATTGTGATTCATTTTTACACATCTAATACAGCGGTTGGGGGTGGGAAGGGATGGCCAACATTATATCAAAAATTTATATCGAGGGTGGAGATCCCCTTTAAGGATAAAAAGGTTATTCTGTAAAACAATAGAATCCAGGTAATCATAGATGAATGTGTTTTTAGCTGTGTTTGTGACTTTTTAAGGCATTTAGAACGGGGCTGGGATTCCAATAAAATGTAAATCTGGACACACACTTGCTCAAAATTACATTGATTCAATTTAACATGAACATTAAAGGGATCATGTCAAGCAGAAGGGCTCCTGCTGCTGCTCCTGTGAAGACTGATTAAATATAAAGGTGGTCACCTTACTCCAATTATGTTAGATGAACTTAACCAAATTCTACAGACTTAATAGTCAAATTACACTAAAATAGAATAATAAGACTAACTACACGTGTTGGGTGAATAAAGGGCCACAGCTTTTATTTAGATGATTTACATATGCAAATGATTACTGCAGATCCCTTGCAATGGCAACTCCAAAACCAGATGACGCGAGTCTGTTACATAGCCTCCACATTTGAATGCCAATCTCCTGTTAGGGAGGACATGTAAACCACCATCATGTCCATCTGCAAGGATCCAGCAGCCAATAGGAGTCCTTATAGGCCTATTAAATGACACCAACCTTTACCCAACAAGTGTAGTGCTCTCTCTATCCCTTCCTGCAAGTCCAACAGGAGAATGTCTAGGCCAATATCATTAGGATGTATTCCATCAGCTCTCAAGAGGGACCTATTATCTCCCTCAAGCTGAAAATTATGAATGGCCACACCTCCCATTAAGCATACCAAACGGGATATTCTAGTATTAAAAATTTGTCTGCAACTTTCTATAGCCAATGGATCTCTAGCCCCTATCCATGACAGCCTTTCCAGTTAGATACAGAGCCAACGTAAGCCCTTAATCCAATTCCAGTAGATCACAGAATCTTTGAATCCCAGCTGAAGTCCACCTGGTCGAAATTTCAGCCCGCCTCATGGTCTGGGTGCTTCTGCAATGAGAAATTAGTTAGTAACCAAGTGTGTGTGTATATAATGCGCAATACAACCACCATCTTCATATACTTTTTACTTGCGTGTTAGAAAACCAAAACACGCTCGCCTCTGTTGCTATGCGGAACCACAAATCCTGCATCTGGGTTCGGACACGAATCGGACATCCCTAATATGAAAGTGTTATTTTAAACTGATTTTTTTTTTACAGAGATCTTGATCTTGGACTTAACCTATTTATTTTTTACTTTTTGTTTTTAACCCTTCCCCTACCTTTACCCCCAAGCGCAAGCAAGAAACTTTTAAAGATTTTATACACAATTCAGTGGACAACTTGCAGTGCAGCCACCCTACTCAAGTAGACATTCCCTATCACACCTGAGCATGGAAGTAACTCCTTAAACTGTGTACATACAATCAGGGAGATTCAATAAAAGTTCTTATCGTTTAAAATGGCGCTAATTTTGCCCCAACCAATCAGATGTTAGCTTTCAAATGTTAAATAAGATCTGATTGGTTGGGGCAAAATTAGCACCATTTTTAACGATAAGAACTTTTATTGAATCTCCCTGTGTATCCTTTAATTATACCCAAGTTTATTTCATTAGCTGGTTAGTTGGTTCAATATAATTCATATCAACTTCTATAATTAATAAAATAAATAGCTTCCTTTTTAATGTGACAGTCTGTGACTTTATCATTTAAAGGAAAGTGTTTGCTATTATAGCTGCTGTGAACGAAGTAAACTGCTGCCTGACCTTCTTCTGTTCATTCCTATGAGCATCTACACGAAATGTCAAGGAACCCAAATCTCATTAATAGGAGTTTGCTGGGTATCGATCTTGTGCTTTGTTCACTCAGCAAATATTTTATGTTTTGCTTCACTCCCTTAAAAGCAATTTCTTTAACCAAAGTAATAATAGGTCTGAGCATGTTTTAATATTGGGTTCTCCCTTCCGATCACCAGAAATACAGGTTATTTTTTTAGCCAATTACAGATAAAGAAAATCCATTGTTTAGCAAAATAGATATTAATCCCCTGAGGAGATGGACTTTACCATAAATGTACATGTAAAACAATATCCCCTACTGTAAATAGTATTTTCTAATAATAATTACATAGTTTGAACTTTAAAAATGAATAAAATGCTGTGTTTGTGAAAATATATGTATTATGGGGTTAAAAATGGAATGGAAGTAAAGCAATGGAAAATGGAAGTAAAGCAACAAAAATCAAAATACCAAGCAAGAAGTATATATATATATATATATATATATATATATATATAAATATATAGAATATATAATGTTGAACCCCAGTAAATATCCGTTTAAAATCACAAGAGCATATATTAAATGAAATCTAACTGCTTTAAGCCTGTGTTGCTTCTGGATATTCACAATATAAGTAATGATGTACACAACTCACGTTTTTGGGGATTTATTATGTGCCAAATTAAATAAAATAAAAATTTTTTAAATCCAAGCTCCCTTATCCTCTAGTATCTGGGGGGAAAGGGCTGGTACACAGTTACAGTAGTTAGGATTTGCCACTTGCATATGGAGCTGAATTCCTTATTCTTTACTAGCATTAAGTAACTTGGAACAAACGTCTACAATTAATTTCCATCCTTTCCTGCTTTTTGTGCAGTTTCACCAATATTGCCTTATTACTTGGATTTACATTAACGCCTTTCTTTCTTTTCTATTTTCTCTGATATATAATCAAGCAATAACCCTCTACATAAGAATTTTATCTTTAATGTAAATGTTTTGTTATGTAAGGTATAAGAACTTCTTATGGGTTAATGTTATCTATTTGCATCTCTGCTGTAGGTTAATGTGTTACTTCTCTGCATTTTTTAGAGTTAGTGTCCAACAATATAATTTTCCCACCTGAAGACTACAAATTCTATAAAAAAAGAACTTTAAACATATAAGTAAATGTTCTATAATGATCCATAGAGCTGATAACCTTTTTATGTGGTGCCCATCTAACCTGTACAGGTTATCTGTTATCTGGCAATCCTGTCACACACTTAAAGTGACACTATACTTGTACAGTATCCTACTACTGGCTTGCTACAGTTAGCATAGCCTACACTCCCCCTACTACTGACAAAGGTAAGCATATGTTAATGAACTGTGGGGAGGGAAATGAGAGCAGTCAGTTTCTACGTGAGTACAGTGTCTCTTTAAATCTACACTTTTAACTTAATTTGATCTAATCTAAAGTAACAAACAAGAATAAATACAATGCAAATATATTACTGCGTAAAGTCAAAAGTTTAATCATTTAATCATCATGCATTTTTAGCAAATCTAGAAATGTCTTGCACTTTAACTTTTGTATTTTGCATAAAGCAGAATCATTTGCTTTGACCATATTCCGTAGCAATTGTATAAATTAGGTGTGACACAAATGACCTATCACACTTTAGGTCAGATAATTAAAAAAAAAGTTTCCCTTTAAATCTGAGAAGAAAATCATTTACTGCTTCTTTTCAGTTCAATTTTCCATCTGCTAGTAAATGAAAAGAAATAGGACATTGCATACAGAATGATTTTTCTCTTTGTATATGAAATTGTAGGGGAAAATGTCAGTGTATGTTAAAAATATATGCTTAACACTTGCTGGAATTGTAATCCTTATGTCATTCCGGTTTTGCCTGTTTAATTGGAACGGTAAGATGAAATGTCAGCACAGATACCAAAAGATATTATCTTCAAGTCTATTATAACAAAGCGTCGCCCACAAGGGTTTTCAATTTGTACGGCATTAAATTTACCATTGAAGCACCTTAATAGGATTTGAAAATATCTATAAAAGGCTACACTGAGGATTTTACATAACAATAACACAAAATGAAAAAGTCAGAAATACTTTTATTTCGTAGGAATTGAAAGAAGAGAAAGTAAACATGTTTATATAAATTGAGAAATCACATGGAAAAGCTTCAATATTTTTGTTAAACTCGGAAAATGACTAGACGAGTCTCAGAAAAGGTAATTCGCCCTTGTGTCAAGCAATGTAGATTAAATGACACTGAAACACAAAGAGACCAGCAAATAGAGTAATTGTCGTTCGTTCAGTTTAATATTACAGTTTTATTCCCAGGTACACTCCTTTATGAACTACCTTGTGCATGGGGTTTTTTTTGAGGCAGGTCTAAACAATTGTAAATAAAAAAGGAAATTAAAATAAAAACTGATTCTGTGCACTCTTTCATTGCAGTTATTTGAGTTTGGTGAATAGCCAATCACATTAGTGTTTTTTCTTGGGGCTGTTGTTCATTGGTTATGCCTTTATGCCTGGCTATTGGAACTATTGGTTCCAGTCTTTGCCTGTTATAGCGTTTGGCTTTTCTTACTGCTTGTGGGGTGATTTGATTCTGATTTCCCATTACTGACTCTTTCTTTGTTTCCCAACTACTATCTATGCCAAACGAACCTTTGTGACTTGTTATTTATCCCTTGGTTCTGTGCTAGACTGACCTTCTGTGTTTAACTGGACTATCTGACCATTCTTGTACCCTGTCCTGATTTAGGTGCTCTGGAACTCTCGGGTATACTCTAACTCAGCATTGATATCTTGTGGTCAAACTCCTGTGGGCAGCCATGTCCGGTGAGGTGGTCCAAGCGCAAATGGGCTTGTCTGTAGGTAATGGTAATAGTGAAAATTGTGATTTCAGAGCTGAAAGTATACTCAAGGATTCCAAGGGCATCACAACAGCCTTGTTAAAATAAACCACTACCAACAAGGATTGATCCCACTATATAGTTGACTTTAAGGGAGCCCAACATAGTATGGTTTCCATCTGATTCCTTTAATTCCCATAATACTTTACTTACCAAATTCTCAAATGCCTGAATTTACTGGAAAATATCGTAAGGGAGCTCATTGTTGTTAATTGAAAAACCTGCATTTGAGCACATATACAGTAATAGACTGATAAATGTATCCTTTTATTTTTAATTGATTTTACATTGTTAGGTACATACAACAATGTCACTGAAAGTTAATAGACAAGACAGACGAGGACCTGTAATTTGTATTAAAATGTTATGAAACACACTAGGGGATCTGTGTAACTTTCCTCCGCTTCTATTGAATAAAACAGAAGTTCAAAATAAGATTTATTAATCCAGTTTCTTATTATCAGGGTTCACTTACCGGAACTGAAAGAGACTCGGGGTTGGGCACACTTATGTCCTGGTGACTGTGCCTTAATATTCAGGCAAAACACCCTGCACACATAACTCAGGTATCATAACTCAGCAGCATAACACAACATCCCAGTCTGTTTTTAGTTCTGATTATTTACAAAACCTATTGTCCTTGGCAGTAGTTTTTTTGTATTGCCCCTTCTCTCCAGTTCAATCTGCTGCCATATTATATTTAATCTTATTCTAGTCCATGTAGTCATGGTCTATTCTCTCCCCCCAGCAATACATATTGGCTTAGTGTCATTCTGCCATTTGTGAATATTACCCCTTTTGTAGTTTTCAGCTCTTGCCACTAAAAAATAATAAGTTAGTCCAGGAAAAATAAAAGATAGTCTAAGGGCACGGCCACACTGTGCTGCAAACACAATCGCACACGGAATCGCATGCGATTTCGTTGCGTTTGCAGATGCATTTTTTCAATAGAAGTAGAAAACCGCATGCGATTGCGCAAAAAATGCAGACCGCAAATCGCAATCACATCTCACCCAAACATGTGCGTTTTTTGGTGCATTGCCATGATCGGAGAAAACACATGCGCAATTGCAGCAAAACCGTGCCAGTAGTGGCCTAGCCCTAAGGGTTATTTTCCCAAAGACAACATAATTGAGTTTCAATTGCCCAAGGAACATACCGTACCACATTACACAGTAATACACAGCACCGTATAAACCTATAGATTTGACTATCTTCTGTTATCTTCTGTTACTTTCCTTTTTCTTTTGTAAATATTGCTTTTAATGCAACTCATATTGATTTTTATATAGTTGCAGAAACCTTTGGATGGACCATATTGTATAAAGGGAATTGATAAAATCAGTAAATAAAGGAAACTAAAAGAGTGCTTAGAGAAAAAACAGCTAAACATTAATAGTGTTAACACCACAGTATTGGGTAGTGTTTGCTAACCCTAATAGATTTTGGATTTGAGGGGTAAGCATACTTGAATTTGCAGTGCTTAGACTTTTTGCCTACTTGAATTTGCAGTGTAGTGTTTGATATCACTATATACCGGTGCCAAAGTAACAGGGCTGCACAGTCATGTCTTGATAGATGGGAGGGGAAGAGGCAGGGTTAGGGGCAGGGCCTCAATCAGAGGCAGAGTTAGGGGTGTAACTGGGTGGGGAGTGGACTTTTGGGGGTGGGGCTGTCAGGGCTGGTATTTGGGAGGGATTTCAGCCCTGACTGTGGGACTGCAGTCGGGACAAACCCACACAAATAGTGATGCCAGGCAGCCCTGCACAGAGCAGTAAAGGGGTACAGGTGTATGCAAGTATTTGCTGGTACTAAACTTGTACAAGGAATGGAGCAAATTAGTTATATGGTAGCAAAAGTACGCATTACAGACACGCAGGGCAAACACATGAAAGGTACAGTACTTTAAACTAGAGGAAAATATATTTTCATTTTAATTAATGTAACTTTAGTGTGTGGCCATGGAAGGTTGTGGAATCTTTATATAATTTTAAATTATGTGATAAACTGTAACGTAATTAGGGAGGCTCGGGGCCCTCCTGCAGATTTTCCTTGCCTGGGCCCGCTTGATTAAAGGACATCCCCCCACACTTAAAACAAAAACTGGTCACTTGTCCTTTAACTGACCCCAACCACAATAGATATATTGAGCCCTTTATTAGATGCATTACTCCATTTTGGTGTCATAAGCTACCTCCTTCTTCCATGCAGTCCCTAAAGTCTGGGACTACTGACATCACAGCCAAATATTGACTGCTGTTCCCCTGCTGCCTCATCTGCATATGCTTAAGCTTATAAAAGCTTAGGGGCAGATAACAGACAAGTCACCAGTTTTTTTGTTTTAAGGGTAGACAGGTCCTTGCTCTGGTCCTCTCTTGTGAGCTGCAAATCAGCTGTTTTAAACAGCACACACGATCAGCTGTTTAAGACAACTGATTGCCAGACCCCCTTTGTCCCTAGGCCCCCCGTGGTCACAAGGGTCATGGGGGCATTCGTTACAGTAGTCCACTGTGATGAAATCATTTCAGAATCCAGCTTCTTGGTCAGGCAGAATAGTGAGAGGCACAGTAATGTTGAGTAGTGTGAAGGTAGAAGGCTAAAGAAAAATGACTGATCTCCACCAGGGTTTCCCTGATTTCACCAGGGAATCTGTATATTTGTGCTGTATATTAACAATAAATTGCAATTTGCTGTTTTAGTGGGTTCCAGGACACAACACCTTGCATTTTTGAGGTATAGCTGTACCAGAATTTTGACCCAAACCTTGTTTCCCCCATTAAAATTTAGTCATAACATTTTGAAGTTTCAGAATTTTGGTTTTATCTGTTGAAATTTCATGCTGAAACCGATTTCAAAGGTTAGTGTATGCTACATTCCAAGGTTATCGACAAATTTGAGGGTTACAAAATGCAGTGCTAGTTAGGAGTACTGTTTCCTATCTCTACTATTAACTTAGAAGCCATGATAAGGCAGCTGCAATGTCTTCCCTCCTGGCCCCCAGTAAGTGCTCCTATAGTATCTACCATTAAATTACAGATTAATTACTAATATGATATTTTTTAAAATATTACTTGATCAACTTTTATAATGAGAATTCCCCTTTGATTTCTATTATTCACTATTTTGTACTGATCTACTTTTTATGCTTCCTGAAAGTAGAAATAAGGATTTTCTGTTTGGTTATACTGGCTACTGGACTCTCTATCATTATTGTCAGTAATGACACACACACCCTATACCTCTACAATGCACTTTGCACAGATATTAATCTTTAATCTTTTCATTTTTTTAATGTCAGAAAAAGAAACCTGCTGCATATAGCCCTTTAATGTATTCAGCCTACTGGAAAATACAAATTAGGAGGAAACAATAGCGGAGGTGCAATCTTGTCAAACTGTGGGTGCAGATACCTCAAGTGGTTCTCCCTCAAACCAGAAATATTACAGCAAAATAAAAAAAGGCTGAGGATAGCATTTCAAAAGGTTATAAGTTTATTGTGAACCACACATGACATCACAAAAAACACAATGTTTCAGGGGAATCTTCAGGGGGCACCTTATTCCCTGAAGAAGGGGGCACCTTATTCCCCCGAAACGTTGTGTTTTGTGTGATGTGCGGAGTGCAATCCTCAGCCATTTTAATTTTTCTCAAATACAAATTAGGCGCCATTTTCTATTAATGGCACAGGCACCCGATACAATAAAGAAAACGTTTGTTTTTTGTTAGTGTAAAAATGAATGTCGATAGTTACCTGTTGGGTTACCATGATGCAGTTATCAGTATTGAATCTTCCCCAATGAAAATTGCAGGGGTTTTTATACTTTGAAATGACAGTACACATAGAAAGAAGGGGCAATTCCCTTTCCCTGTTCAGAAACTTTTGAACCAGCTTCCTGCAAAAATAAATATGACTATTAGGGTAATATTCTGCAGATCTTTTCCTTTACAACTAGTCAGATATAAAGCATTGTAAAGGCTGAAAATAATGATTTAATATTAGTCTGGAAAATAATGATTTAATATTAGTCTGATTAATGGAGTACATGAGTTGGATATATGCTATTTGTATTAGAACTTGTTCTAAAGACCAAAGACAAACACTGCTTGGTGCTATAGGCAATCAAAAGGATATATAGTTATGCATATGTCAGTAATGAAGGTAAGTTAAGCATCCCCAATGCCCCCATAACACAGCTTAAGCATCCCTACAGTGCACCACAGAGTCCTGTCTGTCCAATATATCTTCAACTGAAGGTGCAAGAACTACAGAAAGGAGGAAATATATACATTCAGGGTTATTCAATAAAAGTTCTTATCATTAAAAATGGTGCTTATTTTGCCCCAACCAATCAAATGTTAGATTTCAAATGTTAAATAAGATCTGATTGGTTGGGGCAAAATTAACACCGTTTTTAATGATAAGAACTTTTATTGAATCTCCCTTTTTGTATTCTTTGGAGTACTATAATTTTCCTTTATTTTTGGATCCCTGTACAATGCACTCACAACATTCAATATATAGTCATTTCATGTACTTTTACAGGTATATTTTTTTATACATTTTGATGCTGGCTTTTTTCCCCCAAACCACAGAATATTTACAGTATTTTTAATTTTAAAAAAAGGTCCAGTATTTTATTCGCTAACTTTTCTCTGGTTTTTCCATAGCCTTGGTATCTACCTCATTACTAGCTGTTAATGAGCAAGCTGCCATGTAAATCTACCTACATCTTGCTTTGTAGAATACAATATCACACAGTATGATTGTTCTCATGCTTTGAAAAGTTCATTTGAAAGTAGAAGAGATGTGACCTGGGGGGATTAAATGAATAGAAAATGAAGAGGAAGTTTTAATTATCTGTTTAGTTCAAAGATTAATAAACAGCTCATGACTTAATTAAAACATTTACACAATGCTGTAAGGTGAAGTCATGCACATTTTTTTTTTTTTTTTTTTTTTTTTTTTTTTTTTTCCATGAATTCTTCATAATTCTTCAGGATTTGGAGAATTCATGGGAAAAGAATAATAATGAAACATTTACACAATGCTGTAAGGTGAAGTCATGCACAATCACATATACTGCTGCCCATTGCTCCTAAGTTTCATTATTATTCTTTTCCCATGAATTCTTCATAATTCTTCAGGATTTGGAGGAAATCTCTGCAATCTCTCCTGCAATCAAAGCAGCATAAATGTATGAAACACAATCAAATGCACATCCAGATGACGGCTTTTATCTTCCCTGAAACACACTGGTCGCAGTTCATACACTTATGCTACTAGGGTGTGAAGATGGGGAAGTCCTGAGAGTGCCCCAAATATATGTTGGATTGTTAATTAACTATTTTGTTTTTTTGTGGGGGGGTTTTGTTGTTGTTTTTTTTAATGAAAATATGGAGTGCTGCTGGAGAAATGTAATCAATCCTGGGAAGATTCTCCCTGCATTAAAGGGACACTATACTGAAAAAATTACTTAATCTGTAATTGAATACATTTAAGTAGCACTTACTCTGATTTACGTGTGTTGCTGCATGCCTTCAATCCAGCACACATTTTGTTTAGGAGCAGTTCCCCCCTCCCTCTTTTAACCACTCTCACTTACATCAGACCTGACTTTTTCCCACAAACCAACTGTCAAGCCTGCACACAGCATACAGCATTCCGACTGTCAAAACTCTGTCACCATTCCAGCTACAGTAAAACTACTTACAGAAGAATAGTTTTTGTGAGCAAGGAACTTGATTGACAGCTGAAATATAAGAAGTTTTAGATTGGATATCTAAAGAAATAGGGGTCAGATCAACAAACAAATGATACAGTGTTGGTTGGGAAGAATTATAGTTTCCAGTTATGGTCAATTTAAAATAACCTATTTTTCGGTGTAGATGCCCTTTAAGTGTAACTTCCCATTGGCCAGCTTCTGCACTGAAGGAGGCAGATTTGGACCACACCAAAGAACAAAACGTCTAAGCAAGTATTCCAGGATGAGGTACACACCCTGGGTGCTTTTAAAACTAAAAAAAGTAGGGCATGATTAAGTTTGTAAATACCTATATCTCAACATGGGAGCGTCTGAGAAAGGTAAGATTATGACGAAAGCTGGATTTTGGGAGGTAATCTTTCTAAATAGCTTGTGGTACTTTTTTTCCATTATTCATTTATCATTGTTACTTGCAATCACAATTAACACTGAATCACTTTGGATTATATTTCTATTTTTAAGTTCGCCTGCTTTGGGCCCAAGGCATGTGTCTGTCCTTAACATTGTTTATATCTACCAATGTTTTATTTACTGTGTATCTGTATAATATTATGTTGATAACTCAGAAATGCCAGCAACCTAATAAATGGAAGGAACTGGGGCTTTGTAAAAATGCAAGTTGGAAAGGTTAGTGACATTAACTTTGACTATTTTTGTAGCTGTTAAAAGCTTTGGACCAAAGACAGTTCCCTTAATTCATCATGTATACTGACTTGGTATTTTCTCGATCTTGCTGCCTTCAAAGATAAGTTCACAGATCTCCTGCGGAAAGTGAATTATAAATCACATCAGGGGAAATTTTGCAGCTTGATGTGAGACGAGCATATCAGCTTGAAGTTTTCCTTGGTCTGGATGCACCCTGTAATCAATCTAACTGATTGACATCAACAATTGCAATCAGGTTCTAGCAAAGCTGTCATTTCCAAACAACTTCTAGCTTCTTTGTATGACTTTCAAAAGGGAAGGGAATAATGAATGTGAAAGGTACTTTGCTACTGAGTGAAATAAATTTTAAAAAAAAGTTTTAAGTGCAATACGCTGTCTACATAAATCTATTCGTTTAGAATTGGAGCTACACAGGGCAAGTCTATCATTCTGCAATGTAGATCTGTTGTCAGAACACAGCAATCATTCATAAAATTCATATGGTAGGGAAACATACAATGCCATGCAGTATATTTAATGTAAACCCACTAAATACAATGTGCATTTTCACAATTAGAAGAGAAGTAAAGGCAAATGCATTGGTCCTTCCTTTGTCCACTAATATAATCTCTACTTAAAGGGTAACTGTGGACTCCATACAAGTGGTCTCTATTTAACAGAGATCTCTCGTACCTTTCAAACAAGCATAGGAATATGTACTAACTTCTCAGGATCTTACATTATAGGCTTGTAAAGGTACATTTCCTGGTCTGTCTGAGTCTCTGTGACAGTCACATGATCTGTGTAATCAATCTTTCCTGAAGCTATTCATAGACCTGCAACCATTCTCTTTCCTTTCCGCTACCTTTGGACACCTTAGGGAAAGAAAACGTTTTCAGGCTAGCTTTAAGGTACACACAGTACCAATCTGTCGGTTTGACAGACAGAATTTCCAAAATTCTGTCTGTCATCCTTGACAGTACACTCAGTCATGATCATTCTCCCTATATAAAGTATAGGGAGAACTTTCGTGACTACCATACACCCTACAATCTTGGTCGGCTCACTATACTTTAGTACAGGGGGCCAACCACTGCCAAGGGAAATTTTATGTTCGGAACGACCGTTCAATTCGGACATACACACATTTGTGTACCTTCGGTACGGACGGGTTTGGCCCTATTTTGCTTATGTGTGTACCCAGCTTTAGAAATTCGGGGACAGGGCTTATGATGCAGCTGATGTTGCTCTGTCCTAGCAGATATTTTTACCAGTTAATTACATGCATTTGTAACCAGATATTTAATGAAAAGTTCTATTCCATTCTTGCAAAGGTATCTGCCTCCTCACTCTGTTCAATGAGGTTTTTATAAACTTGGGCATGTGCAGAGGAGGCAGCAGGTGAAACAAACAGTCAATCATTTTGTCACAGTGCAAAATATATTGGTTGGGGGCAGGTAACTTCCAGTTATCAGTTTTTTGTTTTAAGGGTGGGCCCAACCTTTTAAAGAAGAAATGCAAAGTAGAGTGAAAAGAAAAGGGTAAGACACAAACAAAACATTGCGTTTTGCCATATAGCAGTTACTTTTTATGGATTGGTGGGTTCTTTAATATGTGGGCTTATGTACCAAGAGGTGAAAACTTTGTCTGTGCTGTTAATCTGCAGCAACCAATTAGATGTTATCTAACTGCAGTAGACCAATAAAAAGCTAATATCCGATTGGTTGGAGCAGATTATTAGCACAGGCAAATTTTTGCACCTCTTAGTACATAAGCCCCATTATTTTCAAAATGAAGCGTGACAGAAGCCTTAAAATAAGCTGGAAAATATCAGATATCATATCTGGCCCCTCACTCATTAGGATTCCCAGAGTGTTGAAAATGGGAATTATCTGACAATCCCCGTCAATTAGAAACATTTGGAAATGCATTTCTATACCTGCAAGGGAAGAAAAGGTAAAGGTATTAAAAAGTGTTAAAGGGCATGTCCAGCCTAATTACTCCCCAAAACCCAAGATGCATTTTAACTGTCGTGGCCAGGACTGCCAGTACATACATTCGGTGAGGGAACAGCAGTATAGTAAGTAAGTATATCTCGGCATGTGAATGTTGGATTAAGGAACAAGGAAATTCAATAACAGTTCTTATCTTTGCAAATGGTGCTAATTTTGCCCCAACCTATCAGATGTTAGCTTTCAAATGTTAAATAATATCTGGTTGGGGAAAAATTAGCACCATTTTTAACGATAAGAAGTTTAATTGAATCTCCTTGTTAGTTATTTTTTGGCTGGACATGTCTTTTAAGAAGAATGATATCAGAGATTAAAAGATAAAATGAAAAGGGTTTTGCTGTTTAGGATCCTCATCCCCTAAAATTTATTTATTTAGTCTATAACTTTCAAGCTTAAACACAACTAAAGTCTGAGCAAAAACTACAGTATGCTGAAAATGCACATGGGTATGACGAACCTCATAGGGACGGCTCCATTACACAAAATGTACAGGTGCATGTTGTTTTCAGAAAGGCGAATTCTGGTATTCGGTCAGTATTAATACTTTCCAACATACCATTATTTTGTATACAGTGTCAATGTTCTGTAGAATTCCCATTGTATTCCTGCAAGTCTGTACTGTAGCTATTTTAAAGGGGATATAGAGTAGGACTAATTACTGTATGTAAAAGGACTAATTGTGTATGCTTATTTTATTACATTCCTGTATTGGGTGTTAATACTGTATATGAAGGCAAAGGGCTGTGGTACATTAAATATGGTAGCTCCGACCCGAGTTAGGGGGCCGGAGCGTCTGACCTGGGGCGCCGCCCCGGCGAGGATGCTGGGAGTTGTAGTGCGGCGTCCCGGGTCCGCCCCCTTTCTCCTGGCTAGTGGGCGGGTATCAGCCGTGGCCGAGAGTGTGACGTCATGACGTCGCGACGCGCTGACGGATTGGCCGCGGCTGATCTCGCGAGAGCCGCGAGGGATGCTGGGAGCGCCGACCTCATCGCTGACGTCACCAAATATATAAAAGGGGCGGGACACGAGGCAGCAGTCGCCATTTTGTAGAATTGCTAACAGGAGGAGAATCTCCCCACCCTCCTTCCCTATTATTTTGTATAGTTAGGTTAAGGTTGGTTAAAACAAAATATTTTGTTGGAGTCACAGCGGCGGGGGGGCATCCTTGCAGAGTTTATGTGGAGCCGTTACATGTCCTCTGGGGATCCAGAGGCTTGGCATTCAGCAATGGCTACGGCTAGTTGGGGTTTTATATCTAATTAATATGCAAGGATGCAAATTTATAAGTTGGCTAATTTAATTGATCACATGATTTGTTACAATGTGTCAATAAAGCTGTGGCCATTTATTTCACCCAAAAGGATTGTGTGTCTGCCTGTTCATTTGTACATTTAATTTATGGGTTAAAGAAAAAAGGGGTTTTTAAGTTAATTTTAGTCATCCGAGGTATCAGCCACAGGTCTAACACACAGGTCATTTTTGCATACAGGTATCAAATTGTAAGGGATAAAATGAAGAGCAGATGAATAGGAGAAACCTTTTGTACTAAATTAGGGCTGACAGATCATACTTTTCATTAAACATTAACTAGACTCATCTGTTAAACATTTACAAGATCACGTCTGAGGTTTGTATGTAAATATTCAGCAACATCTACCCAACATATGTAAATAAACCTAAATAACCAGGTAAAATGTAGAATATCCTACAGAAATTAATTTGCAAAGCATTTAAATCGCATCCTTATCCAAGTGCAACAAGATGGATCAGATGTGCTCTGCATAGAACCACTGCAGCTAGCTGTATGACTTGTGGGATGGGATTTTAAAGGTGTTTCCACATAAATAGATAGGATAATCCCTAATGAATATAGACAGGAGGCTATTAGGTTCCCGACTTTTAGTGAGAAAGCTATATAATATATACTATGCTATATTGATCCAGTAACGTAAGTTATGAGGAATGCAAAAGTTTGCTAATGGTAATTGAAGTAAAAAAGGTTAGAAGTTAGGACCTTCCAGACTGGGGTTACCTTGACGTGGTTGGAAGGCTTTTCATTCATGTGATCACAGTAATGTATACTAAAACCACTTTGTTTATCAAGTATGCCAGTGTGCAGATAATATGATATTATATGGGGGCCTAGGAATGTGCATTGATTAGCTACTGATTAGATTAAGTAATGTAATCAGTTTGAAAAGTATCAGTGCACACCTGGATATTTTTTGTACTTTTATTATTATTTCACCTCAAGTTAAACAAGGTCTTGTTCCACTTGAATTGAAATAATAGTACAAAAAGTAAAAGTACAAAAAAAAATTCCAGGTGTGCACTGATATTTTGCATATCTCCCTCTTATATATAAGAATATTTATACTTTTTACAGAGATTTCAGTCTTTAGGAGCTACCAATGTTATGGGGATATATAATATTACATATAGGAAATGTGTATATGTACGTGTGGCATTTCTCACTATTACTATCTAAATGGCCATAAATATGTGCAGTATGTGTGAGTATAGTACTCACTTATGTTAGGTAAATGACAAAATTTATAAAGTTTATAAATGTACTTACAATCACTGTTGTACAAGTCGCTAGAGCTTTGCATATCCAGAAAGGTAAGGTAGATAGCTCACCATACAGAAAGTCAATGACTGGAGATTTCTTTTGCATGGTATATGAATGTATTAATTCTTTGGTTGCCTCCATTCCAGTGGCAATAATCACTTAAAAATTAAAATATCTCTAAAACATTGCTAAATATTTACTTGACATATATTGCAAAAGTCATCAGGAAAGCATTTCATGTGCATTTGCTTCAACTTGTGTCAAGCCTTTCATTCTCCTTTAAAGTTATAAGCTTTTTTATGTGCTATATTTTAATGGGATTAGGGAAATAAATAGGCTAAATATATTTTTTAATTGATGTGCCTATTTATAGATAAAGGGTTTTTAATAGCATTGTATAGTGTTATAGTTCAATCTTTTCTTTTCCTTAAAAACAAAATAGTTAAATGTATTCTACTAAGAGCATTACCATATATCTAGTGCCCTGTCCAACCTATAAAATTGCTTCACTGTATGTGTGTACCATCTCACTATTATAATTTAAATGACCATCAGTAAATGTATATAAAGAATAGCACTGACTTATATTAGGTACAACACAAAATATATAAACCTACTTACAGAGCTGAGATCCCTATTTCAAAATGGAATGGTCAAATGGCAGCTTAAACCACACCCCTGTGTCTGCTTTATATGAAAGGAAGTGTAATCCAGATTTCTTTCTGCTACACAGGATGTGATGTGTATTGTAATGGACATATACACCAAGGCTACTTATATAACATCTCCAGCCTGCAGGTGGCATCAGTGAGTAATAAAAGACAAGACATCCCTGCTCTATATGGCTAGGAGGACAGAAAGTGAAAGTAGATTGTGGTGTGTGCTTTGGAGAGATATTGACTGCAACACAAGATCCTGTGTATAATATCCTGTTACCACCTGTTGGGAGGACAGATTATTGGACAGACAATTTACCTTATTAGATACAAACTCAGAGGCAACAGATAAGTGTATACCAACTTACAAGGACACACACTATACAGGCCTGGTCAATATTCAAAGTGATTGCTGCACATGTTATGTGGGGAACCTGTTTATGTGCACGGTCTGCTTTGTGCCAGACCACCAGAGTAACCCACTGTGTGCCATGCTACCCATAATCATTCCATAAAGCAGTGATCCGGTAAAAATTGTTGTTGCCTCTTCCCTCATTTTAAAAAGCCAAAGGGCTGGGGGAAAGGAGAGAGCCTGTTATATGGATCCTGTGTGTAAGAATGAGAAATGCAAAGTTTGCTAATCATAATTGAAGTCAAAGAAATTTAAAAAGGTTAGAAGTTAGGACCTTTTTAGACTAGGGTTACCTTGACGTGGTTGGAAGGCTTTTCATTCATGTGATCACAGTAATGTATACTAAAACCCCTTTGTTTATAAAGTATGTCAGTATGCAGATAATATATTGTATGGGGCCTAGGAATGTGCATTGATTATCTTTTCTATGTTTGATCCATTAGATGGGGTAACTAGGGAGTGGACTGATTGGCTAGAACAATTTGAATTGGCAGTGTTATTAGGACAATGCTATTATAATAACATGATGCTGTGAGGTACCATCGCCACTTGCCATGTGAATACTAATAAATATTAACCTAGCATGTTTAGTTTCAACCACACTGTGTGGAAGGATTATCCTACTTGGTTCCTCTGGAAGCTGGTAACTGTCTGAGTAACAGTTTAAAATATACCTGTGTTAAGATTCTATATCCACTATATCCACACATAGCAAAACTTACACACATAATTTCCATTGTGCACCAACGGGCACACTTTTGCTAGTATATATAGATATATATGCACAGGATGCAGCAGCACTCCTGACGTCTCCAACCAATGGATCGGTGCAAAGCCTGTAGTTTAGAGGTGCCTTTTCACCTCTGAATACACAACGACATTTTTGAATCCGGCAGCACTCAAATATTCTTTTCTTTGCTTTATTGTAAATAATCACATAAACTCAGGTATTCATGCAATGTTTTCATGCATTATGCCCTTTCTCAAGCTCCTGAGTAGTGCATATAAATCATTAGTGTCACTTAGTCCTCCATTTACCAGTGTATCAGTGGATGAGAGGTGATATGAGGAGAAGTCAGTTTAACGAACATCCTAGGAGATCACACTCTACCCCTGATATAAATGCGATGGACATCAGGAAGAGACGCACGCAGCCCCCTTTTACCAAGGGCAGACTGATAAAACCCGGAGGGGAGGGAGGAAACGCAAACGCACAGCAAAAAAGAAAGCATGATGATGCTTCATGTGGTGGCTTCTTGCTGCCAGTTCAGATTCAGTTTGTTTCTGTCTTCAGCTCCCTTCTCTGTGGTTTGTTTGCTCAAGTTTGTTCCTGATACCTGTTTCCAGTTCAGCCATTGGTCTCCATTTCATCCAGCCAGTATCTGTTTCCAGTTCAGCCATTGGTCTCCATTTCATCCAGCCAGTACCTGTTTCCAGTTCAACCTTTGGTCTCCATTTCATCCAGCCAGTACCTGTTTCCAGTTCAACCTTTGGTCTCCATTTCATCCAGCCAGTACCTGTTTCCAGTTCAGCCTTTGGTCTCCATTTCATCCAGCCAGTACCTTTTTTCCAGTTCAGCCTTTGGTCTCCAGTTCACCCGGCCAAACACCTGTTTCCAGTTCAGTCCCGTATCATACAATCCAACCTGTATCTATTTCCTGTTTCCAGTATTTCTGGAGTGGTCTCCTTACCACTCAGTTATTGTTACCTCCAGTGCTCCTATCGTTGCTCTTACCTGTTTCTCTTAACAGCTGCCTCTCTACATTGTGGTTTGGTTCCTGTGAACTTTGATCTGGAGCCGCACCTGGTGTCTGTCTTGCCGCACAACATCCTCACCATCAAGTCTCTGGAGAAGACCGACAGACACTGACTCTGCGTCCAGTGAGAGTTTTGCAGGACTCTCCCTGAAGACGCCCTTAACAGTAACTGGCAGCCAATATGAACCCCGCTGGAGAAGCGGGTCCGGTAGAAGATTTGTATAGACGGGTAGCAGAGCTACAGGGAGCCTTGCAGGAGGCTCATGAAGGATTTTTCCAGCTTGATGCCAGGTTGAAGGCCATCTCCACTAGTGGGGCTCAAGTTTCTCAGACCGCCTCCCAAACTGCTTCCCTGGAACCTAAAGTGCCACTGCCTGATAGATTTGTGGAGATCATTCAAAATTTGGCCAGTTTAAAAGTTCTTGTGGACTCTTTTTCCCTTCGTCCCAAAGAGCTTTAGTGATGAAAGGGTCAAGGTTGGCCCTATCATTTCCCTCCACAAGATGAACCCCAAGCTTGGGCTCTCCGCCTCTTGGAAAAGAATGATGTCCGCAGTAGCTTCTGTGGAAACCTTCTTTGCGCTTTGGCAGAAATTTACTATGACCCTAGGAGGGCTCTACTCAGAGGTCACGCTCCGTAACCTCTCCCAGGGGAGGAAACCATGGAGGAATGTGTCTGACTTCCGTAGAGTGAGCACCGAGACTCAGTGGAACGATGCGGCCCTTAAACATCAGTTTCTCTTTTGGCCTGTCTGAGACCCTGAAGGATGAACTAGCTAGTGTGGGGATTCCAGACACCCTGAAAGCACTCATCGATCTGTCCATTCAAATTTACAGACGTCTGAGAGAAAGGAGGTGGAGAAGATGGGTGCAATCGCCCCTTTTCGGAATCATTTTTCCCTTCATCCTCTTCTTCGCATATTACAGAACCTGTACCAATGCAACTTGGCCTCACCCGTTCTCCCTTTCTCCTGAGGAGCATCAACGCAGACGTCGTCTAAATCTCTACCTGTACTGTGGGGAGTCTGGTCATCTCCTAAATAACTGTCTGATCAGACCTGCTCGTAAGAATCTTTTGCCATCTCCTCCTCCTTCCTGTTCTCTGCCTTACCTTACCTCTCAATTAATGTTTCATTACAGGAAAAGATCTACACCGTCAAGATCTCAGGCCATTATTGATTCAGGAGCATGTAGTTCTTTTATTTTAGAGTCATGTGCAAGAGTGGGGTCTCGCTACTCGGGTCAAGACTTTGCCTTTGTTTATTCGTCTAGCCGACGGCTCAAAGTTTTCTTCTGGACCCATTTTTCAAGAAACTGTTCCTGTGATGGTCAAGATTAACCAGCACACTGAATTAATTTCTTTTGATGTTTTGCCTTTTTCTTTGTTCCCCATCATTTTGGGCTTACCATGGTTGAAGGTCCACAACCCTTTAATAAACTAGTTTTCTGGTGAGATTTCCTTCCCTTCTCAGTTTTGTTCACAATCTGGTTGCTTATCTCCACTGATGGCCGTTAAAGAAGATCCTCCTGAGGTCATTTAACCCATCTGCTACAATGAATTCACTATGTCTTCGACAAGAAAGCGGCAAATGTCCTACCCCTGCATCGTATTTACGATTGTCCTGTTGAATTGCTTCCCGGAGCTCAGATTCCGTTTGGGAGAGTCTATCCCCTCTCAAGCCTGAACAAGAAGTCCTCAAGAACTACATTGAGGAAAACTTACAGAAGGGTTTCATACGCCCACTCCACATCCCGGCCGGTTGCTGTATATTTTTTGTAGAAAAAAAAGACGGTTCCCTTAGACCCTGTATTGATTATAGAGCCCTTAATAATGTCACTGTCAGAACCGTTATCCTCTTCCACTTTTTCCTGAACTGTTTCAACGACTAAGGCGCTAAGATTTTCACAAAACTAGTCTCAGAGGGGCCTACAACTTGATTCGAATAAGAGATGGTGACGAATGGAAAACCGCTTTCCGTTCCCGATACAGTCATTTTGAGTATTTAGTTATGACTTTTGGACTCTGTAACGCACCTGCCACGTTCCAACACTTTGTCAAAGATATTTTTCGGGACTTTGAAGAAAAAGAGAGAATATCGTCGAGGTATACAACCAGGAAATCATCGACAATCTCCATGAACACCATCTTCAAGTTAAAAAAGTTCTGTCTCTTCTCAGAACTCATGATCTTTATGCTAAACTGGAAAAATGCGAGTTTTAAAAAACTTCTATACCTTTCCTAGTTTTTCATCAACCTTTGGTCTCCATTTCATCCAGCCAGTACCTGTTTCCAGTTCAACCTTTGGTCTCCATTTCATCCAGCCAGTACCTGTTTCCAGTTCAGCCTTTGGTCTCCAGTTCACCCGGCCAAAACCTGTTTCCAGTTCAGTTCCCGGTATTCATACAATCCAACCTGTATCTATTTCCTGTTTCCAGTATTTCTGGAGTGGTCTCCTTACCACTCAGTTATTGTTACCTCCAGTGCTCCTATCGTTGCTCTTACCTGTTTCTCTTAACAGCTGCCTCTCTACATTGTGGGTTGGTTCCTGTGAACTTTGATCTGGAGCCGCAACCTGGTGTCTGTCTTGCCGCACAACATCCTCACCATCAGAGTCTCTGGAGAAGACCGACAGACACTTAGACTCTGCGTCCAGTGAGAGGTTTGCAGGGACTCTCCCTGAAGACCCTTAACAGTAACTGGCAGCCAGATATGAACTCCGCTGGAGAAGCCGGTCCGGTAGAAGATTGTTAGACGGGTAGCAGAGCTACAGGGAGCCTTGCAGGAGGCTCATGAAGGATTTTTCCAGCTTGATGCCAGGTTGAAGGCCATCTCCACTAGTGGGGCTCAAGTTCTCAGAACGCCCCCAAACTGCTTCCCTGGAACCTAAAGTGCCACTGCCTGATAGATTTGTGGGAGATCAATCAAAATTTGGCCAGTTTAAAAGTTCTTGTGGACTTATTTTTCCCTTCGTCCCAGAAGTTTAGTGATGAAAGGGTCAAGGTTGGCCCTATCATTTCCCTCCAACAAGATGAACCCCAAGCTTGGGCTCTGCCTCTTGGAAAAGAATGATGCCGCAGTAGCTTCTGTGGAAACCTTCTTTGCTGCTTTGGCAGAAATTTACTATGACCCTAGGAGGGCTGCTACTGCAGAGGTCACGCTCCGTAACCTCTCCCAAGGGAGGGAACCAGTGGAGGAATATGTGTCTGACTTCCGTAGAGTGAGCACCGAGACAGTGGAACGATGCGGCCCTTAAACATAGTTTCTTTTGGCCTGTCTGAGACCTGAAGGATGAACTAGCTAGTGTGGGATCAGGACACCCTGAAAGCACTCATCGATCTGTCCATTCAAATTTACAGACGTCTGAGAGAAAGGAGGTTGGAGAAGATGGGTGCCAATCGCCCCTTTTCGGAATCAGTTTTCCCTTCATCCTCTTCTTCGCATATTACAGAACCTGTACCAATGCAACTTGGACTCACCCGTTCCTCCCTTTCTCCTGAGGAGCATCAACGCAGACGTCGTCTAAATCTCTACCTGTACTGTGGGGAGTCTGGTCATCTCCTAAATAACTGTCTGATCAGACCTGCTCGTAAGAATCTTTTGCCATCTCCTCCTCCTTCCTGTTCTCTTGCCTTACCTTACCTCTCAATTAATGTTTCATTACAGGGAAAAGATCTACCCGTCAATACTCAGGCCATTATTGATTCAGGAGCATGTAGTTCTTTTATTTTAGAGTCATGTGCCAAGGAGTGGGGTCTCGCTACTCGGGTCAAGACTTTGCCTTTGTTTATTCGTCTAGCCGACGGCTCAAAGTTTTCTTCTGGACCCATTTTTCAAGAAACTGTTCCTGTGATGGTCAAGATTAACCAGCACACTGAATTAATTTCTTTTGATGTTTTGCCTTTTTCTTTGTTCCCCATCATTTTGGGCTTACCATGGTTGAAGGTCCACAACCCTTTAATAAACTAGTTTTCTGGTGAGATTTCCTTCCCTTCTCAGTTTTGTTCACAATCTGGTTGCTTATCTCCACTGATGGCCGTTAAAGAAGATCCTCCTGAGGTCATTTAACCCATCTGCTACAATGAATTCACTGATGTCTTCGACAAGAAAGCGGCAAATGTCCTACCCCTGCATCGTATTTACGATTGTCCTGTTGAATTGCTTCCCGGAGCTCAGATTCCGTTTGGGAGAGTCTATCCCCTCTCAGAGCCTGAACAAGAAGTCCTCAAGAACTACATTGAGGAAAACTTACAGAAGGGTTTCATACGCCACTCCACATCCCCGGCCGGTGCTGGTATATTTTTTGTAGAAAAAAAAGACGGTTCCCTTAGACCCTGTATTGATTATAGAGCCCTTAATAATGTCACTGTCAAGAACCGTTATCCTCTTCCACTTTTTCCTGAGCTGTTTCAACGACTAAGGTCTGCTAAGATTTTCACAAAACTAGATCTCAGAGGGGCCTACAACTTGATTCAAATAAGAGATGGTGACGAATGGAAGACCGCTTTGCGCTCCCGATACGGTCATTTTGAGTATTTAGTTATGCCTTTTGGACTCTGTAACGCACCTGCCATGTTCCAACACTTTGTCAACGATATTTTTCGGGACTTTGTCGATGATTTCCTGGTCGTATACCTCGACAATATTTTCATCTTTTCTTCCAATCTCAATGAACACCGTCTTCAAGTTAAAAAAGTCCTGTCTCGACTCAGAACTCATGGTCTTTATGCTAAACTGGAAAAATGCGAGTTTGAAAAAACTTCTATACCTTTCCTAGGTTTCATCATTTCATCTCTTGGACTCACCATGGACCCTCAGAAGGTCTCCACCATAACCATCTAACCGTAAGCAGGTACAAAGGTTTATCGGTTTCGCAAATGGTCTCCATTGCATCCAGCCAGCACCTGTTTCCAGTTCAGCCTTTGGACTCCAGTTCACCCGGCCAACACATGTTTCCAGTTCAGTTCCTGGTATTCATACAATCCAACCTGTATCTATTTCCCATTTCCAGTATTTCTGGAGTGGTCTCCTTACCACTCAGTTATTGTTACCTCCAGTGCTCCTATCGTTGCTCTTACCTGTTTCTCTTACCAGCTGCCTCTCTACACTGCGGGTTGGTTCCTGTGAACTTTGATCTGGAGCCGCAACCTGGTGTCTGTCTTGCCGCACAACATCCTCACCATCAGAGGCTCTGGAGAAGACCGACAGACACTTAGACTCTGCTTCCAGTAAGAGGTTTGCAGGGACTCTCTCTGAATACCCTCAACAACAGATGAACAAATAGTATTCAATTTGTTTAGCCGTGCCCTAACAGATATTGAAGAAAAAGTCTTGACATGGGGTTTGAGTTTTTGTCCTGATACGAAATATGATTTGTTTGAATTGGATGTGGACCTATATAAGTTGTTTTGAACATTACACTTAAAAGTACATTTTGCAGAAAAGACGGGTATACCCTATACAGAGGATACTGTACAACATGGTCTAGGTTTACAGGACTTTAATATATACAAAAAAAGTCAATTTGTACTGCCCACTACTAATCCGGGAGTGGAAACATTTATTAAATGAGTACAAGAGGATATAGAAAAATTGATTAATAACCCTGAGGACTTGAAGTCTAAACATTATAATCTTACTAAAAAAGAGCGTTTGGCTCTTACTATGCTTGGGTCTGATGAATCCATCACTATCCGACATTCTGACAAGGGGGTGCCGTGGTGGTGATGGATACTTTGAATTATGAGAAAGAAATAACTGATCAGCTGTCAGACACCCAGGTTTATTCCTTATTAAAAGGGAATACACTGGGTGAGATAGTTAAGATCATCAAAAAATTTAGTGTCAACTATAAGGGGATAGGAGTAGTCTCCAGGAATCTGGAGGACTATCTGATTGTCCCCTTTCCAAAGACCTCATACTTATATACACTCCCTAAGATTCACAAGGATCCACTCCGGCCACCAGGGCGACCTATAGTGGCCGGAGTGGATTCTGTGTTCGTACCAATGGAAACTTTTTTAGATAAGGTTATTAATCCCTTTGTGCAGGAAACATGTTCCTATATAAGGGATAGTTTACATTTTTACAAAAGTTAAAAGAACTGGATATACAGGACTACCCCGACATTTTAATGGCTACATTAGATGTATCATCTTTGTATACATCGATACCTCATAATGAGGGTATACATGCTGTTGATATATTGTTAATGGATGCTAAATATACAGGAGTTGAAAAATAATTTTTTTTGGAAATTTTGAAAATTGTTCTAAGAATTATTTTATGTTTAAGGATCAATATTATTTGCAGCTGCGTGGAACCGCGGTGGGGTCCAATGTCGCCCCGTCATACGCCAACTCCTTTATGGCGTGGTTTGAAAACATGCATGTCTATGTCAATGATCTCTACCAGGCCCATTGTCTGGCCTGGTGGAGATACATAGACGACATGTTTGTTATATGGCAGGGTGACGTTGAGACCCTATCTCGGTTTCACGCTATGCTCAATCAAAAAAATATTGCCAGGAGTGGTCACTAGATGTAATGATGTCACTTCCTGTGATAGGTTATTAAATGGAGGACTAAGTGACACTAATGATTTATAGGGCATAATGCCTGAAACGTTGCATGAATACCTGAGTTTATTGATTATTTTCAATAAAGCAAAGAAAAGAATATTTGAGGGCTGCTGATTCAAAATTTCATTATATATATATATATATATTTATACCGTCAGTAAAGTTAGTGCACACAGTGATATTTTAAAAAGTATTATTGTGCAAAATGCATAACGACAACGTATGGGCCCCTCTCTAGAGCCTTTCTCAAGCCAGTGCCACTGACTTGAAAAAGGCTCTAGAGAGGGGCCGGAACGAACTTGTGTTATGCATTTTCACAATAAATACTTTTGAAATATCCCTGTGTGCACTAGCTTTACATGGATGGTTTATCTAAATTTTAGTAGCACCAGGGTCCCATATACTTTCTCTTATATCCTGCAAATGAGTGTGTCTGGACTATATATATTATATATATATATATATATATATATATATATATATACTAGCAAAGGTGTGCCCGTTGGTGCACAGTAGGCTTTTTATGTGTTAATTTTATATAGTTTTATTTATTGGAGCGTTAGTTACATATATTGATTACCCACCACTTACAAGGCCCTCCATATTAGGGTAGTCCTATCTAAGAATGACATATTTTAAGTAATAATGCTGTTATTTTTGTAGTGTAGTTATTATGTATTAGATAAATTTTTTCCTAATGATAACTTCCCACGGCACTTGGAGCCTTTCCCGGTAGTTTCGTCTTCCAGGGGTAGTTTGCAGTTGTCCGTGGCCGAAAACCAGGCTCCCAGGCCCCGCCGCGAGTGTTGGGAGGCTCCGCGTGACTTACCGTGGCACTTTGAGCTCTTCCCGGTAGTTCTGACTTCCAGGGGGTGTTTGCGGTTGTTCGCAGCCGAAAGCCAGGCTCCCAGGTCCCGCTGCGAGTGTTGGGAGGCTCCGCGGGACTTCCCGCGGCACTTGGAGCCTTTCCCGGTAGTTCCATCTTCCAGGGGGTGTTTGCGGTTGTTCACAGCGGAAAACCAGGCTCCCAGGCCCTGCCGCTAGTGTTGGGAGGCTCCGCGGGGCTTCCCGCAGCACTTGGAGCCATTCCCGTGAAGTTCCGTCTTCCAGGAGAGAGAGACAGACCAGGTGCTGTGAAGTTATATACATACAATACTGTACACACATTAACTCCATCCTCCAGCTAATCCCCAGGGCTCTCAAGCAGGAACAGGCAGCGTCTCAATACCTAGCAACAGCAGGGATCGCCCACCATTTCTATAGGCAATGCCTTCTCTCCCAGTTAAACGGAACACTATTGGCTTTTACCTGGATTCCGACCAATGTGGAAGGGGTTTGTTAGATGCTGTAGTTTACACACATGCGGCAGTAAGGAGGAACCTGGTGCTTGTTTAATATGGGGTATTCCTATTGGCTGCTAGAATACAGTCGGCCACTATTACAGTAATGTGACAATTTATAATAATTGTACTAACCTGGAAGCTGATCATTGTGAGCGCTGCTGCTAACAGGACAGGAGAAAGAGAGAGAGAGACAGAGAAAGAGAGAGACAGACAAAGAGAGAGACAGAAAGAGAGAGAGACAGAGCGAGAGAGAGCGAGAGAGAGATGGAGCGAGAGACAGAGCGAGAGACAGAGCGAGAGACAGCAAGAGACAGAGCGAGAGAGAGACAGAGCGAGAGAGAGACAGAGCGAGAGAGAGACAGAGCGAGAGAGAGACAGAGCGAGAGAGAGACACACAGAGCGAGAGACACACAGAGCGAGAGACACATAGAGCGAGAGACACACAGAGCGAGAGACACAGAGAGAGAGAGACACAGAGAGAGAGACACAGAGAGAGAGAGACACAGAGAGAGAGAGACACAGAGAGAGAGAGACACAGTGTACGCAAGAGGGGATCCATTGGACCTCCCTTTGCCAGGAGGCTTCGGAAGGCTCTTTAAGTCGACCCTGAGCTGTCACAAGGAAGAGTTTGATTGGGAAAGCTGAGGTCCAAAAAAGGATCAAGCCTGTCCTGCCACAAATCTGAGGGGGAAAAAAAAATTACTGGGGAACCACACTTTGAAGGAAATAAAACCATGATGTTTCCATTGTGAATAGTAGTGCACGACAGAGGTCCATATATATATATATAATATAATAAATAATAATTATATATAATATATATAATATATATCTTCCTTCCTTTATATAAAAAATTTTCCAGTTTGTGGAGATTGCATTGAGTTTTTAGACTGTACTATGTAGGTGGGGTGGCTAAAATAATATTATACATGGTTACAGTGTATATTGTAATGTAAAAGGTATAACATAATTAGTTTATTAATCTGTTCTAAATTAAGATAATAAGTGTGTAACAGTGTGTAAATGGCATATGAAATAAAAAATAAAAAAAGTACTTACATACAGTATCTCCCCACTTTTGAATGAACCGGTCAAAATGGGAGCTATAGACACACCTCTCAAATTTTCAATTCTCCATGGGAAAATAAAAGGAAGTTTGCTGTAATTTCCTATTGTCCTTACTATCCAATAGGTGTGCTTCTGGTAGCTGCTGTAGCACTATTAGCCAATGAAAAGAAAGTTGCAGGTGTTACATCACATCCGGAGCAATGCATGCTTTACAGTAACATCCTTTAGCTTTGCATTGTGGAAGAGACTTAGTGAGCATGTGCGAGTTAATGGCCAATCAAAAAAAATTTGCTTTCCCAGTAAGTGTAGTGACATCGGTGTATTGCATTGTGGGAGAGAGTGTCAGGATGCTTTAGAGATATATCCTGATGTATTGCATTTTGGGAGAGAGCTTCACATCCAAATGCAATGTGTAGTGGGAGAGGGGGGCGTGGCCAAAAGACACGCTTTACTGAAGACTTTTTTTCTCCTACAGGCTGCTTTACTAAAGGATCTCTTTGTTTTGGCTGCTTCCCTGAAGGGAAGTTTCCTTCTTATGCTGGTGTCTAAATGTTATTTTTTGCTTTAGTGTACAGTTCTGTGTCTCTCTCTCTGTGTCTCTCTCTGTGTGTCTCTCTCCGTGTGTCCTCTCTTCTGTGTCTCTTATTGTGTTCCTCTTTCTCTCTGTGTCTCTCTCTCTGTGGCTCTCTCTCTCTCTGTTTCTCTCTCTGTGTCTCTTCCTCTGTGTCTCTCTCTCTGTGTCTCTCTCTCTCTGTGTCTCTCTCTGTGTCTCTCTCTCTCTGTGTCTCTCTCTTCTGTGTCTCTCTCTCTCTGTGTCTCTCTCTCTGTGTCTCTCTCTCTTGTGTTGCTCTTGGTGTCTCTCGCTCTGTGGGTCTCTCGCCTGTGTGTCCTCGCTCTGTGTGTGTCTCGCTCTTGTGTCTCTGCTCTGTGTGTCTCTCGCTGTGTGTGTCTCTCTCCTCGGTCTCTCTCTCTCGCTCTGTCTCTCTCTCGCTCTGTCTCTCGCTCTGTCTCTCGCTCTGTCTCTGCTCTGTCTCTCGCTCTGTCTCTCGCTCTGTCTCTCGCTCTGTCTCTCGCTCCATCTCTCTCTCGCTCTCTCTCGCTCTGTCTCTCTCTCTTTCTGTCTCTCCTTTGTCTGGTTGGTGTATGTACAGGTGTCGTTAGCAGAACTAGTGTATAACGGGACGACCGATAAACGTTTGTTGGGGACATCGGGTGAAAATGATCTGATGTGTACGAGGCTTAAAGCTATGCAAATTGTACCTTATATGATTACTGTGTATAAATACATTAACGGGCCATACAATAAACTATCTGGGGCATTGTTCACCAATAGAACATGTCAGAGGACACGTGGACATCCCTTAAGACTTTAGTTTAGGCTTCAAGTTGGGAAAGGGTTTGTCACTGTGAGAACGGTAAAGCTATGGAACTGTCTTCCAGTGGACGTTGTTATGGCAGGTTCATTGGTCAGTTTAATATACTTCAGTTGTGCCTGGGCTACGAAGAGGGGAAGATGGTCCTGACCACCGCAAGAGAACTTTGTGTGTTCCCAGTGGTGTTGGGCATAAAAGCAGTGACCAGACTTTCAAAAAAAAGAAAAATTATTGAAATATATCATATTGGAGAGGGACAGTCAGCAGAGTCCTCTTTTAGATCTCATGATTCTAATTGTTATAATTTTCATACAAATTCTCTATTAGGCTCTCCATTGCCTCCCATCAAAGGGATGTCTAATGGTTTTTCTACTGATTTGTTTGACATTTACCCGAAAAGAGAGAAGAGAGGGTGGTGTTGACCACCTTTCGGTACAGGAGCATGAAAGCACTGAGATGTCTCCACCCAAACTAGCTCCAGGGCATTTATAGTGTCCATATAATAATGAACATTTCTCATGATATTTCTATGAATAGTAGGCAAAACTTGCAAAGTCCAAATATACTGTGACCGACCTCGATTGTCAGTTCGTCCGGATCGGACACGTCTGTAAATTCCGATCATTTGGGCAGTTCCCTATGGGACCGCCCAGCCGAATTTGCCGCGACCAACAGACATTTGTCCCAGCCGAGCACTCGCTTGGGAAATAAAGTCCCTCCGTGTGTACTCAGCCTAAGTTTAGGGGGATGTTTAGGGGGAATTTCATATGATGTCTTTATTAACTGTTTTTCGTTACTTGCCTTTGTTTTTTTTTTTTTTTTTGAAGGGTGTGAAAAGATTTTATATCCACTGTATTCACACATAGACAAACATATACACACATAATTCCCACTGTGTACCAACGGGCACATTTTTATATATGTGTGTATTTAGCAAAGTTAGCGCATGTTCAGTTAATATTCTAATATTCTGCTGGAATAAAACTGTATGGTAGTATTGCCCTGAAGGGGTGAAATGTAACCAAACTCTCAACTGTGCAAAGGCTAATAAAGTCAAGAATAAAAGACTTCTTTCCATTGGCAGGCACTTTCGCAAACCAGCAGGAGCTCAGTGTGTGAAAATTAGTTATTTATATTCAAACAAATGGCATTTTTGTTACACTGCACCCAAAGGCATTGCACTGAGTTCATTGTTTTTAAGAGTGAAACCAATCAGCTTGGCATTTCAATTAAAAATCCTATATGGCTGGCTCTCAGCTCTTTTTGTTTCTTTACTTTTTTTTTCTTTTATATTAATGGGAGTGCATTACTGAACACTGCCTTCTAATCTTTACTAAAAAGCAGACCCAAGGTACATTGTTTTGTCAGTTTATTAATAAATATAAAACGGAAACTCTACAAAACCTGATATCCTCTTTTTCTGTCTTCTGTATGGTTTGCGCAATGCACACTCTTGTGGCCTTGATAGGGAGTGGTAGAAAGCTGAAAGGGTCATTAACATCCTATAAGGCAACAAGAACATTTTAGGACAATAATATGAGATATAACAGCCAAAATGCAGTTTTGGGATTTTTTGGTCTCTTTGTCCAAATTGTTTCCTTTTCTTCATCCTCTGTGGCATTGTTTCTTTAATAGACTATCAGGAGATTCAATAAAAGTTCTTATCGTTAAAAATGGTGCTAATTTTTGCCCCACCAATAAGATCTTATTTAACCATTTGAAAGCTAACATCTGATTGGTTGGGCAAAATAAGCACCATTTTTAACGATAAAACTTTTAATTACATCTCCCTGATTGTTTCGCCGATTGTTGTTTTTATTTAAAACTTAATTGACTTCGCAGTGTACCCAGTTAATTAATTGAAGTTCATGTTTGGACAACCTTCAGCTGTATGTTTATTCAAAGCAACATGATTGATGTTACCTAATAGCACTTAAGCAGTTTATATGGGTTTATTTAGTTGCTGAATTGGTATTCTACATTACTTTCCCTTTCCCAAAAATGCATTGATAGTAGGAAACAAAAGGAAGATTTCATAGCATTATCTATGCATCTTTGAAAGACATGTGCAAGTGCTTTATAGGATAAGCCCAATCACGCTAAATGTAACTGCTTTCAAAATGACTTAAAGAGCATGTCCACCCCAAAATTCAACTTTTCACAGATTGCAGTAATGGTGTGCCCTACATGAAACGCCGTGTCCGTTTTTCAAAATACGTTTTCTTTACAAAGTTTTGACTGTTGAAAATCTGCAGCATAAGGCCGTCTCTCTGCCCAAGCTGCTGTCAATCTCATTACGTATACGTTTTGCGCGCTCCTAGTCTCGCGCTTCTATACCGGCAGACCATCAGATTCAAAAGTTAGCTCCCCCACATCTTTACTCACGGCCGCAAGGTAAACAATGCATGTGGCTACCCGCTAAATCCAAATAGACTAGATGCAGGATCGTGGTTTTGCCTGCAGTGTGATTGGCTGGCCGGTTAACACATGGTACCGTCCAAGTACCGGATGGTGGAAGTCATAAGATCTGTCATTGGCTGATTTAGTGCTGGTCCGCGATTGGTCAATTCGCGGCCAGCAGTAAATCCAAATCTCGTCGTTTTTTTAACAAGACGCGTCACTGAAGGGAGGGGGGCAGATTCTTCCTGGTTCTGCGAGGTGCGCTCCTATGCGCAGGACAGAATTCTCCCGGAGGCTGAAGAGGGGGAAGACACTAAATAGGCTATTTAAGCCTCCTAGTGTCCGTTTTTTATAACTTCTCTACTGAGTTCCTAAGGATCCTGATTGAATTGAGAGGCAAGGTAGGAATCATTTTAAAGAGCACAATGTGGGCAATTACTGTTAAAATTATAGTTTTGGGGGTGGACATGCCCTTTAAATGGCATGTCCACCCTTAAAAAAAACCTGGTGGCTTGTGAAATTCTACCTGCAACCCCAACTGCTATTTTTACAAGTTAATTATATGCATCTGTAACCAGATATTTAATGATAAGTTTTATTCCTTTCTGGTAAAGGTATATGCTTCCTCCCTCTGTTCAAAGAGCTTTTAATAAGCTAGAGCATGTGCAGAGGAGGCAGCAGGTAAAACAGCAGTCAGTCATTTGGTGTAATGTCACAGCCTTGATTGACTGCATGGAGGGAGGGGCCAGCTTACTCAACCAGAATGTGGACAAAAATTATTGTTAAACATCTGATTAGAAATGCAGGTAAGTTGGGGTTGGGGGCAGGTAACTGACAAGTGACCACTTTTTTTTTAAGTGTGGGCATACCTTTTAATCATGGACACTCCAAAAAAATGCAGATTTTCCTGCATGGTGTCATGTCAGAATTGCTCTTAAAAGCAATTTCTAGAAACCAAATCTGTAGAAACATGCATATGAATCCATCCATCTGAATATGTTCAGTGCTTTTCTACACTGTCAGTCTTGTTTATTATATTTCTCCTTCTTAACCCATCTCTATTTCCCCAGCTCCCCATGTGGTCCCCAACCAAATACCCTGGATGGGGACCTAAACCACAAGGCCCTTAACCCTAGGTTCACAGTAGTTCCATAAGACATAATTCCCTAAACTTGTGTTAATGGTGTTTGGGAATATTTTCAGTTCCCTCTATGAGGACCTATGCTTGAGACTGAAAACACACGCTGTACAATATTTTGACCCAATCAACAGGTCACACACTTGACTGGTCAGCTTGATTGAAATATCGTCAAACAGCAGAGTGCCCAAATTTTGTTTTGACAGTTTGTGCAGTAAGAATGTAAAGAATGCATGTTGGTGTCTGGATGAAATTTTCCTGCCTGTCTGATCTTTTTACAATTTGGATGAATGTTTACCAAACATGGTTAAAAACTATCTCTGATATTTTGGCCTGAACACCTGAAATTTTTGTTACAACAGTTAATCGGGTAAAAATAAATCAGACCATGTGCACAGCCTTAGGATGAGGGCCCACTACACCTCATTGTACAGTATATGTGTGTGCTTTTCTTTTTTAGCGGGGCCTAGTTCCTGTAATTTACAATATAATGTTGATATTGGAGATCACAAAACAAGAACATATCGCAAAACAGATTAAAAACATATTTTATTATAGAATCCAGTATCAGCCCTTAGGCATTCAACTATCAATTATAGAACTCTCCGCGGAATGCGTCAGGCCACACTCCTTCCCTAACCTATCCGTGTCCAACATGGTTTGTATTGTGTGTATTTTTAATACAATAATAAATGCTAAGTTTTACCTTATCCTGCACTGGCGTTCATGTTTGAAAGCAGTTACCCTGCCTATACTCTTCTTATTTTTGCACATCTGATGAATCCGGAGGCTGGAACAGGAATTTAGGTGTTGGAAATTGCCGAACCAGTGTGGAGGACGGTGTATTCCAGGTGATTGTAGCTCCCCGCAGTAAGTGTGGTTTGTCTTTTCCATTTAACTATCAATTTTATCAAAATATAATGATGGCACAGCCTCTTTATTGAATGTATCTAATGTTTCCTGTTTACCTCCATCTGACCAGCAAAGACAGCGTCAAATTTGTTCTAAAATTAACTATCCATACAATTATTGTCTGGTTTGAAATGACCCACTAATCAGAGCAACAACAGAGAGCACCACAACCCTAATGGCCAATCTTTATTTTCCAGGAACCTGATTCCTGCCCCTTGAACAATCTGTTGCTTTGACTGACTAAAGTTGGATTCTGTTCCTTCACACTAACAATAAACATGATCACTGTAGACACCAGTCAGAAAGTATGTAAACAATCCCCTGTCTATAAGTACGCTTTGTAATTTCTCCTGGTGTCACTTGCTAGTACAATGGAATAATTGTCTGCATTATAATGTTAAATGAATCATTATTATCTAATTACTGTGCATACTGTTGTCTATGCTTCTGTCCTAATAATGAATGACTTTATTAAACGAACAGGCACACACACACATGACCCGAACACCTTTTATTTATTAGGAAGATTATAAATGACGTTTACAAACAACACTTACAGTAATTGAAGCAGTTGACATATACACTAAATCCAGCAATCAAGAAAGAAAAAATGTAGATAATATTGCTGGTTGGGAAAGCAAGTTAATTATCACCTTATACGGTTATTTCGGAGTCTATTTGTATTCTCATGTATGACAACTTTACCTTAATCATACTGATAGCAACCCCTACTGACAAATGATAATTTATACTTTTTCCTAATTAAAATCATATGACATATCTGAACACTGAGCAAAAGCTTTGATACTAATGTCTCCAGTTTAGTTTAATTAAGCATGCAGCCCAAGGCAATAAATCAGTTTATAATCATTGTAGGAGAATAACAATATGATCTAATGGTACAGTAGAAAATTTCACTTGACTTTAAATTATTTTTATAGTATCTTTGATAAATTTCCAGGAGAAGAAGTTTGGGTAGTTTAATTTCCTTTATTTATCTCATAATTCTGTCACTCTCAGGATTTATTGTACATTTGTGTAAAATTTATGAAGTGCATATTAAGTTCATTGTGTTCATGTACATTCCCTTTTTTTTTCATTTAAAGGGACAGTTCAGTGGAAATAATCAATCTTTGTTAAATTGTTTGTGTAATGCCTTCTTAGTAATTCTACATATTCTCTCCCATTTTGAAAAATCAGTTGAATTTCTACCCTTTGCTGTTCCCTGCTGTTGACCTTAGTGAGCTGCCATTTTAGGTTCTAACTGTCCTTCTTCTTCCCAGGATGCACCACATCCTTGGAATGTTCATAACAGTAATTTCTACTGATTGGCTGTTATGTGGGTCAAACATGCTCAGATCTCTACTGAGCAACTGAATCAACCCAGGCACTGGGTCAAGGGCAAGACCATAACGGTCTCTACTAGGGGTCCTGCAAACAGGAAGTCAGTATTTCGGTTGCATTTATTTATACACAGACACAATGCTGAATTGGCAGATTAAGGTCATTGGGATGAAAAATACTGCTCTTTATATGAAAAGCATATGTATTTACACTGAACTTCCCCTTTAACGTTATTTTATTTAACATACACATTGCAATAAATTACTAAAGAACAGAAATCTAAGTATAAAAATGCAAGAGAAGATTAGACAATAAATCAACACCCTAGATCATTGTCTTATTTCTCGTTATTTAAAATTATTGAGATTTCCCCTCCAGACTGGGGAGCTGCACTCTCTGGCAAGAAGGAGCTTGCAAGTTCATATCAGTAACTCCCAGATTCCCGGACAATATTTTGCAGGACGGATGGAACTGCTGGCTTCAGATCTTTATTGCAGATTCCACTAAGGGAAGTGAAATCTCAGTAAATATAAAAACCTTAAAAAGCATATTACAGCCTTTTTTTCTCATTTTAGGAATGTGTTCAAGAGCGCTGCAAGGAGGGCCAGCTTCCACAGCAGATTCCTGGCACCGCTGCCCTTTCAAAAGAAGTCTATGGAGTACATGATAGAAATACCAGAAATTTGTGGCTTTTTAACACACAGGAATATGGTAGAGATGGCTGAACTTCTGAAAGTTCCGTCTGTTTTCAAACTATATGGAAATTTCAAAAATGGACCCATTAAAGTCAATGGGAGTCAAATAGTTTGATGAGTTTGAATGAAATACAATTAAAATATCAATGGTAACTTAATGTAAATGGCTGTGGGACCTGGTTTATGGTCTGGGGAACATCCAATATCCAGGACTTTTGAAAAATCAATTTTACTCTCATGCGCGCTACTTTCGGGCTCTCGCGTTCGAACATTCGATAATTATCCCATAAACGACTCGCAGATTCGTTAATTCGATATTTACTCACATATTGGTATAATAGACATTTTACTCGCAGATTTGATATTCGATATTTACTCGCGTATTGGTATAATAGACATTTTAATCGCATATTCGCACGCCTCAAACGTTCGAACATTCGATAATTATCGAAAGTCCGGAAAATATCCAAAGTCTGAGAAATCCGGGTCCGGGATAGTTCGAGAAGTCCGAGTCCGTTCGAACTCGAATAGTTCGGCTCGAACTCAGGGATCGAGTTCTAGTCCATCTCTAGAACATGGATGATGTGTTCCCATTAATAATATACAAAATGCAGATGACATATTCATATTTGTAATGTATTTTTTCTTAATCTGCACGATTTATACAATGCCACTGTTTTGATGTCGCACGGGATACATTTCTACAAAACAGTAAGTATATACCGGCATTTTTCCTAAACCCAAAACTGCTTCTTTGCATGTTTCGTCCACCTACGGTATATGAATCCCTTCTTCTTTTTCTAATTGACAAACTACCGGTCAGTTTGAAAATCTGTTTGAAAGCAGCATGAGTATAATTAAAGTGAGAAGTTTGCACAACTTCCCTACATCTAATTCTCACTTGCCATTGCCACACTACAAAGCCATAAAGCATCTACAAATATTAATTAATGATCATTTTCTAGACCAACTTATCAAAACCCGTCAATAAATGTGATTGTTGAAACCCAATCTAGAAAAGAGCAATACTGTATTCAGCTAATCCTTATTTCCTTTGGTCAGTTTTCTGTCAATATAATTTTAAGCGGATACTAGTGTGGCCCAATTGATGTGACCACACTAGTGAGCTGCCGTGAGTTAGTGTGCGCTTTAGAGCACATGCGATCTGCATCTTTTGCACAATCGCATGTGCTCTGATTGTGCAACATCTGCACAACATCTGCACAACAGCAGCACATGGCACCGTGCCGTTAACGAGTACGCGATCATGAGTGCTTCAGCGTGGCCTCGGCCTAACAAAGATGATGAATGGAGGGCATTTACAAAGGTAGGAAGAAGATGGTGTAACCTGTGCGTTGTCATTGCTGAGATATATTAGGGCTTGTACACGTGATTCAACAAGCGACACCCGATAAACAAGCAAATTATTTAATTTTATTAAAATAATAAAACAAGACAAATGTAGACTTCCATTTTAAACTGCTTCCTTTCTTAAGCTGGGTACATACAGTAAAGATTTTTGAAAGTCTGTCATTATTTAAAGATCAGGGAACACACAGTCCAGAGCATTCTCTCTATGTACAGAATATACACAGCATAGGGAGAACGCTTGGGACTGAGTGTTTCCCACAACTGCGGCCGACTCCTCCATATGGAAACTACTGCAGCTGAGGGAAATTTTAGGTCTTTCCCGAATAACCGGGAGGCCGACGGGAACGTTTGGGAAAGATGCTGCACACACTGCCGATAAAGCCATCAGATAGTATAGTATAGTATAGTATTTGAGGTTGAATAAAGACATATGTCCAGCCAGTCCAACCCATCTACCAATATCCTCATTTCCTGCCTAACTGTTGATCCAGAGGAAGGCAAAAAAAACCCACCAAATTTATGAAGGGGGAAAAAATTCCTGACTCCAAGTGGCAATCGGAAATTTCCCTGGATCAACTCTACTTTATGTATCAATACCAGTAACTTGCAACATTCCTTGTTTGCAGAAACTCATCCAGCTTTTCTTTTTAAACTGACCAATGAACCTGCCATAACAACGTCCACTGGAAGACAGTTCCATAGCCTAAACCTTTTTTCTTCAAGTCTTAAGCTGGGTACACACGTACAGATTTCTGAAGATACAGACCGGATCTTGCCATATTTCAAAGATCTGCATACACACAGTCCCGAGCGTTCTTCCTATGAACTTCATAAGGAGAACGGTCAGGACTGTGTGTTTCCATCGGCCGCTAGACTCCTTTCAATCTATGATGGAAATTTTTGGCCTTTCCCGAACGAGTGTTCGGCCAACCCGATCATTCGGCGGACGCGCGCTCGTTCGGGAAACGAGCGTACACACAACGATAATGCCCCGATACCGTCGGATCCGATGGTATCGGGGCTTTATTGTTATTGTGTGTACCCAGCTTTAAGGGATGTCCTTGTGTCCTCGGACATGCTCTATTGGTGAACAATGCCCCAGATAGATCCAACAGTATTGGGGCTTTATTGGCAGTGTTTGTAACTAGCTTAACACCAATAAGGAAATGGGAATATAGTTTGAATAAACAAGAGATTGGACCTTTTTTCAATGGCTGGGTACACACTGGCCTATTATTTGTCCCTACCGAACATTTGCTGTGAGCGAGTACTTGGCCAGAACAAATGACTCTTGGTTGCTTCAAACAGACCTGATTGCCGTTTGTCCGATTCAGACAAATGGGCGACTAAGCTTTATTATGGCCGACTGCCCCACACCAGCAGATATTTCAGCCAACCGAACGATAGTGCCGTGGATCGGCCGGTCGGACGGGAAATATCTGCTGGTGTGTTCCCAGCGTTTATGTAAACAAAGGTAACGGTCCAGATGGTATTCATTCTAGCATTCTTAAGGGGGCTATGCTCTGTAGTTCCCAGACTCGGCAAGTACTGGTAAACAACTAATCTGCAGAAGAAGCTCTCATACATCCCTGTAAATTATAAAGTGGATAATGCACCCCCAACTGTAAATTATAAGGATATTAGAAGTCACAGAGGAGTACTGTAACCATATAAAAGTACAAGGCCACAGGCCGAGTACCTTTTATACAGGGCACAGAACTCCAAGGGGACTTCTAATATCCCTTTAATTTACAGTTCGGCGGGAATTATTTATTATAACCTACCCCTGGCTTCTGGTTTTCTTTTCCTCCTGGAACTGTAAGATTATAAGGGCACTTATATGGGCACTTAAGCAGTTTGGCCACCTCAGACTTGGCGATTGTAAATTTGATGCACACATCTCTCAATCCTATGTTAAGCCTCGTACACACGTCAGATTATTTTCATACCGATGTGCCCGATGTCGCACAATGGGATGTTCGTCGGGCAAATCTGACATGTGTACGAGGCTTTAGCGCTAAGATAAATGATTAAACAGTACGAACATCAAAAGTTAGCACTCCAAAAAATAAAAAACATCTGACTCCAAACTATTGATTTTATACAACATTTGCGATTTTTGTCTATTGTGAGGATTTCTGACTAAGGGGAATCCCAAACTTCCTGTGATATATTAAATAATGAGTAATATAATGTTGTGAGACAAGTGATTCTAAATTGTTAAATTTGATTTAACCCCAGTTGTAGGAAAAACTATTTTTAGAAAATTAATTAAAAATTAGAGGCCTCATTTATTCTTTGTAAGAGATTCTTACTGTCTATCTGTATTTATTGACAGTAGTGTATCTGTCATATTATATGCTGTAATAAGATAAAATACCATACACAGGCTTCAGTTAATTTATCCCTGTAGGACAAATTTAACACAAAATGTGAAAAATGTTTTTCATAGATAAATACAGAAATATCATCTTTTTTGATCCACCGTTTACTGATGCAATTCCCTTTTAAGTTGCATTTGGGAACATTTTAGTTTTTTTTCAGATTCAAAGAAGAGGATTTATATCTCCGAAGCAAAAAAGCTAAAAAGACTGGCGCCCTTACCCTGACATCTCAACACAGACCCAAACCACAACTAAACATTTTATATTCTGCTGAAAACATATCATATTCTTTTCAAATATTAACTGTAACACAGGGCATGTTGGATGTCTTTAAATGGCAACTTTGGTCTCCAAACACGTTAGGGTTAAACAAAAGCCTGCACTCTTTCCTTTAAAACAAGCCATGAATCAAAAAGAATTATATTGCAGAGAATGTTAAAACTTCCTGCTTCCAGTAGTTGAGTGACTTAACCTGCTCATGCCCCAGGGGACTAGAATGAAAGTTGAGAGGAGGGGGGGGTGTCTATTAATGCAAGAAGAGCCTTGGTCACATGACTACAAGCTGGTAAAAGCAGTTCAATATTTCCAACAATAAAACATCATAAGTGTTACCTAGAGATGTGATCCAGGATTAGTTTTAAAGGAATGACAGAAGGGTAGAGATGTCCGAACTTCGCAAAATCCGGTCCGCTCGAGGATCCGCGAATTTTCAAAAAAATTAAAAAATTCGAAAATGCGTGAGCGGACCCATTAAAATAAAAAAAACTCGAAAATACGAGAAATCCTCGTAATTTCGAAATTTTTCGAAAATACGTATTTTCGAAAATACGAGAAATCCTCGTAATTTGGAAAATACGAGAAATCTCGTAAGTTCGCGAACGGGATAAGTCCGCGGCGGATCCGGGTTCGGATCCGCGATCCAGCCATCCCTACAGAAGGGCTTTTAGTTAACTTTTTTCTTTAAATACAGTTAAAATGAAAAGTACTTCCCTCCCAATACTTTTTCTGTGAGGAGTACCAGCCCAAAGAAAAATTATTCTGTCTTCCTCCTGGCTTCAGCACTATCTTTAATAAAGGATTAGTCCGGGCCTAACCTGGCAAATTAGCACTGTACATGCTGTAGCTCCTTGGTGAAATCTGTGAGGTCGGAATAATCAGTTCTATCACCCTGCCCCAGGTACTAAACTTTTAAGTATACTTACCCTTTAAGTTTGAAAGTGCCAACAGCAATGTCCACGTTTGTATTTGCAACTCCTCTTGTCATATAAAGTCTTATTTAGTAAAACAAGATTAGGCAACATTCAGATTTTAGACTAGGGTTGTGTTTATACATAGATGTAATTTTGAATGAGACATTGAAATTAAGTTTCATAAGATCCTCATGCATATTATATCACAGCAAAAAATAAAATTAAGAAATAACAGATCTAAAAAGCCTTGTGGTGTTTTCAATTCTCTTTTTTTCCCTAAGAAATGTAAAAGGATTTTTTCTACCTGTCTATTGCTTGAGGAATCCAGAAATACTGTTCATTATATAGCAAAGGGCAAGTAGCATGCAGAAAACAGTAAAGTGAATTGATTTCATAAGCTCTGATGATCACAATAACCTTTAGACCTATAACATAAATTCATATGTGGCTCGATGAGACTTCATTATCTTGCCAAGCATCTGCACAGTAGAATTTATACCACCTACTGGAATGACAGAAAAAAAATCTCAATAATAACCCTTTAAAGTAATTTCTTAATAGATCTGGTCTGCATTTGTTGCTTACCATACAGTATATTGAACTGACCATCCCTGTAGGGTAAGTTGGTTTTACAGAGATGAATGTACCAGCACAAGAATTTTACAAAAACCAAAGAACAACTCACAAATCTCTTCCAGTTTTGTGTAGCACGTTTTGTAAGGCATCACTAATTTCCAAAATCTTTATAAGCACTTTATTTTATTCTATTTTTTTTTGTGTATTTTCTATTTGTATGGCCTCACGTCCATTTTAAAGAATCTCTTTACATTTAAAGAGGAACAGTGGTCTCCAAACAAGTTGAGTTTAAATAAAAGGCAAGTTTCCTACCTTTAAAACAAGCCATCAACCACCTCTCTACGTGCTCCACAGCCCAAGATATAAAAGAAAATGCCAGAAAGTTAATGGGTGGGAGGCTGACATGTGACATTTCTAAGGCTTTTCTGCACAGTGCCGCGGCGAGCACAGCCTCAGACTCCTTCAGTGTGTGAGGGAGACAGGAAGTCCCTCCTCCTCTCTGCTGTGTGAAGGACCTGCAGCTGCAGAGAATGTAAGGGAATCTACAGCCCTTCTTTCTCACTATGTGAAAACAGCCTTTTCAGGCAGAGTTCTCACTCTGCCTTGAAAATTTGTTCCACAGAGTTTTCGGGGGGGGGGTAGGGGGGGGTGTCAGAGTGGCCCTTGGTACCTGAGAGAGGGTGGGGCTTAGGCACCCGCAAGAGGGTGGGGCTTAGGCACCTGCGAGTGGGTGGGGCTTAGGCACCCATGAGTGGGTGGGGCTTATGCACCCACGAGTGGGCGGGTCCACTGCACCTGCCAGTTGACGGGGCAACGGCACCCACAAGTGGGCAGGGCCACATGGGGCTCTAAGGGAATGGGCCAAGGGGGGCCTGCAACTGGAGGGACCATGGGGTCCATGAGTGGGAGGGACGTGGAGGGCTGCAAAGGGGAGGAGACACAGGGCAGATTGACTGACAGGTTTCAGAGCAGGAAGCAGCAAGTGCAGGGGACCTGGTGATGCTGCTGCCATGTCACACACAAAAATGTAAATATCTTCAAAACTATGTAAAATAAACAATGGAAATAAATTGCAAAAACTCTCAGGAGAGCAATTCCTATCTATTTACCTAAAGTCATTTTTGGACCACAGTTCCTCTTTAAGGATTTAGGGGGTTATTCAATAAAAGTTCTTATCGTTTAAAATTGTGCTAATTTTGCCCCAACCAATCAGATGTTAGCTTTCAAATGAAAAATAGGATCTGATTAGTTGGGGCAAAGTTAGCAACATTTTAAACGATAAGAACTTTAATTGAATAACCCTGTTAGTCTCTAAAGGTGGGTATAGGCCACACTAAAGGCATAGGCCTCACTTGTTCATTTTAACACGATTGTGATCCGTACAAGCGCCAATCAGTCTGGCCACACTAGCATTGCAATCCCATTTTAGGAACGCATGTGATCACAAATTTTTCGCGAATCTCAGTTGCGATCTATTCACCTGCTGCCCTAGTAGTTAACAGGTAATGTTCAGCGCAAATACAAATGTTTTTAAGGAACAAGCAGTATTTTCCCATTCCAATTACTGTACCTTTATCTGTCCATCCAGCATTTTGTCTATGTATAAATAAATGCTTTTGAAATACCAACGTCCTATTTACAAGACCCCTTATAGCGTTATAGTCTTTACCCAGCCCCGATTCAATTGGGTTTGGACCTAACAAAAGGAAGTTTCCTGTGAGTGAAACGAACTAGAGTGAGTGTCCCTTTCTCTTAAGGACCTTGCTCTCAAGGACATAGAAAAAGGACATTGAAACAAGAAGGGCAATTAAACAAAGTTTGCGCGTCATTGTGCTGGTGTGGTGTATTGGAAGGGACAGTTTTGTCGGTACCATGCAATGTGCATCGTGCCACATGTATAGGAACCTGGAGCAGACATTCCGGGGAACCTATGTCTGTGTCAGGTGTGAGTGGGTTGCCCGTTTGGAAGCTGAGGTGGAGAGTCTAAGGGGGTAGCTTGCAGCATTGCAGGGATTGGCAGAACTGGGGGGTCAGCAGGCACTGGCTGGGGCCAGTATAGAGGTGGGTGGAAGAGGGACAGGAAAGGTTGAGGGAGGAGATAGTTTTGTTAGGGTTACTAGGGGAAGTGGGGGATGGAAGAGTGGGGGGCTTCTTCCCAGATTGTCCATCCCAACAGATTTGCCGCCTTAGGTAATGAAGTGGAGGAGGACACCTCAGAATTAGAGTGTATGGAGAGGGCTAGTCCCTTGAGCACCCAGGGGACTGCCATTTCTGATACAAGGGAGGAGGAACGAAGGGTCAGGAATGCAAGGCAGGTGGTTGTGTTGGGGGACTCGGTTATAAGGAAGGTAGATAGGGTAATCTGCTGCCAAGACCCTACATGCCAAACTGTGTGTTGCCTGCCTGGTGCTAGGGTTCGGCATGTGGTGGATCGTGTAGACAGATTATTGGGTGGGGCCGGGTGTGACCCAGCGGTCTTGGTTCACATTGGTGCCAATGACAAAGTTAGAGGAGGAGGTGAGGTCCTTAAACATGATTTCCGAGAGCTAGGGGCCAAGATAAAAGCAAGGACCTCAAGAGTAGTGTTTTCAGAAATACTACCGCAACCATGTGCTAAGCCAGGGAGACAGCGGGAGCTTAGGAGCATTAATGCGTGGCTAAGAGAGTGGTGTAAGGAAGAAGGGTTTGGGTTTATTGAGAGCTGGGCAGAATTTGCTATCTGCTACAGGCTCTTTAGTAGGGATGGGTTGCACCTCACTGATGGCGGTGCAGCTGTTTTATTGGAGAAGATGGCTAGAGGGTTGGAGGAGATTTTAAACTAGGTTTGGGGAGGGAGGGTATTAGCAGTCTCACTGGGATAGATAGCCCAGGAGGAAAGCAGGGTGTAGATAGGCCAGTGGTGGGCAGAAAGGGGGGTGGGGCTAGCATAGGAGATAGGGAGGCATGTGTATTAAAGTGTACGAATAAATTACAGGATCATAATCTAAAATGTATGTTTGCAAATGCGAGAAGCCTGGCTGACAAAATGGGTGAATTGGAAATGATGGCATTGAATGAAAAGTATGATGTAATAGGTATAGCAGAAACGTGGTTGAACAGTTCTCACGACTGCGCTGTAAACATAGAAGCATATGCCTTGTTTAGGCAGGACAGCAAAAAAAGGAAAGGGGGAGGAGTATGTGTTTATGTTAAAAAAGAATTGAAGCCTAATTTAAAAGAAGAGATAACTGGTGATATGGATGAAAAAGTGGAGGCAATATGGGTGGAATTAGGCAACAGGAAAGGGGGTAATGTCATTGTTGGTGTCTGCTATTAGCCGCCAAATGCTAGCAGAGAGGAGGTGAGTCAACTTCATATGCAGTTAGCAAGGGCTGCAAGTTTGGGGAGTGTGCTCATTATGGGGGACTTCAATGTTGGTGTATGTACAGGTGTCGTTAGCAGAACTAGTGTATAACGGGATGACCGATGAACGTTTGTTGGGGACATCGGGTGAAAATGATCTGATGTGTACGAGGCTTAAAGCTATGCAAATTGTACCTTATATGATTACTGTGTATAAATACATTAACGGGCCATACAATAAACTATCTGGGGCATTGTTCACCAATAGAACTGGATGGACGTATGTCTTTATTCAACCTCAAATACTATACTATACAATTGGGTTATAATTGGATTTATGTAACTTTAATAAGTTCCCGCTGTCGGAACGAAATTTGACAGTTTTGTTCATCTCGAATAGTGACTTTGTGTATGTATATGGTTATGAAACCCCTTGATGACTTTTAATGTCCTTACATTTTACAGCAGGAAGATGTAATATTAAATAATTATATATGCCTCCAAGTCACTAACTACCTTTTATGTATGGTATGTACTACTCTGCTGCAGTATAGAACATTAGTCAAGAACATTTTACACACAATCTCTGCAATACAAGTTTCAATAACAGTTCCTTAATCTCTGTGACTCCACCATCTTCTGTATCATACAAACCATTAAAAAAAAATAAAGATGATATTTGATATAGGACAAGTTCCCTTGTTCTAACTTGATTGTACACATGCTGCAATTTTCTAGGGCAGTGATGTCGAACCTTGGCCCTCTAGATGTTTGGACTCTAGAACTCCCAGCATGTCTTAAATGCGTGCTGGGAATTGTATTTACTAAACATCTAGAGTGCTAGAGCTCAGCCTCACTGCTGTAGGGTGAGAACCAGGTCAGAGATCCCACTTATGCATGCTTAGTATTCGCATTCATTGCATCACGCATATAGTTATGTATAATGTATAATATATCTCAATTCTTTTGTTTCTTTCCCCTGTCTGCAGCCTTGTGTCTGGGTAGTAGGTACTGTAGTATTTCTTTCTAATTATTTTATATAACCAATCCTATTGAATCATATTAGTGGTGGGGATGCCAGTGTAGGAACTAAAGCGTGAAAACAAGCCACCTCCTATAAACTACCTATGGTGAGGACCTAAAACACTAAGGGTGGGTATTTAATAAGAGGTGCATGTGTTCTTAATCTGCAGCAACCAATCAGATGTTATCAAATATTTAAAGTAGCAGACCAGTAAAAAATCTTATTAGTTAGGGCAAATTAACAGCGCCTCTTGTTGGATAATCCTGTAGATCTTTACCTCTGGGAGTACAGTACTGCAAGATACTGTACTGACAAAAGTAATTCATTTTCAAAAAATCATTATTGAATGTTGAATGCGGAAGCTCGAAAGTAGCACCTGTGTGAAGGAAGAGACTTTATTTTAAGTTCTGGATGTTTGTATGTGTTCTCCAGACCATTTCCCAGGTCCCAGAGTCATGTTAAATGTTATTGACATTCAAATCCTTGCACAATCTGGGTCCTGGATACGTGAAGGACTGGCTGCAACTGCCTCACACCCCCCACAATCTCCAAAAGGATCCAATAACTTGGTCATTCCCAGAGTCCACCTTAAAACTTTTGGATGCAGAGCCTTCTGTCATGTTGCCTCTTCACTTTGGAACTCCCTGCCACACCTAATCAGGACATCCATATCCCTGGAAACATTTAAATCCAAACTGAAGAGCCACCTGTTTAGACTGGCCTTTATGAAGACCTGACTATTTTCCACCTGTATTTTGCTCTGTATTGATCGGAGACATATCTATGCGTTTTGAGTCCTTTAGGAGAGAGGCACTTTACAAATGTTATTGTATAGTATATTGTAAAGTAAGTTAAGTTACCATTGATATTAATTCAGAGACAGATTCTCGAAATATCGAAAATTCAAACTTCCTAATTCTTGAAAGTGCAGAAATTTCGAAATCCAAAAAGTTTGGGTTCATTTGAACTATTAAAGTTTGATTCGGACTCAAGTTTGAGTTCTAGTCTATCGCTAGTAAAGGCTGAGAGCAGTGGTGCTGGTGATGTCAGTACTATCAAGAAAAAACACAGTTTATACTGCTGTGACTTTGGATAGATTGCAGCTAGAAGCATGATCATAGAGTAATTTTAAAGGTAGGAGTGTGCTCTTTTTAATGAAGTCCACTTGTATGCAGAATATGGTTCCATTTAAAGTATAAAAAAGTATAATGTGTTCTTAGTCGAAAATCCAAAGGTGATTTAGGGTTAGCTTATAGACAAAAAATCCTATTACATATAAAACCATGATACCGTTTTTATTTTGGTTTGTTTTTTTCATCAAATAACTTTTTCAACCTGAAAGTTTTTTTAAATTCCAAGATCTTACTTACCATTTCCATATAAAGTTCTATATGTTCTAGAAAGACCCATTGTCTAGCATGGAAGATTAATGGATGCGTTAAAGCTAATGTTAAGTGAGACTTCTTTTTTCAGCTTAGCTGCTCACATTTTAATTTAAGTATTACAATCAGGTGCGGCTTGAGGTGACAAAGGCTTTACAGAGCATCAAGAATTGAAGTCATGCTCCGCTAAGAATGGCCATAGGCATATCATGTTCAGATAAATGGCAAACGCACAAGACAGCAATAGGAAAATGTCACCACTTGATTAACACATGTCCTTCATGTTCTGTATTCAAGATTTTTCTGTCAGTTATTTAAATTTCAATTACATTTTACTTCCAAGCACAGTTACCCTTTCCAAGGTAGTTTTTTTTCTTATTAATATTTTTTTTATTCAGCATTTCCCTTTTGTTCTTATGTGTCTCTTTTATTAGAGCTACTTTAACTTTTGCGAATGGTACAGTACAGTGCTGTGATCTCTGTAGCAGTATGTTATGTACAAATTATATAATGGATTATATTACATTATTACATATAATTTAGTTAGAAAGGAATCTTTATAATAAATATCCCATTTGAGTTTAGAAGATTGTCCAAGTGGCCATATTGACAGACCATCTAAAGGCAGATACCAGGACTGTGAGACCTAATTCATGTAGATTTGTTAAGAAGTTAATAAAGTTAGTCTATGTTTGTGTTTTATTTTGAGGGATGACAATGAATTATCCTTTAATTAAATTAAAGGATATGTACACTAGGAAATTAGTTTTTTTTAATTGCGTTTTTTTGGAAACGTCGTTTTTCTCAACTATTACAATTTTTTGTTGATCTGTGCACTTTTTAGATATCCAGTCTTGACACATCTTACATTTCAGCTGTCAATCAGGTGACTTAGTATAATAAACTCTTCTGTAACTTACAACACTGCGTGGTGGGAAATTCTCTCTCCCAATGTTGCCTCATGGGGATTACTCAGCATGCTTGCCCTCACAAGGGGGGCTGAGGGACTAAGCTTGAGCATAATGAGTATTGGATTGAAGTCATGCAGAAACACAAGCACAGATGGGTAAGGAGGATAATACTGCCGAGATTGCATCTAGTGACAATAAGGTTAAAACATTTAAGAAACAGTCAGTATTTACCCCCCCCCCCTTTTCTACTTTTCCAGGGTTACAGATCTTTTATAAATGCACTATGGAGGCGATCCGCTCTTTGGAAAAACAGCAATGTTTCAAACACAATAATCTCACATACAAGGAAAGGATAGCCCTGAGAGAATTATCAAAGCTACAGGATGTTATTATCCGCAAATCAGACAAGGGAGGTAACATTGTTTTATGGGGGGAAGAACAGTATTTAAAAGAAGCATCAAAACAATTAAATAAGAAAGAGAATTACAGATTACTCCCTTCTAACCCCACAGAACCTTTCCAGAGACAGTTAATGCACCTATTGGATGATGCTATTGAGGAAGGAAGCATAACACAGAAAGAGTGTGAGTTTTTGTATGTACAGTTTCCAGTAGTCCCTACTTTGTATTTGATACCTAAAGTACACAAGGATATTAATAACCCACCAGGTCGCCCGATAATTTCAGGCATTGGAGGGATCCTTGAACCATCTTGTGAGTTTATTGATGCCCACTTACAACCTCATGTCACCTCACTAGAATCCTATATACGTGATACATCAGACTTTATTTTAAAAATCCAAGATATTGTTCTGGATGATAATGCAGTGATAGTGACGTGATGTTGAATCATTGTATACTAATATTAAACACACGGATGGTCTAAATGCTGTTAAATACTTCCTATCAATGGAACATGGACATCTGGGAGCCAGACATAAGTTCCTATTAATATTATTGGAATTTGTACTGACCCATAACTTCTTTATTTTTTATTGCAAATATTATCTTCAAACAAGGGGTACCGCTATGGGCGCGAAATGCGCACCAACGTACACCAACCTTTTTTTAGGCTGGTGGGAGCGGGAGATTGCACTTGGGATGAATTTATATGAGTATAATCAACATATAATGTTATGGGTCAGATACATTGATGACTTCTTCTTTATTTGGAAGGGTCCGGTCACATGTTTGAAGGAATATATGTCAATTCTGAATTCCAATTCAAACAATATTTTCCTTACTTATACTTATTCCAGTAAGGAGGTGGTTTTCTTAGACCTGACAGTAAAGGTAGATGAAGGAAGATTGAAAACCAAATTGTACAGGAAACCCACATCTACCAATACCTTATTAAGCTATTCCAGTGCCCACCCCCCATCATCACTTAAGGGGATCCCAAAGGGTGAATTCCTCCGTACTCGGAGGAATTGCACGGATTTGGTGGACTTTAAAGCAGCGGCTATGGACTTAGAACTTAGATTTAAAGACAGAGGCTATCCTAGAAGATTATTGACCAAATGTAGAAAAGAGGCAGGTTGTAGCTCTCAAACATCTCTGCTAACACCCAGGACCCAACAAAGGGAGAATCAATTGAGATTTATAACTACATATAACCATCGATGGAGTGACATTCATAAAATTTTGAAGGATAAATGGCAGATCCTGTTAAATGAATCCACACTATCACAATTCATTTCAGAATCACCTCAACTAACTGCTAGAAGAGGTAAAAATCTTTCTGATATCCTAACTGCTAGTCATTTTATAAGATCAACTAAATCCACAGGTGGCGGACAGAGGTTAAAAGGGACCTTTAAATGTGGTAATTGTAAATTTTGTGTCCATATGAAATTGGATAATACATTTCATAATAGCACAGGTGATAAAGTCTTTAACATTAATAATTATTACAATTGTAATTCCACAAATGTAGTTTATCTCTTGACCTGTCCCTGCCCAAAAAGTTATGTGGGTATGACAGGCCAAAAAATCAAAGAAAGACTGTCATCCCACTTATCAAATATACGTCACGCTAGACGTAATTTGGCTATGGGGAATAGTGTCAGCAGTGTGGCAGAACATTTTGCATTGGTACACCAGGGGTCCACTCAGGTACTAAAATGTCAAGTTATCGATCATGTAAAGTTTAACATCAGAGGGGGAGACATAAGAAAGTCTCTATTACGTAAAGAATCACGTTGGATTTATAATTTATCTACTGTTGCACCTTTAGGTTTGAACGAAGAAATGGACTTAATACCATTCATCTAGAAGTGCGATTCGAGTGGACCACTTTTCTTTCAATCATTTTGATAAAGTAGCCAATGTGGGACCATCCTGGCTGATCCTGTGGTAATCTTCCCATTTACATCAGTGGAGGACATATTCCTGGAGTCCTCATCTCTGATACTCTACTCAATAGCCTACATTCTCTTCTTTCTCATATATTATCACTTACCCTGCCAATCTAGCACGATGGGATAATTTATGGATGATGGAGTATTGTCATGAAGAAGTAGTAATTTGGATATTTTACCTACATGATTCTACAATCGTGTCATTTCAGGATGTTGGACCTTACATATCCTGTATTGGGTTGCCTTGCCCTTTTGTGAATATATATCTATGTGGGTTTCCACTATGTTGACTTCTTATTTATCAAGGAATTTGGAACTTTCCATTGCCAAATTTTCTTTGGACAAGTGTGTTTATTCTGTTTGGTATTTTACACTGGTATTTGTATCAATGGCAGACAGGAAACCATGTCAGTTTGAATTTGAATCTGTAATTCGTTATTTGTCCTATGATGTATCGTTGGCAGGTGGATATGATTTGGGCAAAAGCAGCATTATCCAAGATTTCATATGGCCGTGATGGCTTAGTGTCAAGTCTCGCGGAGCATCTCAGCGTAAGACGTAATTTATTCTGGCCGCGATAGCTTCACAGGTTGTTTCGCAAGAGTCACGCCTTTACGTGACTGTTTGTATTTAAGGGGCATGGATGCGATCGGATGACAGTCTACATGCGCCATTAGGAGGAGTCCGCAGTTGCGGACGAAACGCGTTTGGCGGACCACTTTTAATTGCCCATGATCCCTCATGGCCTTTGTACACGGATCCCTGGTATTGTATAATTGGTTTCACAACTTAGTTTGGCTTCACTGCTGACATTGCCTAAATCATTGATATCTGTGTGTACCCAGGGTTGTGATCCATTGTTGTGTATTAACACTTTATGCTTCCAATACCGGTATATTGCTAATGGGTTTATGAGGGTGATGGGATGTTTTTAACTTTTGTTTTCCGATTGTAATCATGCATTATTGATTTTCTTATATATATAAAGATAAAAGTTATCTTTTATAATATTTCCCATGATTGTGTTCAGTGTGCCCATTGTTATCCATGCTTTGTCCCTCTGTTTTTCTCATTGTTAAATTTTCATGGATGGTTGTACCTGTTGTACTCTCAAGAGTAAGAGCCTAGTTAACCTTAATATTTGTATATCTGGTGCCTAACCGATTTTGCTTATATGAAACACAAGCACAGAGTTTGGTCCGTTTTCGAACTTTCGAACTATATGGAGAGTTCGAAAGTTCGAAAACGGACCCATTAAACTCAATGGGAGTCAAATAGTTCAAAAAGTTCTTATTGAAATACAATTAAATATCAATGGTAACTTATGTAAATGGCTGTGGGACCGGGAAATGGTTGGGGAACAGGTTCAAATATCTAGGACATTCGAAAAATCAATTTTACTCTCACTGGCGCTATTTTCGAGCTCTTTCGCGCCTAGGTACCATGTACATTTTGCTCGCGGATTTGATGCTCGCGTATAGGCTTTAATGGACACTTTACTAGTAGATTCGATGTTCGCGCCTAGATACCATGGACATTTTACTTGCAGATTCGATGCTCGCGTATAGGTTTTAATGGACACTGTACTCACGGATTCGATGCCCGCGTATAGGTATAATAGGCATTTTACTCGCACACTCAAATGGTCGAACATTCGATATTTATCGAAAGTCTGAAAATATCGAAAATCCAGGTCCGGATAGTTCGAGAAGTCCGAATTTGTTCGAATTCAAATAGTTCGGCTCGAACTCGGGTTCGAGTTCTATTCCATCTCTATTCGGGACGTGGAATGCTCCTGTATGGGTGCGCAGTTGTTCGTTGATCTGTCCTGTCAATAAATTTCGTCCGATCATGTGTAAGGCCTTTATTGGTTTTCTGTAATTAGAAAGAGAAAAGCAACTTTAAAAGTGTGGGTGTAATGAATTGAGTCCCGAAGGGATGAAGTTCACTGTACCTTTAGGAGGAGGTCTGACAGTAGGCCGGGTAGAGCAACTAGTGGGAGCAGACAGGTCACTGGAGACTATGAGTACTTCCCAATGGAGTTGTTACAATGAAGTAGGATACAATGGCAGGATATAACAGATGAAGCAGGAACAATGGCTGGATACAATAGCTGGACAGATGAAACCGGAACAATGGCTGGATACAATAGATGAATGGATGAAGCAGGAACAATGGCTGGATACAATAGCTGGACAGATGAAACAGGAACAATGGCTGGATATAAAAGATGAATAGATGAAGCTTAACCAATGGCTGGATACAATAGCTGGATAGATGAAACAGGAACAATGGCTGGATACAATAGCTGGACAGATGAAACCAGAACAATGGCTGGATACAATAGCTGGACTGAAGTAACAGGAACAATGGCTGGATACAATAGCTGGATAGATGGTAACAGGAACAATGGTTGGATACAATAGCTGGATAGATGGTAACAGGAACAATGGCTGAAGGAACAGGAACAATGGCTGAAGACAGGGAGGCGAGAACAAAGGCAGAAGCTGGAACAAGAGGTAAGGAAGCGCTACTAGGCTGACAACAGTCAGTCCGGTAGCGAGGACTATGAATAGGCACTCGCTCCCTCTGCGAGTGGCTATTTGAATCTTCGCGCCCGTGACGTGGTGACGTCACGACGACGACGTCCAGCGCCGGCGACGTCACCAGTCCCGGTACGGCGAAGGAGCGCGGCAGGCAGGTAAGATCCTTACAGTACCCCCCCTTCCACAGGGGCCTCAGGACCACTTGAAGCAGGTTTGTCAGGAAATCTTCTATGAAAGGTTTTGATTAACTGGGGTGCATGTAAATCAGAAGTTTAACCCAGGACCTTTCTTCTGGTCCAAATCCTTTCCAATGGGATAAATATTGAAGAGAAAGAATCTAGAATCCAAGACTTTCTCAACCTCAAATTCTTGTTGACCGTTGATCATTATAGGATCAGGTGACTGAAGAGGAGAAGAAAATCGATTCAGTACCACCGGCTTGATTAGAGAGACATGGAAAACATTAGGGATTTTCGTGATGGTGGGCAATTGAAGTCGTACTGCCGTAGGACCCATCAATTCTAATATAGGAAACTAGACATTAAGCCCGTTACATAAATGGGCGCTAGAATACATGTGTAGAATCATTTATTTTTCATATAAATATGAATATAAATATTTCCATACACTTTGGAGGGACCTTTTCCCCTCAGGCCCTGTCCATACACTTTGAAGGGACTTTTTTTCCCTCAGCCCCTGTCCATACACTTTGGAGGGACCTTTTCCCCTCAGCCCCTGTCCATACACTTTGGAGGGACCTTTTCCCCTCAGTCCCTGTCCATACACTTTGAAGGGACTTTTTTTCCCCTCAGCCACTGTCCATACACTTTGGAGGGACCTTTACCTGGAAATAGCAGGGACTGTGCAGCCATCCATATGCTTCAGCATCTAAAAACAGTTACCATGACAAAGCTTTCCGCGCATGCGCATAATCCCCCAGCGCATCTAAACACTTACCATGACAATGCTTTCCGTGCATGCGCATAATCAACCAGCGTTTTGCGCATAATCAACCGGCACGTGTGTTACTGAAGGTACGCTGATGGAGGTACGCAAAAGTAAATTATGCCACACAGTAAAAGACTTTCCTGCATGAAAGGAAATGAAGGGGCTTAGAGGCTGCGGCGGGGGAGGTAGAGCACTGTCAATGCACTTTGTAATTGCCTGGAGGGAAACTGCAGCAGCTTGAGGAATAGTGGCAAAAAGAGGTAACTGCAGGACACAAACACACGGACACAGGGATGCACACTTGCATTTTATTATATAGGATGGGCCAATAAATTTAGGACCCAATTTAGGAGAAGGAACACGTAAATTAATGTGAGTTGATGATAACCAAACTTTATCTCCCACCGAATATAATGGAGGTTTACGTCTTCGTCTATCAGCTGCAGTCTTTTGTACAAGGGCAGATTTTTCAAGACCGTTTTTAGTAGCCTGCCAGATGGACATTTCTGCTACTAGTGTGTTAGTTGAGGGAACGGGTCCAGAAGAAAAAAAATCCTGTGGAAACCCTTTGGGGTTTAAGCCAAAAACACAAAAAAAGGAGATTTTCCGGTAGAAGAGTGGACAGCATTGTTATGGGCAAATTCCGCCCATGGTAGAAGATCAGTCCAATTGTCTTGAGAATAAGAAATGTAGCTTTGGAAGGAATTGTTCCAGACATTGGTTGGTGTGTTCTGTGGCTCCGTTAGACTGAGGATGGTAAGCAGATGAAAATTGAAGTTTAATTCCAAGTAACTTGCAAAGTGCCCGCCAGAATTTGGAGATGAATTGGGTTCCTCGATCGGACACTATTTCAACCGGTAATCCATGCAGGCGAAAAATATGGGAAATAAACAATTGAGCAAGTTCAGCAGAGGAGGGCAGCTTAGGAAGAGGAACAAAATGAGCCATTTTGCTAAAGCGGTCTACAGTAACCCAGATGACTATTTGTGAACTCCCTTTTTCTAAAAAAATTACAAAGTCCATAGAGAGGTGTGTCATGGTAGGGAAGGAATCAGCAGAGGTTGAAGAAGTCCACAGGAGAGTATGAGTTGTTTTGGAAGTAGCACAAAACGAACAGGTGGCGACAAAGTTTTTGACATCCATTCTCATTGAGGGCCACCATACAAACGATTAAGAAGATTGAAAGTTCGTGGATGCAATGGTGACCGGCCTGTTTGGAGTCTGAGTCAGTTGTTTATTTATTTCCGAAGGGAGAGGGGAACAAAGGTCTTAGGGGGTAGCAGCAGACGCAATACTGAGCAAATAGAATACGATGGCAAAGTTGAGGGGTAATAGTGGCAGGATCTTGGAGGAGGGATTGATGGGACCTATTCTTTTTCAGTAGAATCGGCTGCAAGAAAAGACCTGGAGAGGGCGTCAGCTTTTTATTCTTGGAGCCAGGATAAAAGGAAATGATGAAATTGATGAGAGAGAACAGAACCCAACGGGCTTGACAAGGATTCAATCTCTTTAGGTTTTGGATGTATTCAAGATTTTTGTGATCGGTGAGGATGGTGATAGGATGTATGCCCTCCCGCAAGTGTTGCCATCTTCTGGTGCGAGTTTGATAGATATAAGTTCTCGATTTCCAAATACATAATTAGTTCATTGGGAAGAAATTTTAGAGAATGCCACTGGTGGAGTTTACCACTTCGATTTGCCTTTGGGAAAGGACGGCACCGCTCCAAGATTAGAGGCATCAACCTCGATGATGAATGGCGACTAGGGGTCGGGGTGCAGAAGTACTGGGGCCGAGACCAGATTCTGGGTTTGCCTACTTCTGATAAGGGCTAAGATAGGAGCAATGACGGAAAAAAACCCTTTAATAAATTGCCTATAATAATTGGCGAAACCAAGTAATCGTTGGATAGCCTTAGAGCCAATGGGAAGAGTCCAGTTGAGAATAGCTGAGACTTTGGTTGGATCTATCTTGAAGCCTTGAGCCAAAACCAGATAGCCCAGATAAGGTACTAGCGGGCATTCAAAGAGACATTTCTCCAGTTTAGCGTACAGTTGGTTGGCTCGTAGTCGGGACAAGACTTGATGTACATGGCGACGATGAGAAGAAAGATCTTGAGAGAAGATTAAGATGTCATCCAAGTAAACTACTACTGAAATACCTAAGAGATCTCGAAAAATGTCATTGACAAATTCTTGGAAAACCGCTGGAGCATTACAGAGACTGAAGGGCGTCACCAGATATTCATAATGTCCAGTTCTAGTATTGAAGGCCGTTTTCCACTCATCTCCTTCCCAGATGTGAACCAAATGATAGGCTCCACGGAGATCAAGCTTGGAGAATACTTTAGCCCCTTTAATTGGTCAAAGAGTTCAGAGATGAGAGGTAGGGATAGCGGTTCTTGATAGTGATTTTATGACGGTCACAATAGTCGATGCATGGACGTAGCCCTCCATCTTTCTTTTCCACAAAAAAGAAGCCAGCACCGGCAGGAGAAGTGGAGGGTCTGATGAAGCCCCGAGACAGGTTCTCTTTGATATAATCTTCCATAGAGGTGGTCTCAGCAGGAGATAGAGGATAGTTGCGACCTCGGGGTGGAGAGGTACCGGTCAACAAATCAATGGGACAATCATAGGGTCAGTGGGGAGGCAGAATTTCAGCAGATTTTTTGTCGAAGACATCCTTAAAGTCAAGGTACTGATGAGGCAGAAAATTTAGATTTTTGTTTTCACAGGAAACTGAGTAACAAGAGATTTTGGGATGGAAAAGACATCTGGATAAGCAGGATGGACTCCAAGAGACAAGTTCGTTGTTAGTCCAGTTGATGATGGGGTTATGAAGTCGGAGCCAAGGGAGTCCTAGAATGAGAGGGGTCGTGGGGCTTTGTATAACCAAGAAGGAAATTGATTCACGATGAAGACAACCAATTTGAAGAAGAATTTCTGCAGAAGACATGGAAATAAATTCTGTAGATAATGGTTGATCGTCAATAGCCAGCACTCGGAGGGGATGAGGTAGGGAAAATAATGGAATGCCTAGAAGAGAAGAGATCAGATTTGAAAATGAGGGTTGCTGGCAGAAACGATTTGAGAGAATTCTTGTGGAAAGGAGATTTGAATTTACCTAGAAAAGACTCCTTATTCAGGTCTAGGGTTGTCAGTTTCCTGGCTTGGAAGGGCAAACTTTAGCAAAGTGCCCCTGGGCGGCACAGTACAGGCAGAGCCCATGAGTCCTCCTCCTAAGTTTTTCTTCAGCACAAATGTGTGTACCCCCAATCTGCATAGGTTCCTCCGATGGCGGAGCAGTTGTCAAAGACCCGGTCCTTTGAGGACGAGGAACAAATTTGGGAGGAACAGAACGGTTAATGGACTTTTCGGCTTGCCTTTCCCTGATACGAGTATCCACCCGTATACACATGGAAATCATTTCTTCCAACATTGTGGGAAGTTCCCGGGACACTAAGTCATCCTTGATACGATTAGACAGGCCCTGCCAAAAGGCTGCTAACAGGGCCTCATTGTTCCAGGCAGTCTTGGCAGCCAAAGTCCGGAATTCAATAGCATACTGCCCTACCAAACGGGAGCCCTGTCGCAATTGCATCAGCCGTGAAGAAGTAGTAATAGTTCTGCCTGGAGCGTCAAAGATTTTTCGGAAAGTTTCCAGAAATAAGGAGATATCGTTAACCACTGGGTCATTTTTCTCCCACAGGGGGGATGCCCAGGCCAAGGCAATGCCTCCCAACAAGGCAATGACATATCCGACTTTGGCACGGTCCGAGACAAAATGGGAAGGTTGAAATTCAAAATGTATAAGGCATTGGTTAATGAACCCCCGACAGGCTTGAGCGTCCCCTTCAAACCGCACATGAGGTGGTATTCGCGGCTCTCTGTGGGGAATGGGTTCTCTAGGCAGAACAGGAGGAGCAGGGCCGGGGATAACCGAGCAGAAATGGAGTCCAGAAATTGAGCTAGTTGATTCTGCTGGTGCTCAAGGGCATCCATGCGGAGGGAAATAGTCTGAAGAGTCTTGCCCAAACTTGCCGCAGCTTCCTCAGGTACTTCCATGGCCTATTCATACTGTAATGAATCGAGTCCTGAAGGGACGAAGTTCACTGTACCTTTAGGAGGAGGTCTGACAGTAGGCCGGGTAGAGCAACTAGTGGGAGCAGACAGGTGACTGGAGACTATGAGTACTTCCCAATGGAGCCGTTACAATGAAGTAGGATACAATGGCAGGATATAACAGATGAAGCGGGAACAATGGCTGGATACAATAGATGAATAGATGAAGCAGGAACAATGGCTGGATACAATAGCTGGACAGATGAAACCGGAACAATGGCTGGATACAATAGATGAATAGATGAAGCAGGAACAATGGGTGGATACAATAGATGAATAGATGAAACAGGAACAATGGCTGGATACAATAGATGAATAGATGAAACAGGAACAATGGCTGGATACAAAAGATGAATAGATGATGCGGGAACAATGGCTGGATACAATAGCTGGACAGATAAAACAGGAACAATGGCTGGATACAATAGCTGGACTGAAGTAACAGGAACAATGGCTGGATACAATAGTTGGATTGATGGTAGCCGAAACAATGGCTGGATACAATAGCTGGATAGATGGTAACAGGAATAATGGCTGGATACAATAGCTGGATAGATGGTAACAGGAACAATGGCTGGATACAATAGCTGGACTGAAGTAACAGGAACAATGGCTGGATATAATAGATCGACTGAAGTAACAGGAACAATGGCTGGATACAATAGCTGGACTGAAGTAACAGGAACAATGGCAGGATACAATAGCTGGACTGAAGTAACAGGAACAATGGCTGGATACAATAGCTGGACTGAAGTAACAGGAACAATGGCTGAAGACTAGGAGGCAGAAAAAAGGCAGAAGCTGGAACAAAAGGTAAGGAAGCGCTACTAGGCTGACAACCAGTCAGTCCGATAGCGAGGACTACGAATAGGCACTCGCTCCCTCTGCGAGTGGCTATTTGAATCTTCGCGCCGATCGGCGTCCGGACGTGGTGACGTCACGACGCCGACGTTAGGCAACGTCACCAGTCCTGGAACGGCGAGGGAGTGCAGCAGGTAAGATCCTTACAGTGGGGGGGGAAACTGATAGTCCATTTGGTAATAAATCCTTAGAGGGGATTTGAGATAAGTGCATGGATTAAAGTTTGAAGAAAGCAAATCATTCTTTCTCTGCTATTTTTAAAGTAGCGATTAGCTGCAATATATGTATTTCCCTTGAATACAGAGCCCTGTATATTATTACAATACATTTAGTACAGGCAAAGTTAAGAGTATCAAATACACGAATAATGAACATGTAAATAGTTGAAACAAAAAGCATAAAATCTAACAAGGGCTTGTAACCTATAAATATACAAAGTGTTCATGCAAATAATATTGCTAATGTTCATTATTATTCAGTGACAGATTACAAAGTATCGTATTATATTACAAAGTATTCGTCCATCCAGTTCAGCCTACAGTACTCCACAATACCCACATTTCCTGCCTAACAGTTGATCCAAAGGAAGAAAAGAAAAAAAAAAACAGTATGAAGGAAAAAAATCTTCCTGACTCCAAGTTTCAAATATTCCCGGATCAACACACAGTGCTTTTGCTCTGAGAGGTGGGAATATAATTTAAGGGCAATGTGTCTTTCCCTACTTCCCATACAATGTTAAGGCTAGGAGGAAGCAGTGTTGCATGTAGCTTTGTGATGAATAAATTAACATAGCATATGGTAATAGAAATGTTGGGTGAAGCAGCCAAGTGGATTGATTTTAAGGGTTATGAGATTGGTTGTTTAAAAGGGAGCCCCCTTTAGTCTAAAATAGCCCAAGATGAATGTGTACATGTTATTACTCTTCACCATCATGAACATTTACAATATGTACAATAGGTTGACTGTTGGGCAACTCAAATTTCAAACCCAATTTATAAACAAGCAACATCTGTTAAAATATAAAATAAAATTGAATTTTTTTTTAATTTACTAGTAAATGTTCTCTTAATCTGCCTTTACCATTGTACTTGACACCGAACACAAGTTTCATCTTGACATGGAAGCAAATGCTTAACTTTCAGAATAATTACACAGCCATTAAGGACACATTAAAAGCTGCACTAAGTGATCTGAGCATATTTTGACAGCATTAATATCTCTGGGCACTGACATACAAAGTGGTTATACTGAGCAACGTAAACGATTTGGCGAAAAGCTTCTTGACATACATATAATGGTGCCTGACTTTTGTTGCAAATTATATCATTGCTTATATCTCCGGGTCAAGAGGTTGGTTCAATAAATTATACGTGATGGAAAGTTTAGTTTAGCAGGATCGCTGAGGATGATCACAGAGAAAGGAAATCATAAAATATTAAGAAATTTAAAATACCATATTTGCCGTTCGGTACTTCATGATACATGTTCCTATGGTTCTAGTAGTTTCCCTTCCTGTTTACAAAATACTGTTATATTTTAGTGTGAAAATTTGGTTATTGAAAGGCAATTCTGAATTAGAATGACAGTTTTGATGGCAGTTACTAGAACTATAAGAGGATGGGGATCACAAGAAACATGAGATCAGCACTAACAACTTGCCACACACATGGACATACCAGGGCCACGAACAGGTGTCTGTTGTCTAAAAACTATTGAAACGGTGGGTCAATACTTGTATACAACCACTAACCATTACAAATTCTATACATAATATGGATTAAAACTATAATAAAGCTATAATATAACAGTTAAGGTAATAGGATAGTACGTTTGAACAATTATGCATAAAAAATGCATAAATTATGAGCATAGTCCTGATAAAAATCAACAACTATATGCCATGGTAAACCACCTATAAGAATCTTCTATCTTTGCGCATGCATGTCTATAGTAAATAAGAGCAAGATCCAAACAGCACACTGATCAGCTGTTGAAAAGCTGTGAGGTTAGTTCATCTCTAGAACCCAGGCATTCTATTATTCACTAGGAGGTGGGAATAAGGGATTTTACCTCCCTGTAAATAATAGATGCAGATGCAAGCTACATGTAATTAACATTTTATTGTCCCTTTAATTATAGATTGATATGAGACAAAGTAATTTTTTCTAAACGGTTTTACATGAAGATGTGATCCCGGGTGCATTTAAAAGGTATGACAGAAGGACTTTTATTTAACCCTAACTTGTTCAGATACCATATTTGTCCTTTAAGATGCTTCTCTTTATATTTAAAAAATAGGTTTCCAAGGTACAAGAGAAAGCAAGAGATGGAATAGGTAGGTTAAATGGGGACAGGCTGGGGAAACAAGGTGAATCTATGAAGGGTAAGTGTAAGGTCTGAGGAAACATTTTTTGCAGGTACAGTAAATACAAAATATTAGAAAGGTTTAATAAGGCAGATTAAAAAGTAATGGAATTATACACAGCATATAAAGTTAAGGGTATAAGGGGAAATACCATACTTAAAAGGCATGTTAACTCCTCCAAAAATATTTCATACATTTCCCCTATCCCTGAAATCCCTGAGCTTGCACTTTTAACTAAAGTAGAGAAAACGGTTCGGGTTTTACTTCAAATACTAAGGGGAGGAGCCATAGTTGTCAGCATTGTTAAAATAAGTAAAACCAATCCTTACAGCTACAGGGCATAAAACCCCTACTCCACTGTGTTCCTTATATTACTGTACTGTTGTGATGCAGTAAGTGTTTCAGAGTGATTATTATAGTTGATTGTAGAAAAATGCACTGTTATAGACTTTAAACTCATTGTGCAGGCACGCAAGCATGTCACGCATAAAATGAGTTTAAAGTCTATAACAGTGCATTTTTCTACAATCAAATTCTATATGGTAAACTACTGCTAGTGGTTAGCAGCTACAGTAAAACGGCACCTTTAAGATAACCATAATAAAGGAGTGTGGGGAACATCACTAAAACTGTGTGATTGTTATATTGCAGGAGCACACACTTGCAATTTAGCACAATATTTCCCTGCGTTATCACATAGTGGTGTTTATTCTTTTAATTGGCACTGATGTGCGTTAACTCGCAAAATTGCTGCAGTGCATTTTTTTTCTCTTCCAGTGTAATGCCTTCTTGTACTAGAATTTCGTAAACTATAATAACAATTTAACTTTGTAGGCCTACATCTTATGTACACAGGTACAAGGCAATAAAAAATGAGAAGTAAGGATAAAAAGAAAGTGTACATGTTATAATAATTCTTGATGGGCATGGATATCAAGCAACAATGTAGTTTTGTGTCAGAATTCCGTCACTAGTTTAGACCATTGTAATTCCAACTGTGGGCCTGACTTGAATCTAGGTTTGGGACAAAACTGTGGCACATCCCTAATTATAATATACATTTAGTGTTTTTGTAATACAAGTGTTTAGATAAGAATCAGGGTGGTGCAATAAGATGCCATTGTCACTATTTAAAGGGCATCTATAGTAGTAAAATGAACTTTTTCCCTTTCTTTCCATGTGTTCTAAAATTCCCCCCAAACCCCAGTGTCTCTCCTTTTTCAGTTTCCTTCTCTATCCTGAGATAGACAAATTAGAAGAATATGTGATTGCATTCCTCTACTCTTGTACAACTTGTACTGTCAATCAAATCCCTCTAACGTGATCCTCTTCCATGCTCAGGTCCCTCCCTCCTCCCTGCTCTGTTACAAACATAGAGATAAGAGCATTAGCAGGGGGAGAGAGGTAGCTTTGATGGCAGAGATAAGGATGCACTTCTTGATAGATTGAGGTCACAAAAAGAGAGATCGTATTGCAACAGTAAACTACTGTTCTCCCTTCTCTTCCGTGTCTCCAGGACAGCTTGCTTTCTATTGGCCACTGTGCAATAACATTGGGAAACTTGGACAGGTCATAAGTTTAATGTATGACCAGAGGGCTTGTATAGCATTAAATATTGGAAATGTTCAAACAATACTTTTCTTCAAGAAAAAAGTTTTAAAGTTTAGAACTGATATAATTTCCATTTCAAGTTACACAGAATATTCCCCTCTATGTTCCCTTTATGTTTTTGCCAGTGTCATCAAGATCTGTATGTGATGATTGCTATATGATTCTTAACCATGTGATAAAGACCCCCCTGGCTCCTGAACCATGGGAGGTTCTTTTTGACAGAAGCAACAGCTCTTTTAACATAGAAAGTAATAAATTATTCCAGTATATCTGTTCAGCTACTAGACCAATTTACCAGTTCCATCAAAACCTCAACAAGTAAAATTTGTTAATTATAGGAAATATGGGTGCATCTTATGAGCCCAGATGACAATACTGGCAGCTTGTGAAATGTTGAGATGGTACGAGTGTTCCGGAGCAGCTCAGAGAGAAGAGGATAATTTTGGAGACATTATATGACTCCTTATCATCAAGCCAAACTTTTATTTAATAAACAGTAGAGAAATGGCTTAATTATACAAATTATTTTTTTAAAACCCCAGTTTCGAAACGTACCTGGTTTGAGGGAAAAATTGAAAACCCAAATACCATTGGAAATTTTGAAATTTGAAAAAAATCAATTAAAAATTTGGAAAATTAAGATTTTATCAGATTTTCGGAACTTCAATCGGTTCTGCGGAACCTCTATCGGAAAGAGTCTCATGGATTTCTACTCGTAATGTATTTGGAGGTAAAAAGACAAAAGGATATTACAATAATAAATTTTAATCCTAGGTTGGGAAAAACTAGCATAACACCATGGTTTCAATATCAATAACTGAAGAAGTCCACCGCACCTCCCTCCGATAGTATTTTATCTTTAACGATCAAATCAGGCCAGCATCTTGACTTTAAAAAAACATCCTTTATTTTGGTCATTTAAAATCCAGCTTGGCTGCCAGAAGACAGGTGAAGTGGGTGGTCTAACGCGTTTCGGGACGGAACCCTTACTCATAGACTCATTATTGTTCACAATATGTTACTAGTTATATACAAAAGTAGACCAATTAAAAGAGGTTACATATCTAATTGGAACATTAACCCCCTGTAGCCTGAAAAGAATTGGGAGACCTTGAATTATTAACTCTTTGGTGTCCTAATTCAGATAGTTTCCTCCATCTTATATCATTATAATTGAATATTATCCTCCATTCAAGTACATCTGAAGATCAATTAGTTAAACAATTAAATGGAAACACATATAATCTTTAGTAAATTATTCTTTCCCATAATATTTGAACCTATATCCTTTTAGGGAAAAAGTATATTGAAATGAAACGTGTATATATGATTATATGATTGATTGGGAATGTTTTCAAAATAGACTGACATCAAATATTAATATCATATTTTAACAATTTGTACATTCATTCTTTTATTAGTCATTAGTGGATGCTATATTCATTATAGTCGAGAGACCCTAATGAATATTTAAATAAATAAATAAATATTTAAACCAATAGGGAAATGTCCCATCTTCGGTTTAGCCCATTTGGAAATCTGATATCAAGTTCGAGAATCCAAAACGCTTCTCTTTTATTAAGTTGTGCTAGTAGGTCCCCCCCCGAGACTCCTTTTAACGTGTTCAATACCCTGAAACACACAGAGGGAGGGATCTCCTCCAGTGCATTCATGAAAGTGTCGTCCAACGGGAGTTCTCACATAATTTTTCAATATACTATTTAGATGTTCACGGATGCGTTCCTTCAAAGACCGTACTGTGCGACCTATATATTGTTTATTGCATTTCTTACAAGAAAGTAGGTACACTACTCCATGAGTGCAACAATTTATAAAGTCACGTATTTCATACTTTTTTTAGTTATCTCAGACTGGAAAACAGTTTTGACTTTACATGATTTACAACGTGTATGACCACATTTGAAGGTACCTATGGCTGAAAGCCATGTTTTATGTTTATCCCTTTTTCTGTCTGACCAGCATAAACAGGGAGCTGTCATATCTCCTAGGGTCCTTCCCCTCCTTGCTACTACCCTCATACCCCCCTTGAGTGTTCTCTCTATATCCCTATCTCTACGGAGGATATATGAATTTCGCAATAGAATTTGTTTTATATCCTCAAACTCTACACTATATTGAGTGGTGAAGTATATGGGGTTTGTTTCATTTTTTCTTTTGTAATTAGCCGTTCGCTGATCTCTCACTTTCTCTTTATATAATAAATCTTTTCTCTCTTTCTCCCTCACCATTTTATATGCTCTATCTATCCCTTCTTTTTTATACCCTCTTTGTAAAAACCTCTCTGTCAAATCTATGGCTGCATTCTCGAAATCCCTCTCCTCTGAACAATTTCTCTTTATTCTTGTAAATTGTCCGATAGGGATCCCCCTAATTGTATGGCTCGGGTGACAACTATCAGCTTTCAATAAACTGTTACGTGCTATAGTTTTTCTGTATACCTTTGTCTCTATTTTGCCACTCCTTATATTACCAAACAGTGATAGATCTAGAAACTGCACTGTATCCACGTGGATGTGTGCAGTAAACTGCAATCCTCTATCATTGTTATTCACATATTGCACAAACTCTAGGGCTGATTCGTGCGACCCACTCCATATTAGGAGTAGGTCATCTATGAACCTCCCATACCATACAATTTCCCCCCTAAACGGGTTGGTATCTCCAAAGATGTGGGACTCCTCCCACCAACCCATGAATAGGTTGGCGAAGGTAGGCGCGAAAGACACGCCCGTGGCAGTCCCACACCTCTGGAGATAGTAAACACCGTCAAAAAAAAATAATTATGCTGTAACAAAAAATCAATTGACTGACAAATAAATTCTCGCAAGCTGTTGGAATAAGATGACTGATATTTCAGAAAATAGTCTACTGCTGATAAACCTAAATCGTGTTTAATTACTGAATACAATGATTTAACATCAAGGGTAATCCACTGGTAACCTGTTACCCATTGAAGTTGGTCCATTTTTTGTAAAACATCTTTCGTATCTCTCAAATATGACTTCAATGATTTAATCAGTGGCTGCAAATAAAAATCTATCAGTTTGGAGAGATTTTCACCCAGTGATCCAATGCTTGAAATTATGGGTCTGCCTTCTGGTTTAATTGCATTTTTGTGTATTTTTGGCAAATGATGAAATATTGGTATTCGGGGAGTTTCTACTATAACAAAATTTTTATCTTTATCTGAAAGTACACCTTTTTCAAAATGAGTATCTATAAGTGATTTTAATTTGTTATTGAAAATTTGGATCTCCTCTTAACTTACAATATGTATCTAGGTCGTTTAATTGCCTGTAGGCTTCATCCATATAATGTGTGGTATCTAGGACTACTACGGCCCCTCCCTTATCTGCTGCCTTAATGGTTACAGTTTCATTACTCATAATTTGTTCCAACGCCTTATGTTCATTTCTTGTTAAGTTATTAACCAGTTTACCCTTTCTAGTCCTTACTCTCTCCTGGAGCTTCTTTAGATCATCTTCAACAGCTTGCTGAAAATGTTCAACGCTTTCTGTGCGCGAGTTGACAGGATAAAATGTTGATTTTTTAATAAGTCCACTTTCCAAGTGAGCTATTTCTTGCTCACTCCCATGGTTAGATTTATCTTGTAAATGGTTAATGGTTTAACAGAATTCACTATTTATTATAACTGTATGATCTTTATTAGATATGTAATTCTACGTTTGCACAATTTTTGCAATATTATATTGTTGCGTATCCATTTTGCCAATAAAAAAGATGGGGGAAAAAGCATAACCACTTGTGTACCATGTTAAGTATTCTGTGTACCTGTAAGTTATAAATATCTGTGGTATTCAGTTAGATCAACTGGACAGAATTCTGAATTGAAAAAGCCAGTCAGGTGACTACAGAAAAGACTTGAGAACTGCAGTAGAATTCAAGTCCAGTTGATCTAACTAAATACCAGATATACCAAGACCTGGATGGATGAGAACCTTCACATACATGTAAGTTATAAAATAAACCCTCTGTTTAACAATATTGTGCATATAAACAGGGAGATTCAATAAAAGTTCTTATCCTTAAAAATGGTGCTAATTTTGCCCCAACCAATCAGATTTGATTTAACATTTCAAAGCTAACTTCTGATTGGTTGGGGCAAAATTAGCACCATTTTTAAGGATAGGAAACTTTTTTAGAGTACTGTTCTACTTGAGCTGAAAAATTAGAGGAGCAAAGAAATCACTTTCTTTAGCAGCAATATGTTTGTGTTTATATAATTGCACATTTTTAATACCATACAAACATCTTACAGTTGTAGATATAAACTCGTACAATCAAAAAAGAAACAATACAAAAGCTGAAATTCAAAAATCCTTCATGATAATTTACCCTTTTTTTACAATGGCTAAGTAATCAAATAGAAATTAGTAATAAAAAAAAAAACAGTAAATAAGAAACTAAATTAAACCCGTTGAACTAAATTGCCACATTATTTTTTAAAAATAGATTCCTCCATTTTCCCTGCTACCAAGTAGATAATTAGATCCCATATATCACTAGTAAACACTAAAATATTTATTAGAAACATTTTATTTATTTATATTATTCTTACAAAGGGGCTTTAGGTTCAAGAGAAGAAAAGAATTTCATACTTGCTAATAAAAAAAATATCTTGAAAGCGGGGAAAAACTATTAAGATGAAAACACATACTCAACAAAAAAGACAATGGGGAAAATGATTCTTTTTTCTATTTAATTTTACTGTGGACCGTACCTATAATGATATTGCAATAGGCTTGGTATGTTTAAAATTGACATAATGTGGGATTTTTCTTGTTTCAGTAAATTAAATTGCATTGCAGCATATTGATATTAAATAGTATCATATTCATATTTTTCATGAATGATGTAGCCGGAAATGCAAATATCATAATTAATGACCTATAAACGGCTTAAAAAACTAATAACAAACAACTTTCATTAATCACCCTTAGCTAGGATCCAGGGTTAAAGTCATAGTAACAGGGCTTGGGAGCTATTTACCAGTGGCTGTGGAGCTCTATGTACATGGGAATTCAGCAGTTGTTAAATACATAATGCAAGTGTTTCTGGGTAGATTTTCCCAATCATGTTTTGCTCTAGGCTGGCACATAATAATCATAGCCTGAACAGATGACTTAATAAATACTTTTTTTGTAACTTAAAACTGGCGGTATTTAAATTGAAATTGAGGAAACGTTTTGTTGAACAACTTTTGTTAGGTGGTATTTATGGTTAAGTAAGATGTAAGACCATTAAGTTAATGTTAAACCATTTAAATTTTTGTTCCTACCTGTGTCTGTGAGAGTTGAGCCAAAAGAAAGTTTGGAAAACCCACATCCAGTTTACCCCAGTATCACAATTGCGCTAATCCAGGGTTTAATTAAAAACTAAGATTTACAGTTTATATATTATAACTGGATTTTAAATGTTCAACAATGTCATCAAGCATGCTCCAGGTGCAAAACTGTACCTAATTATAAAGAGAAAACAGTCTTGGCAAGACAATGTTGGTGAGAGCCTACAACTGCAGTGAAAATTATTTCTTAGAGATAGATTGCAGTAAGGGAAGACTACATCAAATGGCCCTATAATGCCCAGGGTAATCCATAAATGCCTTTGCCCCTATAATACATATACATAAAAGGGGTGAAACGCAACCTTAAATGTAATGAAATTCTTCTGTATTCTAACTCATTCATGTATAAAACATAAAAAAATGCTCTTTTAAGTTGTTATAGTTTTTTTTTTACAGTAAGGTAAATAAATTATATGTATATATCTTTTTTTTAAGTGAAATTTGTTAAAATGTGTTAAAATTGCAGCTCTGATCTGTTCCACCCACTCACTCAGTTCTGGACCTAGGCAATAGGTAGATACCCAGGGGGGAGGACCTAGAGGTTTTAGTCCTCACCCTTGTGACTTACAAAAGGGAGGGGGATCCTTGTAATGAATCTGCCACTGAAACTTTAAACTTTAAAGTCCTGTTTTTCTGTTTGCATAGAAATATGCATTTCCAGATTAAAAAAAACCTTTCTTAGGTTCCACCGTGCGCTTCGCGTTCCTTTTTTTGTTTTGCATGAAATTTGTAATTCACATTGTAATTTAAAATAAATATAATGGCAATTGCGAGAATCACTTCCCATTATATAATTTGCATTTCGAGCATATGAGGTCCCTTTTTATCCGCATGCGTGCACAACTTTTGGTCCGTGTGTCTGAATCACAATTTAATAATAGTCAATGGGAATGCAAATTAAAAGAGGACACATGCGGAAAAAAACAGATTTTTCGCATTTTCTGCCAGAGAACCGGCATTTCCTGTGATGTAACTTCAATTTCCTTTGAGGGCAAAGTTGTGGCGCAGTAAGGAGTGTGGAGAAGAGTGACAGAGACTGAGAAAAAAAAAACCTAAATTTGAGTATGCGGGTCTGTGGGAGTAGGTGTGTGAGTGTGTGGTAGTCTGTGCTTTCAAAATAACATGCTATGTGCAAACATCTTTTATGTATTTGCTTGAATGCATCACAACACACCTGTGTGCATTATTAAAAAAAATATGTATCTATAATCTTCTGCTTTCTAGTACGTAACATGAAGACACGGTGGAGGTCCATTTGCAGGTCCATTTTGGTACAGATTTGCCGGCATATTGGATTTCCTCCTGCTGGTCATGGACTTTGCAGCGCACGTAACCTCAAACAAACAATTACAAATGACTTACGTCTTCTGTATGTTTTTAATTACTTTTTTGCACCCTCAGTTCCAGGGATAACCTACCAGAGGAACCACCATCAGTAGAAGAATAACAGGGTGGAGGAACAACAACCTCAGCAAGGTGAGGCATGCCAAGAAATGAACCCCAGATAAACCTTCTTGTAGTACACCCTGTATTTCTGTGCCCCCACATCCACCAACCTTCCAGAGGCCAGTACACCTGATCCTCTGCCAGAAAAGGAAGGTCGCAGGTGGCAGCAGGACACTCAACTGGCTTTTTTAAAATCTGCCATGGTCATGATCAAGGAGAGGAAGCAGTGGGGAGGACAGGCAAAAAGCAGAGAATATACTTTTGCAGCAATCCTGGTGCCTTTACTAGAAAAAGTACCTGAAGATGACTGGTGATCTCAATGGTTTGTGCCATTGAGATTGTCAACAAATACTGACCAAGAAGTCAACCTGCACATCCCCAGGTACCTCAAAATCACGTACGTTACTTCATCCTTTTATCCCATACCTGAACCTTCCATGCATCAGCTGCCACAGGAATTTCCCTCCACCTACCACCATCCATGTGACTATAGTCATCAGTAGGGATGGCTGGTTCGTGGATCCGAACCCGGATCCGCCGCGGTTTTATCCCGTTCGCGAACGGCGGATTTTTCCGGATTTTCTGCCTTCCGAAATTCTGATTCGCGGATTTTTCGTATTTTCGAAATTACGAGTTTTCACGTATTTTCGAAAATTCCCGAAAATCCGGGGAAAATACGTATTTTCGAAAATTTTTGAAAATACAAGGATTTCTCTTAATTCCATACATACGTATTTTCGAAAATACATGAAAACCCGTAATTTCGAAAATTCCTGAAAATACGTGAAAACTCGTAATTTCGAAAATTTTCGAAAGTACGAAAAATCTCGTTATTTCAAGGGTATTTTTAATTTTAGCGGGTCCGCTCGCAAATTTTTCCGAAAATCCGGATTTTGCGAAGTTCGGACATCTCTAGTCATCAGCAGACACATGATTACCCTACCTACCCCCATAATTAGCCACTTCATAATCCACCAACCACTCAGCAATACCCTACTATGCCTCAACATCAGGCTCCATGTGTCTCACAATCCTCAGCATCATCATTTAAATTCCAGGTTTGCTGAGCTGACATCATCTAGCTCATCCAGGTCCCCATCACCTATTACCTCTTCTCATACTGTTACCTCACCTCCTTTATCACAGCTGTTGTTTCATGAGGAAGAGGCTAATATGTAAAAAAAATTGTAGTTAAAAATAATAGTAGATTGGGTTACTTCCGCACTATTGTGTGGTAGGGAATGTCTACTATAGTAGGGTGGCTGCACTGCAAGTTGTCCACTGAATAAAAAAATATTTAAAAGTATCTTGGTTGCACTTGGGGGTATGGGTAGGGGAAGGGTTAAAACAAAAAGTAAAAAATAAATAGGTTAAAATCAAAATCTCTGTAAAAAAAAAACCTGTTTAAAAATACACTTCCATATATTAAAATTCTTAAAACACTTACTTGTGCCTATCCACCACTACGGGCAATGCAAGCTTTACTAAATAAAAAAAGCACTAAAAAACCTTGAAGGGACAGTCTATTTAGCAGTTTTTGAAGTTCCACCTCTCTGCTGTGGTGCGACCCCTTTAAATCGTGGTGGACTTGTGGTGAGGTATAATCCACTTGGTAATGGCCTGTGAGGTAGTTCCTACGCGTTTCGCTGTTTTAATCCTTACTGCTTCATCAATCCTTACTGCTTCATCAGCAGTAAGTTCCCTTTTAAAGATGTAATTAATTGTATCTTTTCAGTTTATTTGTTCACAATGTATAGTTATATCAGGGTTGCCAGATTGTGTCCGCCACTGAGTGGCATCACAGAAATGTCACTGTGGGCAAAGTTATGGTCATGGAATAGGCAAAGTTAGGGATGGGGCATACACAGCAGGGATTAGGGGCGTAAATGGGTGGGCATTTCGGAGTCAGGGCTGCCAGGGCCTGAGTTTGGCCGGGACTTCAGCCCTCATTATGGGACTAGGGAATTTGTCTGGCACTAAAGTATAGCTCTTTGAACATGTACCTTGTTGCATTTATGTGCACTTATAAGCCCAAAATAAGTACCTGTTTAAATTAACATTATTTAGCAATGCATGTACTGAGTTCCCAAAATATGTACCCATTAACATTATTGTAAACCAAAACAAAAACGCCTTTTTGTATGATATTTGCTGTTGTAAATGTATTATATATAAAGTCTATTAATTTATCATTTTACTTTGAAATTTATTTGTCCTAAATGTACAATACAATAAATAAACCACTGTTTATAGTAGTAGGATAGACATTGATATATGCATATAACAATCTTAGATGTGTTGAGAAAGGCAACACTTACACACAAACATTTCTTTAAAATAATACAAAAGAATTTATTAGGGAACTACAAATGATCTTGCCAAGATAAGGACCTCTGTGGTCCTCTACTAATGGCAGGCTGCAGATATAGCAAGCTATCTCTAGCCTGCTGCTTAAGGTTGAAAGAGGGACCCATCTTTGTCCCTCACCTAATTGTGAAGGACGCATGTAGCTTATTTATGGCATTGGCAAGGGTCATTTGCATGGAGGTGTGTAGGACCTTACACATGTTGGCCAAGATTTCAAAAGAGCACTCAATGAAAGCTGCTATAGGCACCGTTGTGGGACTTTAACACCAGCCATTGGATGGCATTAAAAACTCCCGTAAAGGTAAGGCAATATGTGAATATAGCATTGCTTGTGGCACTTGCGTTGTTAACTTTTGAGTTAACCACGCAGGCACCACAATGATGGAGTTTAAGTCATGCTCAATGATGTAACATTGGTTAGGGTGTCTTTTAACTCCATTTTCACCCACTGAGCTTCCCTGAAATAATCTAACATTCAAAGACCTTTGGGCACAAGGTCTCATCAGACGTTCAAAGTGCCCAAACCCTTCATCAGCTATGAACATGTGGGGGTAGGCAGGGTGCTCCGTCCCAGCCATGTGAAGAGGCTGTGCCTTCTGTCACAGTAGTTGACAAATGTGATGGACAACCCTCTTGATACTTATCTTCCCCATCCTGAAGTCCAGGGGAGAACACTTGAAGGACTCTCCGGGTAGCCAGAAATCTGTACATTACAAAAAAGGTTGGAATGTTAAAAAAATCCTTCTCACCCTTTCTCACTTCCAGCCTTTCTCCCTATCAGCCTTGCTCCCACCCTCCTCCCTACTAGCCTTGCTCCCACCTTCCTCCCTACCAGCCTTTCTCCCATCTTCCTCCCTACCATCCTTTCCTGCCTAAAACTCATTCCCTACCACCATACATAGCAATAATTTTTAAGGAAAACATTTAACACAAACCGCAGGATGATCATTAGCCTTTAATTTGGTGTGATACACTTCCGGGAAGGTGGTATCCTTCTGCAGGACATCCTTCATGAACTCCAACAAATTGTCAATACTACAAATATAATAAAAATTAAAACCATAAAGAAAGATCCATATATACTGCACCATAACACTTGAGGATAGATAGACAGGTAGATATATGGTATTTACCTCTGAATGGACATCCTGGTGTGGGGAAAAAAAATATCTGGGTGCAGATTCTGATGCAAGGTCCAAAATATTCACTTCTTCTCCCTGTCTCTCAACAGAGCATGCACCCAAAAGCTACATGTAATCCTACTTTGTGCACTATAACATCGATAAGGACTAAAGACAACATCTCCAGTATCTGTTCCATGAAATCATTTTGCTAGGAATTGTATAGCACAAGTCTAACCATGTTGCAAAACAAGACTGTGCTCTCAAAAACACACCAACAAACCCATAAAGACAGGAAGTGATATCACAAGAGGTTAAAAATGCATTTTTACAAAAAAAACTAACACAAAAGGACCGACTATGCGGAGACACACGGACAAACTAATAGAAAATAGTGTGTCAACCCACAAATGGACCAGAATGCAAACAAAATGCATTGTACAGAAGCAATACCTTTAAATGGCTAATTCAAATAATTGAGAATTCAAGCTTCTAACACTTGGGTTTCTTTTTTAGGCATGATACAATAATAGCATCTATCAAAGCACACTATTATAGACACAAAAGAACAAATAGCAAAAATGACATATGTTAAGCTGTCAGTATGTATGTAACCGTATGCTCTGATAGATTCAATTATTGTTCATGCCTGAAGAAGAAAGAAAAGTGTTTAATTCAAAATTGTCTATTCATAGATATAGATTTTTTACATTTTACGGCAAGAGAACAGTTAGTCTTGTAGAGTTTCAAGTATATGTAATAAAAATAAAACTATTACGGAGATGCAAAACAAGAAACCACAAAGCTTGCAGAACAAGAGCTAATATTATACAGAGATCATAACATCAAGTAATCGGTGTCATACAATATCCTGGCTTGGATCAAATTGTTCTCCCAGGAATACTCCCCTTTAAACTAACTTTACCATGTGACAATTAGCCTGTAAAATTAAATCATTAGTCATTGAAAAGGTCACACTAACGACCTTTCTGCTCTACACTTGCACAATTACTGTTGCTTTAAACACAACAAATACACTGGTATCAACATTTCTTTGCAAATAATTTTTTGTATAATACAAACTATACCAACAATCTGTTAATTATAATGTGATTATAATCTGGGTCTGAATTCTGAAACCGTGGTTTATACTTGTGTATGCCACATACTGACAAAATGACCTTCATCAATTATGTGTATCATTACACTGATTAATTATGTAGAATGTCAATAAGCAGATAACCGTCTTCTCCCTGTGTCAAATGCAGAAAGAAGATCCTATATAAATCCAGTATATCTATTTTCTACAGCTATGTGATTCCACTGCTAATGTTATATTTTGTTTGTTGTTTTTTTAAGAAATATTACTTTTTATTATTAATTTGCTACTTGTGTCCCCAGCTTAACTGCTATTTTCTGTTCCATTGCTTTTCAAAGAACAGGTTTGTTTACAGAATATGTAGATGGTCACGATATTCCACAGTTGGTATGAAATGCTGTTAAGACAAATTCAGACAAATTCAGAAACATAAACAGATAAAAGAAGAAATCAACCTTAAAACACATTATAAATATTTTTATATCCTAGAAACTATGTATATAACGTGACTTTCTATGTGCATCCTGCATTTTTGTATGCGCTACTAAAGCTATACCTACATGTATTTAAATCTAATAGAATATATCCATACAGGAAACCCCCCAAAAAGGTGTTTTAAACAGAAAATTAAGTGAACCCCACTGAGCATGTCCAAGCTCACTGAGCTACGGATGGATGCAATACCTGGTAGGATCGCTGTAATGAAAAATATCTCTTTGGTTAGGAATTACAAGGCAAGACAAATTATACATCATTTAAATTACTGGTTTCTAACCTCTAGTCCTGTGGAAGTGAAATATTATTTTATTTATTTTATGAATATTTTTAAAGACTTGTTGGGAGACCCATATTTATTTCATTACTATATTTTAATGAAATATTCTCCATTTAGTGGGTGACTGGAGACTACATTTATTTAAACTTAACAAAAGGGTCCCCTGATTCCTGTTAATCAATTAGTTAGCCCTTGTTGTGCTGTATAGGAACATCTGTACTGGAGTGGTTAAGGAAGCCCTCATAATATTTACTTAGAGAAAAAAAAGAGTGCTAACGTACACACTAAATGGTTAAAGTGAAATTTCCTTTATTGTGGTAGGGAAATATGCACATTTAAAAACAATTAAAAACATGATAGCAAAAGCACAGCAGCATAGTCAAATTATATATTAACCCTAGCCATAGTGTAACTTAGTAAGCTCAATAGAGTTGGACACAAAACCGAGCACGAACCCCAGTTTGAGCCGAACTTTGTGAGTTCGGACAAACTCAAACTATCTGAAATCGGGCTGGTTCAATTTTCCGGACTCGCGGGATTATTTTCGAAAATCATCAAACATTAGAGAATTGTCAAACGTTCGAGGATTTCCGATTGTTCAGTAAGCCTCGAACGGCTGATTTTGAAAACCACCGAATGGCAGGGAATTCCCGACAATCCCGTGGCGAGACATACAGGGGTCCCATGGCTCGAAACCGGGACCCCTTCCCGGGTCCTTTACAAGGACCATTGCGGCCCTTTGTGGCTTAAGGTGTCCTGCAGCTTGAAACCGGGCCCCCCCTCCCCAGCACTTATAAGTGCCTTTGCAGCGGCGCAAGGGCTGTCGCAGCTCAAAACAAGGAACCCCCTCCCAAGTGCCTTTGTGGGGGTCCTGCAGCTCGAAATCAGGACCCCCCCTGGTCCTAAAAAGGACCTTTTTAGGTCTCTGCGTCTTCTTGTAGTCGACACCAACTCTGCTGATGTCGCCACCGGCGCTGGGGACATCAACGTCGCCGGTGTTGCCAACCTCTTGATTAGAAGACTTCGTTCTTCTTCCATCAGCTGAGATGACTTCTGAGCTCCACGGAGGTTTGCAGATCTTTATAAAGGTTTGCAGAAGGACTAAATCCAATTGTGATTGGTTAGGATTTCAATCCTTGCAATCATATGATCACACATTAACCAATCATATCTGAATATTTTATTGGTGTCACTGGCAAGAAGACGCCGAGACCTTTTTAGGACCAGGGGGTCCTGGTTTCGAGCTGCAGGACCCCCAACAAAGGCACTTGTCAGTGCCGCAAGGGCACTTATAAGTACCGGGGAGGGGGTTCCCCAAAGGGAACTTCTAAGTGCCCCAAAGACCCTTTTAAGTGCCAGAGAGTTGGGTCCTGATTCGAGCTGTGGGACCCCTTTAGCCCCAAAGGGCCCTTGTCAGGGCAACAAGGGCACTTCTAAGTGCCAGGGAGGGGGGTCTCAGTTTCAACCTGTGGGACCCCTTAAGCCCCAAAGGGCCCTTGTCAGGGCCACAATGGTCCCTGGGTTTAGCCTTGGGACCCCCAAATGTCCAGCCACGGGATTGTTGCCCGTTTGGCAATCCATGAGTGGCCAATTTCGGGAATCCCCGGCTGTTTGGGGATTTCTGAAATCAGCCGTTTGAGGCTTACTGTTCGATCGAATATTCAAGGATTACCAAAAGCAGCCCATGGAAACCACAGTACTGAGCTTATCACTGTGCGTTCCTTTGAATGAGAAATTAAACTATAAACTCCACTGTGGAGGGGACTGATTAACATTCTCTGGGAAACTTTAAAAATATTATTAATGAAATAATAAAGTTAATGCATTAGCAAAATAATAGACTAATTGAAAAAAAAAAAACATCCTATAATTCCCCAAGGACATTATGGATAAAGTAGATATGGGTAGATATGGGTAAGATCCACATTATATGAACCATAATTTAAATGTATCGGCTATATAATTTAGAGAATTAGTGATGAATGAAAATGAACCTGGTTTCCATTCTAACTGCCTGTTTCAAAAATCCATGGATCTGACAGAATTCTAGAATTTTCAAAAATCTGAACTTCTGATTAAAGGGAATGTCCATCCCAAAACCATAATTTAATATGTTAGTGGCCATTATTCTAGCTTTAAAACAAGCCAAACCACATAAAAATCGGTTCAGCCAAATTTAAGATACATACCTTTCACCTACTTTCTCTATGCAGACCAGGAGCTTGTAAATCCAAGCTCTCTGATGTCACCAACGTCCGTGCCTTATCTGTTCCACACAGCCATCATCCTTCCTTAGCGCACCTCCCACCATGCGGATCCATCCTTGCATGTTCCTCCACGTAGTGTAAAATCCTTTAAACATAACAGATTTTTTTTGAAGCATAAACAAATAAACCTGCTGGTTGGGGGTGGGCAGGGGGGGATCTATATTTTATAAAAACGTTTATAGGGTGGACATACCTTTTAAAAAAAAAATCAAATATTAGAAAAAACAACATTCAGATTGAAAAAATTTAACTTCTATAGGTTCCACGAAACTGATGACTGATTGATACTTGCCAGTTTTGTTCTCTTGTCAGGGATAGAACCTTTTTGCAGCCTTGTTCAAAAATGTATGTTATTAATATACTTTCGTAAGTGTAGCCAACTTACCATGAGTCCCAATCTCAATGTGAAATCCCTTTGATCGTTGTGATTGTAGCTCTAAATGAGCCAATAGTATTTCTAACAGTGCACTTGTCTCTTATCGAATTAACTGGCTGAGGGAACAGAGTATACATAAAGACTTTGCTTTACCCTGCACAGCATTAGTTCAAACAAAGGAATCTACAATACAGGACTGAAAAATAATCAATTTGATCATGAAGAGTCAGCATGAGTTTTTTTTAGTGGATTGATCATTCCAATAAATCAGATTATTTTTTACAATGAGTCAAGTAGTGAACAGTGTCAGGAAAACAATGAAGCTATGTCATATATCTAAATTATGTGACCTGACCAAATTAAACTATGATGTTTAAAGGTATTGATCTAGATCTGTACAATTGCTTTTCATTGCGAAGTTAAGCACAGATAATGTTCAGATAACACCAGGCTACACACCTTGATAATATATACATCAGAAATAAACATGTAAATATAAAAACACACAACTGGGCACAAAAAGGTGAAAGATTTGTAGATGCAGGTCTGTTAAAGAGCATGTCCACCCCCAAACTAAAATTGAACCCACTGCTGGCTTGACTGTGTTAAGTTAAAAAATCCTTACTTTACTCCTCTGCTCCTTATGGTTGTCCTGCAGTTCCTATTCAAAGTCCAGGAAACTGAAGAGTAGGAGCCATACAGGGTTATTCAATAAAAGTTCTTATCATTTAAAATAGTGCTAATTTTGCCCCAACCAATCAGATATTAGCTTTCAAATGTTAAATAAGATCTGATTGGTTGGGCAAAATTAGCACCATTTTAAACGATAAGAACTTTTATTGAATCTCCCTGTTACTGTGTGTAAAAATATATCAGCCCCTTCCCGGTCCTCTTGGAGGACTCTGGCATGTGCCCTCCCACCCTCCACCCCACCCTCCGGATCCCTCGTCATTACAGATATTCTTTAAAAAATATACTTTTTTCTGTATTGTAGGGAGCCCCTTCCCAACCCTAAGAGCCATGTTTAAATCTCATAGAAGTGTCCAGAAACTTACTTACCAGCTTTTGTTTCCTCGGCTCTCTCCATATAGCAGGCAGCAGTGTCTGTGATTGGCTGACTCTCAGCGGCTGCCGGTCCAGCCCCTAATGCTACTCTTTTTTTGAAAGTAGCATTAAAGGCAGAGGTAGAGGAAACAAAGGTTGGTAAGTATGTTTCTGGGCACTTTTTAAAGTTTTAAACATGGTGGTTAGGGTTGAGAAGGGGGGTCCCTACACTAGAAGAAAGTACATTTTGGGGTGGAAATTCCAATTTAACCATAATAATGAGATTTACATCTATTGACTTAACAAGCAGTGTTTTTTCTTTGTATGTCCTCAGCATTTCCCATAACTACATTTTGCAAAACATTCATCTTTTTTTAAACTTCAGTTGGATTGCAATGAATAGCAATGTACAGGGTCAAAACCAACTATATTTAAGTGTAATTTGATCATCTGGCTCGCAATGGTTTTAAAGACTGTAGCTGTGATTTTTTATTTTATATCAAGAACATTCAAGAGCAGCAGGACAATAGAATTTGCAGGATGAAACTGTGAAAGCGATGAAATAAAATATACCGTGAAAATAAGACCTGTTGGGCTTTTCTGCCTTTACAATCAATGTGTATTGAGGAATTAAGAAAAGTAACTGGGTTTAAGGTAGATTGTGCTGCTGTATTCAATGGAAAAATCATAAAGCTGTTGATCTCAACATGATTCCAGACTTGCTCCAGATTGCTGTGCAGTTAGCTCAAAGGCAAAGCTAAACCATTTTCATTACATTCATGGATGACTGCAAGTGTTTGAGTGATAGCATGGTTATATAGCAGTAGATATGTGAATAAAGGACCTAGACAATTAAAAATAAAAGCAAAAACCTAACATTTATCCAACATTTCTACAATATATTGTAACAAGCATTAAAAATGATTACTATCGGTTTGATTCATAAGGTGTCTCTGACGTTATTGATTACAGACTTGTCTTCAGCATTTGTGAATAACAAGATATCTCACAGTGTCAAATCTTCACTTATTTCCCAGATCTTACAACAAAAATTGATATTCTATAAAACAGCAACTCAGGCTAGGAGCCATCCCTTGTATGACATAGCACTTTCATAATAAAGTGCTGAAAGCACAAACATGTTACATTTTTTACGAATTAGTTGTCAGGTATTTCAAACTGTAATTCATCACAGTGGAGCTCCAATGTGGTGCTGCAGTAAATTACAGACTTGAAAAAAATATAGAAATATCTGGAAGTCTACTACATACATGATATATGGTATATAGAGAGAGACAGACTGACACAGAGTCCCCAAATAGTTCCATATCTATATAAAAGCAAAAGGCCACATCATGGATTATGTTTATTTTTTATTATATAATAAGAAAGGGGTCACCCTGGCTACTAAAATGGATTAGTTTAGGACCCAAAACATATTGATTAATTCTGACCCTATGGGCCATATTTATAAACCCGCAGTATTGCTTTTTTACCGCGTGTTAGGTAATGTACATTTAAAAGGCGCAGTATCGCTAAAAAGCGATACCGCGCCTTTATAAATACAGCCCTATGTTCCCAACTGATAGACAACCTTTTAATGAACTGATTGGTAGTCTGTAAATTAAAAGATAAAAATTCTACCGCCATTATTTCTGCATGACCGACCACGCATCCTAAATTTACCCACATGTCGACTTGATTGACCGAAATATTTCACAATCTCCAAAATATTGTCCTATGTGTACCAGGCCTAAGAGGCTTTCGCTCCCCCACCCCTGACCAACTGGCTTTGAAAGGCACCAGGTCCCTAATTACATGAAAAGACTTGGCGCGCTACAGAAGAAAATATATACATGCAAAGCACCTTAGGAATGTTGTACTTAATTGCTTATTAGCATTATTCCAAAAGGACTGGCTGTCTGGATGTTTGGATGATATAGAATGTATTTGTCTGCATCCAAAGTCTGTATTTTTGTTCCGTCTTAGATTCATTTTTGACAGTAAAAAAAGCTACTGAATCTGCTTAAGCTCATGAATTACAGTCATTTTGTCCTATAAAACTGTTTTGGTTCATTTTATGACAAATGCTGTAAACAAGGATCTAGGTAGGCAGTGTTCAGATATAACAATAAACCCCTTAGCAATTAGTCTGCCTGAGGATGTTAGATGATTTATGAATTTCAAGCAAGGTGTAAATAATTGGATGGCAGTTGCTGTTGAACCAACACTGTGCTTGCCAAAATGTTTTATTAAGTAGAATGAAATCTAGGGAATTGTATTAACCCAATTTAAAAATTGCTAAAAAAGAGGGAGTTTTCTCTGACAACATTTTAAGCGGATGTATTCGTCATGTTGGTTACGTGTTTCTCTGATAAAATGAGTGAAAATTTTATTAGAATTCTGATTTATTTGTGAAAATAAATTCATGTTTAAAACCTTTGGTAGTTCAGGATATACAGTAAGAAATGTACTACGTGTAACAGACAGAGAGGTAGAGATAATATCTATTGTGTCTGGTATTTCTGATGTAGACAGAGCACTTTTAGGTCATGGCACAGTAACTGGTTGAACCATCTAATGTTATTATAGATATACTGCTTTTTATGTTGTATAAATACCTAGTTATGCCTTGGGTTAACTTTGGTGCCAGTACACATATTTGAAACTACCATGGGATCACCCCTTGTGACTTCAGGGAGGCACAGATACAGCCCCCTGGGCAATGGCTGAAAATGAAGCAGGGAGGGGGGCCCATTATAGTTTTGCTGGGGAGACCAGTGATTTCTAATTTGATCTCTGTCTGTGCACATGTCATTGCAAGAGTCTTTGTAATTTTTACTCTGTTGTTAATATTCTGATTAGTTTACTTCATTACCCGGTTGTAATGCTTTTATTAATATCTCTATCTGAGCCTTACAGCTATGCAAGAGCATTGTAACACAGCATATTGTTGTTGTCCAATGGCAAATATAACTTTAAAGGGGAACTATAGTGCATAGAAAGTTTTAAAAACTAAAAGTAAAATGAAAAGTAACCAGGGCAGGGACAATTCCTGCCATTTAATATTATTTCTATGAGGAGTGCTAGCAGAAAAGAACTGCTTCTGTAAGGGCTAGGCCACACTGGCACGATTTCTCACACATTTACATTTGCGCTTTTTATTTGTTAGCGCGTGAGAATCTCAGAGCAGTGAGTAGCGTGTGAGAATTTCTGAACAGCGACCAGCCATGTGAATGACTGGACCCGAACTTCTGGTTCATACGCGTGATCACCTGTTTAAAAACAGCTGATCGCCGACTTTGGACGTGCTGGCGAGGGGGTGTGTCAGGGGCCCGGCCTCCAATCTCGCCCCTTGCCCAGGCTCCTGCAGTTACGCCCCTGGCTTAATCAATCAAAAAAAATGTAATTCATTGTTAAAAATTAGTAGCAATAACATAGCATAATAATAGCAGTACTATTAGTAGCTATGTTGCTGCTATATTATTGCTACTAATGCCGTTTTAACTTTGTAAACAATGTGGAGTGCCCCACTTTGGACTTTTTGCATCTGATGTATGAATATTCCAATATAAATTGTTAAAAAGCAGGTCATTTTATATATGAAGGTCTGAGTGCCAAACACTCTTTCAGGGTTATTCAATAAAAGTTCTTATCGTTAAAAATGGTGCTAATTTTGTCCTAACCAATCAGATCTTATTTAACGTTTGAAAGCTAACATCTGATTGGTTGGGGCAAAATTAACACCATTTTTTACTTTAAGAACTTTTATTGAATCTCCCTGAATGTGTTTGAAACATCAGCTGCCTATATGGTGGAGGAGATTTAATTGAGTATATTGATGATTTAATATTTCAGATGAATTTTTAATATTAATTGATAGATAGATGGTTCTGAACATTGGGCTCTTAATTAATAAATCCAATTTAGAAATTTATACTGTTTTATTTACTTTTATATCCTTTTTATAAGGAGCATTACCCCTAGGGACAGGTGGTTAATAGAGGAAGAGTGATCCTATCTTGGCATTTCTATAATTACATATTTTTAATGAACAAAATACTCCGATAGATACAAATGACAAATGTGTATATACATTAGCCAGAATATTGACGTATTTTTAGGATACTTTAGCATCATTGTGTTAAAATAAAACTTTTATAACTTTTAAAAATCTTTGCTCCATTAGTTTTCTTAACACGGGATTGAAATGTTATAAATTATCTAATGGCTCTCTCCAGATGACTGCCTATTAAAAACTCTATTTCGATGGCCTATAGCTATGAAAAATGTGCTTTAAAAATCCTCCTAGTTAATGAGCTTAAGCATGTAGCATATTTAATTGAAAATCCAATACATTGTATTGGTGAATGTGTTTATTGCTATTAATTATACATTCTTTTCTTGCATAATCTTAATTGTGTTGTGCGCAGCCTTCCCTTAGGAGTCAAACATTCCTGCCGCGTATGATAAATAGTAGGTCGGAAATCCGTAGCACAACTTTGTATAATGAGCGTTTTGTAAAATAAAGAACTTTAACAGAATGCCTAAACTTACAGAGAGCAAATATTCACACATGCAGCTTTCATAAATAAACTTATTGTGCACAATGGTTAACACGTTGCTTTGCTGTTCTGTAACAGAGGGTATGGTATTTAAAATGCATGTGGCCAATTTAAAATAAAAGGGGCAATTTAATATCACAAGAGTGATCTTTATCTTACCTCAGTCTTACAATGAAGTAAACACTTTAGGAAGGAAGGTGAGGTGCGCTCTGTTAGGTGACCCAATTAAATGTGTTTATGCTAAATTAAAGTGCAAGACTTAAAGGGACAGTTCAGTGGAAATTTTTTTTAATATGTTTTTATTACAAATGCATAGTCATTCTAACCCCACTGCTATGCTTTGCTGTAAAGTGAGAATCCATTCAAGGTTCTGTAACGGTCCTCTTTCTTCCCAGGATGCACAGTTCCTTGGAATGCTCCTAACAGTAATTTCTACTGACTGGATGGGTCAAATATGCTCAGATCTCTACTGAGGAACTGAACAGAAAATGGGCCAAGGGCAAGACTATAAAGGACTCTACTAGTAGGTCCTGCAAAACAGAAGTCATTATTTTGGTAGCAATTATTTATACCCAAACAAAATGCAGAACCCCATCCTAACCGATATTAGATTTATTCAATTGTTAAGACTGGGTTTGTTTTTTTGTACATTTTTAATAAGACACCTAATGATCTAAGTTTCAGTACAGAGATATCAAGATCAAGGCTTGGTTTCATTAATTTTGAAGCTGCCTAAACTAAACCTTTTGGGTACCACATGGAGCCTTCATTTCTGATAATGCAAATGTAAGAAATCTGCCTTAATTGGCTTTGAATTAGATTCCACGGAACTCAAAATTTCCCTTTTTTTATACTGCACTTTTCATACTCCAACTGATGCAAGCCCTGGGAACTTTAAATTCTGCATATCGGACAGCGATTCAGCCTTTAGTGTGTCTGAGGCCTAAACAACAACTTGATTCTAGCCAATGTGCCTTTTAGATCTAGCTAGTCACTGATTGAACAGAAAGGTTTAAAAAAATCACCATATTCACCACATGATATGTAATGATCATGCTTTTTGGTTGCACACAGAAGTCAATTTTTTTTCTCTTTTTTTTATTAATAATGATCACGTGACATGAGGATTTCATGAACTATTATGATATTTTATTTTTATCTGTTTTAAGAATAAATGTTTAGTTCCAAGACAGTAGGTATGTCAAAGTGAATAAGATTTTAGTGAATTTTCAGATTTTAAACAATGAATTTAAGGCTGGATACACGCAGCCTCATTTATATTTCTTGGCCGGGAGTAATCACTGTTGGTCGATGCAGTTCGCTTCGACCATTCGGCCATGATTTACCAACACGTCCAATCGCCCATTTGCCCGGACAGACAACTGTTGCTGGCCATGGCATAAATGCCCATGGTTTTTCCACCTGATTGATATACCAAAATATTGTTAAGTTTCACCAAAAAATCAGGAATCACAAATAGGCATGGGTGGCACTCCAAACTGTAATTTTATTCAATACAGAGGAAGGGGGCACGTACCCCCCGAAACGTTGTGAGATGTTTGGTCTGTATTGAATAAAATTACAGTTTGGAGTGCCACCCATGCCTATTTGTGATTCCTGAATTGAATATCCATTGAGGGTTGGATTGTTTGGAGGAGTGAGCACCCACGCTTGGTACGAGTGCAGAGGACACTATTGTTTCTTCACCAAAAAATCACCTTGTCCTTATTCAGCCTAAGGGTACCACCTGGAACCAATTTAACACTAAATAGAGGTGGGGGGGTTCGACACCAACTGTCTGCCATGTACAATGCTGTTTTGACACCTTACCCTGGGCGTTCCTATAACACCTCTTAGCCACTATCCAATCACGCCCTTAACACCTGGCTGTGATATGCTAATTGGGATATTCCAGGGTACATAATTGCCAAAGATTCTTGTACAAGTCATTCTGAATTGAGAAATTGATGACTAGCGAAACGTCTTCAAGAACTAAACTTCAAGTCCAGTTGAATTGAATACAACAGATATACCATGGCCTGGATGAATGAGAACCTTCACAAGCATATTCCACCTAAAGGAATCACAACCTTTTACTCCATGATAAATAGTAAAGATACCATGACCAAATTGAAACCATTTTTAAGGAGGAGGAATTGGGAAAAGCCTTTTCAATAGAACAATGGTCCGAAGCTGCATTAATACCATTTAAAGTCTCCAGATGCTCACAACATTGGGAAATAGCAAATAAACTCTCATTAAGATACTATAGAATCCCGACAATGATGGCCAAATGGAACTCCCAATACTCACCTTTATGCTGGAGATGCGGAGCTTCTCAATGAACTCTCTCACACATATTTTGGTCCTGCAATAAAATCAAGAAAACATGGCTCAAAACACAAAAATTTCTTATCATCATTATTCCAAAAACATATCATGTTAACCCCAGAATTGGTTCTACTATTTCTAGATCTCAACCTTTATCCGAACAATCAAAGAACCATCATTTTTCACGTAATAATCATCACACTACAATTCATAACAAGAAACCGGCGTACCACAAAATGACCCAATCTATACATAATTCTAAAAAGCCTCAACTTAAATATGTACTATGAAAAACAATATGCAATAACACAATCTAAATTTGTACAATTCTACAAACAATGGGAATATTGGTACACGGACCAGAGATCATTTGGACTGTAAAGGAATCAAACCAGTCAAAACTGAAACCTATAATTGGTGAAGGGTGTGGGGGAGGACCAGGATGTTCGGTACGCACACGTGTTTTTGTTTTATATTATGTATTTTGTACATATATATATATCTTTGTTTTGATATTACTATTATTATTTTTGTTTAGTTTCATATTTCAGTATTACAGTCATATGAGACATGAATATGACAAAATTATAAAATATGTCAATAAAAATTGAATGATTATAAACAAAAAAACTTAAATTGCAGGACCCACAACAACCTCACGGGGCTATTTGGATTTGGTAGGGTTATTTTGGGATCTTCTTGGCAATCGAGTTATATCCAATGCTAAAAAAAGTTTTATTTCAAATTCCTTTATTATATTTAAATTCCTATACAAATAGAGAAATGCACTGTTCAAAACAGAATGTTAAAAAAGGACAAAAATAAAGATATTTTCAGTAACCCTCATAAAATTATCTCATGCATTCGGTAACCCTCGCAAAATACGGTCCGAAGTCCAGAAAACCAAACAATCCACCCAGTTTAAGACAGAACTATCAGATTTAGGAAACCTAGAGGTTCTGTGTCGGATCCGGGTCGGAGTCAGATCCGGATACTATCTCTTATACAGGGTAAGGGGTGTCGGTGCCACCTAATCAATGAGTGTGTGAGAGGGTTGGGGATATGCGGTTGTGCTGCAGAGTCTGAGGTTCAGTGGCACATACCCCAGTTCTGATCTAAGCCCATTATAAAACGACCTGCATATTTCTGTGACAAAGAATCCCCCTCATCATGTTTGTCCAATTTATCATGTTTTTTCACTCACTGATGCTTCTCATTCTTGCGCTGTAACCCCAGAATGATGTCTGTGCCATTTCTCACCTGTGTTAAAAATGATTAATATGAGACCAGCAATTGACCAGGTTTTGTACACTGTCCAGCCATAGAAAATAAATCAGGTGGAAAAGTGAATTTACCAGTAACTGTATCATTTGGGATTTGCAAAGTAACATTTCCTAATTTCAGTTATCCTTTCATAGTATTTTAATAACATTATTTGCTGGGCATTTTATTTCAGCTTTGTGTGAAATATGACAATGCCCTATCATTACCCTCTGTTTGTATTAATGTAAGATTGTCCCATATCTTTTTGTACTGTGCATTGGAAATGAAAGGCTGCTTACAAGCTACCAACCCGAAATAATAGATATAATTATAACAGAACAACATTGGAGTAGATGAACTTGAAAAAGGTTAAAACTGCAATGGCAGAGACAGATCAATTCAATGTGTTTTTAAAATTGCTACCAGTTAATATTGCTAATGTTTCTTCTATATTCTGTGAGCCTACCAGTTTTAGAGAAATATTAAAAGGCTCTTACACAACAATATAAGTTGTCAGAACCAGGGGCGGAACTACCAGGGGAGCAGACCCTGCTGGGAGCCAGGGGGGGGGGCATCTTCTTATTTTTCCTATGGCATACATAGCCTCCTCCCAGATAACCCCTGTAGATGAAGCAGGGATAATGACCCCATTATAGATTTGCAAGGGGGCACAGAGATTCCTAGTTTTGCCACTGGCCAGAACCTTCTTTTTGTACATAGAGAAGTAAATAAATTGTATGCATTTCGCCTTTGATATTTAAAACTATTTATTCCAAGGCCAGATTCTGAAGGGTATAAATCTAAAGAGGGTAAAGCAAACTGCATGTTCTTATTTCCTAAATAGTACTAAACAATTCATAGCACGTAGCTGTACATCCAGATGGAGCAGTGGGGCTAGCCATACTGTATACTGTATATGACAAAAAGATTAAAACAGATTTATCTCCCTCATTTCCTGGGGAAAAAAACAAAGAGAAAAAGCACCACACACCAGTCTGAAAAAACTGCTGTTTATTGCCAATGTTTCAGTGCCTACAATGCATCTTTTTGCAATGTTGGTATGGAAACATTTTTAATAAACAGGTGTGGGGTGGATTTATTATTAATTATTTATACAGCGCCGCCTTTACAATTACATTGAAACATTCAAATCAGGCCATGTCCCAAACATCTTATGATATAATCACTTTATTTCACACGTACAACCTATCAGTATGTCTTTATGATGAAACCTGAGTGCCGGGAGGAAACCCACGCAAGCACACGGGGAACATACAATCTCTGTAGTTGTGTTCAAGGATTCAAATCCAGGAGTTAAGCTGGGTACACACAGTAACGATAAAGCCCCGATACCATCGGATCCGACGGTATCGGGGCTTTATCTTTATGTGTGTACACTCGTTTCCCGAACGAGCGCACAGCCGCCAAACGATCGGGTCGGCCGAATGCTCGTTCGGGAAAGGCCGAAAATTTCCATCAGCCGCGCTAGACTCCCTATAGAGGAGTCTAGCGCGGCCGATGGAAACACACAGTCCTGAGCGTTCTCCTTATGAAGTTCATAGGGAGAACGCTTGGGACTGTGTGTATGCAGATCTTTGAAAGATGCCAGACAGGATCTTGCAGATCCTGTCTGTCATCTTTCAGAAATCTGGACTGTGTGTACCTAGCTTTATGCGCTGCATAAAATCCATTTTTTGTAAAATCAGTAGATTCAAATGCTAGATTACTGGTAATATAGAGCAATGAAAATGATCATGTTGTACATTCTAGTTCTGATTCACAGTATTTTTGTGCTTTATATTGCCATAAAATAGTAATACAATACCACTTTGCATTTCGAAGGTCTTATAAATAATTTATTAAACATACAGTGTAACTAAAAATGCATGATTGATTCTACAATTCCATTTTATAATCCACATTTCCAGCTTTAAAAGTGTAACCTATATGTTTGGGCAACTAAAACATTATTAAAGGGTAAAATTTAACTATAGGTTTAACACTCCCTAAACCCCATTTTCGTTATACTTAACTTTCCTTAGATGCCCCTGGAAATACTTACAAGACCCAGTACATTGCTGCAATGCTCCTCTTCACCGCTCTGCTACCTGGTTGCAGCTGTCAGTCTAAACCACAATGGAGACGTCACAGTCAATAACCACAGTAAGGAAGCATACTTAACTAGATTGTAAGCTCTATGGGGCAGGGACCTCCTTTCCTCTTTTGGCAAAGCTCTAGCACTTCTATTTATAAAATTTATATACTTATGTACTAAACTATCTATGTATTTGTTCCCATTGTATGACTTTACTGTATTTTGTTACTGTACAGCGCTGCGTCCCCTAGTGTCCCTTTATAAATAAACTATACATGCATACATACATCTTACTGCTGCTGTGTGCGCTCAAAACCAGCAGCAGGAGGGGGGCAGGGATTGGGTTTGGGTGGGGCGTTAAACCTATAGTTACATTTTGATTATATGGCTGGACATGCCCTTTTACTTCAAAACAGGTTCACAATTATCCATATGTATCCAAATGCATATGTAGCACCTCACTATCTAGGGTTCAGATTCAGAAACCATGATGTTCTCTTAATGAAAAAAAATAATGGAAGTTGAACCCACGATTTTCCTCTAACAATACTAATACTACTATTACTATGTATATCCATGGCTGTCCCTCATAATGAAACACAAGTTTTAAAAAATTCTGATTTCATTGGTTATTTTTTTCCCACTCTAAACAATTTATCTCAATCTATCTATATTTCCCTCAGACTAAAAGGTGCCACTTAGATTTATTACACAAATGGCAAAATGGTTGGATGTAAAATGCTTGAGGTTCTATTAAACAGAGAAACATATGCTCTCCGCATCTTTTCTTATAAATCATGATATCTTCAGAATCTTCAGATTTTCTGAATAAATTCACCTTTAGATTCATGAAAGGATAATCAAAATAGATAGACTTTAGTTGGCACCCTACTGTATGTACTAAAGAATAGAAAAGAGGTGTAAACAATAAAATGAATACATGAGTACAACCTGTGTTGGCAACTGTCTTTAAAATCACTGATAAAACAGAAATTTCCCACATTATGGAGACCTTACCTGCTATAAAATCAGTAAAGTTATAAATCAGTACCACTGTACAGTACTGAAGGTGAGGACCAAGCATTTTAGGTTTTCGCTCTTGGAAGTGGACAGAGAGGAATATAACTTAAAAATCCTACTCCCTGCTCCACTCCTGTCCTACCACTAGGGCTGGTAAGGCTGTCTATGGGAGGACACACACTCCTGGTTTCAAATATCAGCCTGTGTGTATACAGCTTTAACATTGTTCAACTACAGTAGCTACATCAATGTTCTGGTGATCCAGTATCTGAATATGCATATTGTATGCCATGCCGATTATGTTGAATTGGTGATATATTATCCCTGTCTTTTTTCTCAGTAGTTTTTTGTATACTCTAAGTATGATTTCTAGTTTGACCTAACTATACTATACTTTCCATAACATGTTACCATTTCTCTAACGTTGAGAGGGAAATACTGGAGTTTCGACCTGAACCTGGTTTCAGTACTACCAGTTGTGTTTATGTTGAAAACATTATGTCAGTATGTCAGTTTATGTTGAAAACGAATTTCAACCTCAGAAATTCCTGTTTTTGGTGTGACATTTCAGTTTTCATTATGAAAACTATGTAATATGTAGTCTGACCAACCACATTGAGTTATTGATGGTTCTGTTTGCTGTTTACAGTCTAAATCTACTGTTAACCTAGTGCAATCTGCAATACATGCAGTTTTTCATTAGATTCCATGCAACTTTTTTGACACTGATAATTTGTTTTAAAAAAAATGTTCAATTAAAAAATGTAAATAATGTATATTTCCTCCCTCTGGTTAAACTGCACAATATATCAATATATTTCTTTATATTGTTTGTGCAACATTAAAATCGCTTTGCTTTGAAAACTGGAACAATCAGTTCTAGAAACGCCTGCTGCCTTTTCATTATGTCATACTTTCCAGTGTGCACGGGACATTACCAGTCTTGTATTAACTATTAACTATTGTCAGCCTTGCAATTATCAGAAAACGGCAGAAGCTGAAAAATAGAATCAAATTACAAAGAACCTTTCCGGTGATGTTATCTGTTATTTGGTGAGTCATTGTGATTTTATGAAACGTTTTCCCGAAAGCATATTGCCTTTACCAAGTTTAATCATGCAAAGTATATTTAAAAAAATATGTATTTTTAACTTTGGTTAAAAAGCTTAATAGCTCTTGAAACTTCCATTTTATTTCTATAAAATTCCAGAGTTTGCATCAAACTGATAACGCCGCTTCATATATCTTGGCGAAAATGTAATAAGGTTTGTTTTGAAACACTATTTCCTCAGTCGCTTTGAAGTGAGATAACTTTTTATACAGACTCATTTTTCATTTCCGCAGCATTGTCTTCTATTCACCCACATGATACTCCGTTTTTAATATAGGAACCAATGAGATTTAAGGAACAGCAAGGGAAAATGAATGGTTGGTCATGCAGAGGTATGCTTCAGATGCACAGTTTTCAGATACATGAAACCTTCCTCAGCTACATGACGATACCAAGTTACAGTTATACTGATTTTTGTGGCATTTAAAATATCTCCAATACCTCCCATTGTTTAATAAAATGATCAAGAACAGGCAGGGAAGTTAAAGTACAGCCCTCCTCTGCTGTTCCTCTGACAGGTCCCAATGGACCTTTGCAAGAGACTTTTTTTTATGTGGGGTAATAAACAAACAAGAGTTTTATTTATTTCCTTTTAGATTAAAGAAAGGACATTCTCAGCTCAAGCTACCTAAAATGTGGGAGGAAATAGGTTGGAAAAGGCTCTTCCTGTAATTGTCAAAAATCTCCAAATTTCATTAGAACAGACTTATTGGACACTCTTTTTTAATGCAGCCACATACAGATGTTTATATGTAAAAACACAAGGGTAAATCAATTCCGCTAGTCTGCACAATGCCTTGTCTTTCTTTATATTCTAGTAGAAAACTACACCTTGACAATTTCCAATATTTATATAATCATGGTGTTTCCCAGATGACTGAATTCATGATGAAGATCCACAATATGTACCAAACATGGCAACACAAAGCAGTAATTTCACAGCAGAACATTGAGAAATAAATGTGTGTAGGCAAGAGCAGATTAAATAAAAAGAACTCCAATGACCCATATGTAATTACATTGTATAAGATTCTGCATATTAAACCATTGCTTTTTTTTGTCATTTTCTCACGTATAGGGCTAATTAGAGCTTTATTGTCCTAATCCATTATTGTGCGCCACTTCAATGGTTCTGTATTGGTGCAAGTAATGGGTGAAGTGTTAACATGGGATGCTGTAAGTGTGGTTTAGGAATATTTCAGTCTAAGCCTGATAATATTCCATGTGATTGTGTGCCAGAATCCTGCAGGCATCTAGAGCAATTAGAATTATTTTTATATGTTCATTAAACTGTGCGTGAAGTTTACTGAAGTGAACTCTAACATCAAAAACCTAAGTCATTTTAATCTAGATAATAGAGATGATGCAGTGCCCTACTTCAAAGTGATTGGTCCTTCTACTGTGCTGGCTTTTCTCTCACATTTTGACAATTTTTTCAACTCTATAAAAAAAAGTCTATGCATTCTGTAAGAATATACCTTCTCATGTTAAATATTTGTCTAGACAAGGATGATCATTATGTTTTATCAATGATATATATATGTATATATATATATATATATATATATATATATATATATATATATAGGATGGTGGCCACAAGAGATAAGGTTCAAGGTGAGATGAAACAGTACGAGTGGGAGGTCTGTACAGGAGTTGGTTCTGTGATGAGCGGCGGGTATGGGCAGGAACATATGGGGAGACTAGAGAGGAAATATAAGGAGGAGCAGCAGAGGAAAGGAATTTAAATGTTAGGAGCAGGAATTTGTATGCAATATACTGTTTACCGGGGAGCCAGGTTGCTGTCCAGTACAGAGGAAATTTGGGATCCGGTTTATTAGAGAGCAAAACAATACGTGTGGCAGAGTTAAGTATAGACTGAAGGGGAGAGATGTGGGAAGCAGGAAGACCAGAAAGTAGTAGGTTGCAATAGTCCAGACGTGATAGGATGAGAGCATGCATAAGCATAGCGGTGGTTGGGAGAGAAAGGAACCTGCAGATTTTGGCTATATTGGGAAAGAAAAAGCGTCAGGTTTTCGCAATATAGTTAATGTGGTAAGAAAAGGAGAGAGAGGAGTCAATAATTATCCCTAGGCAAAGTGCCAATTGGATAGGGAAAATTGACAACAGAGACCGAGAAAGATGGGACAGGACCAGGATTAGGTGGAAAAATGATCAGTTCAGTTTTAGAAAGATGTAATTTGAGGTAGCATTGAGAAATCCTAGAAGAGATGGCAAGGAGGCAGAGGGAGACATGTGATTGGATGTCAGGAGTTAGTGTAGGTGTGGAAAAGTAGATTTGTGTATCGTCTGCATATAAATAATACTTGAAGCCACAAGAGCTAATAACATCTCCCAAGGAAAAAGTGTAGAGGGAGAACAATAAGGGGCCACAAACAGACCCCTGTGGTACCCCCACACCAAGAGGAACTGGAGAAGAGGTATTACTACCATAAGATACAGAGTAAGTTTTGTCAGAGAGATAGAATAGATACCAGGATGCCCAAACAGTGAAGTATCTGCATTAGGAGGGAATGATCGACTGTGTCGAAAGCAGAGAACAGGTCAAGGAGGATAAGTTCTAGCAGTTTAGAGGCTAACGGTAAGAGAGAGACCGGCAGTAATTGGCTAAACAAGAGGGGTCTAGCGAGAGCTTTTTTAGTATGGGCTTAACATGGGCATGCTTAGAGATGGAAGGGAAAATTCTAGATGTAAGGGAGGTGTTGAATATGTGGGTTAGTATAGAGGTAAGCACATGATTACAGTATATATATACATGCTTCATTAATACAAAGGGCATGGGATCAAGAGGACAGGTCATGTGCGGACATGATAGAAGCAGGCAAGAGTCTTCTGAATGGGTCACATGAGCAAAAGATCCAAGAATAGCTGAGGGAGCAGAGGTCAACATAATCTAAGCGTCATCCCAAGGACCAGAGATCTGCATGCAGATGGACTCCACTTTATGTTGAAAGTAATGCGCAAAGTCCTGGGGAGAATGAGGAGAAAGGAGAGGGTCAGAGGGTGAGGGGCGCAGAAGGGAGTTGAAGATGGAGAACAGGAGACATGGGTTCGATTTGTTGTTATTTATTAGTTTCCGGTAGTAGTTATGTTTTGCCAGCAGGAGCCCGGAGCTGAGACATTGCAGCATAAACTTGTAATGGAAAAAGTCAGCCTTTGTACCGGACTTTCTCCACGCATGTTCAGCAGCACGCATGCACCTGCGTATAAAACGGGAAGTGGGGTTGAGCCATGGATCAGGATTAGAGGTTCCACGGCTGTGCGAATGCAAGGGGGCAAAAGAGTCTATCGTGTAGGTCAGGATAGAATTATAGGAATTAACAAGCGAGTCAGGGTCATCAACTGTCAAAAGGGAGGAGAGACTAGAGGACAGGGATCAGGCAAATACCGGGAGATCTATGGATCTAGTATTACAAACAGACACACAAGATGGAGGGACAGGGGGAGGAAAATGGGTTGAGCCTGAAAAGTGTTAAGATGAAATTCAGAAAGCAGGAAGGGGTTAGAAATAGAGATAAATAGAGATGCCTGAACTTCGCAAAATCCGGTCCGCTCAAGGATCTGCGAATTTTCTAAAAAATTAGAAAATTCGAAAATCCGCGAGCGGACCCATTAAATTTTCGAAAATACGAGTAATCCTCGTAATTTTGAAAATTTTCGAAAATATGTATTTTCTAAAATACGAGAAATCTACTTAATTTCGAAAATTTTCGAAAATACGTGGATTTCTTGTATTTTCTAAAATCTTCGAAAATACGAGAAATCCGCGGTTCGGAAGGCGGAAAATCCGGAAAAATCCGCCGTTCGCGAATGGGATAAATCCGCGGCGGATCCGGGTTCGGATCCGCGAACCGGCCATCCCTAGAGATAAAGAGGTTTTTAGTGAACACTAGATCCTTGTGAGTACTAGCGTTAGCCCATTGCTGAAGATCCACAAGGATGTGGCAGCGTAATTCGCAAAACATCTGCCTAGAGGGTGCATTCAAAATTAATTTCAGGTGCCAAAAACCTTAGGGACACTCCTGATCTAATAATATGCTGAATATTTTAGTTGGGGTTGGGGGCAGGTAATTGACATGTGACCATTTTTTTGTTTTTAGGGTGGACATGCCCTTTAACGTTAAAAATGGAATGTCTCTACGATGTAATTGTTCTTTATGGGTTCTTAATTGTTCTTTATGTTTTTACCCCCACTATTATCACTATCTCTGTAGTTACCATGATAATAATAATATGCTGGACGGTACATTAATGGAATAGAACTTTATTAGAATTTTTACATGCAGTGTCCATTTTAACTATTTTCATTTCAGTATATTGATTTGTAGATGACATTTATATATATATATATATATATATATATATATATATATATATATATATATGTATTAATATATTAATATAAATAAATGTATAAGTTCATGGTTTTCATTTATAGTTGTATAGATATGGGCTTTTCACCAATTTTTACCAGCATCTGGGATGCAGAGGTATAATTACCAAGGGGGCATTTGCAGGGAGAGCAAGGAAATGCCACAACTTTTTCTTCCTCCATAAGATACAGAACCTCATACCCAGGCAACTACTATAGATGAAGCAAGGAGGGGGGATTATAGCTTTGCTACGAGGGCCTTATAGAAAAAACATTATGACACCTGAAATACATCCTAATATAGTAGTAGAAAGACACGATCTTGGAATTAAGAAGGATCTTCCATATACCGTTCTTTAAATGAACGGGTGAATGTAAAGCTTAGGTTGTAAGATCTGATTCCTAATGTGTCAAGGCACGCCACCGTCATCTCAATCTATCCATAATTTAAATGTATGTATTTTATTTGATTTTGATTTATCTGTATAATTGCTTGCACTTATTCCCTTGTTTGTATACTTATATATTTTATAATGTACAGCATTGCATACCCAAGTGTCGCAATACATACATACCGGTCTGTAGTTGGCCCTCTGCTGTTGCATTTAGCTTGTGTAATGCTGTAGAAGTCTTTTTAAAGACATAGCATTCCATAGAGCTTCCATGGAAACATGGTAAATTCCCAGAAGTCTTTGTTCTTTAATACATACATACATACATACATACATATATACATACATATATACATACATACAAAGCCTTTTTTATGTCCTATTAATGTACTGTACAATACATAAATAGCAAGCTAGGTAATAGATGTATTTGTTGTACTTGTTTATAAGGCTCTAACATAACTGAATTCTAGAAACATAAATTTCACACAAAGAGTACAAATACATTAATAAAAATATTGTTTTTTATCACTGGGCTATTACATTAGAGATACATTAGAGAGACAATAGAAATATGACTGATAATTCATCCACAATCTCTGAGTGTGATTCAATGAGAGGTGCTAGTCATTTGCAGAAACCAATCAGATATTCGCTTTTTACTGTGTTACTGCAGTTGGATAACGTCTTATTGGTTGATGCTAGAGTTGAACAAAACAGGCTAGTTTCATCCCAAAAATTAACTCTGAACACAATTAAAGCAGATTTTAATTTTAGCCCTAAAAATTTGACACTGATTTTTGCCCTTTCAAAACAGAATTTTCATGTTTTGCTGGTTTGACACTGAATATTGACTTTCCAATTTTTGTGACACCGAATTGTCTACTTTTCAACACTGAATCTCACACCAAGGGGTTGTTACAACCCCCCCAACCCCCCACCCCCCCACCGTCTATCTGCTTTTCAATTATTGGAAAATGCGCTCCAACTAAAGCCGAAAGGAGATGGATGGGTAGTGAACATAATTACAGCACAGTTTCCCCTGTGATACTAACCCATAAAATATATGTACAGATGTGTCTTAGCATTAGCTGACATTATTTGGGAAAATATTACATAAGCCTTTCCCTTGAATAATTAGGAAATTTGAATTGGAAGGGAAACTGAAATCTGTTTTTTAGCTGCTTTGTTTCAAGCTAAGGCCCCCTGGGGCTACCATGCCAGATAGTCCGGGCTGTGCTGCTTGCTGCAATGAATTTTCATGCTTTGTCCTTTTGAAGTTGATAGCCTGTTGAGTCTAGAGAAAAAATGGAGATGGGGGGAATTCCTAAACCAAGAAGATGTGTTAACCTTTTGAGTACCTCTGGGCTGAAATAGGTGGGAGCTGCCATATTGATTGACTCTGCTAATAAAATACATTAAATAATAAAATACATTAAAGGATAGTAGGCTGTAACACCTTTTCGGTACACCATTGTGTGTTGCAGGTCAGACCCGCAACTGCACATCTGTATGAACCTTTACTCTAGGAAGTTTAATCCATTAACAATCACACCTTGCATTCAGAAGGTCCCTGACAGATATTTGTCCAAGTCATTCTGAGTTAAGGAAGCCATTTAGATGACTAGCAAAACATCTTCAAAAACTAAACACAGATATACCATGACCTGGATGACAAGAACTTTCACAAAGAAAATTTCCTGAAGTTCTTCCCGTCAAAATTCTAAAAGTTACACCACATTCAGGAAAACCATGGAAACTCATCACTAGTTGATACAGATTAATAGCATGGGCAAACATTTGCATTATAAATTAATTCTATTGTTCCTTAATCTATTTACTGTAAGTGTTTCTATGACACCCCTCCACTCTCTCCTGATACATACATAAACTTGTTATCCCCCACACTAATCTATACTAAGGTTGTCTGTTTTACTAAATATACAATATACTAATGATACAGTATAAGCTCTATTCTCTTTGTGAATTGCTGATGCTGGGGTGTATGTATTATTATGCATGCCCCCCTCCCCTTATTAGTATGCTCCACCTTTGCAAGGTAGCCATTTAAGAGTGCACTCTCTCTAGAGATAGCACAATGCAATCTGGGTTGAGGGAATACTCAAGCGTGGTTCTCTTCTATACTAGCATCCTGGAGGGAAACAGATATTGCATCTCTAGTTTTGAGCAATAACCTTTGGGCTGCACAGAATTATAGATACATTTTGGAGATTATATTTTTGTACACTTCTCCTTTAAGTCCATGGCTGTTTTCTTTTAGCAATAAACTTTACCTAAAAGACCTTGTTCCCTCCTTTTCCAGTGTATGGACTGTGTAATTTCTTTTTTTTTTTTTGCTTGTGCTTTGTGTTTGTGTTTAATCCCAGAAATGATTAGAAATGAAGCATGAATTTGTAATACATAATTTAAATTGTGTCTTGGCTTAAGTGAAAAATAAAATGTAAATATGCATGGAAGAAATGTTTTAAATCTATCTAAACTAATATTCTTCATGACAAACCATTCCTTGGTACCGTTAATCATAAAATCATAAAATCAAACTCTTCTCTCACTTGTTGCTTCCATACTGGACCTAATTTTTGTGCCTCCAGAACATCCCTGAACTGTATATATTCTTTTAAAGGAGGGTTGTCATTTTTGACAAAGATGAGGCATTTATGAGTAAAGGAATTGCTGCTCTTTGGTCTCAAGGGAAAACGAGTCATTAGAGGCAAATGACATGACGGGTTTTAAGTATTTACATCAGATCATGAATATTCTGGGCATACTGTCCTAATTTATTGCTGGAAAGTAAGGGAATGGAGAATTAATGGTTGGTAACCCCTACAAATTTAACCTAAGGCTAAGGGAAGATTAATGGGTTGATATCTTAGCAAAATTCATCTTCAAGCTTGCACATTTTTATCTTTAACAGGCTGCTCTTACATCTGCATTTATATACAGCAAATTTCATACACTGTACATAAACATTCCAGTTACATGATTGGAAATAGAACAAAATACAAAACTTAGCACAGGTACTTACAAAAATTTTTACTAATGCAAAGATCTTCACACTTCACCCTATTTAACAGACTTTGTTAAAGTGGCAGTGATACATGTAATTCGCAAGAAAGTCTTGTATTTTTGTCTCTATTCAGGACACAATGCAGTATATTAAATATCAGCATACTTTTTGTAATGTCTGGGTAACAAGGTCTCAGTGCAGGACAAAGTAGTCAGATTTCTACAATCTTCTATGCAAGCAAAGCATTGACAGAGACAGAGCAAAAATCCTTCCAACAAAAGAAACAAAATCACTCATTTGTATTCCCATCAGAGGCGACTTTAAGGTCCTGAATGTTGTCATCAGGTCTGCAGAAATGTGCTGGAATTGGAAAAACTGATTTTCTAAGAACCACAATTGCAAAGTTAAGTTGCAGCTGCACTTGGTATCTTTAAATTATACAACACTAGTAAACCCCCGATTTTTTTAAAAAATCACAAATCCCATCCCTTTAAAGACCTCTCCCCTCTCTCTCCCCCGTCTCTTTCCCTCTCTCCCTCTCCCCCATTTTTTTCTCTCTCCTTCCTCTCTCTCTCCCTCCTCCACTCTCCCCCTTTCTTTCTCTCCCTCCCTCCTCTCTCTCACCCTTTCTCTCTCCCTCCCTCCTCTCTCTCCCCCCTTTCTTTCTTTCACTCTCCCTTCTCTCTCTCCCCTCTCTCACTCGTCTCTCGCTCAGCTCTCTTGCCTCAGTTTGCGCAATACATCCTCATCATTTCGCTTTCCTCCGTATGTCCAAGTCACTACTACATCCTACAATTCCGGCTGACAACTCTGGTTTAGTATATAAGATGGGAGTGGGTGCAGTATGTTTTGGCCACCTTACTAACCTGGTCGAGATCCTGTCCTGCTCCTGAACACTGCGAGATTTAGTACATAGCGTGATTGGGGTAAGGTAGGGAACGCGTTGTGCGTCAGGATATTACTTATTGTATTAAGATTCGCACTGCTAGGTAGATCAAAACTTAACTTAAATGTCTATTGCATAGAGTGCACTGCACACAGTCTAAAAATCTTTGGACTTCCCACAGGCCCATGCTAACCCTGATAACCCTGATAGAGTGGATTTTACCCTTACTATTACAATTATAATAATATTGCATCTCCCTGTAGGACTCTAAAGAACCATCATTTGTTTTGTTTTAGCACAACTTTTAATTTGAAGTTCATTATCTGTTTCACCGTAAATGTGAAAATCTAATGAAACAGGAATGGGTTAAGATGAAGGATTTCATTACGACCTTGGAAAAAGCCTTTAAAATTCCCATTAGACTGCAATAGTGACATCAGTTCATAATATATTAATGGGAAAGTCTTGTTCATGATACACAGAAAACAAGGCATGCAGGAAATTGAGACCTTGCGTGATAAGACATGATGGATATTGCATTTCTTCAGTCTTTGAAAGGCTGTAATTTATCTACTTCTCTATTTATTACCCATATGATAAAATGCCTATTCAGCAAATATTTCATAAATTACACGTGCTGCTTTGCGTTTGCTATATACAGTAGAGGATGGTAATGATATTAATGTGCTGGGGATCGAGGTCCATGGTAATAAATGCAAGGAACTTTGGAAATGGGATATGTGCTATATCTGTCCTTCTCGTTTAGCATTAGTATTGCTGTTTTTTTTAATCCATTGAAAAGAGTGGAAATCTGCAAAGAATATCCGGGATATTTCCGCGTTAGTGTATTTTTCCTCCAAAATTAATGAAAGTAGATATCTTGTTACTGTGATCGTGATTTTACCTTCCCTGAAAGAATTTAGGTATGAATACATACAGTTTCGCTATTTCCCCATCCAGAGTTTTTTTTCCTCTCTGTGGAGCAGCTGTTAGACAGGCATTATGGGTAGTGTAAAAAGATTGGATAGATGTCTTTATTCAACCCCCAATACTATGATACTATGTTAAATGGTAATGGAGTTCTGCACTCAATATACATGCAACATTTCTTTAAAAAAGGTTTTTGGGTTTAATTACAGATTTTCTAAAATGGATTAAAATGAAAAACACTTACAGGAGCATTTAACCCCTGTGCAAAAGGTCATTGGGGGACCCTCTGTGTCTTTTACAGCAGGGATCAGGACCAATAACCCCGCCCCCCATGTACACACACACTCCTCCTCAATTCAGAATAGGACATTTGTATTTAAGATGTTTTTCTTGCTTATTCCAAATAATTAACCACAGTATACGAAAGCAGTTTGTGCATTTGTCTTTTTTAAGAAAAGGGTTCTTATTAACTCTTTAGTTATTGAAAACGTTCTATGTAAATGCTACATAATGCAAATAATCCCATCTGTGCAGTTTTAGCCAATTCAATATCAACAACACATCACATCTTAATACAAAAGTTGTAATCAGAAGTAGCCACTGTCAAAAAATATTATCTACCAAGTATATTTATGTGGGTATAGCAAGGTAGGACTTATAGACGTAAAACATGCGTCCCATACAGCTAGTTATGTCTGTTTGCCTAATAAGTAAATATACAGAAATCTCAGCTATGTAATTTAAACCTAATAAACCTAATTTGAATTTATATAAAAAAAAATTTTTCATTGATTGAAATTTTCACAGCTTACTAAATATATTCACTGCATGAACACATTTTCCAGCACTTAGAGCTCAGTTGGTGATAACTTGCAAAATAAGTAAATATGCCAAAACCTCATCCTTAGGTTTATTAAGAAATAAATGGAATACTGTGACTCATTGGTTAGCACTAAGGCCTTAACAGTTCTAGGTTCAACCCCACCCTAATAGGAATGTGCTAGAGTTTGTACCTAAACCTGGTTTCGGTTCTGAATTGGAAATACCACCATTGTAACACTATTGTTAAACATTAGAGATGGACTGGAACTGAACTCAAACCCGAGTTGGACCTGAATTTTAATTGTTCGGACAAACTTGGACTTTTAGAACTTCACAAAGTACGAACTAGTTTTGGTTTTCTGAACTTGCAGATGTATTTTCGATAATCATCTAAAATTTGATAATTATCGAATTAGCGTACCGTATCGCGATAACCCTTAAATGTTCCCTAACCATCAAATGTTTAGTTCTGTAACCCTAGAATGTAGTGGTTCTTTCAGTAACCCTTGAATGTATCTTTCGGTAACCCTCGAATGTTGCATGCGGAAACTCGACAATTGCCCGATTATGGGGGAAGTTAGGGTTTAAACAAATTTTGGTGATATGTACATGTTCCCCAGACCATTTCCCAGGCGCCAGAGCCATTTACATTAATTTACCATTGCTATTTTATTTGTAATTAACTAGAACTGTAATTAACTATTTGTAATTAACTATTTTCTCCCATCCTTTTTATGGCTTATAGCACTTTACATTCACATTACATTTTTTAATTTAAACCTATTTTAATATCTGTTTTATTTCTATATTGATGTTGGGATTGCTAAATTTCAGCGTATAAACAATCTTTATACAATTTTGGGCAGCGTGTAGGAGATTTAGCAAGCAACATTTTGGCAAAAAATGGAAATGCTATTGAATCAATACTATTTCCCTAAACTTAAAATTTTATACCGGGAACTGATAGGCACTGAAAAGGTTACTTACTGTATGCTTGTGAAGGTTCTCATTCATCCAGGTCATGGTATATCTGTTGTATTCAATTAGATCAACTGGACTTGAAGCCAGTCGGATGACTAGCGAAACGTCTTCAAGAACTAAACTTCAAGTCCAGTTGATCTAATTGAATACAACAGATATGTTACTTACTGTAATTTCTACTAATTTCTACTACTATTATTTTTGGTAGTAAATCATTTTTCTTCCTGACCAAAAGATTACCAATAGGTTTATTGATGAGTGGTCTGTCTGTTTGTCTACCAATAGGTTTATTGATCAGTGGTCTGTCTGTCTGTCTACCAATAGGTTTATTGATCAGCGGTCTGTCTGTTAGAAGGATGTCGGATATGTACCAGCTCTTACAGAAGGAACAATAAAATTGTGGAACTTTCTTCCATTAGATAGGGTAATGGCAAGCTAATTGGTAATTGGATTCTTCTTAAATAGAGCTGAATAGGTTTCCAACTTGAAAAAGGGGTTTATGTAATAAAAGATGCTAAAGCCTGTTCTATTTACCTGCAGCGACCAATCCAATGTCATTTAACTGCAGTAGCCCAGTAAATTACTAACAAATTGATTGGTGTATTTTATCAAACACAACAATTGAGCCATTTTCTAAGAATTACACATTAGTTTACTTAACTTTGACTTTTATTGTTGAATTGAACAGTTAATAAAAATAAACCATGCAAGGTTCTCTGTTGTGATATAAATATGCCAAGTGAAATATAATTATTATAGTTTCCCGGGCAGTTTTGGTATTGAAAATGTTGCCTTGCATCTAATACCTGAGAATAAGGTCAGGCAGGCCTCCCAACACATTGCATTCTGTGTATTGCAGCTTCGAAAAAGTGTGAAGCTACTAAGATCTTACTGAAAATCACTTCTGAAAATGTCCATGTTTATTTTATACCGTATGTTTCTGGAAATATCCAACAAAGAAAGAGTGTCTAATGGTCAGAATGATGGAAATAAATAAATATAGGTGCTAATTTTCCACCGAAAATTTCGCAGCCCCTAGACTTATACACAGGTGCAATCATAGGGGCCGTGTTGGGATGCACAATGTGTATGCACAAATGTTTCGACAATCATCCCGAGGAATAGTCAATTTGTTGGGCGAAATTAACCGTTAGACGGGGCTCGTTGCCCGATCCGCCAGGTGGATTATCAACGAGCCCTGACCGAATACCTGTTTTGGGAGACAAAGCACCCATACATGGCATGATGGTTCGTGCATACACATCCTGCAATCAGCCCCCTTGATTGCACATATTTGAGCCTTTAAAACTGTAGGCAGGGGGAGGAGCAGAAGAGCTGTCAACCACGGTAATATTGGCTTTTAGACAGCTCAGCACTTGGGTTGAACGGAAGGAATACTGTCTTATACCTCCCTGGGAAACTTTTTTACTGGAAGAAAGCGATTAGGCCACTATAAAAAATACCCAAGGGTTTCTTTCTGTCTCTTTATTTTATTTTTTAAAATTCACAGTAAAAAGAAAACATTAAATCTACATTTGCAACATTGAAATAGCATGTTGATGGGCTGTGACTGTTGTGTTTCCAATACCTGTACACTGTGGAATAAAACAAATGGCATGACATGCACAAATACTGCAGTTTACGTTAAAAAAAATCCTTTTCCAAAATGACCTCTGAAATTTACATTTTCCCACAGGTAATTTCTTTCAACTGTGATTGAAATTAGAATTGATTAGAAGACTTTATTAAAAGTGAGGTAAAATATGAGGAGCTCATTTAGCAAATGAAGTAGAAAAAAAAAAAAGACGGCAATTCAAAAGTGATTATTTGTCAAGAATATGATAGATGCAAAGTCTGTTTACATTTCATTACCAGTTTAACACAAATGCTCTTGGTTTGATGAAAAGAGAGGCTGGGTCAGAAACTCAAGGGTATTTGGGTACAAGAGTAATAAATTAATACACATCTCAATTATAAAATGCTTCTTGCATTTTACATTCTTAACCAAAGGGAATACATTAAAAGGGAAAATTCTGCCATTACTTTTATTGACCGTTCCCCTTCTTTATATTTTTTCTGTGCATAAGAGAATTCACCATAATCAAGGTCATTATAGTTTCTTTAACAATATAATAGATAAAACATTAGAGGAAAAATACAAATTGCCATTTGTTTAATACATTTAAATGCGTCGATGCTCGTCCAATTTAATCTACAAACCACATCAATACGGGATGCATTCATAAGACTTCTCATGTACTTCCAATGATCGACATGTTTTCATCAAGTGGCAGATTCATGGTTCAAACACATTGACCATAACAGAAAAAGTATATGAAAAACCCTGCTTTGTTGCCATTAAATAAACCTTTAACATTTGTAAAATATCCTGCAGATGGGGAAATGGCAAAAGGAATACAGGCAGCTATTTTGTTTATTTCTTTGTGGTGCTGAGTACAGGTGGGGCAATGTATCCTACATCACCAATCAAATTGCTCAGTGGGTGGTGCCTCCTGAACCACCAATAAGATGTTTCAAAATGGCTTAAGGGGCAACCCCCTACACACTCATCTTATTAGATCCTCAGCCCCACAAACAAGGCAATGGAACCTTTTCCATCTTTCCTTCATGTTTCACTCACCATGACAAAACTCTTTGGGCAAACAATGGACAGAATATCTGTTGTATTCAATTAGATCAACTGGACTTGAAGTTTAGTTCTTGAAGACGTTTTGCTAGTCATCCGACTGGTTTCTCAATTCAGAATGACTTGTACAAGAATCTGTAGCAATTATGTACCATGGAAAATCCCAATTAGCATATCACAGCCAAATGTTAAGGGCGTGATTGGATAGTGGCTGAGAGGTGTTATAGGAACGCCCAGAGTAAGGTGTCAAAACAGCATTGTACATGGCAGACAGTTGGTGTCAAACCCCCCTGGGCGTTCCTATAACACCTCTTAGCCACTATCCAATCACGCCCTTAACACTTGGCTGTGATATGCTAATTGGGATTTTCCAGGGTACATGATTGCCACAGATTCTTGTACAAGTCATTCTGAATTGAGAAAGCCAGTTGGATGACTAGCGAAACGTCTTCAAGAACTAAACTTCAAGTCCAGTTAATCTAATTGAATACAACAGATATACCATGACCTGGATGAATGAGAACCTTCACAAGCAATGGACAGAATATTTTCATGGCAAACCCAACTTGAAATTGCAATAACCATTTATGCATTTCCATTGTAAAAGCACATCATGTACAACATATATCTAGGTTAGTTTTATGTAGAACAATATAACAACCCCGCACCAGTGCCCAGCAGGGCACATTTATCAAAAACATTTCAGAGATTCAATGGCCATTGTGGACTATAGATTTAATTTAGTGAAATTATTTGTAATTATTTATAAACAAAATAGCTAATGTGTTTGTGTGTGTGGCTTTGTCAAGTCATGTGATCGCTCCCTAGGACACAATTTACAGGAATCCAAGGACCCCAAATACTGTAATGAAAATATTGAAAACTCAAACAGGCAAATAAAATAAAAGTTCTTATCATTAAAAATGGTGCTAATTTTGCCCCAACCAATCAGATGTTAACTTTCAAACGGTAAATAACATCTATTTGGCAAATTTTGACATTTTGTAACATCAATGTTCTAATAGCATGTAATATAGACAATATAAATGAGCTTGAGATTTTTAGGTGAGTCCAAATATTGTCCTCATCTTCTGTATATAAAGTAGCTTAGGAAGTCCAATTGGCATCAATAAAAAACAAGATCCAGAAAGAAGTCCAGGAGGGGTGTTGGTTATTTTGGATCTTCAAAATAGACTGATGCATATATATAACAATGTGGTACTTTAAATTAAATTGTAGTTAATATGATAAATGTATATTTAAACAACTATGTAATAAAAGTAAAATAAATATAAACAATTATTAAAGAAAACAGTGATATATGAGTCATTATTTCTTTGTTTCAATATTAAAGTGAGTTAACATTTGGTGTGAGTTACATTTTACTGAGCCTATTGGGTGTATAATACCAGAACATCATGATTTGATATACTGTATATTCCTATAGTACACCGTAAAAATGTATGTCTTTGCCACCTCTGCTTAGGAGAGGAGGCCCCTGGTATAGTACTTTTAAATGATTTGGCCCTCATTCCCTAATGTTTATAGCAGGATGAATATGACAATACATTCTAAGTCTATGGCAAGGAGAGAATGATATGTTTGTATATTAAAAGGCACTTTATTTAAACAAGTTAGGGTATCCAGGTGTAGTAGCTGGAAATTCCAGTATGCCTCACACCTCGGGTTTCCACCATAGTGGATAAAGTAAGACACAACATAGATGTAGGGTGTAGCATATGATACCACAGGATTAGTGCTTTGCAAGCAAAATAGTTTTATTAAAGAAACATGTGTGTTACATGTTTCAGACAAAGGTTCTTTCTCAATTATAAGAGGTCCTGTTGGAGCAAGCCTTATGGTGGCCATAAATGCTTAGATCCCGATCGTACGATGTCGGGATATCCTGATATCGTACAACCATCTGATCATGTATAGAAGATCGTTGAATGATCTTCCAATAATTTCCACATCGGACCAGTTGAAAAATTTTTGTCCGACCAGCAATTCAATCATATGACCTGCGGATTGTGCAATCGGATTGTAGCATCTATGGCTACCATAATGGTGGCCATAGACGCTTAAATCCCGGTCGTATGATATTGGGATATCTCAATATCGTACGATCGTTGGATCGTGTATGGATGTTCATCAGGCCAGTTTAAAATATTTTTATTGTACAATTGGATTGTAGAGTCTATGGCCACCATTAGGCTAAATCGCAGATGCTCGGAATGTGTTGTTCCATAAAAAGTGTTCAAACTTTAGCCATACTTAGTGGATTCAGAAAGTACCTATCATATATATCCAGGCCAAATTGACTAACACTTGCACAGCCAGTGAGGGACATCAGAGCAACAGAGTTGAGATAACTATTACACTTTGCATTTATATTTCAGTTACTGTACAGATAAAGTAAACATTTGGTAAAACTCATTTCATAAAATAATGTTCTACCATTCAAAAGGTATTCCTTTTCAGGCAATTAATGTGTTTTTCTTCTGTAAAAATCTGAACAGTGGGATTGCTCTTTTGTTGCCTATTGAAAAAACAGACCGCTGGCCAAAAAAGGTGAAGAATAGTGATGCGTGACAGGCAATTTTTCAACTGCAGGGCTACATCTCTCTCATTACACTTTTCCCCCTAAAGGATAGTAATTTTCTGTGAACACTGCTTCTCTTTTATAACTATTGATGATACACAAAGGGGGGTGCCAAGTTGGATACTTTTAAAAATCAAAGCTGTTTGCACATAAACACATTAATTCTTAGAATTTCAAAACATGTCAACGTGTTTCTTTCATCTCATACTAAATCAACCTCAGTCACAAGCTACATAGGAGAAGTCACATACTTCTGTAGTCCACATTGATATTGTTCTTATTTACAAGGGATATTAACCCTGTCACTGCATTGCTTTTGAATGTGTATCAAGAGGTTGAATAAGGAACCTTAAAGAACAAGGATTGATGTTTCAATAGCTGGTCTGGTCTCCACACACACTGTAAGTCCAGAACCTGGTCAGTGGGAACATGGGCCCTGGACACAAGTGAAGGGCAGAAAAATAAAAGGCTGGCAATTGGAACTTAAGTGAATTATTGCAGCTGTTTTAAGTTAAGCCCAGTGGGGAGGACCTAGCATTTTAGGTTCTCACCTTGGGAACTTTTATTGGGAGGAGGTGAGTGGGAACAGTATGTTTGCCCAAAGTCATCACTGTGCTTATCATTTGTATTCTTAGAACTTAGTAATGTCATTAGTGCCAAACAATTCACTGAATCTTGTGTATTGTAGGAAATACTGCATCCCTTGATTTCAAATATAAAGATGTTAGAATAGAAGTCAATAAAGAATGTCATGCCTGTAAAACTGTGTTTCTAGAAGTGTAAGAAGAAACATAATCTTGTTACACTAAACCACACTTTGTAATTTAGATTCACTACTATTTATTACACAATAAATGTTTTTTTTTAAATTCCCCTGTCATTATCCTTCCTCCCTTTCTGCTCTTTAACAGAGGCTGACAGCTATTCCTCTACTCACCCAGACCATGTCCCAAACACTCCTCTCATTTCTTATGTAGAGAAGCAGACTGGGTACATTGGGTGGCAGATAGAAGAGCTGTCAGCAACTGCATGAAAACAAGTTTTTCTTGGCACTAAAATGTTTGCTGTAATATTACAGAAAAGTCGCAATGGAAAAAAAATCCACAGGCTCATTAATCTGAGCACCTATGATCTTCGTTTGCAGGTTCTGTCTCTGCATCTCATTGATCAATATGGTACCACCCAGAATTTTCAAAACCATTTCCTCAACAATAATGTAGAGTATTCATTAAAATATGTAGATCAGACATAGCAATTCAAGAAAACAATATAATTAATCAAAATAATATTCAAAAGTATTCACCTTTAATGTATAATTCCTATGTCTACTGTGTGTGTTAATTTTCTCAGATAGAGATATCCCCTAGCTGTAGGCAATTTCTTTACTGTCTATCAATACTGTCTATCAAGACCATTGACCTAATCAAAGGAGCAGTACATACCCTACTGTGCTTCTGTTTGGCCACCATTAGGTCTCTTACCTGGAGAGCTTTCAATCTGCATGGGTGGGTCACATAAAGAACGTTGGGGGGATTACTGTAAGTGCTGTGATGAGATCTGGAGGACATAAGATTGACTTCCTTCTAGTCAGACCCAGTGGTGCACTGCTGGTGACTTATGAATATAAACCATATGATTGGCAGAAATGTCCATCTGAACTTTCATTTAATCGGAATAAATGTGCAATCAACATTAGTCAGTGACAGCCAAAAAATACACCACCGATCTTCCGTAATATCAATTGGCCAGGTTCAAATATCGGCTTTTGTACCTAGCCTTACGCTGGCTTCTCACAGGCCAACCCAGACCCATTCTCTTAAACAAGACTACTGATCTGTAAACCTAGAAAATGTCAGTTGTAGGTGTAAATTTTGCCCAATATTTTAGCCCAATCTATGAAAATTCCAGCTGTAGTAGGTGATCCGTGCAAAATATAGGTCTGTTTGTACACCGCGTGTGACCCACACTAACGGAATATTTGCAGTATCATCAGTTGGACTACTGTACAGTAGCTAGAATACTTGCTTAGTGTACAAAGCTTTCAAGTATTTCAAATAAAACTCCTGTTGCTTTTAGTCTATAAACTATTTTATAAGGGCACGGCCACACTGCAACGCAGACGCAATCGCACACGGAATCGCATGCGATTTCCTGTGTGATTTCGTTGCGTTTGCGCATGTGTTTTTTCCATTAAGTATTGGAAAACGCATGTGATTGCAATTTAAAATGCGGATCGCAATCGCATCGCACCCGAAAACACGTGTTTTCGGTGCGTTGCCGCTATTCCAATGATTTGAAAAAAACGCATGCGCAAACACAAGCGCAAACACAGAAAAATCACAGCAGTGTGGCCTAGCTCTCAGTCTTGGTTTTTTTAACATGTATTATTTTTGCTGTTGAGGATTTTTTTTATAAACATAATTTTTTAAGGATTTTACTTAGTGTGTTCAGGATTTTTAATATTTTTGTATTAGAGATGGCCGAAACTGCCGGGTTTCATTCCATTTTCAGGTTTTTGGATCTCGGGAAAATCCAGAAGATCCGAAAATAGAACTTAAAATCGGGACTTCGTAAAGAGTATTCCATTTTTATCGAACATTCGAGCTATTTTCAAAAATTCACGAAAATAGCCTTGAACGTTTGATAATCCTCGAAAATGCGATCGGACTATTTTCAAGTTTCCGATCGTATTTTCGAGTATTATCAAACGTTCAAGACTATTTTCGAGAATTTTGAAAAATAATTTGAACGTTTGATAAAACTCGAAAACTCGTTCCTAAGTCCCGAAATCCGAACGATCTGTCTGGTTTCGGACGGAACATTTGGGTTTTGTGTTGGATCCAGGTCCGGTCCCAGTCGGACCTGGATCCCATCTCTGGAGATGAATTAAAACTCGAACTCGAGTTGGAGCCCAACTATTCCAGTTCGAACAGACTCAGACTTCTCGAACTATCCCGGACCAGGATTTTCGATATTTTCCGGACTTTCGATAATTATCGAATGTTCGAACATTCAAGGCATGCGAATATCCGGGTAAAATGTATATTATATACCAATACGCGAGTAAATATCGAATTCTCGAATCCGTGAGTAAAATGTCTATTATACCTATACGCGAGTAAATATCAAATATCGAATCCGTGAGTAAAATATCTATTATACCTACACACGAGTAAATATTGAATTCTCGAATCTGCGAGCAAAATGTATATTATACCAATACGCAAATAAATATCAAATCTGCGAGTCGTTTATGGGATAATTATCGAATGTTCGAAAGCAGCGCGTGTGAGAGTAAAATCGAAAGTCCTGGATATTCAAATGTTCCCCAGACCATTTCCCAGATCCCACAGCCATTTATATTAAGTTACCATTGATATTTTAATTGTATTTCATTTGAACTTTTCGAACTGTTCGAAAGTTCGGCCATCTCTACACAGCTCTACTCTCTATTTGTATTTATACTTCCAAGAGAGAAATAACATCATCCTTTCCTCACCTACATCAACCTTAACTGCCGTATCACTTTCTAACCTTTCTTTGTATATGGATCTCATCTATAGAGTACATTTATGTAAAAATAAACAGAAGATAACAAGCGCTAACATTAAATTTTACCACTTAATAAGCACAGCAAAACTATACAAATTTACCTTAGTATTACTAACATAACTTGGCAAAACTATCCCATAGTGCATCATACATCATTTCTAATCACAGTACATCCAAGACACCCAGTCAATTCGAAAGGCTTTATTTGACTGCACCTGCCATTAAAGGTTCAATGAATGTTCTTCCATACTCTTGTATGTAGTACTTTCTCTAGAAATAACTTGCCGCTAGATATAATAGAATTGAGAAAATGTCTCCTTGAATTTCTCAAGCTGTTTCTCTTTGATTTTTTTTTTTACTTACTGCATCTCTGCAGAGTATAAAATGAGATCTCCCACACTAACATCTGAGGTTCATTTAATGTTCACTACATGACAACAACAAAAAAAGCATCTGGTCAACATGATGGAGCCAAAAGGACCAGACAGACAGCTGTAGCATAGATTGATTGCAGTAAACACAAGAATCATATTCACTCTAGTAAATATTTTCCTAAACAGACAAGTCATTTTAAATACTTTTGCTGTAGACCTTTAAAGTCACATTATTTGCCAGCAAAATCTAATGCAAATTTTGTAAATGCTAAAAATGTTACATATATTCTCTAGATAAAATGTTTTTTTTTTTTTATGAAAAACTAGTTATCTGGTATGTAGATAAAAAATGTAAAGGTTTAGGCAGCTGTCTATGGTGCCAGATTAATTCCTTATCTTGTTGAATGTTCGATTTTAGCAAGAAAGCCAGCTCTCCAATTACCAATGGGATTAAGGTTCACCCAGTGGTGGAACTCTCTATGCAAATGCCAGTTCCTACTGTTAACCAGTGACCAGTCAAAATTGCTGCAGACAGACACTTTCTCATCTCGGCTATATTTAAAAATGTGGGTAAAAAAAAATTAAATTTCAAAAAGAATAAAGCAGTGATCCACAGAGCAATATTGCTCTCTTACCTTCTCCAAAGGTTTTTTTCTTTTGGTTTGTTTTTTTTTTTTTTGTTTTGTTTAATTCACCATTGTTAATCGACAATTATGTGTAGATTTCTTTAAGGTTCTTCATTCAATTTTTCAATTATCCCATATATCAGTCAAGATAATGGGAACTTTCGGGGCAGCACTGCTAAAAAATATCTATATCTATTTACCCTATTAATAACTATCAATATAGATTTTTTGGGGGGTTAGAACCCTGCACACCTTAACCAATGTAGCATAAGGAAAAAATCCAATAAAGTGCTAGGTGCTCGCTATCCATACATCAATAAAAATGGTAGCTGGGCACACCAGTCTTAAGTGCAAAGAAATTTTATTTTTGACGTTTCGGGAACCTTGGGGTGGTTCCTTCCTCAGACAAACATAAAATTTTATCGGAGACCATTTTCGAGTGTCCGATCGTATTTACGATAATTTTCGAACATTCAAGGCTATTTTCGATAATTATCGAAAATAATCCCGTACTTCCGATAATTACCTTCTGAAGTCCCGAAATCTGGAGGATCCGTCAGGATTCTGACAGATCTTTCGGATTTAGGAACCGAGGGGTTCGACACGAACCCGGATCCCATCTCTAGTGGTCAATTTCAGTAACCCACGAATGTAGCTGCCGATATTGGTAACCCTCGAATGTAGCATTCGGTAACCCTCGAATTACTCGCAACCCTTGAATGTAGCATGCGGAAAACCTGACAATAGCCCGATCATGGGGAAGGAAGTGTTTAAACAAGTTTTAGTGACAGGTGCTTGTTCCCCAGACCATTTTCCAGGTGTCACAGACATTTACAGTAAGTTAACATTTTTATTTGAACTGTTATTTACCCAATTCAGCCATCTTTAATAGAGATTCAACTAACGCAACATAATTAAACAGAACTTTTACCAAGGGGAGTGAACCATTTACCATTTTTATTGCTTAAAGGGCATCTACAGTATACTGAAAAATAGGTTACTTTAAATTGACCATAACTGGAAAGTATAATTCTTCCCAACCACCACATCATTTTTTTGTTGATCTGCCCCCTATTTCTTTACATATCCAATCTAAATCTTCTTATATTTCAGCTGTCAATCAAGTTCCTTGCTCTCAAAAACTATTCTTCTGTGAGTAGTTTTACTGTAGCTGGAATGATTTTGACAGTTGGAATGCTGTATGCCGTGTGCAGGCTTGACAGTTGGTTTGTGGGAAATAAGTCAGGTCGGATGGAAGTGGGAATGGTTAAAAGAGGGAGGAGGGATACTGCTAAACAAAATGTATGCTGGATTGAAGGCATGCAGCAACACACTCAAATCAGAGTAAGTGCTACTTACATGTATTCAATTATAGATTTTTTCAGTATAGTTAAGTCTTTAAGGTTAAGTCTAAAGGGGTGGCCTCTAGTCTTTTGTTCGCCCCATGAAGAAAAAGACCCCCTGCTTATTGGCTTTCCAAAAAATTGAAAGGGTTATCATATCCCTGTGCAAATGTCTGGGAAAACCACCCACAACTTTGATAATTTATTTTAGTAGAGAAGTCTTTCTCTCCTCTTAAATAAGGTTGCACTAAACAGTCTTTTTCTGTATTTCTGAATCAACTTTGCATCTGTAGTTTCAACAGCTGAACTGGTTGTTTTGATACAAAAACAGGTTTTGGTTAAAATTACCGTATTTCCCTACTTTTAAAGTATACTTTCCGTGGTGAATTATTCTCCAGCACATTTATTCAGCTGGTGCTGAATAGATGCTTGAGAAAAATGATGGTGAATACACAGAGATATGAATTAGAACTTGGATTTTTACAAAAAGGCACAGATGTGCATGGCAGATGTCAGTCATTCTGCAGCTATCCCGCTAGAGGACTTCCATGTGTCTTTCTTTGCTACAGGGCCAAAGCTGTAGTGTTTGCATGGGTGAATAAATTGAGTTAAAATTAAAGAAGCATTTCATGTTTAGAGGGACATGTCTTTAAGGCATCTGGACTAAAAAAAAGACTATTTGAATATAATAATTAGGCTGCTGCTGCTCTGTGTTGGGGAACATTTAATTCCATGGCACGTTTAACTCATTGATAAGAAGAATAATTTATTGCAAATCCCCCGCTGTACCCAGTCTTCAAGAACAGTGTGTCATTTTGCTTTAACATAATCATTTATTTTTCTAATTCTCTGATTAAGTATTTTCACAACCTTTACCGTATTTATCCAAAATTATGCTATAATAGACACAGAAAACTTTAAAACAATGAGAGAGGCTTTTTTATTCTTTAGAAATTACTACTGTATATAAGGACACAGTGTCTGCCTGAAATATGTAGCTTTCTACAAAGTATTTGCAGTTAATCTGCTTTATTTGTTGTCCCTCCTTAGTCCTTACCGTACATTATTGCTGTATTTTTACTACTGTATATAACTATTATATGCAAAGCGTGCAATCAATCAGGTGTAAGACCTTTATACATTGAGAAATAACATCTGAGACTAAGGGACAATTTCTAAAGGTTTGTTAAACTTTTCGCCTCCATTATCGCCGCCTTTTCACCAAATTTGGACTTTTTACTTTTTAAAAAGCAGCGATAACCAATGAAAAGTCATTAACGCTACTTTTCGCTATACATTGCTGCGGTAGCTGATCGATCATATTAATAAAATGGGTCCATGGAAGGTGTCAGTACATTGTGGAGTGTTTCTCAATACTAATAGTACTAATAGTCTAAAGTACGCAGGGGGGTGTTAGACTAGTACCCAGGGGGGTGTTAGACTAGTACCCAGGGGGGTGTTAGACTAGTACCCAGGGGGGTGTTAGACTAGTACACAGGGGGGTGTTAGACTATTTTCCAGCATTTACTGTAATACGATCAGCGATTTCACATTTTTTTAAAAAAAATGTATTTACCAATAAAGTCAAATGGGGGTCTATGGGACATATTTATAAATTGCACTATTTTTGCTTTTTTTTGCCACCAGACCTCATCACAATTTTTTAAACTTTGAACTTTTCTTATAAAGTTATTAAAAAGGCAAATTTTCATCAAAGGCGAAAATTATGTAGCAAAAAAGTAGCACTAATAATGCTGAAAATATGGCAAAAGGTTAAATTCAGCACAAATTATGGTAAATAGGTAATACTGGTGGATTTTCAAATTAGTATCAAATTGGTTAATACACACTGAACACATTTTGTGTTTTTTTTTCAGCAAAAAATATGATAAACAGTGTAAAACACACCCAGTCGAATTTTCTCTATTTTATTAATAGGATATGATAGTGTAAAACTCACCAAGATGAATTTTCTCTATTTTATTAATAGGATATGATAGTGTAAAACTCACCAAGATGAATTTTCTCTATTTTATTAATAGGTATGATGTGTAAAACTCACCAAGATGAATTTCTTATTTTATGTATGTGTATGATAGTGTAAAACTCACCAAGATGAATTTTCTCTATTTATAATAGGATATGATAGTGTAAAACTCACCAAGAGAATTTTCTCTTTTATTAATAGGATATGTTGTAGTGTAAACTCACCAAGATGAATTTTCTCTATTTTATTAATAGGATATGATAGTGTAAAACTCACCAAGATGAATTTTCTCTATTTTATTAATAGGATATGATAGTGTAAAACTCACCAAGATGAATTTTCTCTATTTTATTAATAGGATATGATAGTGTAAAACTCACCAAGATGAATTTTCTCTATTTTATTAATAGGATATGATAGTGTAAAACTCACCAAGATGAATTTCTCTATTTTATAAAGGATATGATAGTGTAAAACTCACCAAGATGAATTTCTCTATTTTATAATAGGATATGATAGTGTAAAACTCACCAAGATGAATTTTCTCATTTTATTAATAGGATATGATAGTGTAAAACTCACCAAGAGGAATTTCTTTTTATTAATAGGATATGATAGTGTAAAACTCACCAAGATGAATTTATCTTTATTAATAGGATATGATAGTGTAAAAACAAAGATGAATTTTATCTTTTATTATAAGGATATGATAGTGTAAAACTCACCAAGATGAATTTTCTCTTTTATTAATAGGATATGATAGTGTAAAACTCACCAAGATGAATTTTCTCTTTTATTAATAGGATATGATAGTGTAAAACTCACCAAGATGAATTTTCTCTTTTATTAATAGGATATGATAGTGTAAAACTCACCCAGGTGAGTTCTCTCCTTTTCGTTAACAGGACTAATTTTTCAGTATTGCTTATTTTCAGCAAACTGCATCTAGTTATCAAACCAGTTCCATTAATATGGGAACATACCATAGTGATATACAATAGTAATGATGTTTGGTGAAAATTCTGGTAAAACTCCAAAAAATGCAACAAAAGGCAGAAAAGGTATCAAAAAAGAAAATTTCACCTATTTATAAATAGCTGTAAATAAAAAAAATAATAAAAATAGCTCTGAAATTTCACATTCTCTGGTCTGGGATTGGCCGACGCTAAAAAAACAATTTCTATTTTTGCCGCAATACCGGACTTAACGCAACGAATAAGGTGATATTACCATCACACACCGCTGCAGTGTTACTTTTCCACGAAATCGAAAATGAGAATTTTTATAAATAAGGTGAAAATAGTGCTCTTTGTTATTGCGATGTCCTGCAAAAGCAGGAAAATGGCGAAAATAGAGATAGTTAATAACTATGCCCCAAAGCTTTACTTACCTAAAATGAAGACCAATAGTTTGTTATAAGCATGGGTTTGGGTCTGTTTTACTTTAGAATTGTGTACAAAACTGTAATGGGGGCCCCACTCATCTACAGTGGTGGCTGGGGGGAGGGGTTGTATCTGTGGAAGAAAGTGATGGTGCAATAAGGACTTATCCATGCCTCTAGACCCTTTCCTGTTGCAGGAACTGCTCCTCTAGTAATTATGCCTCTCCTTGGCTATTGAATATTAACTTACAGTAACACATGCTCTTTCTGTAATGTGATTACTACTGCCTTGTGTTTAATATGTGTTGCAATAGACCTTATATGATAATAATACATTATTTTTATTGACTTACCTAGAGGAAAACTGTGTGCGTTTTTGGGTTAAATGGTTAAAATGGACATTTCTATGCGTTTTTTTCTATGCGTTTTTTTCCCTCTTCCCCATAGATTTTCATTAAGTGCGTTAATGCACTAAACTGCTGCAAGCAGTGGGTTAAAAAAATTCAACGCACAAAGGCAGTAGCGTGAACGTTCCTATATGAAATTTATGTCCTTACTTTTTTCCTAAAGCATGCATTAGAAAAACGCACCAAAAAGCAATAAAACGTGTCTAATGTGAACGAACCCTAAGTCAGCAAAAAGACTTTTCATTGTTGCCTGTAGGTTAAACATGCTGTAAGACTATTGCATCAATAAACACCAAGCAACTACTATGGAAATCCTTTGCTACAGATCCAGTGCCATGGATCTGACCAGTCCTTTGTATGTCATTGGCTGAGGCAATACGGTATTCTCTCAGGGCCTAAAACATAGAAGAGGAATTTATTTTTATTTAAAGGGTATCTCCACCCTAAACGTCAAAAACCAGGAGAAAACAGGGAATCCTCCCAAACCTAGACCTCCCTAGGTTAAAAATCCCCAAATCAGCCCCTAGAGGTACTAGCCAGCCTATCTTCCCAGCCCCATCTGCTGCTTCCTTGCATGGAACAGCAGAAGGTGCCAGACCGGCAGCCGTGTCTGTGATTGGATGAAACTCAGTGAATCACTGTTGTGGCTGCCAGTCCGGCCCATTCGTGTAGAAGAGCAGCAGAAGATGCAGAGGAAACAAGGGCTTGTACGTTCCTTTAGGAGACGATTTGGGGGATTTTAACTTAGCATCTAGTGTTGGATTTCCTTCTCTTACTTTTTTGGGGTTTGTCTCAGAAGCAATGGTTTATTAAAAGGGAACCTGAGAGCACCACTGCACGTGCCACAAACCTCTCAGAGGAGCAGGAAGAGGCAGATACGGATTACACACAGAGAGGCTTCCTACTCCTCAGTTTCCTGGACTTTATTTTAACACTACACAGTGGGGCCAGCAGTGGGGGAAATTTAAGTTGGGGGGTGGACATGCCCTTTAAGATTATTTTGTATGACTGTTTCAAATTAATATATAGGGTAATTTAAAATTGTAGGCAGATTATTTGATTCAAAATAAGTAGGTTACAAACGTCATGATAAATAATTTTAATTTTATTAATAGAACAATGTAATTATAACATGATGTAATAATTTTCTAGATCATTAGGAAGTATCATCAATTAAAGTTTGAAACAGTCACCCCACAGATTAACAAGTTTTGTAATGGAATGCTTAGCTAAAGCCATAAAGGCATTGTACTATGGATGGAAATATGTCCATTTTAATGTGTAGACCTCAGCTGCATCCTTATGAAAATGATGTATAAAATAATCTTAACTATGCATACAACAGCTGTTTTAATATAACATTTTGCTGTAAGAATCTAATTTGTAACACAGCTTCCTAGCAATTCATATAAATAGCCTCTGATATATCAAAAAAAATGTCTGTGGATGGGGGGGGGGATGATTTAGGCTGAAAATATACTTTACCCAGAACAATAGAAATATAACTGGAATCTATTAAAAAGAGAATTTCCTTTTTTCCTATGGCGGATCAGATGCTGAGTGTTTCAGCGAAGAGAAAATGTAATTTCAACATTGGACATGCATATTCCCACTATGAGAGAAAATACCTTTTAAAGGTTGACAGTTTATGATCATCAGATTTCAAGGACAGCATGATTCAGTGCAATCCACTTCAAGCTCAAAAATCTTGCTGATCCACACAGCTACTTGCATTAGAAAGCTAATCATCAGTAAGCTGCATGAATTGTTACGTTGATTAGAATCCCATAGAAAAACATTTCAACCTTTCCATTGAAAACCATTATTTTTCTTACAAATTCATAGCATATAAATAGTGTTTCTGTATACATCGCTTTGATTTCTCTTCACATTAGGAAAATGATTCAAGGAGAAACTTGTTCTTTTCAATCTATAAGGCTGTGTACACATGGACAATATTCATTCCAACAGACCTACCAAATGATAAACTGATTTGTAGTCTGTTTGCAGGACCCCTAGTAGAGACCGTTATGGTTTTGCCCTTGACCCAGCGCCTGGGTGGATTCAGTTGCTCAGTAGAGATCTGAGCATCTTTGACCCATCCAACAGCCAATCAGTAGAAATTACTGTTAGGAACATTCCAAGGATGTGGTGCATCCTGGGAAGTAGAAAGACCATTAGAACCTGAAATGTCAGCTCACTGACAAGTGACTAAGTATGCATTACACAAACTAACAATTTAACAAATATTGATAATTTTCACTGACCTGTCCCTTTAAGGACATACTTAATAGATTTCTATGAGGAGCGACATCTGCCATGGCAGATCAACAAACGACACTCGTGGGAATGCATACAGATGCGTGACTATCAACTGAGACGGCCTTTTGTCTCGCATGTGAAGGTCAGGCATCCAATCCTGTGCATGGACCTTTACCCTCACTCCATTTTCTCAATAAATTCACCTGCGTCTTAGACAGGCAGTAATCGAGACTGATTACTAATGTTTTGATTAGACAGAGCAGAATGCAGGGTAACCTAACTTACAATGTGGCACATGCACACACACATACACAATTTCAAAATAAAGGTCCTAAAATAACTAAATAAAAGCACAATGATAACTATGCATGTATTTACTCAGAACAAATTTTGAAATGTACACAAGCTCTTTCACTATTATAGCAATCAGGGGTGTTCCTAAAGACACCTGGAACAACTTTTAAATGCCACTTATCGGTAGACGGGTGGCGGCACGTGAAGCGGCATGGCTTCATCAGGGAACTGGTAGACTGGAGGGCTGACTTAACACTGATTGGTGGACTGAAGAGCTGATTTAACACTGATTAGTGGACTGGTGCTGAAATGCAGTATTGCAGGAAAGAAGATTTTTTTTTTAACTGCCGCCTTTTAAGTGTTCTGCAGGGGTGTGCCCTGAGCAAATGTTTCAGTTTGCTATATGGTAGGGGCACCCCTACAATGTTACAACTGCACATAGGCACACACATTAACAGTTTTGTTCAGCCATGATGTGTTGCCATTCAATTCTAATTCAAAGTTTATACTTTAGCTGGGTATGCACGAGCATTCATACACATCGTGCATGCAGGTTTTATTAAAGAATTGAAGAACTGGCAGTAAGACAGCCCCTTTTACCTCCTGTTCTTCAATAAAACTGAAAACCCCAAACTACTTTTACCCAGTGGCGATACATTTTAATGTTATGTAGGATAGAAAGGTAATACTGGATAAGAGAACCCTCACAAATAAAAGAATAAAGTCAATAGAGATGGCCGAACTTCAGAATCTAACTCATTAAAGTCAATGAGAGGAAATAGTTTGAAAAGTTCGGATAAATTACAGATAAAATAACTATGGTAACTTACTGAAAAATGGCTGTGGGGAATGGTCTGGGGAACACGTATTTATCACCAAAACACGTTTAAACACTTCTTTGCCCCACAACCGTGCAAATGTCAGGTTTCCGCACGCTACATTAGGTTTATGGCAATTCGAGAGTTACTGAACAATACTTTCAAGGGATACAGAACAATACATTCGAGGGTTACCGAGCCCAAATGATATATTTGAGGGTAAGTGAAATTGACTGCTACATTCGAGGCTACAGAATGATACACTCGAGGGTTACCAAACTCGACCGCTACATTCAAGGGTTACCGAAATCGACCGCTACACTCGAGGGTTACTGAGTGATGCATTCGAGGGTTACCAAAATCGAAGGATACTTTCAAATGTTACTGAATTAGAATGTTACTTGTGGGTTACTGATTCCAGAATTTGATAGATATCGTATTGAATTTTTTGATAATTATCAAAAATAAGTCCGTGAGTATGGAAAACCCGAACTAGTTCTGATAGAGTTCGGATAGTTCGAGTTCGTCCAAACTCATAAAGTTTGTCACAAATTTGAATTTGACTTTTTTTAATTTAAATTCTAGTTTTCTTTTTTTTTTTTTTTACAAAAGCATCTGTTGTAAAACCATTTTTACAATATATTGCAACGGTTAATGCAAATCTAGTGTTATATTGATTACAACACAGAAAATGATTCCATATGTGTCTCCTAAAGTCAAACAGAATTACAAAACATATGTTGTATTTAATGGCAATTAGTGAATAGCTAGTGGCTGTACCCTTGAACAAGACAATGGCAGCATGTGACAACCTTTCCAAGTAGATGTACAGAACTTTAGGGACCTCCCAGGAACACCATGTGTTCTGTTTATTGTTTCTTTGTATTATGCCATAAATTAACAGAGATGCAGGAGTATTAAATATGTTGTTGCTTTCTCTCTGGAGTCTTGCAAACCATGTTCTGTTTCATATCCCTTACATAGAATTGCCTTTCATTTCTTTTATATTGCATTTCCAGGCTGATATCTTGCAGAGACGAGAAGATCTAAGTAGTTCCCAAAGGGGTACAAACACATAAAAGTGTTTACTGTAGGTAAAGGGAATATTTGCTCATTGCTTATAGCAATTAGAGGAGAAACAGCAATACATTTGAAATAGAGATTAAAGGATTATAAGCAATCTGCTTGCATCTGTCCAAATATTACAGTACCATAAACTCATTCTGTGACACCTAAGTACAAAGATGGGACAGTATCCTAAATTTATGGCAACACTTAAATAGCACTTTAGTTTTGCTGAGTAGCTACCGAACTACTAGGAGAGAAACTTGTGTCCTCATTTGAACCCAAAAACCTCTATTTACAACCTATTATTTTCCTTCTCTTCTACAAAAAAATTGCTAAGACCTATAGAAATGTAAGAAAAGGACGAAGGGTAGAACGTGAGTTATATGATTTTTATCCTTTTAGAAGTTAGGTAAGAAATGTATTATAGTTGTTGATCGTGTCCCCACACACCTTTTGATAATAGACATTCATTTACAGGGAGATTGGGTATTTACATAAACATACTCCCCAACTGTCACAGTCTCCCCCAGGTCTGCATCAAAACCTGAGTAATCCTTACAAAATCCCAGGATGAGTGGGACGTAGGTGTTTTCCCAGGGCATGGCTGTGACATTTGGGTGTGGTTTGGTCTGGCTGGTTGTTCCATGTAGAAGCTATTTGCTTCATCGGTAAGCTCCACCCCTATCCCATTTATAGTCACTCTGGACAAGTGTAGAAGTATACATAAATATAACTAGAGCATAAAACATCAAGCGGGACGAGTCCTCAACCAAGTGCAAACAATCCATCTTTTATTGTGACATATTAGGCATCAAATTGAGGTAAGAAAACAGACAAACATCAACTTCCTGACGCATTTCGTGATGACTGTCACTTCATCAGAGGGATGAATGTGAGTGATGAAGTGACAGTCGTCACGAAACGCATCAGGGAGCCGTTGTTTGTGTGTTTTCTTACTTCAGTTTCATGCCTAATATGTCACAATAAAAGATGGATTGTCTGCACTTGTTGAGGACTCGTCCCTCTTGATGTTTACGCTTGAGTAATACACGTTGGTGTTGGGGGTGCCGGTCCTCCTGGGACTGTGTGTCTCCCGAGGTGCTATACCCGTTGGTAGATGTTGCAGGTAGGACACCCGTCTTTATACTATAAATATAACTAGAGCCTATTACACTGCATGTAAATAGCTATATAGTAAGGGCTAGAAAAACTGGTTCCCCACTTGAGGAGGACCCGATCCTTTATTTATATTTTTGCATATATAGTGGAATAAAGATTAACAAATTATCTGTATTCTTAGATTACTATGCCATTTTAGCACCTTGATAATTATTTTTTGGTTGCCTGCAATTGTTCCATGAAACTGGTAACTCTATATAAAACATGTTAGACAGTTTCCAGACTTGACCATAACCCTTCACCTGATAGACAGCTATTGTACAGCTTGCCAACAGATACTAAATAGCAGGCGCTGTTCTAGAGTAAGACAAAGAATTTCACCTGTTTCAATACTGCAACTTCAAACGGAAATACAGATATAAAAGTGAATGTACATATGACAAGCCACTTCTCATTAACATTTCCATCTGCTTGAAGAAAACAAATTGAAATCAAGGTCTTTTTATTGAACAGAAAGTATATTTTCTTTTTTATTTTACTGTCTGTAGCTTTGGATTGAGTTTTAAATTATACTTGCAACATCCATGCTTGCTGCCCTGGGCAATACATTGATTTCTATGGATATCTAGCAAAACAATTATTTGAACTAAGAAGAATCAACATAATTGCCGTCCTTGTTAACATGATAAGAAAATGTGCTGGGCAGGTGGTGATCACTGATAAACTTCACACACACCCCTTTCCCCATTTATCCCAGATTATGTTTCTGTGGATTCCAGTGGGAAGAAAAAAGGAAAATTAGGATTTTCCCCTCCAAGATCAGCTATTTGAAATGTGCATTCAAGGAGCAGTTTGTTTAAAGGAAAACTAAACCCAAATTGCTACACTCCATAATCTGAACACATATCCTCTAAAACCACCAAAAAAATAGCACTACAGCAAATAGCATTAAATGTTACCACTTGAAGAACTGGATGAAATAACTGGGAACTGGGATGAAATAGTGGGTGTGACCAACTGTAACAAGTTCCTGCAGTATGTTAGGACTGAGCATGTGTAAAGAACATAATGGTCAGTGACCACACTGTGGGAAATAAGACACAAACCTCATGTTAGGAAGTTACATTTCTCAACAACCATATTAAAATGAGAGGTGAGACACTGCTTTTATATCAAGGAGATCTGCCTTCTAATTCAATGTTGTTCTGAGGCTATAGTTGTCCTTTTAGGTTCACTTTTTTCGCCTGTTAATATGAACCCAAGAACAAAAGTAAAGCAATCATGATAAGGATCACACACATACAGCTCTAAGTATATTTAAAATGACATGCATTTACACTTGGGACCAAGGTGACCTGAAAAGCAATCCAAGAAAGTCAATTAGCGCTCTAGTTAATCAGCGCATATAAATCATTATACTGCTCTAACTCACAGGCATCTTGGGAGCTGGGCACAGAGCGTCTTTTAATCAGCGTTTTACAGGCTTATTATTAAGCAGAAAGAAAACAGTAGGACAGACATTTTTATGATTGAATATTGCTTTAAATTCATATTTATTTTTTAAAACTTTTTATAGACCAACAAACACTCTGTCTGCTTTGCTAAAAAAAAAAAAGCCCCAGCATAAATAACACATTAATATCACATAAAACCGAGCGTAAGAATCTAACAGCTGGTAAAGCTCTGCTGCTCCTTCCCATGTGTAGCTGGAACATCAGAAATATTGCCTGCTATTGCATTTTGTATTCTGGTTGACTGACACTATCAGTGGTTTTTATCTCATCTTGAGAATGGGTGGTTTTCACGTTAGATCGCCATTTCCCACCAGGAAACAAAATCTGAAAACGGTTAGATGGGCACAAACAAAGGGGAAAAATGTCAACCACGTCGACAGCAATTTCAGTAGTTTGAATTTGGAGGGTAGTGCTGCTAATCCAGGTTTGACACAGAAATCAGAAGGACATACAATGAAATATTTTGCTTCCTGAGCTTTGAATGGCTTAAGATATTTATGCTGGCAATGTACTTGTTAGATATTAGACAGATGTGATGTTTAATCAATGAATCTAATATTTAAATTCAGTCTACAGGTGCCAATACTCATTACATACATCTTACATGCCAATGTTCCCCTAACGTTCTGGAAAACCCTGACCCAGTCACTCTATGACCACCAATCCAGGTGTAACATTGATTGAACAATGCAGGGACATTGATAGGTAAGAAACATCTGGAAACACAGGCTTAGCAAACTATAGACATTCTGTTAGAACCTAGTCCTATCTCCCAAATTTGTCTAAATGTTACCAGTCCTGGCCCAGTCATTTTGCAATTGAATATTGACTGCCAAATGATAAGTCCAGGTATTTGTTCAAAGGTCACAGTAACATTGGTTGTAAAGATTTCTTGTGTATGGAGAGCATTACAGTACATTTGGGTATGTATTTTTCTCTTATTTTGCTATGGTTCCTGTTTACTACTTGCATCCCATTAAGGCCAGTTATAGCACAGACCAGTAAAAACTAAAAATAGCTTGGGGTCAGAGCTTGAGCAATACCTCAGGAACCAATAGCCATAAACACCTTTCTACTTACAAACCACGCCTGTTTTTACTTACAGGGCAAAAATAAATGATCGGCTTAATAAATACGGCTAAAATAACAATTTTTGCCGTGGTGATGTGCAGCGATAGCAAATATATCGATATTAGGGATCCTTTATAAATATGCCCCTATAGTCAGAAAAAAGGGGGTGTCAAATGCATGCTCAAAACATTAAAGGGCACCATAGCCCACCCCCAACCGCCAGGTTCGTTTTGTTAAAAAAAACATACTTATCATGGGATTACAAAAAATGTTTTGTGTGCTAATTGCGCAAATGATGTACAAATAAAATGTCGGAACAGTGGGAGGTTAGCGGCAGACCATGTTTGAAATACATACGCAAAGGATTTAATAGAAACCTAATGTAATATGAATGAACCAATGTGTGTACCAATGAACTGGTACACACTGGTCAATTTCGACCCTAATATCAGAGTTAACTAAAGACTACTGATCAATAAACCCATCGGTAGTCCAGTCGGCAAGAAAAGTGGTATTGTGTATATACTTTTATATTATTATTTTTTAATAATATTTTTAATCCTTAATATGAACTTTTATGTGGTAGCCATTTAGAAATCTGCACAGATTTCCCCTTCCACAAAACAGCACCTTCCACAGCCATCTAAGTCATTTGACAGTCATATGTAACTTCCCTAAGTAATGCTGGTATAGTACCAAACATGCCCATTACGAATAATTATATATACTGTTATATATACGGTTTTAGCCTTTGTTAATTGTATGGAGAACCTTTTGTTTATTGTATAGAGTAGGTGTAGACTGGTAAAGGAAAGTCAGTTTGCATTAGCTGTTTGCTTGAATTTAATTGTAGATTGCTGAATCCTTTCAAGTGTTGTTATAAAAAATGTATCCCATCTTATCTATCTACCAGCAGGCTGCAAGAAAAGGTCCATTAATATAAATGTATCTTCTGCAGAAATTCTAACTGCATTGTCTAGTCACAGATCATTTTAGATACAGGTATAGTGCTACTTACCTAGAATTCACTGCCATCTTGGTCGGGGACATATTAACATCTCAAGAGCCTATAAGCACAAAAAGCCTTGCGTCCACGCTTGGTAGACGTGTAAAGTTTCTTTCCAGGGAGTCGAGTTATATCTACCATCTATTGTTTTTTATTTCTTTTTCATATGGCAATTTCTCAATAAAGGCTATAAACAGACAGTATGCTTTAGTACAGCATGTGGCTTAAAAATCGAGTCACATATAGAGTACTATGGGTGATAATCGATTTCAAAGGGTACATTACAACAGTCTTAAGGCATACATAGACTTTTAGGGGCATATTTATAAAAGAGCAAAAAGTAGCGAAATGTTTTCGCATTCGCTTTTCGCATGGGTTTTCGCCAAAAAGACAGTTAACGCTATTTATAAAGGTAGCGTTAACGAATGGCGAAAACGTTTCCGCGAGCTATCGCTAAACCCTTTTCGCCTTACTTCGCAATGGTAATTTTAGCGAAAAGGGAGCGAAAAGGCATAACGCGATTTATAAAAGAGCGAAAGGTGGTTTTTGCGTTAAAAAGAGCGAAAGATTAGCGCGACCCTTAAGGTGGTGAAAAGTCATTGTTTGAGCGAAAAGGCATTCTAATGTGTAATATGCCTTGAAAAAGCGACATTAGAAAGGCGATCGCGCATTAGAATGTAATATGCCTTGGAAAAGCGACATTAGAAAGGCGACCGCGCATTATAATGGACTATGCCTTGGAAAAGCGAACGCGCATTAGAAAGGCGAATGTGCAGTGCAAAAGAGAATTGTATTCCAATTGAGAAATTCTAAGAAGATTGACTAAATAAGACATGGCTGACTTCTTGGTAAATGTGAGGTGGCCATTTTGAACTTGACATCATTTAGTGGGCTTTTCTGGTTTCGAATGGTTTTCGCAATGCAGTCTTCTTAGATGCGTTAAGTTTTCGCTGCGATACTTTTCGCTCTTTATCGCGCCCGTTCGCCCTTTATGTGCTGCGCTAATTATTTGGCGAAAAAGACAATCCTTTATAAATATGCCCCTAAGTGTTTATTAAATCTGGACCTTGGGATGAAAATGTGTAGATGGTCAGTTGTTTTTTTAAGTCAGTCTCTGAACTGTCAATGAATAAATTTAATTGTGAACAAAGATAATAGCTCTCATTTATTGGTTAATCCATGGCAAAATTTGAGACAAAGGTTTAAATTAGAGATCAGTGATGATTTATTACATGAACATGTGCTGGGCTATTTAAACGATAAGTGGTCTATAAGATGGGAGTTATCCTAGTAACTAGTATTTACCGTATAGAGCAGACCTGGGCTAAGTAAAACCTGGGAGCCACATGCAGCCCATTGGTTGTCCCTGAATGGCTAACTGCTACTATAAAATAAATTGATTGTCTCAGGCTGGATAATTCGTTTATTGGTTTATTTTTTTCAAAATAAAAAATAATAGCATGATTAATTGAATTTGATGGAATGGATCTAAAGTATTTCGCACCTATTAAAAATTGCAGCTAATTAAAAAAAAAAAATCCAATAAACCAGGGATATTCATTTAATGTGTTCATATAAGGCAGTTTTACACTCTCTCTAATGAGAGATTGGACGTGACGGAAAACCGCGGCTGATCGTGCAGTCCTCTGGGGACCGCTCGCTCGGATAGGAACAGTTGGCCATTGCCACTTTCGCCGCAACATACGGTGCTTCTTTCCGGCTGCTCGATAGTGGTGAATTGTCAGTCGAAATGAAGAAATCCTATGGCATGTACCCAGCCTTGAACCTCAAGCACAAAAAAGGCACAATTGGCCCCACCCCTAAACAGAGGCCCTCACCCAAAACCACACCTATTTTCTCTTTTTTGGGAGGAAGGGAGAGAAAATAGAATATTGGCATATTCCCCCAAGCCAAAGCCACAAGGGTTAAACGAGTTCACAATCTGTTAGTGGTCATTTAACCCCTAAAGGCTGCACAAATATCACAAGACACACTAATGCAGCTGCCACAAGCTATTCAACAGCAGCTGGTAAATCTCATATGGAAGATTTTATCCAAATTGTGTGCAGCTCTGGGCAAATCTCCCTTTTATGTTTTTACTGAAATGTAACTGCAAAAAACATAAATGGGGAGGTATACCCACAGAAGCTGCACTAGGTAAATTTCACCCAACATAAGTATTTATATACTCATGTCCAAAGAGCCACATAGCCGCTGTTGAAGTAATGAGTTAAAATCATGCTAACCGGCAGCAAATTGGTTATAACCGGCAGGGAGTTGGCTGTGGCTCTCAGTGAATCAGCCTTGAACCTTTAAAAATATTAACTGTTAAGTGTGTGTGTTTGAGGGAGGGGGGGACTAACTGATTTTTTAAAAACCCTGAAAAAAAGTGAGGGATCAAAAGGAGTTTATGGGAGATTCTCAACCAACACTCCAACCACCACTAAATGCGTGCTTAAAGCTGGGTACACATGATATGACGTTCCAGACCGATTTTCCATGACATTCCAGACTAATTTTCCATGGATTTGTTGGTTGGCCAGAAAGATCAGAAATGTTTTTGTGCCCAGACACGAACAATGTTGGTCAGCCACAGGGCCGTTATTAGGCATAGGCCACCTAGGCAAAGTGCTAGGGCACCTATGTTGATCCAGGGTGGTTATTCTCCTCCCTAGCATCTCCCTGACAGCTTTTACTTTCAGTTTCAGAACTGCTCTCCTTGCTCAGCTTTAATGTGCAAGTATTTAGTAGAGAGCCTCAACTCCACACACTATTTAACAAATGAACTGAAGGTGAAGGAAGGAGGGGGGAGGATAAGCTCAGCTAATAGTACTGAGGAGAACAGATCTAAAATGCCAGTTAAAAGCTGCTGCAGACTTTTTAACAGTGACCCTGTGACTAGCAGCCATGAGATCCCCCCTGCCTCTTTCTTCCTTCTACCCAACTCTACATGTCAATGCTGGCAGCTGGAAGGGTTAAAGATAATACAGTGCTGGCACTGAAAGTGTTAATGGCAGTACTCTGGGAAAGTGCTGGCACTGAAAGTATTAATAGGAAAGTCTGTTGGCATTAAAGGGTTAATCGCAATACTCTGCTGGCACTGTAAGTGTTAATGACAAAACTATGGGGAAGTCTGCTGGCACTAAAGGGTTAATGGCAATACCTGGGAAAGGGCTGGCACTGAAATTATAAATGTCAATACTCTTGGAAAATCTGCTGGCAATGAATGGGTTACATTTTATTTCACTCTTTAACACAGATATTATGATAGTATATGGGGCCCAACAATGTGCATTGATCATTTCTTTTCTTGTTTGTGGCAATGAAAGAATTAAACATCTCAGATCTCATCAAATTTCCCTGTGCTTCCCTACCTGGAAACAATTTCTGGGAGAACACTGGTGCCACCTACCACACATTCACTGAAACCTATCCTGTCCTTTTAATCATTATTTCATTGGTGGCCAGTGTTGATGCATACGCCCGCCTCACCTGGTAAAACAGGCACCTCTTACCAACTAGTAAAGCATACCCACTACATAAGCAGTGGACTGTGTCAGAATGAAGAAACCCAGCTGTAGTTCGGGGGGGGGGGGGGGGGGGGGGGTGTTCACATAGTTGGGAGGGCGCCTAGGGCACCGAAATGTTAGAAACAGCCCTGTTTTGACTCAAAAAGACATGGCACTTGGTGCGACTTCTTATTCTATATCTGTTAATACTGTTAAAATGTGTCTGGGTACATTTTTTAGTGATGCCACTATGACATCAGCATGACATCATCATTTTGCATGGATTTGAATTTTGACTCAAAAAGACTTTGTACTTGGTGGGGTTTCTTATTCCATGTCTGTTCATAGTGTTTAAATGTGTCTGGGTGCATTTTTTAAGTGATATCACTATGACATCAGCATGACATAATTTGCATAGGTTTGAATTTTGGCTCAAAAAAACATTGTACTTGGTGCGACTTCTTATTCTATGGGGGAGATTCAATATGGCCCTTTTCCGTCAAAAACTTGGGTTAACGTGGGTTTTGGTCCGAATGTTTTTGTAAATAGCGCTGTGCTAACGATCCAAAACCGTTAGCGTGAAACTTAATGCTACGGCTTGTGGAGCGTTAAAGTCCCGCTCCTTACCTTAGCCCTATCTCGCGATGCAATAACTGACGTAATCTCGTTTACGTCAGTTATTGTATCGTGGAATCGGGCTAAGGTAAGTTACTGGAGTGGCAATATTGAATCTCCCCGTATTTCTGTTATATAGTGTTACAATGTGTCTGGGTGCAATTTTCAGTGATGTTACTATGACATCAGTATGACATCAACATTTGCATAAATTTGAATTTTGACTCAAAAAGAAATTGCACTTGCTGCGACTTCTTATTCTTTATATATTAATAAAGTTTAAATGTGTCTGGTGCATTTTTCAGTGATGTCACTATGACATCATCATGACATAAAAATTTTCCATAGATGAAATTTTGACCCAAAAAAGTATTGTACTTTGTGCAACTTCTTATTCTATGTCTGTTAATAGTGTTTAAATGTGTCTGGGTGCATTTTTAGTGATGTCACTATGACATCAGCATGATATCATCATTTTGATTAGATTTAAATTTTTACTCAAAAAGACTTGGTACTTGGTGCAAATTCTTATTCTTAATATCTGTTAATAGATATTAAATATGTCTGAGTGCATTTTTCAGTGATGCCACTATAAGATCAGCATTTTGCATAGCTTTGAATTTTGACTCAAAAAAACATTGTACTTGGTTCGACTTTGTATTCTATATCTGTTAATAGTGTTTAAATGTGTCTGGGTGCATTTTTCAATGATGTCACTATGACATCAGCATGACATCATCATTTTGCATAGATTTGAATTTTGACTGAAAAAAAGACTACACTTGGTGCGATTTTTTATTTTATATCTTTTAATAGTGTTTAAATGTGTGTGGGTGCATTTTTCAGTTATGCCACTATGACATCATGGTTTTCAAAAATTTAAATTTTGACTTGAAAAGAAATTTTACTTTGTGTGCCTTCTTATTTTATATCTATTAATAGTGTTAAAATGTGTCTAGTGCAATTTTCAGTGATGTAACTATGACATCAGCATGACATCATAATTTTGTACAGATTTGAATTTTGACTCAGAAAGACATTGCACTTGGTGGGATTTCTTATTCCATATCTGTTAATGTGTTTAAATCTGTCTGGGTGCAATTTTCAGTGATGTCACTATGACATTATAATGACATCATCATTTTGCATAGATTTGAATTTTAACTCATAAAGACATTGCACTTGGTGCGATGTCTTATTCTATAACTGTTAATAGTGTTTAAATGTGTCTGGGTGCATTTTTTAATGATGTCACTATGACATCAGCATGACACCGTCATTTTGATTAGATTTGAATTTTGACACAAAAAGACATTGTACTTGGTGCAAATTCTTTTTCTATATCTGTTAGTAGTGTTTAAATGTATCTGAGTGCATTTTTCAATGATGTTACTATGACATCAGCATGACATCATTTTGCATAGATATGAATTTATCCAAAAAGACATTGTACTTGGTGGGGCTTCTTATTCTATGTCTGTTCATAGTGTTTAAATGTGTCTAAGTGCATTCTTTTAGTGATGTCGCTATGACATCATCATGACATCATCATTTGCATAGATTTGAATTTTGACTCAAAAAGACATTGTACTTATTGCGGCTTCTTATTCTATATCTGTAAATAGTGTTTAAATGTGTCTGGGTGCAATTTTCAGTGATATCACTATGAAATTAGTATGACATCATAATTTTCCATAGATTTGAATTTTTACTCAAAAAGACGTAGCACTTGGTGCGACTTCTTATTCTTTAAATATTAAGTGTTTGAATGCATCTGGAGCATTTTTCAGTGATGTCATTATGACATCAGCATGACATCATAAATTTGCATACTGTAGATTTGAATTTTGACTCAAAAAGACATTGCATTTGGTGCGATTTTTTATTCTTTAACTGCTAATAGTATTTAATTTTGTCTGTGGCATCAGCATGACATGGAAATTTTGTATAGATTATATTTTGGCCCAAAAAAGTATTGTACTTGGTGCGACTTCTTATTCTATATCTGTTAATAGTGTTTAAATGTGTCTGGGTGCAATTTTTAGTGATGTCACTATAACATCAGCATGACATCATCATTTGCATAGATTTGAATTTTGACTCAAAAATACATTGCACTTGGTGCGACTTCTTATTCTTTATCTTTTTATAGTGTTTAAATGTGTTTGGGTGCAATTTTCAGTGATGTTACTATAACATCAGCATGACACAAACATTTTGCATAGATGAAATTTTGGCCCAAAAAAAGTTTTGTACTTGGTGTGACTTCTTATTCTATATCTGTTAATAGTGTTTAAATGTGTCTGGGTGCAATTTTCCGTGATATCCCTATGACATCAGCATAACATCATCATTTTGTATAGATTTTAATTTTGACTCATAAAAGACATTGCACTTGGTGCAATTATTTATTCTATATCTGTTAATAGTGTTTAAATGTGTCTGGGTGTATTTTTCAATGATGTCACTATGACATCAGCATAATATTATAATTTTGCATAGATTAAATTTTGGCCCAAAAAAGTATTGTACTTGGTGCGACTTCTTATTCTATATCTGTTAATAGTGTTTAAATATGTCTGGGTGCACTTTTTAATGATTTCACTATGACATCAGAATGACATCATAATTTGCATAGATTTGAATTCTGACTCAAAAAGACATTGTACTTGGTGTGATTTCTTATTCTATATCTGTTAATAGTATTTAAATGTGTTTGGGTGCATTTTTCAGTGATGTCACTATGACATCAGCATGACATCATCATTTTGCATAGATTTGAATTTTGACTCATAAAGATATTGCACTTGGAGCGATTTTTTTAATTCTATATCTGTTAATAGTGTTTAAATGTGTCTGGGTGCATTTTTCAATGATGTCACTTTGACATCAGCATGACATCATCATTTGCATAAAGACATTGCACTTGGTGTGACTTCTTATTCTTTATATTTTAATAGTATTTAAATGTGTTTGGGTGCATTTTTACTGATGTCATAATGACATCAGCATGACATCATTTTGCATAGATTTGAATTTTGACACAGGGACGTTTTTAGGCATAGGCCACCCAGGCAAAGAACTAGGGTGCCTATGTTGAACCAGGGCACCTATTCTCCCTAGCATCTCCCTGTCAGATTATTCTTTCAGTTTCAGAACTTCTCTCATTGTTCAGCTTTAATTTGCAATAATGTATTTAGTACAGAGCCTCACCTTCACACACTCTTTTTAGCAACAAATGTTGCAAATAAACTGAAAGTGAAGGAAGGAGGCTGAACTCAGATAAAAGAACAAAGGAGAGCAGTTCTAAAATGTCAGGTAATAGCTGCTGCAGACTTTTTAACAGTGGCCCCTGTGACTAGCAGCAATGAGATCCCTATCCCTGACTCCTCCTTCCTTCCACCTAACTCTCCAATTAGAACTTTGAGTAGGTGAGGAGTGAACAATTCAGTGGAGGAGACATGGAAAGCAGGTACATACGGTATATCATGTCAATGCTGGCAGCTGAAAGGGTTAAAGGTTATACTGTGCTGGCACTAAAAGTGTTAATGGCAGTACTCTGGGAAAGTGTTGGCACTGAAAGTATTAACTGGAAAGTCTGTTGGCATTGAAGGGTTAATCTTAATACCCTGCTGGCACTGAAAGTGTTAATGGCAATTCTATGGGGAAGTCTGCTGGCACTAAAGAGTTAATGTTAATACTCTGTTGGCACTGAGGGGTTAAAAGTGCTGGCACTGAAATTATTAATGTCAATACTCTTGGAAAATCTGCTGGCACTGAAAGAGTTAAATATCTCAGATCTCACCAAATTTCCCTGTTCTGCCCTACACTGCTGGAAACAATTTCTGGGGAGAACATTGGTGCCACATACCACACATCCACTGAAGCCTATCCTTTCCTTTCAATCAGTCTTTCATTTGTGGCCAGTGTCGCTGCATACGCACAAACATATGTATACATGCCTGCCTCACCTGGTACAGCAGGCACCTCTTACCAACTAGTAAAGCGTTCCTACTACATCAGTAGTGGACTGTGTAGGGCTCCAAAATGGCTAGAAACGGCCCTGGTCACACGTTCATCCACACCAGGCATGCCGTTAAATAATTGCTGATCGTGCAGTCTTCTATTGGTTGCAGCAAACTGTAAGTCAGGGGTACTTTTGCCGTAACCGACAGTTATTCATCCCAGCCAACCACTCTTTAGTGTTGAACAGTAAGCCTGGACGAATAATTGCATGGTATGTACCATCATTAATGGTAAATTTGGCCCAAGATATGACCATAATCATAATAAAAGGCCAAAATACATAATAATGTAATTTGTAAGTATACTGTACTGTAATTTTCAAAAAAGTCAAAAGCAGTCTACAGCCAAGAGTGTTTATCAAGTTACCAGCAGGGGTGCCACCCTGAGATTTTTTTCTCAGGTTGCCTCATCAGAGAGACCCTATATTGTGATAGGGTGTCACAGTGTTTCACAGAAAGGGTGCTGGATGGAAGGTATATTGCACCAAGATTCTGGCACTGCATGTGTTAAAAGGCTCCAGGTTTTCTCTACCTGTATGCTAAGCACACAGGTGAGTTAATTAGGCCAGTAGGCCTGACACAAGGGTCTCTGTGTGCTCAGTCTGTGTCTGAAAGGCTGAGAAGAAAGAGCTGGGGAAAGGATCTTCGTTTGTAAAACTGCCCTGTTTATAACAAATGACTGTAACTGCTTTACGTTTGGTTAGATTGACAGTTTGTTAAGTAAGACAGACAGGAGCCAGACGGTTTACATCTATTTTATGTTTTGTTTATTGTTTTGGGCAAGCTTACAATAAACTACAGGCAGAGGCCTGTTTGCACCAAACAAACTCTCCTGCACACTTCCTTGACTCCTGCCGGCTACCTTTATCTAGCATCTTTATCTAGCATCTTGTAGCAGCACCCATATATATATATATATATATATATATATATATATATATTTTTTTTTTTTTTTTTTTTCCTGTTTCCTTTTTACATAGTAATAATAAGGGCACGTCCATATATTACATATATGTTAAGCAGCTCCCCAAACCCTTATTTTTGTTATACGTACCTATTACAAGATGCACCTGAAAAGACTTAAGGCCCCGATCCCTCCCCAGCACTTAATCCTTCTCTGCTGCTATTGTGAGCTGGTTATGACTACGCACAGAAGCAGAAAAAGCTACTTTAGTAATGACAATGCCATCATGGCTTTGACTGGCAGCCGATACCAGGAAGCAGCAGGACAGATAGAGAATTGGGCTCTGTATGTCCTTTAAGGAGTGTCTTTGGACACTAGGTAAGTATAATGAAAATGGGATTTGGGGTTTCTTAACATGTCTATAAAATATTGATTTGTGGGTGGACATGCCCTTTAAGTTTATAAAGAGTTTTTTTTTTTTTTTCTTTTTATGCCAATAATACCTTGTGTATTTTTCCAATATTCCACTACTGCAGTGATTTCAATGTTCCCCAGTCTCTTATTCTCTGTACTTCCAAATTACATTCCCAAAAATATTCTTCCAACCTAATCACATAATCAAACATCTCAGAAGAAGAAAATTTGTCCATTTTAATTTTTTTTTGCCGTTTATGGCAGTGAATGAATTAGCACCAACGGACATAGCGCCAACAGTTTGAAATGAATAGCCAAAAGGGTAGTTTTTCATCAGACCATTCTAGATTAGTTTTAGCTGTCTTGATATAAATTATCTAAGTGTTTAGATAAGGACAAATAAACCCTGAGGGAAATAACTTGCAAATTTAAGCAGATGGATAAGAAACTGCTGGCTTCTCTCATTTCTTCTCTTAACATGCTTGCATACATTTACAGAGCTTAAATACTCCCCCAAGCAACTCAAACTGCTTGTATATTTGGCGGCGTTAGAGTAGTATCTTGACATTTTTGTCAAGAGACTCAACGGTGCAGCAACTACAGACAGAGTCCTCCTCGTATTTGTTAATATATTCAGCTTTCTGACAGACAAAAAGTCAATTGCAAAAGGGAATATCTCATAAGAAGGTACATAAGAAGGTGCATACTCTTAAATGCCTGTCGTGTGCGATAACGCTGTCTCTTCTTTTAATCAGCTGGCTCCTTCTGAATGTGAACGTAATTACATAGACAAGAAGACAGATGTGGGCCATAAGAAACTTCAAACTGAATTACAAAATTTTACTTTTGTGATGATTTCTTTTTTGTTGTTGTTTAATCTGAATTATAGCAGCGTTTCCAGTTTTAAATATGGAAAACCAAAGCCTGGACACGAAAATAGTTTTATTCTAAACATACAGCACTAAAAATACAATTGGTGGAATTCACAGAGGGGCGGGGGCACTGAGTGGGGTTCCCAGATTTTGAAATGCAAAATAGAGAACAAATGCAAGGCATGTGAGTGTGCGCATTCGCATTTGTGGCCAACCAGAAAATTTACTATTGGTAAATTGCAATACTGTACATTATCGATAATGTACGACCGCAGCCATAAATGTACAGCTGTGGTCCTTCATTTACGCCAGATGTTCGTTAATTAACAAATGTTCTCCCGTAGAATACCATGCGGTACTAAACTACCCCAATGGTATTCTATGGGGACCATAAATCTACAATTGAGTTATCATAAATTAACACTAACGCTAAACTGATTGTAAATTAATGATTGGTTTAACGATTATTAACACACAAAGGCTTCACACACTCTCACACTTGTATCCTGACATTTTGTATTTCCAGATTTATACATACTTTCTTAAAGATAGGCACTCATGTACACTCTTTTACAGACCTGCACTCATGTGCACTCTCTTACAGATGGGCACTCATGTGCACTCTCTTACAGATGGTCACTCATGTAAACTCTTACAGACCTGCACTCATGTACACTCTCTTACAGATGGGCACTCATGTACACTCTTTTACAGACCTGCACTCATGTACACTCTCTTACAGATGGGCACTCATGTACACTCTTTTACAGACCTGCACTCATGTGCACTCTCTTACAGATGGGCACTCATGACACTCTTTTACAGACCGGCACTCATGTACACTCTCTTACAGACTGGCACACATGTACACTCTTTTACAGACCGGCACTCATGTGCACTCTCTTACAGATGGGCACTCATGTACACTCTTACAGACAGGCACTCATGTGCACTCTCTTACAGACGGGCACTCATGTACACTCTTTTACAGACAGGCACTCATGTGCACTCTCTTACAGATGGACACTCATGTGCACACTCTTAAGGGCTGGCACTCATGTGCACTCTTACAGGCGGGTATGCGTGTGCACACTTTTTTACAGGTGGGCATTCTGGTGTACTCCCTTACAGGTGGGCACTTGAACACAGGAACTCAAATGCTCTCTATTACAGATAGGCACTGATGCACAGGCATACAAACTCATTCACAGACGGGCACTCATGCACAGACATTCACACTCACAGACAGGCATGCACAGGAATTTAAGCTTTCAATATCACAGACAGGCATTCATGCACTCACACTTTCTCACTGACAGGCACTCACACACTTTCTTTCTGATAGACAGGCATACAAACTTTCACAGACAGGCACCCATGCAAAGGCACTCGCACAATATCTACCATAGACAGGAGCTCACAAAGAGCTCACACTCACAGACAGGCAATCATGCACACTTACAGCCAGACACTCAAACAGAAGCACTCCCACTCTCTCTCTTACAGACAAGTACACACAGGCTTCATATTGTCCCACGTTTATGTACACACTCTCTCTTACAAATAGGCATGAAAATGTGTTTTTTATAATGCTGTATATCTGCTTTAGTTGCCCTTTAGTACTCTTAAATGTAGGATTTGGGCACTAACAATGAATTCATTATTATGGAGTATTGTATGGATCATGGAGTCACATGGCTGTATTTTCAGTGAAATTAAAGGACAACAATACTGTCCTTTACACACACACATCCTTATTTATAAGAGTCGAGGGTGAGCAACTAAACTGGTAGGTCCCCACCCCTGGGTTAAGCATCTCACAAGTATAGTGAGGCACTACTCAATATCACAAGTCAGTTGAGATATCATACCCTCTGACATATGTTATATGTTTAGGGTAGTGCCCAGGGACACACCTATTCCCCATCCTGGCACAGTATCATCATCCTGACCACATATTTTAATATACATCTGCCTCAATACCTAGGCTTACCCTAATACAACCCTAGATCCTTAATTAGAAAAACATTACACACTGAATGCTATCCCCCCTCCCCCAAAAGGCTCACAATAAAACACCAGGTGACTTAAAAACATTCAAAACACTAGGACTCCACTTGCTAATGAAACCACTATATAAAGTTGTATTCCATATATACATGCATACTTAGAAGAGCGTGTCACACTACACTCTTATTAGCTAGAGTTAACATGAGTTATGGTTCGAAAGTTGCAAATACAAATAATAAACTGGAATATATTAATCGTGGCCTATCCATGCGTTACATTATTGATGTGCATCCCCATTACTGTATCGCTGAGAGCGCACATACATTGCAAATACCGGACACAAATGTCTCTATCGGGGTCTATGCATACATAGCGTTAGATTCACACCGGCAAATCAGTATGTTTCATATATCATAGCTGTACCTTCAGCATTATGCCATTTTGAATACAACCATATTACCATTACCAAGCACTATACTGTCGTGCCAATCAATTTCTCGGATCTATGCATAGTTACCCATCCTTAGCGTGGTTAGACTCATATGCAACACATCTTTTGATAAGGCCCTCGCAGATCCAAACCACCTAATCATTAGGGCCAAAATCACCAATTTTGGCCAGCTTAAGCCAAAATTGGTTACAATCAGATTCTTGCAGAAAACATACCAATCAGAATCTTTCTGAAATAATCTGATTGTAACCAATTCTGCTTGGTTACAATCAGATTCTTCCAGACAGCATACCAATCATATTCTTTCTAAAGGATTTGATTGTAAACAATTCTGATTGGATACAATCAGATTCTTTCAGAAAGAATCTCATTGGTATACTAACTAATCAGATTATTTTCCAATCAGAATTGGTTACAATCAGATTCTTTCAGAAAAGAATATGATTGGTTAATATACCAATCAGATTCTTTCTGAAAGGATGATCATTCTGAAATGATCTTATTGTATCCAATCAGAATTGGTTACAATGAGATTCTTTCAGAAATAATCTGATTGTTTGTTCCCCAGACCATTTCCCAGGTCCCGGAGACATTTACAGTAAGATACTGTATCATTTTTACAACATTTTTGAAAATTGCTTGAAAAATCGAATTTTGAGTTGAGCATTGCTTAAAAATAGAATGCGGAAGCTCGAAAAACTGTGCAATTGCAAGGAAAGTTATATTAAAATAAATAAATTAATTAATAAAGTTCTGAATATATGTACATGTACCCCAGACCATTTCCCAGGTCCCAGAGCCATTTACAGTTAGTTACCATTGCTATGTTACCTTATACAGTATTTAGGCAGATCTGTGCGGATGTGTTTTCCTGCACATTTTAGAATTTTTGAATTTTTCTAAATTTCGCGAATCCTCAGGCAGCACGGATTTTATCAATTTCACCAATCTTTACTCTGCCAGAAGGAGGACAATAATTATCCCTAAACATCTGAAGGTAATAAAGTACAAAATATATAATTTGGGGCAAACAATTGTTTTAAGGGTGGACGTGCCTTTAAATCATGTTTTCAGTGATCTAGCCATTGCAGACAGAATCATCCCATTAATATACCATCCAGTAACTCACAGGTTTTTGGATCCCACTCTCCTCTCCGGACCGTCATTCTGCAGACTGTACTGCTCCTCAGTCTAAAGTACATGTAATCACAAAAATGCACCTGGACGCTCCAAAGTTCTTCAAAATCCTTGTTTATTCACCCATAAGTGAGATCTCTCCAGCAACGTTTAGGTTGGGCGAAACGTTGCTGGAGAGATCTCACTTATGGGTGAATAAACAAGGATTTTTTCAAAGAACTTTGGAGAGTTCAGGTGCATTTTGGTGATTAATATACCATCCAAGAGGCGTGATCATTGTGTGCATTATGGCCAAAATGAATGCTAAAGTTACAGAGATTTTAGCACAACCTGTGTCACGCATTTGTATCATCGCCGTGTTATGCTTATATGGCGAATATCCTAATTAGGCTAGTAGCCAGGAAGTTTGAAAGTGCACAATTTACAAAGCCTTGAAGCATGTACTGTATATTTAATGCATGCCAACAGTATTTTCTTATTTTAAAATGTTGATGCTCCCTATGCTAGCGCAGTAAGCTAATACAGTTAATACAGAAAAAATGCCTGAGGGCACTCTCCCTTGAGACAAGCAAGCAAGGGCTACCTCCACTACAGTGCCAGAAGGCAGGAGAAAAAATTAAACTATGTCCCCAAGACAGCACTTTCTGTACATTTGATATTGCACTTCTCCTTTAATTCAGATGTTTTTGGTCTCTCTCTGTTGTCCATTCAACTGCTTATGCTAAAAAAGACTTTTCTGTACAGAAAGTTAGTTACGTCACCCTGTAGATTATTGGAATTTGGCTGCACTGGTCTTGCATTAAACTTAACCAATTCTCCTTGACCACATCTGTTTCAGCCAGTCAACATAAAGATAAGATTTACAAGTGGCTAAACACGTTCTTCTTTAATGTTTTGTGCTTCTAATATGTCACAATGTTTTGCAGAAACAACATTTTATTTAAAATAAAATGCAATTGCTATTTTGATTCTATTTGACATTCTTTCTGCAATGTTACTTTGGAGAGCAGAAATAACTCTCCTGGTCAAAATATTGCCTATTGCATGAGGCTAGAACGAAAGATGTCTGGTGAATACAGTCAATCACCCGCTACTATAATTAAGCTGTAACTCTCCGACATTGCGTGTCAGACTGCTGGCTAACAATAAAGATACATTTATTTGATTGTAAGTTAATTCTACCGATTTACGCTGGCCACACACATCTAATATTGCTGCAGATAACTTGGCAGATTAGACTGAATTTGCTGGAAATTTTTTATAATTCAGACATACTCCATCATACATCAACGTCCCAATACAAAGGTTGTTTGACAATCTGTTTGCTTATAGCAGTAACTACAAAAGCAGCTAAAATGGGGGCTTTGTATAGCCAGTTTAGCAACAGATTTTTTTGGGCCGACCTACAGTACATGGAAATATCAGTCGTTTGCCCCGGTTTTCCTTAGGTTACTGAGATGCAAATCCGACCCTGTCTGTGATTGAAGTTAAAATGCAAATTTAACCATTTCCATTGCTTACCATACCAATTATATTTCATACTGATATCAGCATTGGTATTGTAGGAGACTTAAAGGGCATGTCCACCCCCAAAACTATAATTTTACCCACTTCTGGCCCCACTCTGTAGTGTAATGAAATCCTTACCTTACACCCCTGCTCCAAATGTCTACCCTGCTATGCCCCTCCAAAGTCCCAAAAACTGGCCACCAGGAGCCTAGCAGAGTCCAAATATGACTCTGCCTCCTGTCTCTCCTCTGGGAGAATTTTGCACTGCAGCCCTCCCCCTCCCTCTCTCATCCGTTTTGCTCTCCCTCCCCCTAGCATATAGTAGGTCTCCCTCCCCCAGCCCCAACCGCTATAATAGTTTTGTCAGAAACTCCCCCGAACTCTACTTACCTTACCTCTCTCCCCCGGCATTCTCCACTGCCGGCAGCCGCGTCCATGATTGACTGCCTTTTAGCCAATCATTGACCCAGCTGACGGTTTCTGCAAGCAGAGGGCTGGGACAGTACGCCGGAGGAAAGAGGTAAGGTAAGTAGAGTTCGGGGGAGTTTATGACAAAACTAATATGGCATTTGGGGCTGGGGGAGGGAGACCTACAGTCCACAAAAAGTTATAAAAAGGGTGGACATGCCCTTTAAGCTAGGTACACACACTAGCGATAAAGCCCCAATACCGTTGAATCCAATGGTATTGGGGCTTTATCGGCAGTGTGTGTTCGGGTCGGCCTTGCAGTTGTTCAGGAAAGACCTAAAATTTCCCTCAGCCATGGCAGTCTCCCTATGGGGTGTCACCTGCAGGAAACACAGTCCCACTCGTTCTCCCTATGCCTTGTATATGTTGTGTATAGGGAGAACACTCGGGACTGTGTGTCCCCTGATCTTTGAAAAATGACAGACATGATCTTGCAGTTCCTGTCTGTCATCTTTCAAAAATCTGTGATGTGTGTACTTAGCTTTACCTGCTAGCCCATACATGCCTGGTCCACTTACTAAATACTGTGCACTTATTACTGTACTTCCCAAACAGATGCAATAGATGAAACAGTATATAGATATAGAGCAGTACCACTAATTAAGGTAAGGGAATAACCATGGTACTGCTGATGTTTCAGCGTGACCAACAGTGTGGCCTATTAAAGACCATTCAAAAAATTGATTAGTCAAAACATTTTCCAGTGATACTCTGACCTGATCTACTGAAATATCATCCTAGGTCCTAGTTTTTACCAGTGCCTATAGTGCCCAAAATATTCTCATTTGGATATCTCTGCCCTCAGGGCCTTCTCTAGACTTTTTGGCACCTTAAAAAAAATTCCAAATGCTGCCCCCTCCCACCTTGCCGCTGGAAGGGATGTGGTTTTATAATTAAAAGTGGGTGATGCTTTCTCTGGAAGTGGGTGTGGCTTGTCCAGAAGTGAGAGGGGATTTATACACAAGACTGGTAAATAATGCCCACAGTGACTGGTAAATGATGCCCACAGTGACTGATATTAGATGCCCACAGTGACTGGTAAATGATGCCCAGCGTTGATTTTTGATTTGCGGGGCTGATAAACATTGAT